>JARJEI010000005.1:0-1207184 GCA_029955415.1 Lottia scabra
CCGGTATGATAAGTATATCGTCCCAATTTTGTGTTGAGAAGATGCGCTATGAAATTCTGATTCGTTACATATGCGGGAAACCCCATCTTCGACCTTTTTTTCAAACATTTATTGACCAAAACGTAGTTTACTATTAGGGAAAAACGCGTTTACCCCCTGTCTAGGACATTGACTTTAGCTAACCCTAGCCCCATTTCAGCACCTTCGGCTAGCCGAGTGGATAGCGTGCTGGAGCCTCACCTACGGGGTCTCACGCAGCCGAGTTCGACCCTCGGTAAAAGAAAAAAAAATTTTCTTTTTTTTTCCAAAATCAAATACTTTCGTTTAGTCCATCAATTTCAGCATATATTTTTCTGTTGTGAACAACTGAAAAAACAGTTAAAATAAAAGCTTAATTGCCTTTTGACCGATTTTTATCCCTTGGAAGCCATGTGCGAGAGTTTTAAATGTTTGATGACCCCGTTAAGACCGGGTATGATAATATATCGTCCCAATTTATGTGTTGAGAGATGCGCTATGAAATTCTGATTCGTTACATAAGCGGGAAACCCATCTTCGACCTTTTTTTCAAACATTTATTGACCAAAACGTAGTTTACTATTAGGGAAAAACGCGTTTACCCCCTGTCTAGGACATTGACTTTAGCTAACCTGCCCCATTTCAGCACCTTCGGCTAGCCGAGTGGATAGCGTGCTGGAGCCTCACCTACGGGGTCTCACGCAGCCGAGTTCGACCCTCGGTAAAAGAAAAAAAAAATTTCTTTTTTTTTCCAAAATCAAATACTTTCGTTTAGTCCATCAATTTCAGCATATATTTTTCTGTTGTGAACAACTGAAAAAACAGTTAAAATAAAGCTTAATTGCCTTTGACCGATTTTTATCCCTTGGAAGCCATGTGCGAGAGTTTTAAATGTTTGATGACCCCGTTAAGACCGGTATGATAATATATCGTCCAATTTTGTGTTGAGAGATGCGCTATGAAATTCTGATTCGTTACATATGCGGAAACCCCATCTTCGACCTTTTTTTCAAACATTTATTGACCAAAACGTAGTTTACTATTAGGGAAAAACGCGTTTACCCCTGTCTAGGACATTGACTTTAGCTAACCCTGGCCCCCATTTCAGCACCTTCGGCCTAGCCGAGTGGATAGCGTGCTGGAGCCTCACCTACGGGGTCCTCACGCAGCCGAGTTCGACCCTCGGTAAAAGAAAAAAAAAATTCTTTTTTTTTCCAAAATCAAATACTTTCGTTTAGTCCATCAATTTCAGCATATATTTTTCTGTTGTGAACAACTGAAAAAACAGTTAAAATAAAAGCTTAATTGCCTTTGACCGGATTTTTATCCCTTGGAAGCCATGTGCGAGAGTTTTAAATGTTTGATGACCCCGTTAAGACCGGTATGATAATATATCGTCCCAATTTTGTGTTGAGAAGATGCGCTATGAAATTCTGATTCGTTACATATGCGGGAAACCCCATCTTCGACCTTTTTTTCAACATTTATTGACCAAAACGTAGTTTACTATTAGGGAAAAACGCGTTTACCCCTGTCTAGGACATTGACTTTAGCTAACCCTGGCCCCATTTCAGCACCTTCGGCTAGCCGAGTGGATAGCGTGCTGGAGCCTCACCTACGGGGTCTCACGCAGCCGAGTTCGACCCTCGGTAAAAGAAAAAAAAATTTTCTTTTTTTTTCCAAAATCAAATACTTTCGTTTAGTCCATCAATTTCAGCATATATTTTTCTGTTGTGAACAACTGAAAAAACAGTTAAAATAAAAGCTTAATTGCCTTTTGACCGGATTTTTATCCCTTGGAAGCCATGTGCGAGAGTTTTAAATGTTTGATGACCCCGTTAAGACCGGTATGATAATATATCGTCCCAATTTTGTGTTGAGAAGATGCGCTATGAAATTCTGATTCGTTACATATGCGGAAACCCCATCTTCGACCTTTTTTTCAAACATTTATTGACCAAAACGTAGTTTACTATTAGGGAAAAACGCGTTTACCCCTGTCTAGGACATTGACTTTTAGCTAACCCTAGGCCCCATTTCAGCACCTTCGGCTAGCCGAGTGGATAGCGTGCTGGAGCCTCACCTACGGGGTCTCACGCAGCCGAGTTCGACCCTCGGTAAAAGAAAAAAAAAATTTCTTTTTTTTTTCCAAAATCAAATACTTTCGATTTAGTCCATCAATTTCAGCATATATTTTTCTGTTGTGAACAACTGAAAAAACAGTTAAAATAAAAGCTTAATTGCCTTTGACCGGATTTTTATCCCTTGGAAGCCATGTGCGAGAGTTTTAAATGTTTGATGACCCCGTTAAGACCGGTATGATAATATATCGTCCCAATTTTGTGTTGAGAAGATGCGCTATGAAATTCTGATTCGTTACATATGCGGAAACCCCATCTTCGACCTTTTTTTCAAACATTTATTGACCAAAACGTAGTTTACTATTAGGGAAAAACGCGTTTACCCCTGTCTAGGACATTGACTTTAGCTAACCCTGGCCCCCATTTCAGCACCTTCGGCTAGCCGAGTGGATAGCGTGCTGGAGCCTCACCTACGGGGTCTCACGCAGCCGAGTTCGACCCTCGGTAAAAGAAAAAAAAAATTTCTTTTTTTTTCCAAAATCAAATACTTTCGTTTAGTCCATCAATTTCAGCATATATTTTTCTGTTGTGAACAACTGAAAAAACAGTTAAAATAAAAGCTTAATTGCCTTTGACCGGATTTTTATCCCTTGGAAGCCATGTGCGAGAGTTTTAAATGTTGATGACCCCGTTAAGACCGGTATGATAATATATCGTCCAATTTTGTGTTGAGAAGATGCGCTATGAAATTCTGATTCGTTACATATGCGGAAACCCATCTTCGACCTTTTTTTCAAACATTTATTGACCAAAACGTAGTTTACTATTAGGGAAAAACGCGTTTACCCCTGTCTAGGACATTGACTTTAGCTAACCCTGGCCCCATTTCAGCACCTTCGGCTAGCCGAGTGGATAGCGTGCTGGAGCCTCACCTACGGGTCTCACGCAGCCGAGTTCGACCCTCGGTAAAAGAAAAAAAAAATTTCTTTTTTTTTCCAAAATCAAATACTTTCGTTTAGTCCATCAATTTCAGCATATATTTTTCTGTTGTGAACAACTGAAAAAACAGTTTAAAATAAAAGCTTAATTGCCTTTGACCGGATTTTTATCCTTGGAAGCCATGTGCGAGAGTTTTAAATGTTTGATGACCCCGTTAAGACCGGTATGATAATATATCGTCCCAATTTTGTGTTGAGAAGATGCGCTATGAAATTCTGATTCGTTACATATGCGGAAACCCCATCTTCGACCCTTTTTTTCAAACATTTATTGACCAAAACGTAGTTTACTATTAGGGAAAAAACGCGTTTACCCCTGTCTAGGACATTGACTTTAGCTAACCCTGGCCCCATTTCAGCACCTTCGGCTAGCCGAGTGGATAGCGTGCTGGAGCCTCACCTACGGGGTCTCACGCAGCCGAGTTCGACCCTCGGTAAAAGAAAAAAAAAATTTCTTTTTTTTTTCCAAAATCAAATACTTTCGTTTAGTCCATCAATTTCAGCATATATTTTTCTGTTGTGAACAACTGAAAAAACAGTTAAAATAAAAGCTTAATGCCTTTGACCGGATTTTTATCCCTTGGAAGCCATGTGCGAGAGTTTTAAATGTTTGATGACCCCGTTAAGACCGGTATGATAATATATCGTCCCAATTTTGTGTTGAGAAGATGCGCTATGAAATTCTGATTCGTTACATATGCGGAAACCCCATCTTCGACCTTTTTTTCAAACATTTATTGACCAAAACGTAGTTTACTATTAGGGAAAAACGCGTTTACCCCTGTCTAGGACATTGACTTTAGCTACCCTGGCCCCATTTCAGCACCTTCGGCTAGCCGAGTGGATAGCGTGCTGGAGCCCTCACCTACCGGGGTCTCACGCAGCCGAGTTCGACCCTCGGTAAAAGAAAAAAAAAATTTCTTTTTTTTTTCCAAAATCAAATACTTTCGTATAGTCCATCAATTTCAGCATATATTTTTCTGTTGTGAACAACTGAAAAAACAGTTAAAATAAAAGCTTAATTGCCTTTGACCGGATTTTTATCCCTTGGAAGCCATGTGCGAGAGTTTTAAATGTTTGATGACCCCGTTAAGACGGTATGATAATATATCGTCCCAATTTTGTGTTGAGAAGATGCGCTATGAAATTCTGATTCGTTACATATGCGGAAACCCCATCTTCGACCTTTTTTTCAAACATTTATTGACCAAACGTAGTTTACTATTAGGGAAAAACGCGTTTACCCCCTGTCTAGGACATTGACTTTAGCTAACCCTGGCCCCATTTCAGCACCTTCGGCTAGCCGAGTGGATAGCGTGCTGGAGCCTCACCTACGGGGTCTCACGCAGCCGAGTTCGACCCTCGTAAAAGAAAAAAAAATTTTCTTTTTTTTTCCAAAATCAAATACTTTCGTTTAGTCCATCAATTCAGCATATATTTTTCTGTTGTGAACAACTGAAAAAACAGTTAAAATAAAAGCTTAATTGCCTTTGACCGGATTTTTATCCCTTGGAAGCCATGTGCGAGAGTTTTAAATGTTTGATGACCCGTTAAGACCGGTATGATAATATATCGTCCCAATTTTGTGTTGAGAAGATGCGCTATGAAATTCTGATTCGTTACATATGCGGAAACCCCATCTTCGACCTTTTTTTCAAACATTTATTGACCAAAACGTAGTTTACTATTAGGGAAAAACGCGTTTACCCCTGTCTAGGACATTGACTTTAGCTAACCCTGGCCCCATTTCAGCACCTTCGGCTAGCGAGTGGATAGCGTGCTGGAGCCTCACCTACGGGGGTCTCACGCAGCCGAGTTCGACCCTCGGTAAAAGAAAAAAAAAATTTCTTTTTTTTTCCAAAATCAAATACTTTCGTTTAGTCCATCAATTTCAGCATATATTTTTCTGTTGTGAACAACTGAAAAAACAGTTAAAATAAAAGCTTAATTGCCTTTGACCGGATTTTTATCCCTTGGAAGCCATGTGCGAGAGTTTTAAATGTTTGATGACCCCGTTAAGACCGGTATGATAATATATCGTCCCAATTTTGTGTTTGAGAAGATGCGCTATGAAATTCTGATTCGTTACATATGCGGAAACCCCATCTTCGACCTTTTTTTCAAACATTTATTGACCAAAACGTAGTTTACTATTAGGGAAAAACGCGTTTACCCCTGTCTAGGACATTGACTTTAGCTAACCCTGGCCCCATTTCAGCACCTTCGGCTAGCCGAGTGGATAGCGTGCTGGAGCCTCACCTACGGGGTCTCACGCAGCCGAGTTCGACCTCGCGTAAAAGAAAAAAAAAATTTCTTTTTTTTTTCCAAAAATCAAATACTTTCGTTTAGTCCATCAATTTCAGCATATATTTTTCTGTTGTGAACAACTGAAAAAACAGTTAAAATAAAAGCTTAATTGCCTTTGACCGGATTTTTATCCCTTGGAAGCCATGTGCGAGAGAGTTTAAATGTTTGATGACCCCGTTAAGACCGGTATGATAATATATCGTCCCAATTTTGTGTTGAGAAGATGCGCTATGAAATTCTGATTCGTTACATATGCGGAAACCCCATCTTCGACCTTTTTTTCAACATTTATTGACCAAAACGTAGTTTACTATTAGGGAAAAACGCGTTTACCCCTGTCTAGGACATTGACTTTAGCTAACCCTGGCCCCATTTCAGCACCTTCGGCTAGCCGAGTGGATAGCGTGCTGGAGCCTCACCTACGGGGTCTCACGCAGCCGAGTTCGACCCTCGGTAAAAGAAAAAAAAAAATTTCTTTTTTTTTTCCAAAATCAAATACTTTCGTTTAGTCCATCAATTTCAGCATATATTTTTCTGTTGTGAACAACTGAAAAAACAGTTAAAATAAAAGCTTAATTGCCTTTGACCGGATTTTTATCCCTTGGAAGCCATGTGCGAGAGTTTTAAATGTTTGATGACCCCGTTAAGACCGGTATGATAATATATCGTCCCAATTTTGTGTTGAGAAGATCGCTATGAAATTCTGATTCGTTACATATGCGGAAACCCCATCTTCGACCTTTTTTTCAAACATTTATTGACCAAAACGTAGTTTACTATTAGGGAAAAACGCGTTTACCCCTGTCTAGGACATTGACTTTAGCTAACCCTGGCCCCATTTCAGCACCTTCGGCTAGCCGAGTGGATAGCGTGCTGGAGCCCTCACCTACGGGGTCTCACGCAGCCGAGTTCGACCCTCGGTAAAAGAAAAAAAAAATTCTTTTTTTTTCCAAAATCAAATACTTTCGTTTAGTCCATCAATTTCAGCATATATTTTTCTGTTGTGAAACAACTGAAAAAACAGTTAAAATAAAGCTTAATTGCCTTTGACCGGGATTTTTATCCCTTGGAAGCCATGTGCGAGAGTTTTAAATGTTTGATGACCCCGTTAAGACCGGTATGATAATATATCGTCCCAATTTTGTGTTGAGAAGATGCGCTATGAAATTCTGATTCGTTACATATGCGGAAACCCCATCTTCGACCTTTTTTTCAAACATTTATTGACCAAAACGTAGTTTACTATTAGGGAAAAACGCGTTTACCCCTGTCTAGGACATTGACTTTAGCTAACCCTGGCCCCATTTCAGCACCTTCGGCTAGCCGAGTGGATAGCGTGCTGGAGCCTCACCTACGGGGTCTCACGCAGCCGAGTTCGACCCTCGGTAAAAGAAAAAAAAAATTTCTTTTTTTTTTCCAAAATCAAATACTTTCGTTTAGTCCCATCAATTTCAGCATATATTTTTCTGTTGTGAACAACTGAAAAAACAGTTAAAATAAAAGCTTAATTGCCTTTGACCGGATTTTTATCCCTTGGAAGCCATGTGCGAGAGTTTTTAAATGTTTGATGACCCCGTTAAGACCGGTATGATAATATATCGTCCCAATTTTGTGTTGAGAAGATGCGCTATGAAATTCTGATTCGTTACATATGCGGAAACCCCATCTTCGACCTTTTTTTCAAACATTTATTGACCAAAACGTAGTTTACTATTAGGGAAAAACGCGTTTACCCCTGTCTAGGACATTGACTTTAGCTAACCCTAGGCCCCATTTCAGCACCTTCGGCTAGCCGAGTGGATAGCGTGCTGGAGCCTCACCTACGGGGTCTCACGCAGCCGAGTTCGACCCTCGGTAAAAGAAAAAAAAATTTTCTTTTTTTTTCCAAAATCAAATACTTTCGTTTAGTCCATCAATTTCAGCATATATTTTTCTGTTGTGAACAACTGAAAAAACAGTTAAAATAAAAGCTTAATTGCCTTTGACCGGATTTTATCCTTGGAAGCCATGTGCGAGAGTTTTAAATGTTTGATGACCCCGTTAAGACCGGTATGATAATATATCGTCCCCAATTTTGTGTGAGAAGATGCGCTATGAAATTCTGATTCGTTACATATGCGGAAACCCCATCTTCGACCTTTTTTTCAAACATTTATTGACCAAAACGTAGTTTACTATTAGGGAAAAAACGCGTTTACCCCCTGTCTAGGACATTGACTTTAGCTAACCCTGGCCCCATTTCAGCACTTCGGCTAGCCGAGTGGATAGCGTGCTGGAGCCTCACCTACGGGGTCTCACGCAGCCGAGTTCGACCCTCGGTAAAAGAAAAAAAAATTTTCTTTTTTTTTCCAAAATCAAATACTTCGTTTAGTCCATCAATTTCAGCATATATTTTTTCTGTTGTGAACAACTGAAAAAACAGTTAAAATAAAAGCTTAATTGCCTTTGACCGATTTTTATCCCTTGGAAGCCATGTGCGAGAGTTTTAAATGTTTGATGACCCCGTTAAGACCGGTATGATAATATATCGTCCCAATTTTGTGTTGAGAAGATGCGCTATGAAATTCTGATTCGTTACATATGCGGAAACCCCATCTTCGACCTTTTTTTCAAACATTTATTGACCAAAACGTAGTTTACTATTAGGGAAAAAACGCGTTTACCCCTGTCTAGGACATTGACTTTAGCTAACCCTGGCCCCATTTCAGCACCTTCGGCTAGCCGAGTGGATAGCGTGCTGGAGCCTCACCTACGGGGTCTCACGCAGCCGAGTTCGACCCTCGGTAAAAGAAAAAAAAAAATTTCTTTTTTTTTCCAAAATCAAATACTTTCGTTTTAGTCCATCATTTCAGCATATATTTTTCTGTGTGAACAACTGAAAAAACAGTTAAAATAAAAGCTTAATTGCCTTTGACCGGATTTTTATCCCTTGGAAGCCATGTGCGAGAGTTTTAAATGTTTGATGACCCCGTTAAGACCGGTATGATAATATATCGTCCCAATTTTGTGTTGAGAAGATGCGCTATGAAATTCTGATTCGTTACTATGCGGGAAACCCCATCTTCGACCTTTTTTTCAACATTTATTGACCAAAACGTAGTTTACTATTAGGGAAAAACCGCGTTTACCCCTGTCTAGGACATTGACTTTAGCTAACCCTGGCCCCATTTCAGCACCTTCGGCTAGCGAGTGGATAGCGTGCTGGAGCCTCACCTACGGGGGTCTCACGCAGCCGAGTTCGACCCTCGGTAAAAGAAAAAAAAAATTTCTTTTTTTTTCCAAAATCAAATACTTTCGTTTAGTCCATCAATTTCAGCATATATTTTTCTGTTGTGAACAACTGAAAAAACAGTTAAAATAAAAGCTTAATTGCCTTTGACCGGATTTTATCCCTTGGAAGCCATGTGCGAGAGTTTTAAATGTTTGATGACCCCGTTAAGACCGGTATGATAATATATCGTCCCAATTTTGTGTTGAGAAGATGCGCTATGAAATTCTGATTCGTTACATATGCGGAAACCCCATCTTCGACCTTTTTTTCAAACATTTATTGACCAAAACGTAGTTTACTATTAGGGAAAAACGCGTTTACCCCTGTCTAGGACACATTGACTTTAGCTAACCCTGGCCCCATTTCAGCACCTTCGGCTAGCCGAGTGGATAGCGTGCTGGAGCCTCACCTACGGGGTCTCACGCAGCCGAGTTCGACCCTCGGTAAAAGAAAAAAAAAATTTCTTTTTTTTTCCAAAATCAAATACTTTCGTTTAGTCCATCAATTTCAGCATATATTTTTCTGTTGTGAACAACTGAAAAAAACAGTTAAAATAAAAGCTTAATTGCCTTTGACCGGATTTTTATCCCTTGGAAGCATGTGCGAGAGTTTTAAATGTTTGATGACCCCGTTAAGACCGGTATGATAATATATCGTCCCAATTTTGTGTTGAGAAGATGCGCTATGAAATTCTGATTCGTTACATATGCGGAAACCCCATCTTCGACTTTTTTTCAAACATTTATTGACCAAAACGTAGTTTACTATTAGGGAAAAAACGCGTTTACCCCTGTCTAGGACATTGACTTTAGCTAACCCTGGCCCCATTTCAGCACCTTCGGCTAGCCGAGTGGATAGCGTGCTGGAGCCTCACCTACGGGGTCTCACGCAGCCGAGTTCGACCCTCGGTAAAAGAAAAAAAAAATTTCTTTTTTTTTCCAAAATCAAATACTTTCGTTTAGTCCATCAATTTCAGCATATATTTTTCTGTTGTGAACAACTGAAAAAACAGTTAAAATAAAAGCTTAATTGCCTTGACCGGATTTTTATCCCTTGGAAGCCATGTGCGAGAGTTTTAAATGTTTGATGACCCCGTTAAGACCGGTATGATAATATATCGTCCCAATTTTGTGTTGAGAAGATGCGCTATGAAATTCTGATTCGTTACATATGCGGAAACCCCATCTTCGACCTTTTTTTTCAAACATTTATTGACCAAAACGTAGTTTACTATTAGGGAAAAACGCGTTTACCCCTGTCTAGGACTTGACTTTAGCTAACCCTGGCCCCATTTCAGCACCTTCGGCTAGCCGAGTGGATAGCGTGCTGGAGCCTCACCTACGGGGTCTCACGCAGCCGAGTTCGACCCTCGGTAAAAGAAAAAAAAATTTTCTTTTTTTTTTCCAAAATCAAATACTTTCGTTTAGTCCCATCAATTTCAGCATATATTTTTCTGTTGTGAACACTGAAAAAACAGTTAAAATAAAAAGCTTAATTGCCTTTGACCGGATTTTTATCCCTTGGAAGCCATGTGCGAGAGTTTTAAATGTTTGATGACCCCGTTTAAGACCGGTATGATAATATATCGTCCCAATTTTGTGTTGAGAAGATGCGCTATGAAATTCTGATTCGTTACATATGCGGAAACCCCATCTTCGACCTTTTTTTCAAACATTTATTGACCAAAACGTAGTTTACTATTAGGGAAAAACGCGTTTACCCCTGTCTAGGACATTGACTTTAGCTAACCCTAGCCCCATTTCAGCACCTTCGGCTAGCCGAGTGGATAGCGTGCTGGAGCCTCACCTACGGGGTCTCACGCAGCCGAGTTCGACCCTCGGTAAAAGAAAAAAAAATTTTCTTTTTTTTTCCAAAATCAAATACTTTCGTTTAGTCCATCAATTTCAGCATATATTTTCTGTTGTGAACAACTGAAAAAACAGTTTAAAATAAAAGCTTAATTGCCTTTGACCGGATTTTTATCCCTTGGAAGCCATGTGCGAGAGTTTTAAATGTTTGATGACCCCGTTAAGACCGTATGATAATAATCGTCCCAATTTTGTGTTGAGAAGATGCGCTATGAAATTCTGATTCGTTACATATGCGGAAACCCCATCTTCGACCTTTTTTTCAAACATTTATTGACCAAAACGTAGTTTACTATTAGGGAAAAACGCGTTTACCCCTGTCCTAGGACATTGACTTTAGCTAACCCTGGCCCCATTTCAGCACCTTCGGCTAGCCGAGTGGATAGCGTGCTGGAGGCCTCACCTACGGGGTCTCACGCCAGCCGAGTTCGACCCTCGGTAAAAGAAAAAAAAATTTTCTTTTTTTTTTCCAAATCAAATACTTTCGTTTAGTCCATCAATTTCAGCATATATTTTTCTGTTGTGAACAACTGAAAAAAACAGTTAAAATAAAAGCTTAATTGCCTTTGACCGGATTTTTATCCCTTGGAAGCCATGTGCGAGAGTTTTAAATGTTTGATGACCCCGGTTAAGACCGGTATGATAATATATCGTCCCAATTTTGTGTTGAGAAGATGCGCTATGAAATTCTGATTCGTTACATATGCGGAAACCCCATCTTCGACCTTTTTTTCAAACATTTATTGACCAAAACGTAGTTTACTATTAGGGAAAAACGCGTTTACCCCTGTCCTAGGACATGACTTTAGCTAACCCTGGGCCCCATTTCAGCACCTTCGGCTAGCCGAGTGGATAGCGTGCTGGAGCCTCACCTACGGGGTCTCACGCAGCCGAGTTCGACCCTCGGTAAAGAAAAAAAAATATTTCTTTTTTTTTCCAAAATCAAATACTTTCGTTTAGTCCATCAATTTCAGCATATATTTTTTCTGTTTGTGAACAACTGAAAAAACAGTTAAAATAAAAGCTTAATTGCCTTTGACCGGATTTTTATCCCTTGGAAGCCATGTGCGAGAGTTTTAAATGTTTGATGACCCCGTTAAGACCGTATGATAATATATCGTCCCAATTTTGTGTTGAGAAGATGCCTATGAAATTCTGATTCGTTACATATGCGGGAAATCCCATCTTCGACCTTTTTTTCAAACATTTATTGACCAAAACGTAGTTTACTATTAGGGAAAAACGCGTTTACCCCTGTCTAGGACATTGACCTTTAGCTAACCCCTGGCCCCATTTCAGCACCTTCGGCTAGCCGAGTGGATAGCGTGCTGGAGCCTCACCTACGGGGTCTCACGCAGCCGAGTTCGACCCTCGGTAAAAGAAAAAAAAAATTTCTTTTTTTTTCCAAAATCAAATACTTTCGTTTAGTCCATCAATTTCAGCATATATTTTTCTGTTGTGAACAACTGAAAAAACAGTTAAAATAAAAGCTTAATTGCCTTTGACCGGATTTTTTATCCCTTGGAAGCCATGTGCGAGAGTTTTAAATGTTTGATGACCCCGTTAAGACCGGTATGATAATATATCGTCCCAATTTTGTGTTGAGAAGATGCGCTATGAAATTCTGATTCGTTACATATGCGGAAACCCATCTTCGACCTTTTTTTCAAACATTTATTGACCAAAACGTAGTTTACTATTAGGGGAAAAACGCGTTTACCCCTGTCTAGGACATTGACTTTAGCTAACCCTGGCCCCATTTCAGCACCTTCGGCTAGCCGAGTGGATAGCGTGCTGGAGCCTCACCTACGGGGTCTCACGCAGCCGAGTTCGACCCTCGGTAAAAGAAAAAAAAAATTTCTTTTTTTTTCCAAAATCAAATACTTTCGTTTAGTCCATCAATTTCAGCATATATTTTTCTGTTGTGAACAACTGAAAAAACAGTTAAATAAAAGCTTAATGCCTTTGACCGGATTTTTATCCCTTGGAAGCCATCTGTGCGAGAGTTTTAAATGTTTGATGACCCCGTTAAGACCGGTATGATAATATATCGTCCCAATTTTGTGTTGAGAAGATGCGCTATGAAATTCTGATTCGTTACATATGCGGAAACCCCATCTTCGACCTTTTTTTCAAACATTTATTGACCAAAACGTAGTTTACTATTAGGGAAAAACGCGTTTACCCCTGTCTAGGACATTGACTTTAGCTAACCCTGGCCCCATTTCAGCACCTTCGGCTAGCCGAGTGGATAGCGTGCTGGAGCCTCACCTACGGGGTCTCACGCAGCCGAGTTCGACCCTCGGTAAAAAGAAAAAAAAAAATTCTTTTTTTTTCCAAAATCAAATACTTTCGTTTAGTCCATCAATTTCAGCATATATTTTTTCTGTTGTGAACAACTGAAAAAACAGTTAAAATAAAAGCTTAATTGCCTTTGACCGGATTTTTATCCCTTGAAGCCCATGTGCGAGAGTTTTAAATGTTTGATGACCCCGTTAAGACCGGTATGATAATATATCGTCCCAATTTTGTGTTGAGAAGATGCGCTATGAAATTCTGATTCGTTACATATGCGGAAACCCCATCTTCGACCTTTTTTCAAACATTTATTGACCAAAAACGTAGTTTACTATTAGGGAAAAACGCGTTTACCCCTGTCTAGGACATTGACTTTAGCTAACCCTGCCCCATTTCAGCACCTTCGGCTGAGCCGAGTGGATAGCGTGCTGGAGCCTCACCTACGGGGGTCTCACGCAGCCGAGTTCGACCCTCGGTAAAAGAAAAAAAAAATTTCTTTTTTTTTCAAAATCAAATACTTTCGTTTAGTCCATCAATTTCAGCATATATTTTTCTGTTGTGAACAACTGAAAAAACAGTTAAAATAAAAGCTTAATTGCCTTTGACCGGATTTTTATCCCTTGGAAGCCATGTGCGAGAGTTTTAAATGTTTGATGACCCCGTTAAGACCGGTATGATAATATATCGTCCCAATTTTGTGTTGAGAAGATGCGCTATGAAATTCTGATTCGTTACATATGCGGAAACCCCATCTTCGACCTTTTTTTCAAACATTTATTGACCAAAACGTAGTTTACTATTAGGGAAAAACGCGTTTACCCCTGTCTAGGACATTGACTTTAGCTAACCCTGGCCCCATTTCAGCACCTTCGCTAGCCGAGTGGATAGCGTGCTGGAGCCTCACCTACGGGGTCTCACGCAGCCGAGTTCGACCCTCGGTAAAAGAAAAAAAAAATTTCTTTTTTTTTCCAAAATCAAATACTTTCGTTAGTCCATCAATTTCCAGCATATATTTTTCTGTTGTGAACAACTGAAAAAACAGTTAAAATAAAAGCTTAATTGCCTTTGACCGGATTTTTATCCCTTGGAAGCCATGTGCGAGAGTTTTAAATGTTTGATGACCCCGTTAAGACCGGTATGATAATATATCGTCCCAATTTTGTGTTGAGAAGATGCGCTATGAAATTCTGATTCGTTACATATGCGGAAACCCCATCTTCGACCTTTTTTTTCAAACATTTATTGACCAAAACGTAGTTTACTATTAGGGAAAAAACGCGTTTACCCCTGTCTAGGACATTGACTTTAGCTAACCCTGGCCCCATTTCAGCACCTTCGGCTAGCCGAGTGGATAGCGTGCTGGAGCCTCACCTACGGGGTCTCACGCAGCCGAGTTCGACCCTCGGTAAAAGAAAAAAAAAATTTCTTTTTTTTTCCAAAATCAAATACTTTCGTTTAGTCCATCAATTTCAGCATATATTTTTCTGTTGTGAACAACTGAAAAAACAGTTAAAATAAAAGCTTAATTGCCTTTGACCGGATTTTTATCCCTTGGAAGCCATGTGCGAGAGTTTTAAATGTTTGATGACCCCGTTAAGACCGGTATGATAATATATCGTCCCAATTTTGTGTTGAGAAGATGCGCTATGAAATTCTGATTCGTTACATATGCGGAAACCCCATCTTCGACCTTTTTTCAAACAGTTATTGACCAAAACGTAGTTTACTATTAGGGAAAAACGCGTTTACCCCTGTCTAGGACATTGACTTTAGCTAACCCTGGCCCCATTTCAGCACCTTCGGCTAGCCGAGTGGATAGCGTGCTGGAGCCTCACCTACGGGGTCTCACGCAGCCGAGTTCGACCCTCGGTAAAAGAAAAAAAAAATTTCTTTTTTTTTCCAAAATCAAATACTTTCGTTTAGTCCATCAATTTCAGCATATATTTTTCTGTTGTGAACAACTGAAAAAAACAGTTAAAATAAAAGCTTAATTGCCTTTGACCGGATTTTATCCCTTGGAAGCCATGTGCGAGAGTTTTAAATGTTTGATGACCCCGTTAAGACCGGTATGATAATATATCGTCCCAATTTTGTGTTGAGAAGATGCGCTATGAAATTCTGATTCGTTACATATGCGGAAACCCCATCTTCGACCTTTTTTTCAAACATTTATTGACCAAAACGTAGTTTACTATTAGGGAAAAACGCGTTTACCCCTGTCTAGGACATTGACTTTAGCTAACCCCTGGCCCCATTTCAGCACCTTCGGCTAGCGAGTGGATAGCGTGCTGGAGCCTCACCTACGGGGTCTCACGCAGCCGAGTTCGACCCTCGGTAAAAGAAAAAAAAATTTTCTTTTTTTTCCAAAATCAAATACTTTCGTTTAGTCCATCAATTTCAGCATATATTTTTCTGTTGTGAACAACTGAAAAACAGTTAAAATAAAAGCTTAATTGCCTTTGACCGGATTTTTATCCTTGGAAGCCATGTGCGAGAGTTTTAAATGTTTGATGACCCCGTTAAGACCGGTATGATAATATATCGTCCCAATTTTGTGTTGAGAAGATGCGCTATGAATTCTGATTCGTTACATATGCGGAAACCCCATCTTCGACCTTTTTTTCAAACATTTATTGACCAAAACGTAGTTTACTATTAGGGAAAAACGCGTTTACCCCTGTCTAGGACATTGACTTTAGCTAACCCTGGCCCCATTTCAGCACCTTCGGCTAGCCGAGTGGATAGCGTGCTGGAGCCTCACCTACGGGGTCTCACGCAGCCGAGTTCGACCCTCGGTAAAAGAAAAAAAAATTTCTTTTTTTTTCCAAAATCAAATACTTTCGTTTAGTCCATCAATTTCAGCATATATTTTTCTGTTGTGAACAACTGAAAAAACAGTTAAAATAAAAGCTTATTGCCTTTGACCGATTTTTTATCCCTTGGAAGCCATGTGCGAGAGTTTTTAAATGTTTGATGACCCCGTTAAGACCGGTATGATATATATCGTCCCAATTTTGTGTTGAGAAGATGCGCTATGAAATTCTGATTCGTTACATATGCGGAAACCCCATCTTCGACCTTTTTTTCAAACATTTATTGACCAAAACGTAGTTTACTATTAGGGAAAAACGCGTTTTACCCCTGTCTAGGACATTGACTTTAGCTAACCCTGGCCCATTTCAGCACCTTCGGCTAGCCGAGTGGATAGCGTGCTGGAGCCTCACCTACGGGGTCTCACGCAGCCGAGTTCGACCCTCGGTAAAAGAAAAAAAAATTTTCTTTTTTTTTCCAAATCAAATACTTTCGTTTAGTCCATCAATTTCAGCATATATTTTTCTGTTGTGAACAACTGAAAAAACAGTTAAAATAAAAGCTTAATTGCCTTTGACCGGATTTTTATCCCTTGGAAGCCATGTGCGAGAGTTTTAAATGTTTGATGACCCCGTTAAGACCGGTATGATAATAATCGTCCCAATTTTGTGTTGAGAAGATGCGCTATGAAATTCTGATTCGTTACATATGCGGAAACCCATCTTCGACCTTTTTTTCAAACATTTATTGACCAAAACGTAGTTTACTATTAGGGAAAAACGCGTTTACCCCTGTCTAGGACATTGACTTTAGCTAACCCTGGCCCCATTTCAGCACCTTCGGCTAGCCGAGTGGATAGCGTGCTGGAGCCTCACCTACGGGGGTCTCACGCAGCCGAGTTCGACCCTCGGTAAAAGAAAAAAAAAATTTCTTTTTTTTTCCAAAATCAAATACTTTCGTTTAGTCCATCAATTTCAGCATATATTTTTCTGTTGTGAACAACTGAAAAAACAGTTAAAATAAAAGCTTAATTGCCTTTGACCGGATTTTTATCCCTGGAAGCCATGTGCGAGAGTTTTAAATGTTTGATGACCCCGTTAAGACCGTATGATAATATATCGTCCCAATTTTGTGTTGAGAAGATGCCGTATGAAATTCTGATTCGTTACATATGCGGAAACCCCATCTTCGACCTTTTTTTCAAACATTTATTGACCAAAACGTAGTTTACTATTAGGGAAAAACGCGTTTACCCCTGTCTAGGACATTGACTTTAGCTAACCCTGGCCCCATTTCAGCACCTTCGGCTAGCCGAGTGGATAGCGTGCTGGAGCCTCACCTACGGGGGTCTCACGCAGCCGAGTTCGACCCTCGGTAAAAGAAAAAAAAATTTCTTTTTTTTTCCAAAATCAAATACTTTCGTTTAGTCCATCAATTTCAGCATATATTTTTCTGTTGTGAACAACTGAAAAAACAGTTAAAATAAAAGCTTAATTGCCTTTGACCGGATTTTTATCCCTTGGAAGCCATGTGCGAGAGTTTTAAATGTTTGATGACCCCGTTAAGACCGGTATGATAATATATCGTCCCAATTTTGTGTTGAGAAGATGCGCTATGAAATTCTGATTCGTTACATATGCGGAAACCCCATCTTCGACCTTTTTTTTCAAACATTTATTGACCAAAACGTAGTTTACTATTAGGGAAAAACGCGTTTACCCCTGTCTAGGACATTGACTTTAGCTAACCCTGGCCCCATTTCAGCACCTTCGGCTAGGCCGAGTGGATAGCGTGCTGGAGCCTCACCTACGGGGTCTCACGCAGCCGAGTTCGACCCTCGGTAAAAGAAAAAAAAATTTTCTTTTTTTTTTCCAAAATCAAATACTTTCGTTTAGTCCATCAATTTCAGCATATATTTTTCTGTTGTGAACAACTGAAAAAACAGTTAAAATAAAAGCTTAATTGCCTTTGACCGGATTTTTATCCCTTGGAAGCCATGTGCGAGAGTTTTAAATGTTTGATGACCCCGTTAGACCGGTATGATAATATATCGTCCCAATTTTGTGTTGAGAAGATGCGCTATGAAATTCTGATTCGTTACATATGCGGAAACCCCATCTTCGACCTTTTTTTCAAACATTTATTGACCAAAACGTAGTTTACTATTAGGGAAAAACGCGTTTACCCCTGTCTAGACATTGACTTTAGCTAACCCTGGCCCCATTTCAGCACCTTCGGCTAGCCGAGTGGATAGCGTGCTGGAGCCTCACCTACGGGGTCTCACGCAGCCGAGTTCGACCCTCGGTAAAAGAAAAAAAAAATTTCTTTTTTTTTCCAAAATCAAATACTTTCGTTTAGTCCATCAATTTCAGCATATATTTTTCTGTTGTGAACAACTGAAAAAACAGTTAAAATAAAAGCTTAATTGCCTTTGACCGGATTTTTATCCCTTGGAAGCCATGTGCGAGAGTTTTAAATGTTTGATGACCCCGTTAAGACCGGTATGATAATATATCGTCCCAATTTTGTGTTGAGAAGATGCGCTATGAAATTCTGATTCGTTACATATGCGGAAACCCCATCTTCGACCTTTTTTTCAAACATTTATTGACCAAAACGTAGTTTACTATTAGGGAAAAACGCGTTTACCCCTGTCTAGGACATTGACTTTAGCTAACCCTGGCCCCATTTCAGCACCTTCGGCTAGCCGAGTGGATAGCGTGCTGGAGCCTCACCTACGGGGTCTCACGCAGCCGAGTTTCGACCCTCGGTAAAAGAAAAAAAAAATTTCTTTTTTTTTCCAAAATCAAATACTTTCGTTTAGTCCATCAATTTCAGCATATATTTTTCTGTTGTGAACAACTGAAAAAACAGTTAAAATAAAAGCTTAATTGCCTTTGACCGGATTTTTATCCCTTGGAAGCCATGTGCGAGAGTTTTAAATGTTTGATGACCCCGTTAAGACCGGTATGATAATATATCGTCCCAATTTTGTGTTGAGAAGATGCGCTATGAAATTCTGATTCGTTACATATGCGGAAACCCCATCTTCGACCTTTTTTTCAAACATTTATTGACCCAAAACGTAGTTTACTATTAGGGAAAAACGCGTTTTACCCCTGTCTAGGACATTGACTTTAGCTAACCCTGGCCCCATTTCGAGCACCTTCGGCTAGCCGAGTGGATAGCGTGCTGGAGCCTCACCTACGGGGTCTCACGCAGCCGAGTTCGACCCTCGGTAAAAGAAAAAAAAAATTTCTTTTTTTTTCCAAAATCAAATACTTTCGTTTAGTCCATCAATTTCAGCATATATTTTTCTGTTGTGAACAACTGAAAAAACAGTTAAAATAAAAGCTTAATTGCCTTTGACCGGATTTTTATCCCTTGGAAGCCATGTGCGAGAGTTTTAAATGTTTGATGACCCCGTTAAGACCGGTATGATAATATATCGTCCCAATTTTGTGTTGAGAAGATGCGCTATGAAATTCTGATTCGTTACATATGCGGAAACCCCATCTTCGACCTTTTTTTCAAACATTTATTGACCAAAACGTAGTTTACTATTAGGGAAAAACGCGTTTACCCCTGTCTAGGACATTGACTTTAGCTAACCCTGGCCCCATTTCAGCACCTTCGGCTAGCCGAGTGGATAGCGTGCTGGAGCCTCACCTACGGGGTCTCACGCAGCCGAGTTCGACCCTCGGTAAAAAGAAAAAAAAATTTTCTTTTTTTTTCCAAAATCAAATACTTTCGTTTAGTCCATCAATTTCAGCATATATTTTTCTGTTGTGAACAACTGAAAAAACAGTTAAAATAAAAGCTTAATTGCCTTTGACCGGATTTTTATCCCTTGGAAGCCATGTGCGAGAGTTTTAAATGTTTGATGACCCCGTTAAGACCGGTATGATAATATATCGTCCCAATTTTGTGTTGAGAAGATGCGCTATGAAATTCTGATTCGTTACATATGCGGAAACCCCATCTTCGACCTTTTTTTCAAACATTTATTGACCAAAACGTAGTTTACTATTAGGGAAAAACGCGTTTACCCCTGTCTAGGACATTGACTTTAGCTAACCCTGCCCCATTTCAGCACCTTCGGCTAGCCGAGTGGATAGCGTGCTGGAGCCTCACCTACGGGGTCTCACGCAGCCGAGTTCGACCCTCGGTAAAAGAAAAAAAAAATTTCTTTTTTTTTCCAAAATCAAATACTTTCGTTTAGTCCATCAATTTCAGCATATATTTTTCTGTTGTGAACAACTGAAAAAACAGTTAAAATAAAAGCTTAATTGCCTTTGACCGATTTTTATCCCTTGGAAGCCCATGTGCGAGAGTTTTAAATGTTTGATGACCCCGTTAAGACCGGTATGATAATATATCGTCCCAATTTTGTGTTGAGAAGATGCGCTATGAAATTCTGATTCGTTACATATGCGGAAACCCCATCTTCGACCTTTTTTTTCAAACATTTATTGACCAAAACGTAGTTTACTATTAGGGAAAAACGCGTTTACCCCTGTCTAGGACATTGACTTTAGCTAACCCTGGCCCCATTTCAGCACCTTCGGCTAGCCGAGTGGATAGCGTGCTGGAGCCTCACCTACGGGGTCTCACGCAGCCGAGTTCGACCCTCGGTAAAAGAAAAAAAAAATTTCTTTTTTTTTCCAAAATCAAATACTTTCGTTTAGTCCATCAATTTCAGCATATATTTTTCTGTTGTGAACAACTGAAAAAACAGTTAAAATAAAAGCTTAATTGCCTTTGACCGGATTTTTATCCCTTGGAAGCCATGTGCGAGAGTTTTAAATGTTTGATGACCCCGTTAAGACCGGGTATGATAATATATCGTCCCAATTTTGTGTTGAGAAGATGCGCTATGAAATTCTGATTCGTTACATATGCGGAAACCCCATCTTCGACCTTTTTTTCAAACATTTATTGACCAAAACGTAGTTTACTATTAGGGAAAAACGCGTTTACCCCTGTCTAGGACATTGACTTTAGCTAACCCTGGCCCCATTTCAGCACCTTCGGCTAGCCGAGTGGATAGCGTGCTGGAGCCTCACCTACGGGGTCTCACGCAGCCGAGTTCGACCCTCGGTAAAAGAAAAAAAAAATTCTTTTTTTTTTCCAAAATCAAATACTTTCGTTTAGTCCATCAATTTCAGCATATATTTTTCTGTTGTGAACAACTGAAAAAACAGTTAAAATAAAAGCTTAATTGCCTTTGACCGGATTTTTATCCCTTGGGAAGCCATGTGCGAGAGTTTTAAATGTTTGATGACCCCGTTAAGACCGGTATGATAATATATCGTCCCAATTTTGTTGTTGAGAAGATGCGCTATGAAATTCTGATTCGTTACATATGCGGAACCCCATCTTCGACCTTTTTTTCAAACATTTATTGACCAAAACGTAGTTTACTATTAGGGAAAAACGCGTTTACCCTCTGTCTAGGACATTGACTTTAGCTAACCCTGGCCCCATTTCAGCACCTTCGGCTAGCCGAGTGGATAGCGTGCTGGAGCCTCACCTACGGGTCTCACGCAGCCGAGTTCGACCCTCGGTAAAAGAAAAAAAAAATTTCTTTTTTTTTCCAAAATCAAATACTTTCGTTTAGTCCATCAATTTCAGCATATATTTTTCTGTTGTGAACAACTGAAAAAACAGTTAAAATAAAGCTTAATTGCCTTTGACCGGATTTTTATCCCTTGGAAGCCATGTGCGAGAGTTTTAAATGTTTGATGACCCCGTTAAGACCGGTATGATAATATATCGTCCCAATTTTGTGTTGAGAAGATGCGCTATGAAATTCTGATTCGTTACATATGCGGAAACCCCATCTTCGACCTTTTTTTCAAACATTTATTGACCAAAACGTAGTTTACTATTAGGGAAAAACGCGTTTACCCCTGTCTAGGACATTGACTTTAGCTAACCCTGGCCCCATTTCAGCACCTTCGGCTAGCCGAGTGGATAGCGTGCTGGAGCCTCACCTACGGGGTCTCACGCAGCCGAGTTCGACCCTCGGTAAAAGAAAAAAAAAAATTCTTTTTTTTTCCAAAATCAAATACTTTCGTTTAGTCCATCAATTTCAGCATATATTTTTCTGTTGTGAACAACTGAAAAAACAGTTAAAATAAAAGCTTAATTGCCTTTGACCGGATTTTTATCCCTTGGAAGCCATGTGCGAGAGTTTTAAATGTTTGATGACCCCGTTAAGACCGGTATGATAATATATCGTCCCAATTTTGTGTTGAGAAGATGCGCTATGAAATTCTGATTCGTTACATATGCGGAAACCCCATCTTCGACCTTTTTTTCAAACATTTATTGACCAAAACGTAGTTTACTATTAGGGAAAAACGCGTTTACCCCTGTCTAGGACATTGACTTTAGCTAACCCTGGCCCCATTTCAGCACCTTCGGCTAGCCGAGTGGATAGCGTGCTGGAGCCTCACCTACGGGGTCTCACGCAGCCGAGTTCGACCCTCGGTAAAAGAAAAAAAAAAATTCTTTTTTTTTCCAAAATCAAATACTTTCGTTTAGTCCATCAATTTCAGCATATATTTTTCTGTTGTGAACAACTGAAAAAACAGTTAAAATAAAAGCTTAATTGCCTTTGACCGGATTTTTATCCCTTGGAAGCCATGTGCGAGAGTTTTAAATGTTTGATGACCCCGTTAAGACCGGTATGATAATATATCGTCCCAATTTTGTGTTGAGAAGATGCGCTATGAAATTCTGATTCGTTACATATGCGGAAACCCCATCTTCGACCTTTTTTTCAAACATTTATTGACCAAAACGTAGTTTACTATTAGGGAAAAACGCGTTTACCCCTGTCTAGGACATTGACTTTAGCTAACCCTGGCCCCATTTCAGCACCTTCGGCTAGCCGAGTGGATAGCGTGCTGGAGCCTCACCTACGGGGTCTCACGCAGCCGAGTTCGACCCTCGGTAAAAGAAAAAAAAAAATTCTTTTTTTTTCCAAAATCAAATACTTTCGTTTAGTCCATCAATTTCAGCATATATTTTTCTGTTGTGAACAACTGAAAAAACAGTTAAAATAAAAGCTTAATTGCCTTTGACCGGATTTTTATCCCTTGGAAGCCATGTGCGAGAGTTTTAAATGTTTGATGACCCCGTTAAGACCGGTATGATAATATATCGTCCCAATTTTGTGTTGAGAAGATGCGCTATGAAATTCTGATTCGTTACATATGCGGAAACCCCATCTTCGACCTTTTTTTCAAACATTTATTGACCAAAACGTAGTTTACTATTAGGGAAAAACGCGTTTACCCCTGTCTAGGACATTGACTTTAGCTAACCCTGGCCCCATTTCAGCACCTTCGGCTAGCCGAGTGGATAGCGTGCTGGAGCCTCACCTACGGGGTCTCACGCAGCCGAGTTCGACCCTCGGTAAAAGAAAAAAAAAAATTCTTTTTTTTTCCAAAATCAAATACTTTCGTTTAGTCCATCAATTTCAGCATATATTTTTCTGTTGTGAACAACTGAAAAAACAGTTAAAATAAAAGCTTAATTGCCTTTGACCGGATTTTTATCCCTTGGAAGCCATGTGCGAGAGTTTTAAATGTTTGATGACCCCGTTAAGACCGGTATGATAATATATCGTCCCAATTTTGTGTTGAGAAGATGCGCTATGAAATTCTGATTCGTTACATATGCGGAAACCCCATCTTCGACCTTTTTTTCAAACATTTATTGACCAAAACGTAGTTTACTATTAGGGAAAAACGCGTTTACCCCTGTCTAGGACATTGACTTTAGCTAACCCTGGCCCCATTTCAGCACCTTCGGCTAGCCGAGTGGATAGCGTGCTGGAGCCTCACCTACGGGGTCTCACGCAGCCGAGTTCGACCCTCGGTAAAAGAAAAAAAAAAATTCTTTTTTTTTCCAAAATCAAATACTTTCGTTTAGTCCATCAATTTCAGCATATATTTTTCTGTTGTGAACAACTGAAAAAACAGTTAAAATAAAAGCTTAATTGCCTTTGACCGGATTTTTATCCCTTGGAAGCCATGTGCGAGAGTTTTAAATGTTTGATGACCCCGTTAAGACCGGTATGATAATATATCGTCCCAATTTTGTGTTGAGAAGATGCGCTATGAAATTCTGATTCGTTACATATGCGGAAACCCCATCTTCGACCTTTTTTTCAAACATTTATTGACCAAAACGTAGTTTACTATTAGGGAAAAACGCGTTTACCCCTGTCTAGGACATTGACTTTAGCTAACCCTGGCCCCATTTCAGCACCTTCGGCTAGCCGAGTGGATAGCGTGCTGGAGCCTCACCTACGGGGTCTCACGCAGCCGAGTTCGACCCTCGGTAAAAGAAAAAAAAAAATTCTTTTTTTTTCCAAAATCAAATACTTTCGTTTAGTCCATCAATTTCAGCATATATTTTTCTGTTGTGAACAACTGAAAAAACAGTTAAAATAAAAGCTTAATTGCCTTTGACCGGATTTTTATCCCTTGGAAGCCATGTGCGAGAGTTTTAAATGTTTGATGACCCCGTTAAGACCGGTATGATAATATATCGTCCCAATTTTGTGTTGAGAAGATGCGCTATGAAATTCTGATTCGTTACATATGCGGAAACCCCATCTTCGACCTTTTTTTCAAACATTTATTGACCAAAACGTAGTTTACTATTAGGGAAAAACGCGTTTACCCCTGTCTAGGACATTGACTTTAGCTAACCCTGGCCCCATTTCAGCACCTTCGGCTAGCCGAGTGGATAGCGTGCTGGAGCCTCACCTACGGGGTCTCACGCAGCCGAGTTCGACCCTCGGTAAAAGAAAAAAAAAAATTCTTTTTTTTTCCAAAATCAAATACTTTCGTTTAGTCCATCAATTTCAGCATATATTTTTCTGTTGTGAACAACTGAAAAAACAGTTAAAATAAAAGCTTAATTGCCTTTGACCGGATTTTTATCCCTTGGAAGCCATGTGCGAGAGTTTTAAATGTTTGATGACCCCGTTAAGACCGGTATGATAATATATCGTCCCAATTTTGTGTTGAGAAGATGCGCTATGAAATTCTGATTCGTTACATATGCGGAAACCCCATCTTCGACCTTTTTTTCAAACATTTATTGACCAAAACGTAGTTTACTATTAGGGAAAAACGCGTTTACCCCTGTCTAGGACATTGACTTTAGCTAACCCTGGCCCCATTTCAGCACCTTCGGCTAGCCGAGTGGATAGCGTGCTGGAGCCTCACCTACGGGGTCTCACGCAGCCGAGTTCGACCCTCGGTAAAAGAAAAAAAAAAATTCTTTTTTTTTCCAAAATCAAATACTTTCGTTTAGTCCATCAATTTCAGCATATATTTTTCTGTTGTGAACAACTGAAAAAACAGTTAAAATAAAAGCTTAATTGCCTTTGACCGGATTTTTATCCCTTGGAAGCCATGTGCGAGAGTTTTAAATGTTTGATGACCCCGTTAAGACCGGTATGATAATATATCGTCCCAATTTTGTGTTGAGAAGATGCGCTATGAAATTCTGATTCGTTACATATGCGGAAACCCCATCTTCGACCTTTTTTTCAAACATTTATTGACCAAAACGTAGTTTACTATTAGGGAAAAACGCGTTTACCCCTGTCTAGGACATTGACTTTAGCTAACCCTGGCCCCATTTCAGCACCTTCGGCTAGCCGAGTGGATAGCGTGCTGGAGCCTCACCTACGGGGTCTCACGCAGCCGAGTTCGACCCTCGGTAAAAGAAAAAAAAAAATTCTTTTTTTTTCCAAAATCAAATACTTTCGTTTAGTCCATCAATTTCAGCATATATTTTTCTGTTGTGAACAACTGAAAAAACAGTTAAAATAAAAGCTTAATTGCCTTTGACCGGATTTTTATCCCTTGGAAGCCATGTGCGAGAGTTTTAAATGTTTGATGACCCCGTTAAGACCGGTATGATAATATATCGTCCCAATTTTGTGTTGAGAAGATGCGCTATGAAATTCTGATTCGTTACATATGCGGAAACCCCATCTTCGACCTTTTTTTTTTTTTTTTTTTTTTTTTTTTTTTAAGTCCAAACTAGGTCGTAACATGGATATTTTTCCATTGACTTAACATTGAAATACGTCATCAGGCCCCATCAGCTGTTTAAAATTTACATTGACTTGTTAAGGGCCCAGTATAATGGATATATAATAATATTCACCGATATATTGGTAAACGTCATACTTCATACCATATTTTTGCGTTGCTATGCATATATCACCACTTTTATACGTTTTCACTAAGTACGTCATTTGTCTTAATTATTTTTATACATGGAAGTGACGAAACTTTTGAAATTAAAATACAGTTTAAAGCAGTGGCTCCCAACCTGTGGGTCATGGCCTTATAGAAGTCATTGAATGTACAAGGGGGACATGAGAACGTATGTATCATTTTTCTCTAGCTCAACTTTCATTGAAATATATTTCTCTCAGTAAGGTCTGTAGCTGCATCTTTGTCAAATGCATCGTGCTTCCCTAACGATGAGGATCGAGGGGCTATATATTTCGGAAACTCTTATATCTCGACCTCGTCCAAAAAAAATGTCTTACCCTCAATTTTTAAAAAAGCTTTGTATCCTTATGGAATTGTATCTTTGAAAAATGTATAATTTTATCCTAGTTTGGAATTGAACTCGGGACCGTAACCCGAAGAGTTATGTGAATTTGGGTGACTGTTGGGAAAAGGTTTTATTTATTTAGCCAAGCAGCTAATATTGCTCACAGTTCAAATTGACTTGTATCATCAATAATTAGGATATGATAAAGGGATATGTTCACCATCCGTTCGATTTTTGTGTACTTCTGGTACTTCTGGGGGCTATACACATAATATTCATGGCAAAAATCAACCCTCGAAAATGCTGAACATTCCCTTTGAAAGTAAAAATACGACCCGTATTTTTGTGAAACTGTGCCTTTTATAGAAAAACAAATGTTTAATAAGTGGTATATTACAACGGATTTCGCAATTTTGGTGCAGTTCTAGCACTTCTGAAGGCAAATTACTCACTTTCAAGATGCAAATCGACCTACGAAAATAATGTATCCATCATAAACAATATTTTATTCATAAAGAAATGGATTGGGGAACAGGCTTTGTCAAAAAAGCAATTACAATATATGTGTGAAGATAGTGGACCACGGCCAAATACGCCTAATGAAAAAGTCTTAAATTTAATTAGGAGTAAACTAAACTTTCTCAAACCTTGCGATTTAGGTCCAATAACATCCATTTAAAGTTTTATCAAAATCGGTTGAAAACTAAGAGAGTAATAGCATATTTAAGATTTAGGGCAAGGGCAATAACTCTGCTTCTAACGATCGAAAACAGCTCAAATTCAAACTTGATCTTCGTTTCATGAATATGTATACACATATCAAATTTCATTTGATTCCGTCAAAAACTCTAGTTTTTAGAGCGTTTAAGAGCAAATGATGACCGACGGACGGACGGACGGACGGACGGACGGACATGGGTGACGGCAATATACGCTCCACATTTCATGTGGGCGTATAAAAAATGTGTGATGGGAACGCTAGGCTTCCTATGAGAATTTTTCTTCACCATTTTGTGTGCAACAGATGCGCCAGGAAATTCTGATTCTTTTCATATGCGAAAAACCTATTTTCGATCAAGCTTTGACAGTTTTCTGTACTAAAACGTGGTTGGTCTTCGAGAAAAAAAGCGTTTACCCCCCTCCGGACTTAGGGTTACGGCTAACCCTATCGCCATTTCTCCCAAGCCGCGGTGGCGAAGCGGTTAGCGTGCTGGAGCCACACCCAGCAGGACCCGGGATCGAGACCCCTCAAAAAAATTTTTTTTTTTCTATTTTTTCAAAAAATCAAACACTTTCGTGATCTAATCCGTCATACAAATATTTTTTTTGTGAACAATGGACACCTTAGTGCATATTTCACCACAGAAAATTGACTTTGAACAAATTATCTCCCCTTCGAAGCCGTTCCAGACACTAAAAAAATGTGTGATGGGAACGCTAGGCTTCCTATGAGAATTTTTCGTCACCATTTTGTGTGGAACAGATGCGCCAGGAAATTCTGATTCTTTTCATATGCGAAAAACCTATTTTCGATCAAGCTATGACAGTTTTCTGTACTAAAACGTGGTTGGTCTTCGAGAAAAAAAGCGTTTACCCCCCTCCGGACTTAGGGTTACGGCTAACCCTAGCGCCATTTCTCCCAAGCCGCGGTGGCGAAGCGGTTAGCGTGCTGGAGCCACACCCAGCAGGACCCGGGATCGAGACCCCTCAAAAAAAAAAAAAATTTTCAATTTTTTCAAAAAATCAAACACTTTCGTGATCTAATCCGTCATACAAATATTTTTTTTGTGAACAATGGACACCTTAGTGCATATTTCACCACAGAAAATTGACTTTGAACAAATTATCTCCCCTTCGAAGCCGTTCCAGACACTAAAAAAATGTGTGATGGGAACGCTAGGCTTCCTATGAGAATTTTTCGTCACCATTTTGTGTGAAACAGATGCGCCAGGAAATTCTGATTCTTTTCATATGCGAAAAACCTATTTTCGATCAAGCTATGACAGTTTTCTGTACTAAAACGTGGTTGGTCTTCGAGAAAAAAAGCGTTTATCACCCAATAAGGTATTCTACAGTAGATATCGCTTGTATGATAAAAAGCAGTATCTACTGCACTATATCTACTAGGAGATAATGCTTTTCTGAATCATTGATTGGCCAATATGGTCACGTGATAAACAATTCGCCCAATGACGTCTTAATAACAATGACGTCATACTGATTTCGCCCTTCGAAAGTTCTTTCAATAATCTGCAGTTCACCCCTCGAAAGTTGTTGTTTCGCATATTTCGATTTTAGAATGATATTGGATGATAAATAAAATCTCACCCTTGTGTCTTTTGATATCAGATATATCAACACTCGTTGATAAAAGTGGAAAAGCCTCGAAGTTTTTCCACTTTATCAACTTGTGTTGATATATCTGATATCAAAAGACACTCGGGTGAGATTCTCTATTTACCCCCCTCCGGACTTAGGGTTACGGCTAACCCTAGCGCCATTTCTCCCAAGCCGCGGTGGCGAAGCGGTTAGCGTGCTGGAGCCACACCCAGCAGGACCCGGGATCGAGACCCCTCAAAAAAAAAAAAAAAAATTTTCTATTTTTTCAAAAAATCAAACACTTTCGTGATCTAATCCGTCATACAAATATTTTTTTTGTGAACAATGGACACCTTAGTGCATATTTCACCACAGAAAATTGTCCATACTAGGTCAGAACATGTATAATTTTCCATAGACTTTGTATTGATTTAGTTCACGAGGCCCCATCAGCTGATCAAGATTTACATTGTCTTGTTAAGCGCCCTGTAAAATGGATAATCAATGCCATTTGATATTGACTACATATTATTAATAAAACACGTAGGCTACTATTTAAAACATTGTTGAGTTGACATGTGTAAATTTCCTAAACTGAAGACGTGAGATGTGGCTAAAGGTAAACAGTCGTTTAAATATTTGGTTTAAATGCTGATGCTCAAATGTTATTTACTGAAACGGCATAATTCTATCAGAATTGTTTCACATAGAAATTCCTCCTTAACCATACATGTATCTGCGCCTTCGATATCCATGCCACCGAAAATGGAAGCAGGGTCATGTACGTCTTGTCACGTGTAAACCAGCGTTTATTTCCCCATAACGATAACAATATCCACATTCATTCCTTATATTTACATTCGTCAAACTCCTCCACAATTTTCTATGTTCTTTTAATTCAATGGTATCTGTCAATCATTTTGATCGCCCCGCCTTGTTTCACTTTGAGCCAATAGATTGTGAGTGCTTTGACGACGTCATAGTGTCACTAGCGTTTGCTTTGACGACGCCAAAGAGTCACTTGACAAATAACGATAACAATATCCACATTCATTCCTTATATTTACATTCGTCAAACTCCTCCACAATTTTCTATTTTTTCTATGTAAAAACACCAAAAAAACTATGTTCTTTTAATTCAATGGTATCTGTCAATCATTTTGATCGCCCCGCCTTGTTTCACTTTGAGCCAATAGATTGTGAGTGCTTTGACGACGTCATAGTGTCACTAGCGTTTGCTTTGACGACGCCAAAGAGTCACTTGACAAATAACGATAACAAGATCCACATTCATTCCTTAAATATTTACATTTCAACTATCACTCCCTTCAATGAACCAGTTTAGCAAACTAGCGTTTATTTAAGGAATGAATGTGGATCTTGTTATTGTTATGGGGAAATAAACGCTGGTTTATCACGTGACAAGATAAATGACCCGTCCAAGCGGGTCATGTACGTCTTGTCACGTGTAAACCAGCGTTTATTTCCCCATAAATCGAATGAATGGCGAAGCCATTCATGTCAGGTTTAACATGTTAAAATTCGGCGTTCATCTCCCAATGAACGCAAAAAAAATCTGCATTCAATCCTTATATTTACATTCGGTAGAGTTCACGTATCTTTTACCATATTTTAGTGGTAAAATTATAGCTTTAATGGCTATCATGTAGTTAAAATTGTAAGAAAACTAGGAACGAAATCGGCAACAGAACTCCTGTCAATGAGGTACCGGCAGAAATTATCCGCCTGGTGGCGCTAAGGTAAAGTAGAACGTCGCTGCGAAGAAAAATGGCGGACTTTGATGCCAACGTGAACAAATATTGCGACAAGACTTTGACAGAACTAAAGGAAATTCTTCGTTTACGAAAACTGAAAGTAGCCGGGAAAAAGAAAGACTTGGTAGAACGGTAAGAAATGAATAATTCTTTAGATATAAGTAAACAGATGGATCAATAAACATACTTTAAAACAGGTCGAAAATTTGGCGCTTTTTTATGGCTACCCGCTTATCGGTCGATGTTTGGTCGATTGTGAACATGAAAACGGTTGTTTGTATTAATAGGATTACAATAAAATGAACTCTATTGTGTTATCGCTCACTCGCAGAAAATGTTAAATCAAAAAGCAAGGTCAATATATTAGTCAGATAAAACCTGCCGTTGAGCGGGTAGGTCAATATGAATAGACCTTCTACTCACTGCCGTACAACTTGGGCGAAAGTGAAAGTAGCCTACTCGCTCGAACTCTCACCCCCTCTGTCTGACTCTCCCTAGTCTCTCTCTGGTCACTTCGAGTTCTGAATTGAATTCTTTCTCACACATCACAAATATTTAAAATAATTTTCAATTGTATGTCAGTTGTCTAAGAACGTCTTCAAATCCATGGAAATATAAGGTTCGAAAAATTTAATTTCACTTACTTCCCTTCCAGAAATTTCACTTGAAATTGACCCACTTTTTGGACTGAAAAATCCCCTCTGTCAAATCATATTTCAGAATAATATTTTCTTTTACGGTTGTCATTTTCATCAACCCGACTACAAGTTGTGAATCTCAGAACTGATGAGACTAATATTATCTTTTCATACAAAAATGATAGGCAAAATGCGATTCAGAACTTGTGGGCGTGGCCTAGCCTAATGTCGTATTTACATTCTGATTCAGTTCTGAATATCAATTTCTGATTTTGTCTATTTTTTGTATTGATTGGAAAATAAAGCCAAACACAGTTGGATTTGGATTATCTCCTAGTTCTGGAGAATGTCAGACATTTAAATTTTTATTTTTAAAAACCGGTATGATGTTACAGAGGAATTTTTGGTCCAAAAATGTGATCAAATCCACATGAAATTTATCTTAGGGCAGTGATGGAGTCTGTTTATTTCAAAAAAATTTTTTTAAAACTTTACATTCACATGGACCTTTAGGCATTTTTAGGCAAGTGCAATTCAATTCAAAAGTCAATGTGTGCATATGATTAAAAAGCTACAACATATGTTTAACAACATGGAAATACAAATAACCAACACAAACTTATTAGTGAACAACCATTTTAAGAAGGCCAATTATCTAGATTTAGATTTAATTTAAATTTTTGTAAAAACATAATATTAAACAACATACATATAATAATGTTTCTGATTCTTACATTTACAATCACAATTTAAGTCTTGAAAAAAACTTTAATGGTTTTAGTGTGATTTGAAAACTAGTTGAAATATCATTAGCATTTGTTAAGACTCACTCATTTAGTGTAGACCCTACATAGTATTTAAAATGGTTGTTCACCCAGTTCATGTAAGAATGTAGTTTTGTATGCTCAATGTGGTCAGAGAGCAAAAGATCCAATGCCATGATATGGCTAAGATTTTTCTAATAAAACCCATTTTTTTTTTACCTATCTAGATTATTATTTGATGACAGAAATTCAAATAAAATTGAACCATCACCAGAATTCCACATGCAATTGCCAGGAAATGACCAGTATTTAGACCTTCATGCTGATCACCTACAGAACTTTCCTAATATTACCAAGCAGAGAATTGAAGATTTCTTGAGTTTGAGTGACAAAAAGTTGGATGACAAAATAGACCATCTTTATGAGCAGAGGTAAGTTTCTTCTTCTTGCAAATGTTGCCATCAATGGGTCTTATTTGTGTGCGAAAAAAAATTTGGTCAGAAAGTGACATCTTTTGTGTTGGTGTCTTCCCATACCATGGCTTAAACTTTTGACCCACTTACTCATTTCACTCTCTTATATCACCCCTTTACACTTTCCCCTTTTTGAAAGTATTTGATTCAATTTTTTTCAGATATCTTAGATATGTACGGACAGCAAAGAAAGATATGATGACATTTATAGCTTCAAACGTTTGGGCAGAAATGAAGAAGGTAGTAGGGCGTTTCACACCCAGACAATTCCCGTCCGGACAATTCCCGCCCGGCTAATTACTATCAGGACATTTCGCACCAGGATGATTTGCATCAGGACAACTTCCACCCGAGACATTTCACACCCGGGCACTTTACACCCAGGACGATTCACATCCAGGAAAACTGCCATCCGGAAATTTCACACCCGGGGCAATTCGCACCAAGTTTTTGCTCCCATTATAAAATTTAAAACGGAATGCATGAATTGATAGAAAAAAGAAATAAGTTTTGGATTGTAGATAAATTCTCGCAAAAAGTCCCAAACGGCAGCCGTCATACTTTGAGGCCGATTATGGCCCATTTTAATACTTGTCCGTTTAAAATCCCATTGCATACATTTAGTGTAAGAAATTGGAGCGATACTCCAATATTTCTTACACTAAATGTATGCAATGGGATTTTAACGGACAAGTATTAAAATGGGCCATAATCTGCCTCAAAGTATGACCGGCTGCCGTTTGGGACTTTTTGGCGAGAATTTATCTACAATCAAAACTTATTTCTTTTTCTATCAATTCATGCATTCCGTTTTAAATTTTATAATGGGAGCAAAAACTTGGTGCGAATTGCCCGGGTGTGAAATTTCCGGCAGTTTTCCTGGATGGTAATCGTCCTGGGTGTAAAGTGCCCGGGTGTGAAATGTCTAGGGTGGAAGTTGTCCTGATGCAAATCTTCCTGGTGCGAAATGTCCTGATATGAATTGGTCGAGCGGATATTGTCCGGGTGGGAATTGTCTGGGTGTGAAATGTCCGCGCAACACGGTGTGGGCAGAAATGAAGAAAACTACTAGCTACAAAGTGGACATAAGTGTGGACAGAAATGCAGTAATCCAGGAATCACAGTGTGAATGTGCTGTTGGCCAAGGACCATCTGCTCACTGCAAACATGTCGGAACTGTTTTACTAGGGCTCGTAAAATATTGTGAAGCTGGAACCATTCTAACAGAAATTTCATGCACACAGGTATATATAGATTGTTAGCAATGTAGACTGTAAAGATGTTTTCTAAATTTTGTTTGTGTGCATTGATGTTAAAGCTTAAATTTGCAATTAATCAAATGTCTTTTGATTCAGAAATTTTCATTTAAAGTATGTGTCAGACTTTCAGCAGTCTTCTGTGATAAAATCATACTTATAGTTTAAGTGAAATTGCTAAAAGCATGTACTTCTAAATGAAAATCGGGGTGTTGCAAATTGATGCTATAAGCATAAGTAAGATGTATGTGAATGTGAGACCCCTTGCATGATTTACCATGAACAAATCCCAATCTAATTCTGATGAATCAAATTTTATTTTGGTTAGCTCATTTAAAAAGTTATAAAAGTTATAACAATATTATTATTATAATCATAATTTATTCATGAATTATTTTCTTTTCAGGTTTTACAAACATTTCACAGAAGCAAGCCCCAGAAAGGCAGTCCATTGAAAACCAGACACTTAGGTGAACTACGGGCAAATCTGAAAGCCACCATCTATGATCCACGACCAGCACATAGGAGAAATCCAGTAAAAACTGAGGAAACTTTGAGAAACATGGTTCTCAACTGGCAGGTTGGTTATTTGCATACATGTTTATCTTACATAAGAAGTACCTTACTTTTATGGCACATGTGGACAGAGTTATTAATATATCTTGCAATTGAGAAATCTATAGAGGTAGAAATCTATTCAAATTTCCTTCAAAATAAAACATTCAAGTGTTGAAAATATAAATTTTCATTGAACTTCGATAGTATTCAGATGATTGTTGCAATTTTATATATATAGAGGTTATCCTATGGCTACAAAGTGGATATGTTTCTTTTTTATACTCATGGCTACGATACTATATGTTTCAGGGAAAATCAGGAAAATGGCCAGTCCTTCAAAAATATGGACCAGCAAACATTAAAGCCTTGGCATCTGATCATGATTATATGAAGCTGACCATGGAGGACCATTTTCTCAAGAATGAAAAGGTATTATTTTAACTAATGTAGATTTACAAAAACAAAAAGTTGAATTTATACTACTATTAAGAAATTAGAAATAAGAATAAGGAAATAACCATGAAGAAAATGGAATAAAAAGTCAATCACTTTACCATAGACTTACCCGCCTTCTATAGACTTGCCTGGTGTTATAACCAATTGGCCTTCTGTAAACTTACCTGGTGTTATAATCAAATACAAATTTAACATTCCCTACGTCTATTTCAGGCGAAAACAGAAAAAGTTTATTTTTTCAAACTTTCGAGAAAATCAACTTTAAAGTTTCACCCAGTTTTGGAGAGGAAATCTGCATTAAACGGTGTTTGCAGGAAGTTGGCGACACTAAATCTGCTCTGGCAGCCAGACCGTTCGCGGTAGGAACTTGAATTTTTTTGAATTTGTTATTACCTGGTGTTATTATCAATTGGTCTTCTGCAAACTTACCTGCCTTCTGTAAACTTACCTGGTGTTATAACCAATTGGCCTTCTGTAAACTTACCTGCCTTCTGTAGACTTACCTGGTGTTATAATCAATTGGCCTTTTGTAAACTTACCTGCCTTCTGTAGACTTCAATAGAGTTTATTATCATATCAAGCTTTGTTTGAAAAAGAACATTTGGCAGAAAACAGCAACCATCAAATATTCAACCTGTAGTCAGAGGCCTACATTTCGTTCAGAACTTAAATTAGGTGTCGTCCAAACAATTTTTTTTCACAATTTCATTAAGGGTTAAGCATTCATCAAGTTTAGTCAAAATCCTTCTCTGTTATGAGCTAAAAACTAAAACCTATTTTATACAAGAAGGGCAATAAGTCATATCAAATATTTTTTGATTTTCGATAGGGTTTATCGTATGGTTGGGTTAATCGTAAAAGAATTGTGCCTTTTAGAGTATTTACAACCTAAAAATTAATGTGTTTTAAAGAACAAGGGCAATATTATAATTCATATTAAATATTTTTCGATTCTTTGGTTTTTCAATAGGGTTCATTATCGGGTGATAATAACAAATTTCAGAAAGTTTTGTCAAAATCCATAAAGAATTGTGACCTGTAGAGTGTTAACAAGCTAAACATCAAACGCATTTTGAAGAACGAGGGCAATAATTCATATTAAATATTTTTTGATTCTTTTGATTTTCAATAAAGTTTATCCTTAGGTGATAATAAACATTATCAGTAAGTTTCGTCAAAATCTGTAAAGAACTGTGACTGGTAGAGTGTTAACAAGCTAAAAATCAAAAGCATTTTAAAGAACAAGGGCAATAATTCATATTAAATATTTTTCGATTCATTTGATTTTCAATAGGGTTCATCCTTGGGTGATAATAAACAATTTCAGTAAGTTTTGTCAAAATTCGTAAAGAATTGTGACTTGTAGAGGGTTAACAAGCTAAAAATCGAACGTGTTTTAAAGAACAAGGGCAATAATTCATGTTAAATATTTTTCGATTCTTTTGATTTTCAATAGGGTTCATCCTTGGGTTATAATAAGCAATTTCAGTAAGTTTCATCAAAATCCGTAAAGAATTGTGACTTGTAGAGTGTTAACAAGCTAAAAAACGAACGCGTTTTAAAGAACAAGGGCAATAATTCATATCAAATATTTTACGATTCTTTTGACTTTTAATAGGGTTCATCCATGAGTGATAATAAACAATTTCAGCAAGTTTCATCAAAATCTGTAAAGAATTGTTACTTGTAGAGTGTTAACAAGCTAAAAATCGAACGCGTTTTAAATAACAAGGGCAATAATTCATATTAAATATTTTTCGATTCTTTTGATTTCCAATAGGGTTCATCCTTGGGTGATAATAAACAATTTCAGTAAGTTTCATCAAAATCCGTAAAGAATTGTAACTTGTAGAGTGTTAACAAGCTAAAAATCAAACGCGTTTTAAGAACAAGGGCAATAATTCATGTTAAATATTTTTCGATTCTTTTGATTTTCAATAGGGTTCATCCTTATGGCGGGGGAAAGCGGCAAAAACCTAATGCTATGTAGAAATGTCTAATTCAAAACGCAAATGTCACATAATTTAATACCAAATACCTAAAACGTCTAATGCAAAAGACAAAATACAAGAAACCTCTAATACATAATACATTTAACTTCTTATGCATTATTGATTTTACAATGTGAAACACCGTTAGCATTAGACGACATATCTCGATAAACTTACTTACATTTCTACATTGCAATATCTTTATTTGGGTCAAAGTCAAGGCCAAAGTATTTGGCTATGTTTGTTTACTGTCTTCCCGTTGAGCTACCGTTATCAAAGTTGGCAAATATATTCTATTATGTATCCTGAATAATTATTGAAAATTTCAGATGATTCTAAAGCTTTTTTCCTCTATCTTCAGGGCCGTAGGAAGCAAATGAAAACTTTGTGGCTGATTTTTTTTTCCTTTCACAGACATCTAATCCTGTAAAGGATACGGCATCGAACATCAAAACGCTTGGCGTTGAAGGAACATTTAAGGGATTCTCCCATTCAGAAAATTTTGAAAGTCAGGATTGATTTCCTTGCGTTTAGGGGGTTTCCGAACAGAATTCTCGTTTAGAACAACCACCTACTTTTTGAATGTTTTCTTCGATGTCTTCCAAAACTCGTCAAAAGATAATAGGACCGTCAGCCGAGCGTCGCATGAAAGGAAATGAACTTTAATTTTCAAAGTTTCCTTATAGGGTGCCGAGATTCCCAAAGGTATCGGGTCCGTTCGCCCTTTTACTCCTTCGCCCTGGGTCCGTTCGCCTGGGTCCGTTCGCACCTGGACCAGGGTCCGTTCGCCCTTGCTCAGGGTCCGTTCGCCCCTATATTATATGACATGTAGGTAATAAATATAGAAGTGATGACACGTAATTTAAAGGTCTGGGATGTAGGGGAATTTTTCTTGGGCTACAATCCCCCAATAAAACCTACTACAGATGCAAGAAATCAAATTATATTTTTTTTAATATTCTGAGGGTGCAATCCGTCAAAATCGCCTGCTATTCTTCGGAAAGGCCTAATATGCAAGGAAATAAAATTTTATTTTCAAAATTTTATTGCTGTATAGGCTATATGCCCAAAGTCTTATTCGGCAGGTATTCTTTTAACGACAATTCTGTTCAGAAAGGTATCATAACAAATGTCCTTCTTCAAAGGGGCAGAGCGGGTTGGTTCTTACAGGAATTTTGTTCGGAAAGGCACCGAGCCTAAAATTTTAAAATTTCTTTGGGTAAAGTAAACCTTCAATGTGGTCGTTTTCAAAGAAATAAAGCCTGAGAATCGAGGAAATCAACAACTTTCAAAAAAGCATAGAGGAGCCCACGACTCAACGACTCAACTCCCCCCCCCCCCCCCCTGTCTCTTACGGCTATGCCTTAAAGGTTCCTTCAGCGTAAAGCGTTTTGATGTTCAATGCCGTATCCTTTATAGGATTGGATGGCTGTAAAAAAATCAGCCCTAGTTTTCATTTGCTTCCTACGACCCTAAAGAAGAAGGAATAAAGCTTGTCAATGAATATTCAGGATGCATAATAGGACATATCTGCCAACTTTGATAACGGTAGCTCAACGGGAAGACAGTAACCAAACACAGCCAAATACTACGGCCTTGACATTGACCCAATGACCCAAATAAAGATATTGCAATGTAGAAATGTAAGTAAGTTTATCGAGATATGTCGTCTAATGCTAACGGTGTTTCACACTGTAAAATCAATAATGCATAAGAAGTTAAATGTATTGTGTATTAGAGGTTTCTTGTACTTTGTCTTTTGAATTAGACGTATGAGGTATTATGTATTAGAGGTTTCTTGTATTTTGTCTTTTGCATTAGACGTTTTAGGTATTTGGTATTGCATTATGTTACATTTGCGTTTTGAATTAGACATTTCTACATAGCATTAGGTTTTTGCCGCTTTCCCCCGCCATACATCCTTGAGTGATAATAAACAATTTCAGCAAGTTTCATCAAAATCCTTTAAGAATTGTGACCTGTAGAGTGTTAACAAGCTAAAAATCGAACGCGTTTTAAAGAACAAGGGCAATAATTCATATCAAATATTTTTCGATTCTTTTGATTTTCAATAGGGTTCATCCTTGGGTGATAATAAACAATTTCAGCAAGTTTCGTCAAAATCCGTATAGAATTGTGATTTGTAGAGTGTTAACAAGCAATTGTGGACGGACGGACGGACGGACGGACATGGGTGACGGCAATATACGCTCCACATTTCATGTGGGCGTATAAAAATCACTGCCCACTGATGTCATTTTTTAGAATTATATTTTACATCCCTGTATGACCATTCAATTCAAATATTTCGCAAAGTACCGATTTCGCAAAGTGCTGATTACTGCACTTTGCGAAATATATATTTCGCAAAGTACTAATCACTGCACTTTGCGAAAAATATATTTCGCAAAGTACTGATTTGCGAAATATTTATTTCGCAAAGTGCTGATATTTCGTTTCGTTTCGCAAAGTGCAGATTATTTCGTTTCGTTTCGCAAAGTGCAAATTTCGCAAACTACTGTAAGCCCTTTAAGGGTTTCTTCACACATATGGCTTTTATATTATATGCTACCCAGTGATGCTTTTAGGAATTATTAAGTGTAAGTAGTCACAGAATTGTAAAATGGGGGATGGTGGAGGTAGCGGACCTGGGACCTGAAAGCATGGGTATGTTAGAATCGCTACCGATACTACAGTATTGAATATTTTGTTTAAAATAATTACTTTCTTCATCCATGCTGTAAGGTTTCTAAAACGATATGATCTAGTACGTTTATATAACAAGATAGCTTGCCAGGCAAGGTAATATACGCCCACTGGAGGCTTTGTTTAAAAAAGAACATTTGGCAGAAAACAGCAACCATCACAACCATGAAATATTCAACCTGTAGTCATAGGCCTACATTTCGTACAGAACTTGAATTAAGTGTTGCCTAAATATTTTTTTTTTCTCGATTTCATCAAGGGTTCAGCATTCATCAGGTTTAGTCAAAATCCTTCTGCCTTGTAGAGTCTTTCTGAGCTTAAAACTGAATGTATTTCATAGAAGAAGGCCAATAACTCAAATCAAATATTTTTTGATTATCAATAGGAATTATCGTGTGATAATAAACTATTTCAATAGGTTTCTTTCAAATCGTTGTGCCTTCTAGAGTGTCAACGAGCTATATATCAAACGCGTTTTAAAGAACAAGGGCAATAATTCATATTAAATATTTTCCGATTCTTTTGATTTTAAATAGGGTTCATGCTTGGGTGATAATAAACAATTTCAGCAAGTTTCGTCAAAATCAGTAGAGAATTGTGACTTGTAGAGTGTTAACGAGCTAAAAATCAAACGCGTTTTAAAGAACAAGGACAATAATTCATATTAAATATTTTCCGATTCTTTTGATTTTCAATAGGGTTCATGCTTGGGTGATAATAAACAATTTCAGCAAGTTTCGTCAAAATCAGTAAAGAATTGTGACTTGTAGAGTGTTAACGAGCTAAAAATCAAACGCGTTTTAAAGAACAAGGGCAATAATTCATAATAAATATTTTCCGATTCTTTTGATTTTCAATAGGGTTCATGCTTGGGTGATAATAAACAATTTCAGCAAGTTTCGTCAAAATCAGTAAAGAATTGTGACTTGTAGAGTGTTAACGAGCTAAAAATCAAACCCGTTTTAAAGAACAAGGGCAATAATTCATATTAAATATTTTCTGATTCTTTTGATTTTCAATAGGGTTCATACTTGGGTGATAATAAACAATTTCAGCAAGTTTCGTCAAAATCCGTAAAGAATTGTGACTTGTAGAGTGTTAACAAGCTAAAAATCGAACGCGTTTTTAAGAACAAGGGCAATAATTCATACTAAATAGTTTCCGATTCTTTTGATTTTAAATAGGGTTCATCTTTGGGTGGTAATAAACAATTTCAGCAAGTTTCGTCAAAATCCGTAAAGAATTGTGACTTGTAGAGTGTTAACAAGCTAAAAATTGAACGCGTTTTAAAGAACAAGGGCAGTAATTCATATTAAATATTTTCCGATTCTTTTGATTTTAAATAGGGTTCATCCTTGGGTAATAATAAACAATTTCAGCAAGTTTCGTCAAAATCCGTAAAGAATTGTGACTTGTAGAGTGTTAACAAGCTAAATATTGAACGCGTTTTAAAGAACAAGGGCAGTAATTCATATTAAATATTTTCCGATTCTTTTGATTTTAAATAGGGTTCATCCTTGGGTGATAATAAACAATTTCAGCAAGTTTCGTCAAAATCCGTAAATAATTGTGACCTGTAGAGTGTTAACAAGCAATTGTGGACGGACCGACGGACGGACGGACGGACGGCATGACCGACGGACGGACGGACGGACCGACGGACATGGGTGACGGCAATATACGCTCCACATTTCATTTGGGCGTATAAAAACAATTGACACTTCGTCATTATGTTAGTGGCCGGCCAATTTTTGTGGCCAATGGCTACACTAAAAATTAGGACTTATTGTAATTCTCGTAATAAAAATGAAAAACGAATTTATTGTAATTCAAGTAAACTAATTTTGAGGAATGTTTGTAATTGTTGTAATAAAATCATAAAACGAATTGTTTTTCAAACAGTTGTATTTATAATAAAACAGACAAGTCACTAGTCATCTTATGTTATAAATGATTGTTGTAAAAGAGTTTATTATTTCTTTCTCTTCTATAGGGTGATGAGGGTGGGATTCACCTTTTGACTGAACTAGTATGGCTAAAAATCGTTTTTTTTTTTTATGGAATGTGTTTATATTGGAAACTATTGGTCCATCTAAGCCATTAGTATGAAAAAAATCTAAAAAAAATTGAAATCTTAAGGTTTTAATCGAGTACTAGCCAGTAAGCAAAATCCAATATGGCGGACCGATCGGCCAAAGACGAAGACTCTACATGGCCAATTTTTTATTCTCTTATAGCGATGGGTGTGGGGCAGATTTTATGACAGATTTGGCATCTTCCTAATCCTACAGCTCCATCTTAGCCGTTCATATCGAAAAATTACCATAAAAATTATATCTTAAGGCCTAAAGCCGTTACTGGCCAGTGAGCGAAATTAGAGACGAAGACTCGACATGGCCAATTTTTTCTTCCTCTATAGTGATGGGGGTGGGGCAGTTTTTTTGATGGAATGTGTTTATATGGCATCCTAGTGGTCCATCTAAGCCATTAATATAAAAAAAAATCTAAAAAATTTGAAATCTTAAGGCTAAAATCGAGTACTGGCCAGTGAGCGAAATTAGAGACGAAGACTCGACATGGCCAATTTTTTCTTCCTCTATAGTAATGGGGGTGGGGCAGTTTTTTAGATGGAATGTGTTTATATGGCATCCTATTGGTCCATCTAAGCCATTAATATAAAAAAAATCTAAAAATTTTGAAATCTTAAGGCTAAAATCGAGTACTGGCCAGTGAGCGAAATCCAATATGGCGGACCGATCGGCCAAAGACGAAGACTCTACATGGCCAATTTTTTATTCTCTTATAGCGATGGGGGTGGGGCAGATTTTTTTGCGGATTCGGCATTTTCCTAACCCTACAGCTACGACTTAGCCGTTCATATCGAAAAATTACCATAAAAATTATATCTTAAGGCCTTAAGCCGTTACTGGCCAGTGAGCGAAATTAGAGACGAAGACTCGACATGGCCAATTTTTTCTTCCTCTATAGTGATGGGGGTGGGGCAGTTTTTTGGATGGAATGTGTTTATATGGCATCCTTGTGGTCCACCTAAGCCATTAATATAAAAAAAATCTAAAAAATTTGAAATCTTAAGGCTTAAATCGAGTACTGGCCAATGAGCGAAATCCAATATGGCGGACCGATCGGCCAAAGACGAAGACTCTACATGGCCAATTTTTTATTCTCTTATAGCGATGGGTGTGGGGCAGATTTTATGACGGATTTGACATCTTCCCAATCCTACAGCTCCATCTTAGCCGTTCATATCGAAAAATTACCATAAAAATTATATCTTAAGGCCTTAAGCCGTTACTGGCCAGTGAGCGAAATTAGAGACGAAGACTCGACATGGCCAATTTTTTCTTCCTCTATAGTGATGGGGGTGGGGCAGTTTTTTTGATGGAATGTGTTTATATGGCATCCTAGTGGTCCATCTAAGCCATTAATATAAAAAAAAATCTAAAAAATTTGAAATCTTAAGGCTAAAATCGAGTACTGGCCAGTGAGCGAAATTAGAGACGAAGACTCGACATGGCCAATTTTTTCTTCCTCTATAGTAATGGGGGTGGGGCAGTTTTTTGGATGGAATGTGTTTATATGGCATCCTATTGGTCCATCTAAGCCATTAATATAAACAAAATCTAAAAATTTTGAAATCTTAAGGCTAAAATCGAGTACTGGCCAGTGAGCGAAATCCAATATGGCGGACCGATCGGCCAAAGACGAAGACTCTACATGGCCAATTTTTTATTCTCTTATAGCGATGGGGGTGGGGCAGATTTTTTTGCGGATTCGGCATTTTCCTAACCCTACAGCTACGACTTAGCCGTTCATATCGAAAAATTACCATAAAAATTATATCTTAAGGCCTTAAGCCGTTACTGGCCAGTGAGCGAAATTAGAGACGAAGACTCGACATGGCCAATTTTTTCTTCCTCTATAGTGATGGGGGTGGGGCAGTTTTTTGGATGGAATGTGTTTATATGGCATCCTTGTGGTCCACCTAAGCCATTAATATAAAAAAAATCTAAAAAATTTGAAATCTTAAGGCTTAAATCGAGTACTGGCCAATGAGCGAAATCCAATATGGCGGACCGATCGGCCAAAGACGAAGACTCTACATGGCCAATTTTTTATTCTCTTATAGCGATGGGGGTGGGGCAAATTTTTTTTGCGGATTCGGCATTTTCCTAACTCTACAGCTACGTCTTAGCCGTTCATATCGAAAAATTACCATAAAAATTATATCTTTAGGCCTTAAGCCGTTACTGGCCAGTAAGCGAAATTAGAGACGAAGACTCGACATGGCCAATTTTTTCTTCCTCTATAGTGATGGGGGTGGGGCAGTTTTTTTGATGGAATGTGTTTATATGGCATCCTATTGGTCCATCTAAGCCATTAATATAAAAAAAATCTAAAAAATTTGAAATCTTAAGGCTTAAATCGAGTACTGGCCAGTGAGCGAAATCCAATATGGCGGACCGATCGGCCAAAGACGAAGACTCTACATGGCCAATTTTTTATTCTCTTATAGCGATGGGTGTGGGGCAGATTTTATGACGGATTTGACATCTTCCCAATCCTACAGCTCCATCTTAGCCGTTCATATCGAAAAATTACCATAAAAATTATATCTTAAGGCCTTAAGCCGTAACTGGCCAGTGAGCGAAATTAGAGACGAAGACTCTACATGGCCAATTTTTTATTCTCTTATAGCGATGGGGGTGGGGCAGTTTTTTTAATGGGATGTGTTTATATGGCATCCTATTGGTCCATCTAACATATTAACATGAAAAAATTCTAAAAAATTTGAAATCTTAAGGCTAAAATCGAGTACTGGCCAGTGAGCGAAATCCAATATGGCGGACCGATCGGCCAAAGACGAAGACTCTACATGGCCAATTTTTTATTCTCTTATAGCGATGGGTGTGGGGCAGATTTTATGACGGATTTGACATCTTCCCAATCCTACAGCTCCATCTTAGCCGTTCATATCGAAAAATTACCATAAAAATTATATCTTAAGGCCTTAAGCCGTAACTGGCCAGTGAGCGAAATTAGAGACGAAGACTCTACATGGCCAATTTTTTATTCTCTTATAGCGATGGGGGTGGGGCAGTTTTTTTAATGGGATGTGTTTATATGGCATCCTATTGGTCCATCTAAGATATTAACATGAAAAAATTCTAAAAAATTTGAAATCTTAAGGCTTAAATCGAGTACTGGCCAGTGAGCGAAATCCAATATGGCGGACCGATCGGCCAAAGACGAAGACTCTACATGGCCAATTTTTTATTCTCTTATAGCGATGGGGGTGGGGCAGATTTTTTTGCGGATTCGGCATTTTCCTAACCCTACAGCTACGTCTTAGCCGTTCATATCGAAAAATTACCATAAATATTATATCTTAAGGCCTTGAGCCGTTACTGGCCAGTGAGCGAAATTAGAGACGAAGACTCGACATGGCCAATTTTTTCTTCCTCTATAGTGATGGGGGTGGGGCAGTTTTTTGGATGGAATGTGTTTATATGGCATCCTATTGGTCCATCTAAGCCATTAATATAAAAAAAATCTAAAAATTTTGAAATCTTAAGGCTAAAATCGAGTACTGGCCAGTGAGCGAAATCCAATATGGCGGATCGATCGGCCAAAGACGAAGACTCTACATGGCCAATTTTTTATTCTCTTATAGCGATGGGGGTGGGGCAGATTTTTTTGCGGATTCGGCATTTTCCTAACCCTACAGCTACATCTTAGCCGTTCATATCGAAATATTACCATAAATATTATATCTTTAGGCCTTAAGCCGTTACTGGCCAGTGAGCGAAATTAGAGACGAAGAATCGACATGGCCAATTTTTTCTTCCTCTATAGTGATGGGGTGGGGCAGTTTTTTTTGATGGAATGTGTTTATATGGCATCCTATTCGTCCATCTAAGCCATTAATATAAAAAAAATCTAAAAAATTTGAAATCTTAAGGCTAAAATCGAGTACTGGCCAGTGAGCGAAATCCAATATGGCGGACCGATCGGCCAAAGACGAAGACTCTACATGGCCAATTTTTTATTCTCTTATAGCGATGGGGGTGGGGCAGATTTTTTTGCGGATTCGGCATTTTCCTAACCCTACAGCTACGACTTAGCCGTTCATATCGAAAAATTACCATAAAAATTATATCTTAAGGCCTTAAGCCGTTACTGGCCAGTGAGCGAAATTAGAGACGAAGACTCGACATGGCCAATTTTTTCTTCCTCTATAGTGATGGGGGTGGGGCAGTTTTTTGGATGGAATGTGTTTATATGGCATCCTTGTGGTCCACCTAAGCCATTAATATAAAAAAAATCTAAAAAATTTGAAATCTTAAGGCTTAAATCGAGTACTGGCCAATGAGCGAAATCCAATATGGCGGACCGATCGGCCAAAGACGAAGACTCTACATGGCCAATTTTTTATTCTCTTATAGCGATGGGGGGTGGGGCAAATTTTTTTGCGGATTCGGCATTTTCCTAACTCTACAGCTACGTCTTAGCCGTTCATATCGAAAAATTACCATAAAAATTATATCTTTAGGCCTTAAGCCGTTACTGGCCAGTGAGCGAAATTAGAGACGAAGACTCGACATGGCCAATTTTTTCTTCCTCTATAGTGATGGGGGTGGGGCAGTTTTTTTGATGGAATGTGTTTATATGGCATCCTATTGGTCCATCTAAGCCATTAATATAAAAAAAATCTAAAAAATTTGAAATCTTAAGGCTTAAATCGAGTACTGGCCAGTGAGCGAAATCCAATATGGCGGACCGATCGGCCAAAGACGAAGACTCTACATGGCCAATTTTTTATTCTCTTATAGCGATGGGGGTGGGGCAGATTTTTTTTGCGGATTCGGCATTTTCCTAACCCTACAGCTACGTCTTAGCCGTTCATATCGAAAAATTACCATAAATATTATATCTTAAGGCCTTGAGCCGTTACTGGCCAGTGAGCGAAATTAGAGACGAAGACTCGACATGGCCAATTTTTTCTTCCTCTATAGTGATGGGAGTGGGGCAGTTTTTTGGATGGAATGTGTTTTTATGGCATCCTATTGGTCCATCTAAGCCATTAATATAAAACAAATCTAAAAATTTTGAAATCTTAAGGCTAATATCGAGTACTGGCCAGTGAGCGAAATCCAATATGGCGGACCGATCGGCCAAAGACGAAGACTCTACATGGCCAATTTTTTATTCTCTTATAGCGATGGGTGTGGGGCAGATTTTATGACGGATTTGACATCTTCCCAATCCTACAGCTCCATCTTAGCCGTTCATATCGAAATATTACCATAAATATTATATCTTAAGGCCTTAAGCCGTTACTGGCCAGTAAGAAAAAATTGGCCATGTCGAGTCTTCGTCTCTAATTCCGCTCATTGGCCAGTAACGGCTTTAGGCCTAAAAAATATATTTTTTTTATAATCTAGCGGTAAGAACGGATAGGATGGAGCTGTAGGATTGGGAATATGTCTAATCTGTCAAAAAATCCGCCCAACCCCCATCGCTATAAGAGAATAAAAAATTGGCCATGTAGAGTCTTCGTCTTTGGCCGATGGGTCCGCCATATTGGATTTCGCTCACTGGCCAGTGCTCGATTTTAGCCTTAAGATTTCAAATTTAAAAAAAAAAATTCATGTTAATATCTTAGATGGACCAACAGGATGCCATATAAACACATTCCATCAAAAAAACTGCCACACCCCCATCACTATAGAGGAGGAAAAAATTGGCCATGTAGAGTCTTCGTCTCTAATTTCGCTCACTGGCCAGTAACAGGTTAAGGCCTTAAGATATAATTTTTATGGTAATTTTTCGATATGAACGACTAAGACGTAGCTGTAGGGTTAGGAAAATGCCAAATCCGTCATAAAATCTGCCCCACACCCATCGCTATAAGAGAATAAAAAATTGGCCATGTAGAGTCTTCGTCTTTGGCCGATCGGTCCGCCATATTGGATTTCGCTCACTGGCCAGTACTCGATTTAAGCCTTAAGATTTCAATTTTTTTTAGATTTTTTCAATGTTAATGGCTTAGATGGACCGATAGGATGCCATATAAACATATCGAAATATTACCATAAATATTATATCTTAAGGCCTTAAGCCGTTACTGGCCAGTAAGAAAAAATTGGCCATGTCGAGTCTTCGTCTCTAATTCCGCTCACTGGCCAGTAACGGCTTTAGGCCTAAAAAATATATTTTTTTTATAATCTAGCGGTAAGAACGGATAGGATGGAGCTGTAGGATTGGGAATATGTCTAATCTGTCAAAAAATCCGCCCAACCCCCATCGCTATAAGAGAATAAAAAATTGGCCATGTAGAGTCTTCGTCTTTGGCCGATCGGTCCGCCATATTGGATTTCGCTCACTGGCCAGTGCTCGATTTTAGCCTTAAGATTTCAAATTTAAAAAAAAAAAAATTCATGTTAATATCTTAGATGGACCAACAGGATGCCATATAAACACATTCCATCAAAAAAACTGCCACACCCCCATCACTATAGAGGAGGAAAAAATTGGCCATGTAGAGTCTTCGTCTCTAATTTCGCTCACTGGCCAGTAACAGGTTAAGGCCTTAAGATATAATTTTTATGGTAATTTTTCGATATGAACGACTAAGACGTAGCTGTAGGGTTAGGAAAATGCCAAATCCGTCATAAAATCTGCCCCACACCCATCGCTATAAGAGAATAAAAAATTGGCCATGTAGAGTCTTCGTCTTTGGCCGATCGGTCCGCCATATTGGATTTCGCTCACTGGCCAGTACTCGATTTAAGCCTTAAGATTTCAATTTTTTTTAGATTTTTTCAATGTTAATGGCTTAGATGGACCGATAGGATGCCATATAAACATATCGAAATATTACCATAAATATTATATCTTAAGGCCTTAAGCCGTTACTGGCCAGTAAGAAAAAATTGGCCATGTCGAGTCTTCGTCTCTAATTCCGCTCACTGGCCAGTAACGGCTTTAGGCCTAAAAAATATATTTTTTTTATAATCTAGCGGTAAGAACGGATAGGATGGAGCTGTAGGATTGGGAATATGTCTAATCTGTCAAAAAATCCGCCCAACCCCCATCGCTATAAGAGAATAAAAAATTGGCCATGTAGAGTCTTCGTCTTTGGCCGATCGGTCCGCCATATTGGATTTCGCTCACTGGCCAGTGCTCGATTTTAGCCTTAAGATTTCAAATTTAAAAAAAAAAAATTCATGTTAATATCTTAGATGGACCAACAGGATGCCATATAAACACATTCCATCAAAAAAACTGCCACACCCCCATCACTATAGAGGAGGAAAAAATTGGCCATGTAGAGTCTTGTCTCTAATTTCGCTCACTGGCCAGTAACAGGTTAAGGCCTTAAGATATAATTTTTATGGTAATTTTTCGATATGAACGACTAAGACGTAGCTGTAGGGTTAGGAAAATGCCAAATCCGTCATAAAATCTGCCCCCACACCCATCGCTATAAGAGAATAAAAAATTGGCCATGTAGAGTCTTCGTCTTTGGCCGATCGGTCCGCCATATTGGATTTCGCTCACTGGCCAGTACTCGATTTAAGCCTTAAGATTTCAATTTTTTTTAGATTTTTTCAATGTTAATGGCTTAGATGGACCGATAGGATGCCATATAAAAACATTCCATCAAAAAAACTGCCCCACCCTCATCACTATAGAGGAAGAAAAAATTGGCCATGTCGAGTCTTCGTCTCTAATTCCGCTCACTGGCCAGTGACGGCTTTAGGCCTAAAAAATATATTTTTTTATAATCTAGCGGTAAGAACGGCTAGGATGGAGCTGTAGGATTGGGAATATGTCTAATCTGTCAAAAAATCCGCCCCACCCCCATCGCTATAAGAGAATAAAAAATTGGCCATGTAGAGTCTTCGTCTTTGGCCGATCGGTCCGCCATATTGGATTTCGCTCACTGGCCAGTGCTCGATTTTAGCCTTAAGATTTCAAATTTAAAAAAAAAAATTCATGTTAATATCTTAGATGGACCAACAGGATGCCATATAAACACATTCCATCAAAAAAACTGCCACACCCCCATCACTATAGAGGAGGAAAAAATTGGCCATGTAGAGTCTTCGTCTCTAATTTCGCTCACTGGCCAGTAACAGGTTAAGGCCTTAAGATATAATTTTTATGGTAATTTTTCGATATGAACGACTAAGACGTAGCTGTAGGGTTAGGAAAATGCCAAATCCGTCATAAAATCTGCCCCACACCCATCGCTATAAGAGAATAAAAAATTGGCCATGTAGAGTCTTCGTCTTTGGCCGATCGGTCCGCCATATTGGATTTCGCTCACTGGCCAGTACTCGATTTAAGCCTTAAGATTTCAATTTTTTTTAGATTTTTTCAATGTTAATGGCTTAGATGGACCGATAGGATGCCATATAAAAACATTCCATCAAAAAAACTGCCCCACCCTCATCACTATAGAGGAAGAAAAAATTGGCCATGTCGAGTCTTCGTCTCTAATTCCGCTCACTGGCCAGTGACGGCTTTAGGCCTAAAAAATATATTTTTTTATAATCTAGCGGTAAGAACGGCTAGGATGGAGCTGTAGGATTGGGAATATGTCTAATCTGTCAAAAAATCCGCCCCACCCCCATCGCTATAAGAGAATAAAAAATTGGCCATGTAGAGTCTTCGTCTTTGGCCGATCGGTCCGCCATATTGGATTTCGCTCACTGGCCAGTGCTCGATTTTAGCCTTAAGATTTCAAATTTAAAAAAAAAAATTCATGTTAATATCTTAGATGGACCAACAGGATGCCATATAAACACATTCCATCAAAAAAACTGCCACACCCCCATCACTATAGAGGAGGAAAAAATTGGCCATGTAGAGTCTTCGTCTCTAATTTCGCTCACTGGCCAGTAACAGGTTAAGGCCTTAAGATATAATTTTTATGGTAATTTTTCGATATGAACGACTAAGACGTAGCTGTAGGGTTAGGAAAATGCCAAATCCGCAAAAAAATCTGCCCCAACCCCATTGCTATAAGAGAATAAAAAATTGGCCATGTAGAGTCTTCGTCTTTGGCCGATCGGTCCGCCATATTGGATTTCGCTCACTGGCCAGTACTCGATTTTAGCCTTAAGATTTCAAATTTTTTAGATTTTTTTCATGTTAATATCTTAGATGGACCAACAGGTTGCCATATAAACACATTCCATCAAAAAAACTGCCCCACCCCCCATCACTATAGAGGAAGAAAAAAATTGGCCATGTCGAGTCTTCGTCTCTAATTTCGCTCACTGGCCAGTAACGGCTTAAGGCCTTAAGATATAATTTTTATGGTAATTTTTCGATATGAACGGCTAAGGTGGAGCTGTAGGATTGGGATGATGTCAAATTTGTCATAAAATCAGCCCTACCCCCCATCGCTATAGGAGAATAAAAAATTGGCCATGTAGAGTCTTCGTCTTTGGCCGATCGGTCCGCCATATTGGATTTCGCTCACTGGCCAGTACTCGATTTAAGCCTTAAGATTTCAATTTTTTTAGATTTTTTTCATGTTAATATCTTAGATGGACCACAAGGATGCCATATAAACACATTCCATCAAAAAAACTGCCCCACCCCCCATCACTATAAAGGAAGAAAAAAAATTGGACATGTTGGGTCTTCGTCTCTAATTTCGCTCACTGGCCAGTAACGGCTTAAGGCCTTAAGATATAATTTTTATGGTAATTTTTCGATATGAACGGCTAAGACGTAGCTGTAGAGTTACGAAAATGCCAAATCCGCCAAGAAATCTGCCCCACACCCATCGCTATAGAAGAAGAAAAAATTGGCCATGTCGAGTCTTCGTCTCTAATTTCGCTCACTGGCCAGTAACGGCTTTAGGCCTAAAAAATATATTTTTTTTATAATCTAGCGGTAAGAACGGCTAGGATGGAGCTGTAGGATTGGGAATATGTCTAATCTGTCAAAAAATCTGCCCCACCCCCCATCGCTATAAGAGAATAAAAAATTGACCATGTAGAGTCTTCGTCTTTGGCCGATCGGTCCGCCATATTGGATTTCGCTCACTGGCCAGTACTCGATTTTAGCCTTAAGATTTCATATTTTTTAGAATTTTTTTCGTGTTAATATCTTAGATGGACCAATAGGATGCCATATAAACACATTCCATTAAAAAAAACTGCCCCACACCCATCGCTATAGAGGAAGAAAAAATTGGCCATGTCGAGTCTTCGTCTCTAATTTCGCTCACTGGCCAGTAACGGCTTTAGGCCTTAAGATAAAATTTTTATGGTAATTTTTCGATATGAACGGCTAAGACGTAGCTGTAGGGTTAGGAAAATGCCAAATCCGCTAAAAAATCTGCCCCACCCCCATCGCTATAAGAGAATAAAAAATTGGCCATGTAGAGTCTTCGTCTTTGGCCGATCGGTCCGCCATTTTGGATTTCGCTCACTGGCCAGTACTCGATTTAAGCCTTAAGATTTAAATTTTTTCGATTTTTTTCATGTTAATATCTTAAATGGACCAATAGGATGCCATATAAACACATTCCATCAAAATAACTGCCCCACCCCCATCGCTATAAGAGAATAAAAAAATTGGCCATGTAGAGTCTTCGTCTTTGGCCGATCGGTCCGCCATATTGGATTTCGCTCACTGGCCAGTACTTGATTTTAGCCTTAAGATTTCATATTTTTTAGAATTTTTTCATGTTAATATCTTAGATGGACCAATAGGATGCCATATAAACACATTCCATCAAAAAAACTGCCCCACCCCCATCACTATAAAGGAAGAAAAAATTGGCCATGTTGGGTCTTCGTCTCTAATTTCGCTCACTGGCCAGTAACGGCTTTAGGCCTTAAGATATAATTTTTATGGTAATTTTTCGATATGAACGGCTAAGACGTAGCTGTAGGGTTAGGAAAATGCCAAATCCGCTAAAAAATCGGCCCACCCCCATCGCTATAAGAGAATAAAAAATTGGCCATGTAGAGTCTTCGTCTTTGGCCGATCGGTCCGCCATATTGGATTTTGCTCACTGGCCAATACTCGATTTAAAGCCTTAAGATTTCAATTTTTTTAGATTTTTTTCATGTTAATATCTTAGATGGACCACAAGGATGCCATATAAACACATTCCATCAAAAAAACTGTCCCACCCCCATCACTATAGAGGAAGAAATAATTGGCCATGTTGGGTCTTCGTCTCTAATTTCGCTCACTGGCCAGTAACGGCTTAAGGCCTTAAGATATAATTTTTATGGTAATTTTTCGATATGAACTGCTAAGACGTAGCTGTAGGGTTACGAAAATGCCAAATCCGCCAAGAAATCTGCCCCACCCCCATCGCTATAAGAGAATAAAAAATTGGCCATGTAGAGTCTTCGTCTTTGGCCGATCGGTCCGCCATTTTGGATTTCGGCTCACTGGCCAGTACTCGATTTAAGCCTTAAGATTTAAATTTTTTCGATTTTTTTCATGTTAATATCTTAAATGGACCAATAGGGATGCCATATAAACACATTCCATCAAAATAACTGCCCCACCCCCCCATCGCTATAAGAGAATAAAAAAATTGGCCATGTAGAGTCTTCGTCTTTGGCCGATCGGTCCGCCATATTGGATTTCGCTCACTGGCCAGTACTCGATTTAAGCCTTAAGATTTCATATTTTTTAGAATTTTTTCATGTTAATATCTTAGATGGACCAATAGGATGCCATATAAACACATTCCATCAAAAAAACTGCCCCACCCCCATCACTATAAAGGAAGAAAAAATTGGCCATGTTGGGTCTTCGTCTCTAATTTCGCTCACTGGCCAGTAACGGCTTTAGGCCTTAAGATATAATTTTTATGGTAATTTTTCGATATGAACGGCTAAGACGTAGCTGTAGGGTTAGGAAAATGCCAAATCCGCTAAAAAATCGGCCCCACCCCCATCGCTATAAGAGAATAAAAAATTGGCCATGTAGAGTCTTCGTCTTTGGCCGATCGGTCCGCCATATTGGATTTTGCTCACTTGGCCAATACTCGATTTAAGCCTTAAGATTTCAAATTTTTTAGATTTTTTTTCATGTTAATATCTTAGATGGACCACAAGGATGCCATATAAACACATTCCATCAAAAAAACTGTCCCACCCCCATCACTATAAAGGAAGAAAAAATTGGCCATGTTGGGTCTTCGTCTCTAATTTCGCTCACTGGCCAGTAACGGCTTAAGGCCTTAAGATATAATATTTATGGTAATTTTTCGATATGAACTGCTAAGACGTAGCTGTAGGGTTACGAAAATGCCAAATCCGCCAAGAAATCTGCCCCACCACCCCCATCGCTATAAGAGAATAAAAAATTGGCCATGTAAAGTCTTCGTCTTTGGCCGATCGGTCCGCCATATTGGATTTCGCTCACTGGCCAGTACTCGATTTTAACCTTAAGATTTCAAATTTTTTAGAATTTTTTCATGTTAATAACTTAAATGGACCAATAGGATGCCATATAAACACATTCCATCAAAATAACTGCCCCACCCCCATCGCTATAAGAGAATAAAAAAATGGCCATGTAGAGTCTTCGTCTTTGGCCGATCGGTCCGCCATATTGGATTTCGCTCACTGGCCAGTACTCGATTTAAGCCTTAAGATTTCATATTTTTTAGAATTTTTTCATGTTAATATCTTAGATGGACCAATAGGATGCCATATAAACACATTCCATCAAAAAAACTGCCCCACCCCCATCACTATAAAGGAAGAAAAAATTGGCCATGTTGGGTCTTCGTCTCTAATTTCGCTCACTGGCCAGTAACGGCTTTAGGCCTTAAGATATAATTTTTATGGTAATTTTTCGATATGAACGGCTAAGACGTAGCTGTAGGGTTAGGAAAATGCCAAATCCGCTAAAAAATCGGCCCCACCCCCATCGCTATAAGAGAATAAAAAATTGGCCATGTAGAGTCTTCGTCTTTGGCCGATCGGTCCGCCATATTGGATTTTGGGCCAATACTCGATTTAAGCCTTAAGATTTCAAATTTTTTAGATTTTTTTCATGTTAATATCTTAGATGGACCACAAGGATGCCATATAAACACATTCCATCAAAAAAACTGTCCCACCCCCATCACTATAAAGGAAGAAAAAATTGGCCATGTTGGGTCTTCGTCTCTAATTTCGCTCACTGGCCAGTAACGGCTTAAGGCCTTAAGATATAATTTTTATGGTAATTTTTCGATATGAACTGCTAAGACGTAGCTGTAGGGTTACGAAAATGCCAAATCCGCCAAGAAATCTGCCCCACCCCCATCGCTATAAGAGAATAAAAAATTGGCCATGTAAAGTCTTCGTCTTTGGCCGATCGGTCCGCCATATTGGATTTCGCTCACTGGCCAGTACTCGATTTTAACCTTAAGATTTCAAATTTTTTAGAATTTTTTCATGTTAATAACTTAAATGGACCAATAGGATGCCATATAAACACATTCCATCAAAATAACTGCCCCACCCCCATCGCTATAAAGAGAATAAAAAAATGGCCATGTAGAGTCTTCGTCTTTGGCCGATCGGTCCGCCATATTGGATTTCGCTCACTGGCCAGTACTCGATTTATATGGCAGCTGATTAGGCCCACAAATCTTACTTCGTTCGTTCCGTGCATTCGTCTAACCTTCATTCATCTAACCATGTAATATCACACTTTGTACCGATGATCATCTAACTCTCGGATACAAAACTATGCTAAATCTAATGTCTTTGTTTATTTCGTGCAATCAAGAAGTTTAATTGGATTAAAATGCGACCCTAATGTTACATTATACTTCGTTACTTAAATGAAGTAATACGGTCTGAGAAATACGAAACACGGGATTACATTCTTAGATTTATCATAGCAACCATCAAGAAGACGTCGCTAGATGGCGATGCAGTATGAACACAACAGAGCCTTTTATAGAGAGAGTTGGACAACGTCAAAATGACCGCTATATTGGATTCCTACTATCGAAGCGTGACTTTATACGCTAACGTTAAAAAAGCAAAGCGCGGACGTTATTATTCGGCATTTTTCAACTGGTATTCAAGTTATTTTGATTTTTTGCATTAAATAAATATTCTTTTTATTAATTCTACTAAACAAATGTAAATTTATTGATTTAGCACTCCCGAATAATGACTCTGAAGCAGTGAAGAATTTCCATTCCCCGCCTTTTTCTAATGATGACTTCGTAATTAACTATTGCTGTAATTTTCTCTTGAACACTTTTTATGTTTCTTTAAATTGTCAGAATGTTGTTGGTACCTATACGCTCTCAATGTGGATCATATAGGAATATAATAGGATACTGCCCGTCTGTTTGTCTGCCGTGTTCAAATGCATGTAATCACAATAATTCTCGACGCATTTTGACGAAACTTTGCAAATGCAAAATTATTACCCAAGGACAACCCCTTTCGAAAGTATAGAAGAAGAAAAAATCACAAATATAAATTTAAATATAAATTCTCAATCAGCACATTAGGATAAACCCTTTTAAAAATTCAAATAAACAAAATATTAATATAAGTTATTCTTGTTCTTCGAAACGAGTTCTATGTGTAGAAAAGAATCAAAAGATACGCTTCGATAGTAGGTATCCAATATGGCGGGCATTTTGACGTTGTCCAACTCTCTCTATAAAGGGCTCTGTTGTGTTCATACTGCAGCGCCATCTAGCGACGTCTTCTTGATGGTTGCTATGATCAATCTAAGAATGTAATCCCGTGTTTCGTATTTCTCAGACCGTATTACTTCATTTAAGTAATGAAATATAATGTAACATTAGGGTCGCATTTTAATCCAATTAAACTTCTTGATTGCACGAAATAAACAAAGACATTAGATTTAGCATAGTTTTGTATCCGAGAGTTAGATGATCATCGGTACAAAGTATGATATTACATGGTTAGATGAATGAAGGTTAAACGAATGCAAGGAACGAACGAAGTTAGATTTGTGGGCCTAATCAGCTGCCATAGATTTAAGCCTTAAGATTTCATATTTTTTAGAATTTTTTCATGTTAATATCTTAGATGGACCAATAGGATGCCATATAAACACATTCCATCAAAAAAACTGCCCCACCCCCATCACTATAAAGGAAGAAAAAATTGGCCATGTTGGGTCTTCGTCTCTAATTTCGCTCACTGGCCAGTAACGGCTTTAGGCCTTAAGATATAATTTTTATGGTAATTTTTCGATATGAACGGCTAAGACGTAGCTGTAGGGTTAGGAAAATGCCAAATCCGCTAAAAAATCGGCCCCACCCCCCATCGCTATAAGAGAATAAAAAATTGGCCATGTAGAGTCTTCGTCTTTGGCCGATCGGTCCGCCATATTGGATTTTGCTCACTGGCCAATACTCGATTTAAGCCTTAAGATTTCAAATTTTTTAGATTTTTTTCATGTTAATATCTTAGATGGACCACAAGGATGCCATATAAACACATTCCATCAAAAAAACTGTCCCACCCCCATCACTATAAAGGAAGAAAAAATTGGCCATGTTGGGTCTTCGTCTCTAATTTCGCTCACTGGCCAGTAACGGCTTAAGGCCTTAAGATATAATTTTTATGGTAATTTTTCGATATGAACTGCTAAGACGTAGCTGTAGGGTTACAAAAATGCCAAATCCGCCAAGAAATCTGCCCCACCCCCATCGCTATAAGAGAATAAAAAATTGGCCATGTAAAGTCTTCGTCTTTGGCCGATCGGTCCGCCATATTGGATTTCGCTCACTGGCCAGTACTCGATTTTAACCTTCAGATTTCAAATTTTTTAGAATTTTTTCATGTTAATATCTTAAATGGACCAATAGGATGCCATATAAACACATTCCATCAAAATAACTGCCCCACCCCCATCGCTATAAGAGAATAAAAAATTGGCCATGTAGAGTCTTCGTCTTTGGCCGATCGGTCCGCCATATTGGATTTCGCTCACTGGCCAGTACTCGATTTAAGCCTTAAGATTTCAAATTTTTTAGATTTTGTTCATGTTAATATCTTAGATGGACCACAAGGATGCCATATAAACACATTCCATCAAAAAAACTGCCCCACCCCCATCACTATAGAGGAAGAAAAAATTGGCCATGTCGAGTCTTCGTCTCTAATTTCGCTCACTGGCCAGTAACGGCTTAAGGCCTTAAGATATAATTTTTATGGTAATTTTTCGATATGAACTGCTATAGTGCTAAGACGTAGCTGTAGGGTTACGAAAATGCCAAATCCGCCAAGAAATCTGCCCCACCCCCATCGCTATAAGAGAATAAAAAATGGCCATGTAAAGTCTTCGTCTTTGGCCGATCGGTCCGCCATATTGAATTTTGCTCACTGGCCAATACTCGATTTAAGCCTTAAGATTTCAAATTTTTTAGATTTTTTTCATGTTAATATCTTAGATGGACCACAAGGATGCCATATAAACACATTCCATCAAAAAAACTGTCCCACCCCCATCACTATAAAGGAAGAAAAAATTGGCCATGTTGGGTCTTCGTCTCTAATTTCGCTCACTGGCCAGTAACGGCTTAAGGCCTTAAGATATAATTTTTATGGTAATTTTTCGATATGAACTGCTAAGACGTAGCTGTAGGGTTACGAAAATGCCAAATCCGCCAAGAAATCTGCCCCACCCCCATCGCTATAAGAGAATAAAAAATTGGCCATGTAAAGTCTTCGTCTTTGGCCGATCGGTCCGCCATATTGGATTTCGCTCACTGGCCAGTACTCGATTTTAACCTTAAGATTTCAAATTTTTTAGAATTTTTTCATGTTAATATCTTAAATGGACCAATAAGATGCCATATAAACACATTCCATCAAAATAACTGCCCCACCCCCATCGCTATAAGAGAATAAAAAAATTGGCCATGTCGAGTCTTCGTCTCTAATTTCGCTCACTGGCCAGTGACGGCTTTAGGCCTAAAAATATATTTTTTTATAATCTAGCGGTAAGAACGGCTAGGATGGAGCTGTAGGATTGGGAATATGTCTAATCTGTCAAAAACTCCGCCCCACCCCCATCGCTATAAGAGAATAAAAAATTGGCCATGTAGAGTCTTCGTCTTTGGCCGATCGGTCCGCCATATTGGATTTCGCTCACTGGCCAGTACTTGATTTTAGCCTTAAGATTTCAAATTTTTTAGATTTTTTTTATATTAATGGCTTAGATGGACCAATAGGATGCCATATAAACACATTCCATCAAAAAAACTGCCCCACCCCCATCACTATAGAGGAAGAAAAAATTGGCCATGTCGAGTCTTCGTCTCTTATTTCGCTCACTGGCCAGTAACGGCTTCAGGCCTTAAGATATAATTTTTATGGTAATTTTTCGATATGAACGGCTAAGATGGAGCTGTAGGATTGGGAATATGCCAAATCTGTCATAAAATCAGCCCTACCCCCATCGCTATAGGAGAATAAAAAATTGGCCATGTAGAGTCTTCGTCTTTGGCCGATCGGTCCGCCATATTGGATTTCGCTCACTGGCCAGTACTCGATTTAAGCCTTAAGATTTCAATTTTTTTAGATTTTTTTCATGTTAATATCTTAGATGGACCATAAGGATGCAATATAAACACATTCCATCAAAAAAAAACTGCCCCACCCCAATCACTATAGAAGAAGAAAAAATTGGCCATGTCGAGTCTTCGTCTCTAATTTCGTTCACTGGCCAGTAACGGCTTTAGGCCTTAAGATATAATTTTTATGGTAATTTTTCGATATGAACGGCTAGGACGTAGCTGTAGGGTTAGGAAAATGCCAAATCCGCTAAAAAATCGGCTCCACCCCCATCGCTATAAGAGAATAAAAAATTGGCCATGTAGAGTCTTCGTCTTTGGCCGATCGGTCCGCCATATTGGATTTTGCTCACTGGCCAGTACTCGATTTAAGCCTTAAGATTTCAAATTTTTTAGATTTTTTTCATGTTAATATCTTAGATGGACCACAAGGATGCCATATAAACACATTCCATCAAAAAAACTGCCCCACCCCCATCACTATAAAGGAAGAAAAAATTGGCCATGTTGGGTCTTCGTCTCTAATTTCGCTCACTGGCCAGTAACGGCTTAAGGCCTTAAGATATAATTTTTATGGTAATTTTTCGATATGAACTGCTAAGACGTAGCTGTGGGGTTACGAAAATGCCAAATCCGCCAAGAAATCTGCCCCACCCCCATCGCTATAAGAGATTAAAAAATTGGCCATGTAAAGTCTTCGTCTTTGGCCGATCGGTCCGCCATATTGGATTTCGCTCACTGGCCAGTACTCGATTTTAACCTTAAGATTTCAAATTTTTTAGAATTTTTTCATGTTAATATCTTAAATGGACCAATAGGATGCCATATAAACACATTCCATCAAAATAACTGCCCCACCCCCATCGCTATAAGAGAATAAAAAATTGGCCATGTCGAGTCTTCGTCTCTAATTTCGCTCACTGGCCAGTAACGGCTTTAAGCCTTAAGATATAATTTTTATGGTAATTTTTCGATATGAACGGCTAAGATGGAGCTGTAGGATTGGGAATATGCCAAATCCGCCAAGAAATCTGCCCCACCCCCATCACTATAAGAGAATAAAAAATTGGCCATGTAGAGTCTTCGTCTTTGGCCGATCGGTCCGCCATATTGGATTTCGCTCCCTGGCCAGTACTCAATTTAAGCCTTAAGATTTCAAATTTTTTAGATTTTTTTTAATATTAATGGCCTAGATGGACCGATAGGATGCCATATAAACACATTCCATCAAAAAAAAAAAAAATGCCCCACCCCCATCACTAATTGCCCATGTCGAGTCTTCGTCTCTAATTTCGCCCACTGACCAGTTACAGGTTTAGGTCTTAAGATGTAATTTTTATGGTAATTTTTCGATATGAAAGGCTAAGATGGAGCTGTAGGATTGGGAATATGCCAAATCCGTTATAAAATCTGTCCCACACCCATCGCTATAAGAGAATAAAGAATTGGCCATGTAGAGTTTTCGTCTTTGACTTGTCGGTCCTTCATTTTACCCACTGGCCACTAATAGATTTAGATCTAAAGGTTACATCTTTTTAAATATTGCCATAGGTACTTTTACAGGCACTGTAAGATCGAATGTGACATTCTACTGCAAAATTATTTTTAATTTGAATCGTTTTTTATCATAATATTGTAAATCGTAATTTAATTCCTCTATTTGTACATTACCACTTATGATAGAAAAATTGTTTGTCGTTTGTCGTTAATTTTTTGTAATTCATAATTCGATTCTTTATTTTGTACACAGCCACTGGCCGGCCATAAAACAATCAAAAATTGGCCAAAAATATTGGGACGAAGCCCTAACTCTATAAAAATGGAAAAATGTAGTCGCCATTTTGATTGTCATGTGATTATTTATCGCTCTCTGATTGGTGCTTTGAGAAAGATTGTGTTGGTTGCTTAACGCAGACGATGAACAAACGAGTAAACATGCATGCGAACATGTTCCAAATATCTTACATGTTAAATATTGGCGAACATATTTGTTCGTGGTAATTCGTGTTTAAATTTCCCGCAGATGGACGAACAATTGTACGCAAACAGTGTTTTTTGCCCAAAATGTTCGTCCGTCTGCGCCGGGCTTAAAATGTTCCTCGACTGCGTTGGGCTGTGTGAAATGTTGAAATAACAAATGTTTACGAGCCATCGCCTGGTAAAAGCGACACTTATATTTTCTCTTTGCGCATGTCTTCGATTTACGTTATAACGTTTCAGACATGTCAAAATATTATATCGTTACAAGTCACTATAACAGTTACCATCCAAGGACGTATTTACCGGGCATGACCGAGTCAGTCTAGAACATTCACGAAGGTTTGGTCGAATGCAAAAGACCTTGTGCAGTGATTTAAACAACTTTTGCTATTTCTTACTATCTACCCCATTGCTATTACAAAACAAGGTTTGCATCATCGAAAATGAAGTTTGACTCTACAGTAAAGAAATATTAGTGAAAAGTTGTGGTCTCTGCTGGGAAACAAACACAATTCTCTCCTCTTACACGGAGCAGTGTGTCAGTATGCTTTCTAGACACCTGCTGCTTAACTAACTGAGAGACAACATGCTATACTTAAAATAAATTAATTTGGTATATACGTGGCGTAACTTACCTATACATAGTCTACTGATCGCTTTATAGTATAATATACAATATATCTAATGTTACATCTACATGTATCTACTGACGAGGAGTTATTTTTAACTAAGAAAACCCTGTTCCCTATTATATCATTGCCTTTATGATAATTGTAAGCATGTCATGCATGAAGTTTTTACGCCCTACTCTTTTGTACCCAGTGAGCTAGTGAGGACGAGCGAAGGCCATGCAATGAACAATGGAGGAAATTTTCCTGGACAACAGAATTAGCCTACTCTTAATTGGACCTCCAATTCCGAAAGGGTTGGCTGTTCCCTTTTGACCTTGTCACGCGCAAACGATAATAAACCTTTTTTTATACTAAGTGTGTGTTCCCATACGTTTTTAACTGCACAACATGCCATTTCGAGTATTCCCCCATTTTTATACGCCCTCATTTTTCTATGAGGACGTATATTTTTGGCACCCCTGTCCGTCAACATTTGCTCGTAAACGCTCTAAAAACTATAGTTTTTGATGGAATCAAATAAAATTCGGCATGTGTATACACATTCAAAAAACGAAGATCAAGTTCAAATTTGACCATTAGAAGCAGAGTTATTGCCCTTGCCCTAAAGTCTTATGCTGTTACTCTTTAGTTTTCAACCAATTTTGATGAAACTTTAAATGGATGTTATAGGGCCTAAATCGAAAGGTTTGAGAAAGTTTAGTTTACTCCTGATAAAAGGCTTTCATCGGTTTTGAGGAGTTATCGCACTTAAACCTGTATCAACATCAATTGCTCGTAAACGCTCTAAAAATTAGAAGTGATGGAATCAAATGAAATTGGGTATGTGTATACATATTCAGAAAATGAAGATCAAGTTTGAATTTAAGCTATTTTCGATTGTTAGAAGCAGAGTTATTGCCCTTGCTCCAAAGTCTTGAATATGCTATTACTCTCTTAGTTTTCAACCAATTTTGTTGAAACTTAAAATGGATGTTATTGGATCTAAATCAAAAGGTTTGAGAAAGTTTAGTCTACTCCTGATTAAATTTCAGGCTTTTTCGCAAGGCGTATATGGGTGTGGTCCACTATCTTTCATTTTGATATTGCCAGTTATATACCCATTTAATACACTTACGATGTAGAATAAATAAAGGTCTATTATATCATGTACATGTATATACGTCGGTGTTTCAGTATATAATCGACATATGCCGCATATTGTTTACAACTTCTGCATAGGACTATCTGAAATCGATAAATAACACTGTTTAGCTTATTGGCTTCCGGGTGAAATCATCCAATCATATGGATAGAAATATCATAAGTCAATAAGAAAAAACCGTAAAAGGCAACATGTTTTTCTTAGATTTAAAGTGATACTACCTCTAAGAATGAGTATAAAATTCAAATTTTACGAATTAGTATATAAATATATATATATTCTTCAGTGGTCCCATGAAGTTTTAAGCAGAATAAAATAGATCCATAAAACTAAGTAATTATCCTTAAAATTTCACGTTTTTATTGAAAAACTCTTATAATTTGTGTCAGCGTTTGTCAATTATTGTATATATCGTAGTTTTCTGGGTTTATCGGATTATGCAGGTAATAGAGCATATAAGTCTGCTGTTGAATATTATACAATTAATGACTTTTGTGAGGTTGACATGAGGAAATATCAACCTGAAGGGTGTATTCGCTTTATCGTCAAATTTAGCAACTTCATCTTCAAGTGACGCCATATGCATTTTTTTTGTTTACTGTTGTCGTCTGACGTATCTCAAGTATGACGTATCTTTGACGTTTGCAAAACCAGCTTTGATTCGTGGAAGGTTAAATCTGCATCCAATCAAAATCGCAGATCTAACTTTCGGCAATGGAGGTGAATATAAAATTTATTCACCTCTCGTGCATGATTGCCCGGTGAATATGATGTTCTATCGAAGGAAGCGATGCACTCTCTCGACCAATGAAAAGAGAGAGATTTTCTAGCCATTTAATAAATACCCTTAATGACAAAGTTTGAAAATTTAGATTTTTTGTTCATTCTAAGAGTTAGTATTTCTTTAAAAATAAATACTAAATCAATAAATATATACCCAGTCATTATTATGTAATATATTATATATAAGGATCAGCAAACTATGTTAAGGTAAGTTATGCTACGTATACCATGTTTACATTTTCTATAATTTTTTCATTGAACTTATGTTAATTCGTTTGACGTAGTTTTTTTCAATATACGCCATTGCTAGCCTCGTCACCTACCTGACGTGATGCTACGCCTAACATAAATATGGTGTGTATGTTCGTATATCAGGACAAAAGTTGGCTTAAAAATAGTAATAAATAAAAGACAACTCTTATTTCAGTGTTGATTTTGATTGGCTGTTTCTTCCGCGAAAGATGATGATTTATTCTGAGAATAATTGTGATTGGTTGAACTATAATTTATTCAACATGGCAACTACCGTACATTGTACGAGGTTATCTAGCATGTCTAGTTCCGAAGTTGATACAAGTGCTTCGGAATACACCTTTTGTTCGGGTCACAAAATCCAAGCACTGGAGATGACAAAGATCTGATTGGTTATAACAGAGGTCATTAAGGTTATGGAAAAGGTCAACTTGATGGAAAGCGAAGAAAGTTGTTGTTAGTCGCTACTGTAGTGGCACGTACGAACCGGAGTTTCGGTCTAATTAAAAGGAATATGTTCACTAACTGTTCGACAAATAAAATTTTAATCTCATAACCTGAATTTTTTTTAGCTTATCTAATCCATAATAATGTTCACATCTCTCCCTCGAAATATAAGCCTGTAAATCCCCGTGTAGACATAATAACGAGCGTTTGAAATCTAAAATACGACTCGCCGTTTAGTTAGACTATGCCTTATATAGAAAACACATATTCAGAAAAAGAAAAAGAAATGTTTAGGTACGGATATAATTGAAGGGATTATGCAATTTTTGTGCAGTTTTAGTATTTTTGGAGGCCATTTACATAAATTCAAGGCTCAAATCGATCCTCGAAAATGCTGAAAATTCCTCTTTAATTCTTAAATTCAAATTATTGCAGGTTATTGGGTGTTTTCAATTCCAATTAAAGAACAGCATAACGATACAAGATGAAGAAGCTTATTTCTAGAAGCTGTCATGTTTTATGTCGTGCCATCCTATTTGTTGTTCTTGTCATCAGTTTCATAAGCAGTGTACTATTAGTCTGTCCAGATTGGTTTGTAGGAAAAGATTTCGTTAAGATGGTAAATCAGAGCGCCAGGCATATGCATACAAGCAGAAATTTATTTAGGGCAGGAAGACATCCTATTCCTGAATTTGGGCCACCTTTTGTTCTTGAAAACCAAACAAGATACCTTGGCGAGGATGCAATGTTTACGTGTAATACTTCAATCATCAATCGGACAATTTCTGAAGTAAATGTAGGTCCTATACTTTGGATCAAAAACAATAAAGAAGTCCAGAATGGACCTTACCGGTATATTACAAAGGCAGTTAAAGAAAATTCTAAAGGCCAAGTCGAAATAACCACTAATCTAACCATTTACTCAGTCACCGAGGAGGATTTTGGCATGTATCAATGTTACGTGATATCAACATTAAAATATCAAAGTCACGAAAAACAGAAACCAAAATCTGAACGACAAACTGACAATGTTCACTGTTATTCCAGTTGTTGCGAATATGACCAACTTTCTCCAAAGTATCCAGAATTTAACGAAGAATACATTGCAGAGCAGTTTTATAAAAGACACAAAGATTACTGGATTGGCGAGTACCATCTTCTACGAGAGAAACCCCGTACCAGAACACTGTTTATAGTTCCTGGAACTTTAGTTTCTGTGTCTGTCTATTTTCGACATCTCAGAAAAATGAATTTTTCTGTCCTTTTTACTCGAAGTGGTCAAGAAATTCAATCATTTGATATCCAATGTTCATACTCCGCTCGATTCATGGCAAATTTGATACACTTGGAATTTCCAGTGTCTTACAATAACGTAACGTACTGGAACACAACAAATGGATATCACTGGAAAGCCGATGTTGGAATTATATGGAGTTGTATATCTCCATCTATGTACGGTGTGTACCAAATTACAATACTGAGAAATGTATACATATATGATATTGAATTGACTGAAAAAATATATTATCCTACGAAGGTGTACATCAAACCTAAAGAGTCCACCATCGTAAACGAAAATATTTCAAACAATAAAAATCGAGAAGTGGCTATTATTAACGACGACTGTTGGTCGGATGAGGAACCGAAACCTGAAACCTGTAAATACGTCCGGACTTTGGTCGTATCAATCTATGATAAAAACAGCCTTTATGAAATGATCATTACTGCAAAAATGATTATCCTTTTATGTGTAGCTATTATAATTATCGGGATTCTACAATTTTTTATTGTGCCCTTCGTACGGTGTAAATTACTTCAATTTTATTGTGTCATGCAAAGAACTGGAAATACGAGTCTAGCTGGAATCGAGATTAACCCAGACATTCAATATCACCTTTATATTTCAAGTTCGAGTGTGTCTGCTGACAGATCGTTTATTGCTGGAAACATACTACCAACACTTGGACGGTTAAATTTAAAAGTTTTTGATGGACAGGGAGATGTTCTACCGGGAAGTAGAGAATTAACTGAAATGTCAAACGCTATAAGTAAAAGCCTGAAGTGTTTGGTGATAGCCAGTAACAAATATATAGAAACTTCGCTTCAAAATCATTTTGAAATCAACTGTATTTTAAGTAAATTTTCAAAGTGTGATTTGTTGATCGTTAACGTAGATAATTGTCTAATTCACGAAAAATTTGAAGGAATTTACAAAGTAATCAACTGTTCCAGAAATGGTCTGAGTGAGCAGGATAAAACTGAATTGATGCAGTGGTCGATACAAAACAGTGAAATAACTTTCAAAAACTTACGGAGACGAATTATATCACTTTTGCGGTGTATAAGTTATATTTTTTACATCATTAATCGATTTATTGATTTGTCACGGATTGTTTTGCTATTAATCATCTTGTTTACATTGATTTATTATCGTTTGTTTTGCTATTGTTTATTTTGAATCTAATAGTCACGGTTTGTTTTGTTTTGATCATCTTTTTTGTATGAATTAATCAGTTTGTTTTGTTTTTGTTTTGTTTTTTGCATTGATTTATGCAGAAAGTAGGACGTAAAACTCCATTCATTTCATTTTATCTAATTGTCACGGTTTGTTTTGATATTTTTTTTTTATTTTATTTGCATATAATTGTCACAGTTTGCTTTGATATTGTATTTTTTAAGTTTGCATCTTATTGTTACGGTTTGCTTTGCTGTTTTTTTTTTTTATTTTAATTGCATCTAATTGTCAAGGTTTGTTTTGCTATTGTTTTTTTTTATTTCAATTGCATCTAATTGTCACGGTTTGTTTTGCTATTGTTTTTTTCTGTGCATCTAATTGTCACGGTTTATTTTGATATTGTTTTTTTCTTTGAATCTAATTGTCACGGTTTGTTTTGCTATTGTTTTTTTTTTATTTGCATCTAATTGTCACGGTTTGTTTTGCTATTGTTTTTTTTATATGTATCTAATTGTTACGGTTTGCTATGCTATTGTTTTTTTTTTATTTGCATCTAATTATCACGGTTTGTTTTGCTATTGATTTTTTATATGTATCTAATTGTTACGGTTTGTTTTGCTATTGTTTTTTTTTTCTGTGCATCTAATTATCACGGTTTGCTTTGCTATTGATTTTTTATATGTATCTAATTGTTACGGTTTGTTTTGCTATTGTTTTTTTTTCTGTGCGTCTAATTTTATTGCAAATAAAAAAACAATATCAAAACAAACCGTGACAATTAGATGCAAATAAAAAAAACAATATCAAAACAAACCGTGACAATTAGATGCACTGAAAAAAAAACTATCAAAACAAACCGTAACAATTAGATGCAAATAAAAAAAAAACAATATCAAAACAAACCGTGACAATTAGATAAAATGAAATGAATGGAGTTTTACGTCCTACTTTCTGCACCTATATGGGCTAATTGAGGACGGGCAAACGCCATGCAGTGTGCAATGAGGGAAATTTTGCCAGGACAGCGGCATTAGCCTGCTCTTATTTTCGATTTCCAACTGTCGAGGGATCTTTAACGTGCAAAGCCAATAGCACACGGGGCCTCGGTTTATTGTCCCATCCGAACGACTAGACGCTTTTCCATGTCAGCCCCTCCGACCTGCATCACTGACAGGGGGAAACCGGGTTGAAAAATCCGAAGGTATCATCTCGACCCATGCCGGGATTGAACCCTGGACCTCCAGGTTAGCGAGCAAACGTCTAACTCACTGAGCCACCGCGGCTCCCCCGTGACAATTAGATGCAAATAAAAAAAAAATATCAAAACAAACCGTGACAATTAGATGCAAATGAAAAAAAACAATATCAAAACAAACCATGACAATTAGATGCAAATAAAAAAAACAATATCAAAACAAACCGTGACAATTAGATGCAAATAAAAAAAAATATCAAAACAAACCGTGACAATTAGATGCAAATAAAAAAAACAATAGCAAAACAAACCATGACAATTAGATGCAAATAAAAAAAACAATATCAAAACAAACCGTGACAATTATATGCAAATAAAAAAAAACAATATCAAAACAAACCGTTACAATTAGATGCACAGATCAAAACAAACCGTAACAATAAGATGCACAGAAAAAAAAAACAATATCAAAACAAACCGTGACAATTAGATGCAAATAAAAAAAAAACAATATCAAAACAAACCGTGACAATTAGATAAAATGAAATGAATGGAGTTTTACGTCCTACTTTCTGCACCTATATGGGCTAATTGAGGACGGGCAAACGCCATGCAGTGTGCAATGAGGGAAATTTTGCCAGGACAGCGGCATTAGCCTGCTCTTATTTCGAAGCCAATAGCACACGGGGCCTCGGTTTATTGTCCCATCCGAACGACTAGACGCTTTTCCATGTCAGCCCCTCCGACCTGCATCACTGACAGGGGGAAACCGGGTTGAAAAATCCGAAGGTATCATCTCGACCCATGCCGGGATTGAACCCTGGACCTCCAGGTTAGCGACCAAACGTCTAACTCACTGAGCCACCGCGGCTCCCCCGTGACAATTAGATGCAAATAAAAAAAAATATCAAAACAAACCGTGACAATTAGATGCAAATGAAAAAAAACAATATCAAAACAAACCATGACAATTAGATGCAAATAAAAAAAACAATATCAAAACAAACCGTGACAATTAGATGCAAATAAAAAAAAATATCAAAACAAACCGTGACAATTAGATGCAAATAAAAAAAACAATAGCAAAACAAACCATGACAATTAGATGCAAATAAAAAAAACAATATCAAAACAAACCGTGACAATTATATGCAAATAAAAAAAACCAATATCAAAACAAACCGTTACAATTAGATGCACAGATCAAAACAAACCGTAACAATAAGATGCACAGAAAAAAAACAATATCAAAACAAACCGTGACAATTAGATACATGTAAAAAAACAATATCAAAACAAACCGTGACAATTAGATACATATAAAAAAAAAACCCAATAGCGAAACAAACCGTGACAATTAGATGCAATTAAATTAAAAAAAAACAACAGCAAAGCAAACCGTAACAATTAGATGCAAATAAAAAAAACAATAGCGAAACAAACCGTGACAATTAGATGCACAGAAAAAAACCCAATAGCAAAACAAACCGTGACAATTAGATGCAAATAAAAAAAACAATAGCAAAACAAACCGTGACAATTAGATTCAAAGAAAAAAACCCAATAGCAAAACAAACCGTGACAATTAGATGCACAGAAAAAAACAATAGCAAAACAAACCATGACAATTAGATGCAAATAAAAAAAAATATCAAAACAAACCATGACAATTAGATGCAAATAAAAAACAATATCAAAACAAACCGTGACAATTATATGCAAATAAAAAAACAATATCAAAACAAACCGTGACAATTAGATGCAAATAAAAAAACAATATCAAAACAAACCGTGACAATTAGATGCAAATAAAAAAAACAATATCAAAACAAACCGTGACAATTAGATGCACTGAAAAAAAAACCAATATCAAAACAAACCGTAACAATTAGATGCACAGAAAAAAACCCAATAGCAAAACAAACCGTGACAATTAGATAAAATGAAATGAATGGAGTTTTACGTCCTACTTTCTGCACCTATATGGGCTAATTGAGGACGGGCAAACGCCATGCAGTGTGCAATGAGGGAAATTTTGCCAGGACAGCGGCATTAGCCTGCTCTTATTTTCGATTTCCAACTGTCGAGGGATCTTTAACGTGCAAAGCCAATAGCACACGGGGCCTCGGTTAATCAACTCAATTTTATTTCATTAGATAATTATATAGGACGTAAATCCATTTTATTTCATTTCATCATTATCAACTCAATTTTATTTCATTAGATAATTATATAGGACGAAAATCCACTTTATTTCATTTCACATTAGTACGAGATGTAGCTCCATTTTATTTCATTAGATGATTATAAGAAAAGGGAGGTTATATTTCATTTGATATAGTATAGGACATAACTTGGACTTCGAGACCACCACAAGAGAATTTTGAGAATTAGGCCCCCAGAAACAGTTTTTTGGGGCAATTTTGTTTGAGGGGGGGGGGGAGCAGCAACAGGGTTTTTGGGACATTGCTTCATCTCCCCCCCCCCCCCCTCCCTCAAGAAAATTTGACTCCCGAAACTCGATTTCCTGACATATTTAATGGTTATTTGTATATTGACGGATGGACCACCACAAGAACATGTTGAGAATTAGGCACCAAGATACGTGATTTCCCAGCGAGTTTAAGGTTAATGGGTCGGAACTTCTTGGGGGTTTCTTGGTAATTTTTTGTGTATTGCTTTAGAGCTGTATCAACAACAGTGCAGCAAGTAAAAATGACATTTTAATTTTTTGACGGACAGTAAGGGGAGGGGTGTTTAGGGTAGGTGCAGCCCCATTATCATATATGCCCACACGCATCCAGTATAACATGCAATACTGGTTTACGGACAGACTGTTGAGGGATGGGAAAGGAAATTTCAAATTCTTCGGCTAGTTGGTATGTTTGATTAAATATGTATTGATATCGTGTGCAAATTATGAATTAAAGGGACGAAGGTATGGTGGTTTTTAGTGTTTAATTCCGCAAAAAAATAAGCGTTTTGAAACAATGTCTGTAATATTCCGACTACCCCGACAGACAATTTTGTATTCTGCGAATATCGGATGATTTAAAGCGATACTACCTCTTAGAATGAACAAAAAAATTAAGTTCTCAGACTTGGTCAATAAGAGTATATATTCATCAACAGTGTCCAAAGTATACAAAAAGAATCAAATAAACCCATAAAACTATGTAATTTCCCATACAATTTAAACATAGTTTTCTGGTTTTATCAGATTATTTAGGTTATCTGTTGTATAGTTATGCAACCAGGCAAGTCCCTTGATGAATATAAACTCCTATTGACCAAGTTTGAAAATTTATTTTTTTTGTTCATTCTAAGACGTAGTATCGCTTTCAGACATGTTTTATTCGTTTCAATTCTATATATATGTAGATTATGCACGTACTTATGACGCTCATTTTTTAAGTTATTAAAGTTTGAAAGTTTTGACGTTTTAATGTTGTGGCTAGTTAAAATGTTTATCTAGTTAAAAAAAATAAAATCAGTTGAAATCATGTTCTATATTGATGAGAATTTAAAAGTTGCAAAACTAGTTAAATATCATGGAATCTCAAGTTATGAAGTAAAAACATTTGAGAGAATTGGTTGCTGAAAAATTTGAGCCAGAAATAAGTGATAAATTTTGTATATGACGCCGAAATATTAAAGAATATATCTCAACGTGGAAAAATAGCAAAAAAATAGACCTACTTGTTCTGAAAGTTGATAAATTCTCTATTTTAAAGAAACGAAAAAAATCAGAAATGAAGCTATGATGAGGACGAAAAGCAGAAGCTTGAACCTGACCAGAAGACCCAAACCTACCTTAAACGTTTTAGGGGCGGGCTCCACTTCTGGGTACTTCCGGGCCTGAAAACATGTGATGTTATTTTATAGGTCAAGGTGTAGTTTACGCGTGCACGGGACAAGAATTAAACACTAAAATCCACACAATTTGAAGGGAGAAGGTGTGTTTGTGGCAAGATTTTGTAAAATATGGCGTAACGTAAACTGTACTGAAAATATTTTAAAATTCTAAAATTGTAACTTATAGTTTGGAATTATATTTTGTTTTTGCAGGTTTCTCCACGTATTAAGGTATTGGTGTGTAGGTTAATATGAGGTGTGTTGATTAGGGTTTGTACCCGGGATTCCCGTTCCCGGGAATTCTCGGAGTTTCTGGCGAGTACTCATTCCCGGGAACAGCACTCCATTCCCGGGAATGGGAACATAGATTTTTTTCACGTTTTTTTCACCATTGACAGTGGCAAATCCTGTCACCTGGAGGGATAAAAATCACCAAAATTTCCTCCATTTAAGCCTCAGAGCCCTAATCCACCCCTGACGGCAGTGATGGTGGTGATACCCGAGACATCTGTTGAAATTTCTTTGGAAAAAAACTTATAAAAACTATCGACGAGGAACTCAAGTAATGTCAGAAAGAGAATGCATGTATTACCACTTTCATTTGGGAATTTAGGTCATTTGAGCAGATAGGCCTAAAGACTTTGACACCGAATCTGGAATTTATACATAATGTTCTGAAGTCAATCAATCCGTAATCAGTCGCAGCGGAATAAGGTTTTCTGTTGCAGGCAATTTTGCTCTCGCCTAGGGGTGAAATCATTGTGCGCGTTGGTCTTCCTTCGTCGGTAACATAATCCACTTCCACCGCCACTAATCAATACTAAAACCTATTTGCATTGAGGTATTTTGGGTTCAAAAGTTGTTCTTAAATAGCCTATTGCGAATTATATGATGAAAATAAAATTTGATATGAAACTACATAGACAGCTTTAGCTATTATGTTCTATATTTTTGTAACGGTTGCTAGTTTGACTAGCTCTTATATGTTGAAATTGATTCCCGGGATTCCCGGGAATCCCGGGAATAGCATAAATTTCATTCCCATTCCCGGGAATGAGGTATCCGGGAATGCTGCAAACCCTTATAGTGTTGATGATGTGTGTGAGCATAGTTTACTATCTGGTCAATCTAATTTCTGGATTGAATTCCCGAAAGAAAAAAAAATAGATGAAATTTACACTACACGAAAAAGGCACGTAATTAAAATTTCATCTTAGGAACAGCGCATCAAAATTTGTTTTTTAAATTTTTTGGTTGATGTTTTCATTTAGAAAGGATTGACAAACAGCGGCTCAACCAATGGACTGACTAAAGTGAATTGAGGGGTACGGGACATAGTTTTCATCGAGCATTTTTATTTTTATTTCTTCTGGAAGGTGGGGGTCCCCTTAAGGTAAGGAACCCCTGGACTTGGTTCAATTAATACCTATGACAGTTGAGCAACTGTTTACAAAATGTACTTCAGAAACCACATTGGTCACCATAATTAAGTTTTCACTAGATATTCATGTAATTTAACACATAATTATGTTTTGTTTTTACCTTATATTTTGTGTGTAATAATACAGGGGCGGATACAGGATTTGACGTTAGGGGGGGGGCGCAGAATAACATTTCGCCTAGCGGGGCGAGTCTAAAAATTATTTGAGGTTAAAATAATCAAAGTTATTGAAATATTCTTCTAGAGTGGGTGCAATGTAGATATATATCTTGCCAAGCGAAGTGTAGCGAGAAACATTTGTGGTAAAATGGTGCGGACAACTCATGCTTTGCAAATTTTAGGGGGGGGGGGGGGCGCACGCCCGCCACGCCCCAGCCTAAATCCGCCCCTGGACACCGGTCTCTGATTTGGTATTTGAAGAATGGTCCCGTGGGAAAAGAATGAAACTGGGTTAGCTGGGAAAATAATTGACCACTGCTGGTTTCATTAAAGGATTGCTTCCCTTGAATAAAGGCTTCAGACAACAATAAAATAATCCCCCTTGATTTAACAGCTAAACCCAACATTAATATTACTAGAATAGGACTTCTTATTAGAATTTTTCTGGATTTGTTGATGATTATTATAACGTACAGGCCCATTCCCTTCCATATATTGGGTCCATAATATGTTTTCTACTTTTACCCCTTACAAAATCTATAAAGTCACTGAATCTAATTCTTCTATAGTATATTATACATCGCATGTATGTGCGCCACTTTTCATGCATACCAAATGGCAACTTTTTCAAAAGAGTCCGAATATTTCCTTGAGAGTCAATAGTTGGCATCGAGTCTTAAGTTTGTACCTAAAAGAGAAATATTCCAAATTCATCGAGATCTCTAGGTTTGTCAGCTCTGATATCCTTACAATTCGATGAATTTAGTCATTTGCTAAAACGTCGGGATAACCATAAAGGTGTGTATTCATTAGAGCGGTTTTGCTCATCGCATGACGACGTGATTTTACGCGCGGAAATTCGCTTTAATTGCTACAATTGATTTTCTTTTATCCCTATCCACAAGAGTGTAGCGCATAATGACCAATTTCTACTCGAAGGTGGATTACATCAAAATGCAAAAATAGCATTCAAAGCGTATTTCACCGGCTTTCATCAGATGAACACCCGATTCACTGTTATTTAGCAGGGGCGGAGCCAGGATTTTCGAAAGGGGGGGGGGCGTATATCTAAAACTTTGGCGAGCGCAGCGAGGCGAAAAATGTTTTGACCTTTTTTTTGGCTTAAAAACATAGAATAAGTAAAAATTGTACTAATTTAACGGTTTCTGACGTGGACCATATATGTATGTTTTATAGTAAGGCCACATAAAAAAAAAATTGGTGATCGTCCTTTCAATTTCCGAAATCAGGGGAGGGGGGGAGGTTTTTTTTTTATTTTTTTTTTTTTCTATAGGACCCTAAAACACTTAAAACACTTAAAACAGATGCTGATACTGCTTTATTCCTCACCAGAAGCATGCAAACAATGAATTAAAGAAAATATATTCCACAGACTGCATATATTCTGTTTTTGTAAATTAATAAAATTGCTTGATGGACCTACTGGTGGTATTTCCTATTATATTACAGTTATTCCGCGTTAAATGTCCGCGAAAAATTGAATTTTTGCTATACCTACGCTATTGAGCGGATTGTTTACGTTTTTTTTTTTAAATAAAAAAAAAAAAAAAAAAATCAGGGACGGGGCTGTTTTCAGGCACGGGCGGGGACGATCACCAATTGGTTTTTTTTATGTGGCCTAAACGTTAATGGGTTAGACATTTTTGATGTCGTATTCTCCCCATTCTTAAAAAAAAAAAAAAAAAGGCAAAGTAAAGGTGGGGGGGGGGGGGCGTAGAGGGCCCCCTGGATCCGCCACTGTTTAGGCACACATTTTTTAGGCACACTTCATTTAGACACTGTATTTTAGGCACACGGTCAGATAAGCACATGTCATATAGGCACAGTGTTTTTTAGGCACATGTTATTTGTGAGGCTGGCCCAATCTAATTAAAATTAAATTACATTTCTTTTCCGTTATTTTTACTCGGGCCCTTGCACTGGGTCTTACGGAATTATCTCGAGTCAGTTTTACTTAACATTTTGTGCCTAAATTACTTGTGCCGAAAGGTGAAATGCATTTCAGACTGAAGCTGTTTGAATTTGCGGGGTAGGGGACACATCAAAATGTTGTTGTTGTTGTTTGTTGTTTATTTTGGTTATGAAAATACAGCGAAGGTGGCATCATACCACTTTTTGAATATTATAAGGTAATAGTGATACCAGACCTATCCCTTGTTTTCTTCCATTATTAACTTGAAGTGATTTCGCTTTTCCCTTACTTGAGTTTTTGGGAGCCATGTACCCTTAACCCCCTTTTTGGGGTCAGGTGTGCCTAAATGACATAGTGCCGCATAATACAATATGTGCCTAAATGAATGTGTGCCTAATTGAAGGTGTGCCTAAATCACTGTGCCTAAATGACAGTGTGCCGAAATTAAGTGTGCTTAAAAAGAGTGTGCCACCACCGCGGAAAAGGACTTGCAGAAAAGCGTCGTTTTCGGCGAGCTGAAAAACGCTCTAGTGGAGACGTGCATTAACGCTCATCTTGTCCGGCAGGAAATCCTATATAAGCTGGCATAAATCCATATCCAGAAACAATATCATGTGCCATAATTGCTCCAGGTAATCCATTCTTTCGTCGTTTATTGATGTATACTCCAAGACTTGGGTTTTAAATTGTCTTAGGTTATGCGTTATTGGGCCGCTTTGCATCATTGGGATGTATTAAAGTATGCGCTATTGGGACGTTTTGCATCATTGGGTTGTAATGTATGCATAGCGAAATGCCATGGGGCTTTTTCTGGCTCATGAAAGCAAAGTAGATTTAGAATAAATACTGTTATTATGGTAGATTTAAAATAAATATTGTTATTATGGCATATTTATCATATACAATACATGTTCAGTGAGTTAATAATACTTTGTAATAAATACTGTTATTATGGCATATTTATCATATACAATACATGTTCAGTTAGTTAATAACACTGTAAGAAATACTGTTTTTATAGAATGTTTATCATATACAATACATGTTCAGTGAGTTAATAACACTGTAATAAATACTGTTATTATAGCATGTTTATCATATACAATACATGTTCAGTGAGTTAATAACACTGTAATAAATACTGTTATTATAGCATGTTTATCATATACAATACATGTTCAGTGAGTTAATAACATTGTGTAATAAATACTGTTATTATAGCATGTTTATCATATACAATACATGTTCAGTTAAGTAATAACACTGTATAATAAATACTGTTATTATAGCATATTTATCATATACAATACATGTTCAGTTAAGTAATAACACTGTGTAATAAATACTGTTATTATAACATATTTATCATATACAATACATGTTCAGTGAGTTAATATCACTAGAATCAATACTGTTATTATAACATGTTTATCATATACAATACATGTTCAGTGAGTTAATAACACTGTAATAAATACTGTTATTATAGCATATTTATTATATACAATACATGTTCAGTGAGTTAATAACACTGTAATAAATACGGTTATTATAGCATGTTTATCATATACAATACATGTTCAGTGAGTTAATAACACTGTAATAAATACGGTTATTATAGAATGTTTATCATATACAATACATGTTCAGTTAGTTAATAACACTGTGTAATAAATACTGTTATTATAACATATTTATCATATACATTACATGTTCAGTGAGTTAATAAAACTGTAATAAATACCGTTATTGTAACATATTTATCATATACAATTCATGTTCAGTGAGTTAATAACACTTTGTAATAAATGATGTTATAATAACATGTTTATGATATACAATACATGTTCAATGAGTTAATAACACTGTAATAAATACTGTTATTATAGCATGTTTATCATATACAATACATGTTCAGTGAGTTAATAACATTGTAATAAATACTGTTATTATAACATGTTTATCATATACAATACATGTTCAGTGAGTTAATAATACTTTGTAATAAATGATGTTATAATAACATGTTTATGATATACAATACATGCTCAGTGAGTTAATAACACTGTAATAAATACTGTTATTATAACATGTTATCATATACAATACATGCTCAGTGAGTTTATAACACTGTAATAAATACTGTTATCATAACATGTTATCATACAATACATGTTCAGTGAGTTAATAACACTGTAATAAATACTGTTATTATAACATGTTATCATATACAATACATGTTCAGTGAGTTAATAACACTGTAATAAATACTGTTATTATAACATGCCTATCATATACAATACATGCTCAGTGAGTTAACAACACTGTAATAAATACTGTTATTATAACATGTTATCATATACAATACATGCTCAGTGAGTTAATAACACTGTAATAAATACTGTTATTATAACATGTTATCATACAATACATGTTCAGTGAGTTAATAACACTTTGTAATAGATACTGTTATCATAACATGTTATCATACAATACATGTTCAGTGAGTTAATAACACTGTAATAAATACTGTTATTATAACATGTCTATCATATACAATACATGCTCAGTGAGTTAATAACACTGTAATAAATACTGTTATTATAACATGTTATCATATACAATACATGCTTAGTGAGTTAATAACACTGTAATAAATACTGTTATCATAACATGTTATCATACAATACATGTTCAGTGAGTTAATAACACTGTGTAATAAATACTGTTATTATAACATGTTATCATATACAATACATGTTCAGTGAGTTAATAACACTGTAATAAATACTGTTATTATAGCATATTTATCATATACAATACATGTTCAGTGAGTTAATAACACTGTAATAAATACTGTTATCATAACATGTTATCATACAATACATGTTCAGTGAGTTAATAACACTGTAATAAATACTGTTATTATAACAGGTCTATCATATACAATACATGTTCAGTGAGTTAATAACACTGTAATAAATACTGTTATTATAACATGTTATCATATACAATACATGTTCAGTGAGTTAATAACACTGTAATAAATACTGTTATTATAGCATATTTATCATATACAATACATGTTCAGTGAGTTAATAACCCTGTTATCATAACATGTTATCATACAATACATGCTCAGTGAGTTAATAACACTGAAATAAATACTGTTATTATAACATGTCTATCATATACAATACATGTTCAGTGAGTTAATAACACTGTAATAAATACTGTTATTATAACATGTTATCATACAATACATGTTCAGTGAGTTAATAACACTGTAATAAATACTGTTATTATAGCATATTTATCATATACAATACATGTTCAGTGAGTTAATAACACTGTAATAAATACAGTTATTATAACATGTTTATCATATACAATACATGTTCAGTGAGTTAATAACACTGTAATAAATACAGTTATCATAACATGTTATCATACAACATGCAACATTTAAGAGTTTCAAAAGCAGAATTGTCAATTACCTTTCAAAAGCAGATAGTAATAGATAAACCAGGATTTTAAAGCTAAAGCTACAGGTAATATATATGTACTCTATTACTGATTCGCTTAGATAAACAATTCCCATTAGATTGATTGAAATGTTTCAAGTCATTCGATTTGTCTATTACTGGAATCAATATTCCTGAACCTTATTCTGAATCTGAAACTCTGTTTCAGAAATAGGAACTTAAAATAATAAGTCTGAATCTGAATGTGATTCTGAATCTAAATCTAAACTTTTAATAATGGGTCTGATATCTTAATCTGATTGAAATCTAAACTTTTAATAATGGGTCTGATATCTTAATCTGATTGAAATCTAAACTTTTAATAAAAGATCTGAGATATGAAAAATATTATGAATCTGATTCTTGATCACTGTTTTTTAAACCTGCAAACACCTCATTTAAATAATTACAACCGATAGTATACATCTCATAATCATTCTCATAATCATCATTCTCCTTATTTAAATCATAGGAATCATAATCATCATCATCATCATCACCAATAAAAGACCCTAACTGAACAGGCAGTAAAAATCGTTCAGAATCAATATCTTTAAACATCAGAAAATCAGTTAGGTATGGAAAATCTAGAAATTCCGAAATTCGGTCATGAATTGCTAGACCCGTATTTTGTCTGATGACTCTTCTACACATTTCTTTAAGGCTCAGATTGTTGGCGAAAAGATGGAATTTTTCTCTCGGTTTTTCTCGTAAAGTTTTTGGCAATGATTTTTCATAATTTTCCTCGACTTCAAAATGTAATAATTGTGTAATTTGTTCAAATAAGCCACCACTTAAATACAAGATTTGCCTCAATTCATGCCTAGATTCTGAAGAAAATTCCTCCAGAGATAACTGACCATATGAGATTTCTCCAACATCTGAGGTTAAAAGTTGTAGATTGACATTTTTAAAAACAAGAAATTTGATAAAATTGACTATATCACCAATTTGCCATAATGGTGTGAATATGAGTACATTTTGAATAATAGTGTTACCATTAAGACATGGCTGATTAAAAGATTGTTTACAACCATGAGACAGAAGTAAATTAAAACATGTTAAATCATAAACATTGTTTGTTAAATCTATGTATTGTAGAGCAGATCGACCATGGTTGTCCACAATATTCACATCAGCTCCATGTATTAATAGTGTTTCTAATAATTTTCTATCATTTTTCATACAAGCCAACATTAAAACCGTTTTCCTTCCATTGTCTTGTATATTGACGTCTGCACCAAGACTGAGTAAAATATCAATACATGCAAGATATCTAGGATAATATTCACGGGCACACAACTCTTTCACTATTGAATCGACTTTTATCTTATTTAATTTTTCTTTTATCAAAGTAAATCCGACGACACATAAGTGAAGTGATGTTTGACCCCGATAGTTTTGTCTGTTGACGTCACAGGGTAAAGCAGCTAAAAACTGAATAAAGGGTGAATTATTTAAAAGAGAGGCTACCATTAATGGTGAATTACCATCATTATTTATAAGATCAAAATCTAATTCATAATCAAATAAAAAACTAAAATCTATATATAAATATTCCATATAAAATTTAGCAAAAAAATGAACTATATTTTCACTTGATGGTGTTATAAAATTGATATAGAGACCATGCAAAATATAAAACCACAGAGATTTAAAATCATTTTTTCTCAAAAGATATTTCACTAATTGAAGCTGATTATCGACATTAGTTAAAACACCAACACCACGTTGAAATAAAACATGAACCAAGTCAACATCCTGACATTTTGCTATTTTGTGAAGAAATAGAATTAGTAAACCATTTACTCCTGAATAACCTTTTAGAAGATTTATGTCACGAGTTTTATGTAAGGGTGTATAACCATCACTGTCCTGTGTGTTAATATTACAGTGTGGATGATCTAGTAAACACCTTACAATCTCTATATAACTCTTCTCTACAGCTGTATGTAAGGGTGTTTTACCTCTACTGCTCTGTATGTTGATATTACAGTCCGCCCTGCCTAATAAACACCTTACAATGTCTATATAACTCTTCCCTACAGCTGTATGTAAGGGTGTATAACCATCACTGTCTTGTATGTTGATATTACAGTCTACCCTGTCTAATAAACACCTTAAAATGTCTACATTACTCCTATACCGTACAGCTAAATGTAAGGGTGTATAACCATCACTGTCCTGTATATTGATACCACAGTCCTCCCTGCCTATTAAACACCTTACAATGTCTATAGTACTATACCGCACAGCTAAATGTAAGGGTGTATAACCATCACTGTCCTGTATATTGATATCACAGTCCACCATGCCTTTTATACACTTTACAATATCTATAGTACTATACCGCACAGCTAAATGTAAGGGTGTATAACCATCACTGTCCTGTATATTAATATCACAGTCCACCATGCCTTTTATACACTTTACAATATCTATATTCTCCTCCATTACAGCTATATGTAAGGGTGTTTTACCATCACTGTCCTGTTTATTAATATCACAGTCCACCATGTCTAATAAACACCTTACAATGTCTATAGTACTATACCGTACAGCTATATGTAAGGGTGTAAGACCAAAGCTGTCCTGTATGTTGATATCACAGTCCACCCTGTCTATTAAACACCTTACAATGTCTATAGTACTATACCGTACAACTATATGTAAGGGTGTAAGACCAAAGCTGTCCTGTATGTTGATATCACAGTCCACCCTGTCTATTAAACACCTTACAATGTCTATAGTACTATACTGTACAGCTATATGTAAGGGTGCATAATCATCACTATCCTGTTTATTAATATTACAGTCCACCCTGTCTACTAAACACTTTACAATATCTATATTCTCCTCCATTACAGCGATATGTAAGGGTGTTTTACCATCACTGTTCTTCACATTAATATCACAGGTACCACTCTGTATCAGGCTTCTTACGGTTGGTAGATCGTTGTTCTCTACGGCATCAAATATTGCTGAATTGGTTTCCATTTTCAAATCAGTCTGTAATAAATCAAAACAGTAAAAATTTGGCATTTCATTTACGGTAATTTTCTAGAACAAGGCCATTAAAGGGGATCAGTCTTCATTTTTATTGGTTGATTTGGGTCTTGAATATATTAAAGTATCCTTCAGAAGCACTAGAAATGCACGAAAATTGCGTATTTCCTTCAAATATACCTTAAATTAGACATTTCTCCTTCTATTTCTATAGATGACTTTTCTATATTGCATAGTATCGCTAATGTGTAGTATGGCCTTATAACTTTCAAATGCTAATAATTATGGATGCACATGGATTTGAAGACTCAAATTTCAATGACGAGTTGTGATAACCAGTACTAAATTGCTGAGCTAAAAAATCCTTGTTTTTGAGACTTATCCAAATCAACCCGCGAAAATGAAGCCTGCGCCACTTTAACAGGGGAGGATTGAGGGGGTGGCGTGGCGGGCGTGCGCCCCCCCCCCCCTAAAATTTTCAAAGCATGGGTTGTCCGCACCATTTTACCACAAATGTTTTCTCGCCACACTTCGTTAGGCAAGATATCTATCTACATTGCACCCACTCTAGAAGAATATTTCAATAACTCTGATTATTTTAACCTCAAATAATTATTCGGCTCCCTACGCTCGCCGAAATTTTATTCTGCGCCCCCCCCCCCCCCCCTAACGTCAAATTCTGTATCCGTCCCTGTTTAATTACAGCTTTCGAGTTGCGCTCGAAACTGTATTGTTTCCATTAACCTCTTTGATGTTTATCGTTATATAACCAACTGAAATGTTAGTTATACCACGAGTGAAACTCGTCAGTTAGTTAAACCACGCTTGGGAATACTTGTATCGCCCCTTCCCACCACATGTCCCTAATTCAAAACTAAAGCAAACATTTCTAATAGAATAAAAATGATTTTCAAAGCTTTGCTTTAATTTTGATTGAAAGAAATACAACACATTTTCAGTACAGTTTTGTTTCCTTAAGGGTATTGATTGGGCTTTCGTTCGAGAAAAAAAACACGAGATGGAATTTTTGCGAATTACTTATTATTTTTGGGCTCAGATTGTAGATAATTATTATTACTTTATTTGTAAACTATATAGATAGAATGAAAGAAACCGACAAGAAATTAGGTATTTCGTTAGTTTTTGCTAAAAAATTAGGAAAAAATAGAAAAATGTATCCCGGTTGGTACAAGATTTCCAATTTTTTATTGGAAAATTACGATCTTGGTCTTGATTGAAAGCTTATTCAATAAGGATGAAACGTACACAGAGTTTTTTTCGAAAATTCTAATTAGTTTGGCCCCTGGAAAATGTTTGCCGTACCTACGTGTAAATTTTCGTAAATTTTCGTATTTCCATGGTAACCACCAAAATAATATTTGTTTTTAAAAAACTGCTCTGTACGTTTCTCGGCAATGTAATTATCTACATTTATGCCAAGTTTGATGTAGATTGATCCATTCAAATATTTTTAAACTTGTATCAAAGGTTTGAAATGTCCAATTTTTATGAAATGTTTGAAAGGGCTGTCAACTCATTAAAAAAAATCTGATTGACATGAAATCAACCTTAAACTATCGAGAAGGACCCCAAATCATGAATAAATGCAAAACAAGTCATCTATCACTATACACTATCTGAAAGTTATTATTAAAGATATCCTACTATTAATTTTCAAAACTCATTACAAGGTTAAAGCTTTTCAAATTTGCTCTTTTTGGTTGGTGTTGAAAAACTAATTTAAAGCGAAATAAATACATCCTTCGTTTTTAAAAAGTGCCACACAGTCAACCAAAAATATCAAAATTTAAAGATAGTTGTGGCGTTATTAAAGTAAATTACCTCACCTGTAAATATCAACTTTATATAAAGAAGGCAGTATTGTAAGGACAGGTAACGTATGCTGAAAAAATAAATTATAAATATAAACTTAAATTTTCTAGGCCCTATTTAGCATATCCATACATTTAGCATAACTTAGCCATGTTTCAGTTTTAATATTGGATGTTATAGAAGATACTCGCCTATAGAAGCACTGGCCAAGGAGGATAAAAGATACTTTTTCTATTATCATTTCAAAGATAATTAAAATTTAATAAGTTTCATAAGTAAAAATATTTGATCAAAGTTCAAACAAATCACCGAATTAAAAGAAAGTTAAAACTGGAATATATTCATCGTTTTGTGTCACCATACATAAGAACATTCCAACTTTTTAATGATGCCAGCGTCAAGATAAAGTGTTCTCCAATTCACGGATATCAAGACTCAAAACGATGTGTTGGAGAGTCGGAGTAGTCGGAATCTGTCAGAGTTTTACTTCCTGCTTTTCTGCACCTGCATCAGTCTAATTAAAATCAGACCCTAATTTCGTTCGTTCGTTTTTGTTTAAATCCGTTTTTTTAACCACTACATTAGTAGTTCTCAGACCCTAATGTAGTGGTTAAAAAACCGGATTTAAAAAAAAAACGAACGAACGAAATTAGGGTCTGATTTTAATTAGACTGCACCTGCATGGGCTAATTGAGGACGGTCAAAAACCATGCAGTGTATAATGAGTGAAATTTTGCCAGGACAGAGGCATAATTCTACTTTTTTTTTCAATTTCCAACTGTCAGAGAAGTCAGGACACCGAATGGGATGGAACTGGTGTAGTCATATTCCTATATTGGGTTTCACGGAAGGGAAGGGAGGGTTTGAATCTCCCAAATGTACAGGATAGGACGGGGTGTTATTGAAGAAAATTACCTCACCTGTAAATATCAACTTTATATAAAGAAGGCAGTATTGTAAGGACAGGTAACGTATGCTGAAAAAATAAATTATAAATATAAACTTAAATTTTCTAGGCCCTATTTAGCATATCCATACATTTAGCATAACTTAGCCATGTTTCAGTTTTAATATTGGATGTTATAGAAGATACTCCCCTATAGAAACACTGGCCAAGGAGGATAAAAGAGACTTTTTCTATTATCATTTCAAAGAGGATTAGAATTAAAATTTAATACAGTTTCAAAAGTAAAAATATTTGATCAAAGTTCAAACAAATCACCGAATTAAAAGAAAGTTAAAACTGGAATATATTTATATTTTTTGTTTTGTGTCACCTACATAAGAACATTCCAAATTTGTAATGATGCCAGCGTCAAGATAAAGTGTTCTCCTATTCACGGATATCAAGACTCAAAACGATGTGTTGGAGAGTCGGAGTAGAGTTTTACTTTCTGCTTTTTCTGCACCTGTATAGAGTAATGAGGACGGACAAAAACCATGCAGTGTACAATGAGTGAAATTTGTCCACGACAGAGGCATAATTCTACTCTTTTTTTCAATTTCCAACTGTCGGAGAAGCCAGGACACCGAATGGGATGGAACTGGTGTAGTCATATTCCTATATTGGGTTTCGGGGAAGGGAAGGGAGGGTTTGAATCTCCCAAATGTACAGCTAGGATGGGGTGTTATTAAAGTAAATTACCTCACCTGTAAATATCAACTTTATATAAGAAGGCAGTATTGTAAGGACAGGTAACGTATGCTGAAAAAAAAGTTTTAAACATAAACTTGAATTTCCTTAAATAATATTTTTGTCGCTTTGGAGTTTGAAATTTGATTTAACAATATATTTTCAAGATGGATGGGGGCATACACTATCTGAAAGTTATTATTAAAGATATCCTACTATTAAGGCTTTTTAAATTTGCTCTTTTTGAAGCCATTTTTCAGTTTTAATATTGGATGTTATAGACGATATTCCCCTATAGAAGCACTGGCCAAGGGGGATAAAAGAGACTTTTTCTATTATCATTTCAAAGAGTAGAATTAAAATTTAATACAGTTTCAAAAGTAAAACTATTTGATCAAAGTTCAAACAAATCACCGAATTAAAAGAAAGTTAAAACTGGAATACATTTAAGATTTGAACGACATATAGAAGCGAGGAGCACATATAACAAAACACAAGACAATATTATGGAATATAACACACTTCTTTAACCTTGTCTTGTGTTTTGTTATATGGAATACATTTATATTTATTGTTATGTGTCACCATACATAAGAACATTCCAAATTTGTAATGATGCCAGCGTCAAGATAAAGTGTTCTCCAATTCACGGATATCAAGACTCAAAACGATGTGTTGGAGAGTCGGAGTAGTCGGAATCTGTCAGAGTTTTACTTCCTGCTTTTTCTGCACCTGTATAGGGTAATGAGGACGGACAAAAACCATGCAGTGTACAATGAGTGAAATTTTACCAGGACGGCGGCATAATTCTACTCTTATTTTCAAGAAGCCAGGACACCAAATGGGATGGAACATGGGACTGGTGTAGATATATTCCTATATTGGGTTTCGGGGAAGGGAAGGGAGGGTTTGAATCTCTCAAATGTACAGGCCTATAGGATGGGGTGTTATTGAAGTAAATTACCTCACCTGTAAATATCAACTTTATATAAAGAAGGCAGTATTGTAAGGACAGGTAACGTATGCTGAAAAAATAAATTATAAATATAAACTTAAATTTTCTAGGCCTTATTTGGCATATTCATACATTTAGCATAACTAAGCCATGTTTCAGTTTTAATATTGGATGCTATAGAAGATACTCCCCTATAGAAACACTGGCCAAGGAGGATAAAAGAGACTTTTTCTATTATCATTTCAAAGAGGATTAGAATTAAAATTTAATACAGTTTCAAAAGTAAAAATATTTGATCAAAGTTCAAACAAATCACCGAATTAAAAGAAAGTTAAAACTGGAATATATTTATATTTATTGTTTTGTGTCACCTACATAAGAACATTCCAAATTTGTAATGATGCCAGCGTCAAGATAAAGTGTTCTCCTATTCACGGATATCAAGACTCAAAACGATGTGTTGGAGAGTCGGAGTAGAGTTTTACTTTCTGCTTTTTCTGCACCTGTATGGGGTAATGAGGACGGACAAAAACCATGCAGTGTACAATGAGTGAAATTTTACCAGGACGGCGGCATAATTCTACTCTTATTTTCAAGAAGCCAGGACACCAAATGGGATGGAACATGGGACTGGTGTAGATATATTCCTATATTGGGTTTCGGGGAAGGGAAGGGAGGGTTTGAATCTCTCAAATGTACAGGATAGGATGGGGTGTTATTGAAGTAAATTACCTCACCTGTAAATATCAACTTTATATAAAGAAGGTAGTATTGTAAGGACAGGTAACGTATGCTGAAAAAATAAATTATAAATATAAACTTAAATTTTCTAGGCCTTATTTGGCATATCCATACATGTAGCATAACTAAACCATGTTTCAGTTTTAATATTGGATGTTATAGAAGATACTCCCCTATAGAAGCACTGGCCAAGGAGGATAAAAGAAACTTTTTCTATTATCATTTCAAAGAGTACGGTATTAAAATTAAAATTTAATACAGTTTCAAAAGTAAAAATATTTGATCGAAGTTCAAACAAATCACCGAATTAAAAGAAAGTTAAAACTGGAATATATTTATATTTATTGTTTTGTGTGTCACCATACATAAGAATATTCCAACTTTTTAATGATGCCAGCGTCAAGATAAAGTGTTCCCCAATTCACGGATATCAAGACTCAAAACGATGTGTTGGAGAGTCGGAGTAGTCGGAATCTGTCAGAGTTTTACTTCCTGCTTTTCTGCACCTGCATAGGGTAATGAGGACGGACAAAAACCATGCAGTGTACAATGAGTGAAATTTTGCCAGGACGGCGGCATAATTCTACTCTTATTTTCAAGAAGCCAGGACACTGAATGGGATATATTCCTATATTGGGTTTCAGGGAAGGGAAGGGAGGGTTTGAATCTCCCAAATGTACAGGCCTAGGATGGGGCGTTATTAAAGAAAATTACCTCACCTGTAAATATCAACTTTATATAAAGAAGGCAGTATTGTAAGGACAGGTAAAGTAGGCTGAAAAAATAAATTATAAATATAAACTTAAATTTTCTAGGCCCTATTTAGCATATCCATACATTTAGCATAACTAAACCATGTTTCAGTTTTAATATTGGATGTTATAGAAGATATTCCCCTATAGAAACACTGGCCAAGGAGGATAAAAGAAACTTTTTCTATTATCATTTCAAAGAGTATTAAAATTAAAATTTAATACAGTTTCAAAAGTAAAAATATTTTATCAAAGTTCAAACAAATCACCGAATTAAAAGAAAGTTAAAACTGGAATACATTTAAGATTTGAACGACATATAGAAGCGAGGAGCACATATAACAAAACACAAGACAATATTATGGAATATAACACACTTCTTTAACCTTGTCTTGTGTTTTGTTATATGGAATACATTTATATTTATTGCAGGGCGTACTTCGTACGCCCTGCTTTGTTTTCGTATTGGTTATTTTTTTTTTTTTTTTTTGTCTACGGCAGGGCCTATTTCTCGGAATTGGTACTATATTCGGAAAAACGGATTTCATGACGTTTTCAGACGTGTGGCTAATTAAAGTTTAAATGTTAAACGAAATTGATCTGCGCAACATGAAGCGACATGAGCAACAAACATAAAATGGACTGTAGAGAACGTATTTATCAACCGATTTTGCTCGGATTACCTTCATCGTATTTCTTGTAACAAAGGACATATAATATAACTTTAAAATATTCGATTATATCAAATTCGTTCGTCACTTTTTCTTGCCGTAATTAATCGAAGTATGATTTTTTGTTTGATTTTTGGTGGATCAATTTGAAATTTGTATGATGTATAAATTGCAATTGCAAATAATTCTGCACAATCAAATTTTTTGCATCACTTCCGGTTTCAATGATATCATGTTTTTTCACTTCCGGTTGTGTGATTTCTAGTAAAACTGAGTTATGATAAAATTAAGGTATGCATAATGTGCATATTCTTATTACAAACTGTTCAGATCAAAAAAATATTTACCGAAAGTTATAATTTGGCCGCCATATTGGATTGGGTCATTTTGCGAAAATTGCTATTTTGAATCCATTTAATATTCGACTTTCACAATTTTGATGTTAATCGAAAGATTGAAACTTTGTCTACAAGAAATGGGAAGCCGAATTTCGATTTTCGATTTTGACTTTTTTGTATAACGAAATGTTTTTTTCCAAAGTTTAGAGGCTTGTGTCACATGACCTTGACCTTGGATGACCTTCATATTGCACATAATGATACCTTGTGACTTTGACCTTCTGATGACCTTTTGACCTTTGGGGTCAGACCACTTAAACCTATTTTACAGGGCTCTAAACATGGCTTTTTTAGCATATTGCCAGTGCTGTAGCGCAAAACCTAACTGGAATAACACTCTAATGTTTGCTGATTTTTAATGTACTCTTTAAAGGGTTTCAAATGATATCAGATTTGGCGATGTCAAAATTCAATTTAAGAAAATGTTGCGATTTTGATCAAACTTTAAAGGCTTCTATCTCGAGAACTTGACCTCAGATCATCTTGATATTTACAGATCTCATAAAGATTTATGAGAGCTTTAACATGATGTATTCATTTTTCATGTCCGACATGTGCTTTCTGTTTTAGAGGTGTGACTCAAAGGTGATTTTGCATCTTTATAGCGTTTTTACGTGGGCCCTAATATAGTTAGAGCAATAATTTTTTCGGATCCGTAATGCTGAGTTCTTCAGGTTTCCAAAAATATGAAACACTTCTATGTAACTAGCATATTTCCATATCCCATAACATGGGGCAATAATAGGTATGTCGGTTAATTGATTGTTTAAACAGTGTCACTATTAATAAAGTCAGTAAGTTTGACATGTTCAAGTTAAAGGGGCTCTACCTCGATCTTTGTTAGATATGAATTATATTCAATTTACGCATTAAAGGGAGGTCTAGGATAGACTAAACTACGGCATGCTGAAAATTTAACTTACTGAAGCACCCTGTAGGCACGCCCACTGCTTAATTGACCCACTTTCTTGTTTATGAACCGATTTTCTTCAAAATTTGCATATACCTTCATGTTCAAATAGTGATTTAAAAAAATACAAAATATGGGATGTGCGCATGCGCTATGCTAACTTTTTTGTTTGCTGTCCGATTTTAACGAAACTTGGCATGTACACGCATAATCGGATTCAAAACTTAGGGGAAATGTTAAATTTAGTTCTGCGCATGCGCAATATCAACTTCCTTATTTCTTATCCAAATTTCTTCAAAATCGGTATGTATGTGTATAATTAAATTAGAAATATCATGGACATTTTGAATTTGTGAAGTGCGCATGCGCGTCGCCAACTTTCTTATTTCTTATCCGAATTTCATGAAACTTGGTATGCATAAGTATATTCCGATTCGAAATATGATGGAGATATTGAATTTGTGTTTTGCGCATGCACATTGCTAACTTTCCTATTTCTGAACCAAATTCATTCAAAATTGACATGCATGTGTATAATAAGATTCGAAATATCATGGACATATTAAATCTATGTAGTGCGCATGCGCATCGCCAACTTTCTTATTTCTTATCAAAATTAGCATGTTTGTGTATAATCAGATTTGAAATTTCCTGGACATAATAAATTTGTGTAGTGAGCATGCGCAGTAACAACTTTCTTATTTCTCAACCGAATTGCATGAAACTTGGTCTGCATACGTATAGACTGATTCGGGATTTCATGGAAATAGAGTATTTGTCAAAATTAGCATGTTTGTGTATAATCAGATTTGAAATTTCATGGACATAATAAATTTGTGTAGTGAGCATGCGCAGTAACAACTTTCTTATTTCTCAACCGAATTGCATGAAACTTGGTCTGCATACGTATAGACTGATTCGGGATTTCATAAAGAAATAGAGCATTTGTGCAGTGCACATGCGCATTGCCAACTTTATTTTTTCTTGTTGAAATATTTTTAAACGTGGTATGAATGTCTATAATCATAGTTTCAATTGCATTACCCCGTTGATCTCGCGCATTGAAATGTTAGTACAGTGCATGCGCAATCGAATATTGCCGCACCGTCGTAACTGTATGTCGTAACCCGCCCTGCACCAGTACTGTTAACTGTACAGTTCTAGTTGTTTTTATAATCTGTGTAATTTGTAATGATGCCAGCATCAAGATAAAGTGTTCTCCAATTCACGGATATCAAGACTCAAAACGATGTGTTGGAGAGTCTGAGTAGTCGGAATCTATCAGAGTTTTAATTCCTGCTTTTCTGCACCTGCATAGGGTAATGAGGACGGACAAAAACCATGCAGTGTACAATAAGTGAAATTTTGCCAGGACAGAGGCATAATCCTACTATTATTTTCAAGAAGCCAGGACACCGAATGGGATATATTCCTATATTGGGTTTCGTGGAAGGGAAGGGAGGGTTTGAATCTCCCAAATGTACAGCTAGGATGGGGTGTTATTGAAGAAAATTACCTCACCTGTAAATATCAACTTTATATAAAGAAGGCAGTATTGTAAGGACAGGTAAAGTAGGCTGAAAAAATAAATCATAAATATAAACTTAAATTTTCTAGGCCCTATTTGGCATATCCATACATTTAGTATAACTTAGCCATGTTTCAGTTTTAATATTGGATGTTATAGAAGATACTCCCCTATAGAAGCACTGGCCAAGGAGGATAAAGGAGACTTTTTCTATTATCATTTCAAAGAGTAGAATTAAAATTTAATACAGTTTCAAAAGTAAAAATATTTGATCAAAGTTCAAACAAATCACCGAATTAAAAGAAAGTTAAAACTGGAATATATTTATATTTATTGTTTTGTGTGTCACCATACATAAGAATATTCCAACTTTTTAATGATGCCAGCGTCAAGATAAAGTGTTCTCCAATTCACGGATATCAAGACTCAAAACGATGTGTTGGAGAGTCGGAGTAGTCGGAGCAGAGTTTTACTTCCTGCTTTTTCTGCACCTGCATGGGATAATGAGGACGGACAAAAACCATGCAGTGTACAATGAGTGAAATTTTGCCAGGACAGCGGCATAATTCTACTATTATTTTCAAGAAGCCAGGACACCGAATGGGATATATTCCTATATTGGGTTTTGGGGAAGGGAAGGGAGGGTTTGAATCTCCCAAATGTACAGGATAGGATGGGGTGGTATTAAAGTAAATTACCTCACCTGTAAATATCAACTTTATATAAAGAAGGCAGTATTGTAAGGACAGGTAAAGTAGGCTGAAAAAAAAGTTTTAAATATAAACTTAAATTTCCTTAAAGGGGACCAGTCTTCATTTTTATTGGTTGATTTGGGTCTTGAATATACTAAAGTATCCTTCAGAAGCACTAGAAATGTACGAAAATTGCATATTTCCTTCAAATATACCTTAAATTAGACATTTCGCCTTCTATTTCTATAGATGACTTTTCTATATATTGCATAGTATCGCTAATGTGTAGTAGGGCATTATAACTTTCAAATGCTAATAATTATGGATGCACATGGATTTGAAGACTCAAATTTCAATGGTGAGTTGTGATAACCAGTACTAAATTGCTGAGCTAAAAAATCCCCGTTTTTAAAAAGTGTCACAGTCAACCAAAAATATCAAAATTTAAAGATAGTTGTGGCGTTATTGAAGAAAATTACCTCACCTGTAAATATCAACTTTATATGAAGAAGGCAGGATTGTAAGGACAGGTAACGTAGGCTGAAAAAAAAGTTTTAAATATAAACTTAAATTTTCTTACATTTTACATAGACCCTATTTAGCATATCCATACATTAAGTATAACTTAGCCATGTTTCAGTTTTATGGATGTTATAGAAGATACATAACTCCCCTATAGAAACACTGGCCAAGGAGGATAAAAGAAACTTTTTCTATTATCATTTCAAAGAGGATTAGAATTAAAATTTAATACAGTTTTAAAAGTAAAAATATTTGATCAAAGTTCAAACAAATCACCGAATTAAAAGAAAGTTAAAACTGGAATACATTTAAGATTTGAACGACATATAGAAGCGAGGAGCACATATAACAAAACACAAGACAATATTATGGAATATAACACACTTCTTTAACCTTGTCTTGTGTTTTGTTATATGGAATACATTTATATTTATTGTTTTGTGTCACCATACATAAGAATATTCCAAATTTGTAATGATGCCAGCGTCAAGATAAAGTGTTCTCCAATTCACGGATATCAAGACTCAAAACGATGTGTTGGAGAGTCTGAGTAGTCGGAATCTGTCAGAGTTTTAATTCCTGCTTTTTCTGCACCTGCATAGGGTAATGAGGACCGACAAAAACCATGCAGTAAGTACAATGAGTGAAATTTGTCCACGACAGAGGCATAATTCTACTCTTTTTTTCAATTTCCAACTGTCGGAGAAGCCAGGACACTGAATGGGATGTAACTGGTGTAGTCATATTCCTATATTGGGTTTCGGGGAATGGCAGGGAGGGTTTGAATCTCCCAAATGTACAGCTAGGATGGGGTGTTATTAAAGTAAATTACCTCACCTGTAAATATCAACTTTATATAAAGAAGGCAGTATTGTAAGGACAGGTACGTATGCTGAAAAAATAAATTATAAATATAAACTTAAATTTTCTAGGCCCTATTTAGCATATCCATACATTTAGCATAACTTAGCCATGTTTCAGTTTTAATATTGGATGTTATAGAAGATACATAACTCCCCTATAGAGGCACTGGCCAAGGAGGATAAAAGAAACTTTTTCTATTATCATTTCAAAGAGTATTAAAATTAAAATTTAATACAGTTTCAAAAGTAAAAATATTTGATCAAAGTTCAAACAAATCACCGAATTAAAAGAAAGTTAAAACTGGAATATATTTATATTTATTGTTTTGTGTCACCATACATAAGAACATTCCAAATTTGTAATGATGCCAGCGTCAAGATAAAGTGTTCTCCAATTCACGGATATCAAGACTCAAAACGATGTGTTGGAGAGTCGGAGTAGTCGGAATCTGTCAGAGTTTTAATTCCTGCTTTTCTGCACCTGCATGGGATAATGAGGACGGAAAAAAACCATGCAGTGTACAATGAGTGAAATTTTGCCAGGACGGCGGCATAATTCTACTCTTATTTTCAAGAAGCCAGGACACTGAATGGGATATATTCCTATATTGGGTTTCGGGGAAGGGAAGGGAGGGTTTGAATCTCCTAAATGTACAGCTAGGATGTGGTGTTATTGAAGTAAATTACCTCACCTGTAAATATCAACTTTATATGAAGAAGGCAGAATTGTAAGGGCAGGTAACGTATGCTGAAAAAAAAGTTTTAAATATAAACTTAAATTTCCTTAAAGGGGACCAGTCTTCATTTTTATTGGTTGATTTGGGTCTTGAATATACTTAAGTATCCTTCAGAAGCACTAGAAATGTACGAAAATTGCATATTTCCTTCAAATATATCTTAAATTAGACATTTCTCCTTCTATTTCTATAGATGACTTTTCTATATATTGCATAGTATCGCTAATGTGTCAACCAAAAATATCAAAATTTAAAGACAGTTGTGGCGTTATTAAAGAAAATTAACTCACCTGTAAATATCAACTTTATATAAAGAAGGCAGTATTGTAAGGACAGGTAACGTATGCTGAAAAAATAAATCATAAATATAAACTTAAATTTTCTAGGCCTTATTTGGCATATCCATACATGTAGCATAACTAAACCATGTTTCAGTTTTAATATTGGATGTTATAGAAGATACTCCCCTATAGAAACACTGGCCAAGGATGATAAAAGAGACTTTTTCTATTATCATTTCAAAGAGGATTAAAATTAAAATTTAATACAGTTTCAAAAGAAAAAATATTTGATCAAAGTTCAAACAAATCACCGAATTAAAAGAAAGTTAAAACTGGAATACATTTATATTTATTGTTTTGTGTCACCATACATAAGAACATTCCAACTTTGTAATGATGCTAGCGTCAAGATAAAATGTTCTCCAATTCACGGATATCAAGACTCAAAACGATGTGTTGGAGAGTCTGAGTAGTCGGAATCTGTCAGAGTTTTAATTCCTGTTTTTCTGCACCTGCATGGGGTAATGACGACGGACAAAAATGAGTGTACAATGAGTGAAATTTTGCCAGGACGGCGGCATAATTCTACTCTTATTTTCAAGAAGCCAGGACACCGAATGGGATGGAACTGATGTAGTCATATTCCTATATTGGGTTTCGGGGAAGGGAAGGGAGGGTTTGAATCTCCTAAATGTACAGCTAGGATGGGGTGTTATTAAAGTAAATTACCTCACCTGTAAATATCAACTTTATATAAAGAAGGCAGTATTGTAAGGACAGGTAAAGTAGACTGAAAAAAAGTTTTAAACATAAACTTGTATTTCCTTAAATAATGTTTTTGTCGCTTAGGAGTTTGAAATTTGATTTAACAATTTATTTTTAAGAGAATATCTGCAATGTTCTGAAATATCAATTCCAGCTGAGGATATTCGCCACCCTATTTATTATTTGCCACCCGTTTATAAAACTCTAATTCCTCTGAAGACTGACATTATTAGCTGAGAAGGTTATAGTGTATGAGGCATTATAATGTTTTTATCTGTACATTATAAACACTAATTTGTAATTCCTCTGAGAACAATATATGGAAACAACTCCTATAGGGGCCTACTTATAATTGACAAGCACTGTCCCATTGAATGGATTTTTATACCCGGTGATAAGTCAATTTGGTTTCCATACGTGTGAAACCTGATGTACGTCTTACTTACAAACCACATGCGGCTCTGCATCTTTTGATGCCCAGGAGTCTGATTTCCCGGTGGATTTAAAAGGATTGTAAAGCTTATTTCTAAACTTTGTATGTGTATCAGGGAAACTGATAGCATCAATTTGTGCCATTCCAATTTCCATTCTGACGTCTGTGGCTCTTGCAATTCCATTACATCTAATGCGGTTTTTTGTCACTGACAGTGGTCTGCATAGATGTAGCGGAAGGTAGATCATTATCAGTGACGTCATAAAACGAGTTAGTTTTATTGGAATAGTCCCTCCCCCTTTACCTACGGGCTTCATGTTATCCTAGAATATCTTTTCGGTTGAAATTTCTTACCGTAATTTATTTTAACAGTCATCGCGCTCCTCCAACATTTAATAAATATACACAAATAAGTTTCATAAAAAAAAAATCTGATCAAAACTGAAAACTTACCAATATATCACACGAAAGCCAGACCAATTCTTGGATAAGATAAGATATATCTTGTATCAGCACAGACCATAAGGAAAGGACAGCATACAATATATATGTATACTTATTGTATCCTCAAAAGATCAATATTATATTAGGCCACATAAAAAAAAAAATTGGTGATCGTCCTTTCAATTTCCGAAATCAGGGGAGGGGGGAGGGGGGGGTTATTTTTTATTTTTTATTTTTTTATAGGACGCTAAAACACTTAATCGGATCCGGATACGATGGCAGCGCATGCGCGAACGGGTGCTGTAGTTCCTACTATGGTCGCTAGATGGACCTACTGGTGGTATTTCCTATTATATTACAGTATTCCGCGTTAAATTGAATTTTTGCTATACCTACGCTATTGAGCAGATTGTTTACGTTTTTTTTAAATAAAAAATTAAAAAAAAATCAGGGACGGGGCCATTTTCGGGTACGGGCGGGGACGATCACCAATTGTTTTTTTTTTTTATGTGGCCTTATTATGATGACCATGACCGGGCTGAGGTTGGTATACCTACACTAAGCCAGCAAGGGAATATGGACAAGTCAAATCGACCCGATGTAACACACCGTTTTTTGTCCCTTAAAAATTAAGAAATTGATTTAAATTTCAAACATAGAATCTCACACTAGTCCACTTTAAAACATCATCTTAACTATATTCTAACTCGATGGGTCAGTATACAAAAGTTTGACTCATCGTTTGCTGGGTTAGTGAAGCTATTTTCAGCCCGGTAAAAATAATACAGAGTACACTCATTTAATTTACATAATTGAACAATGGTTTATGCCACTGCCAGGACAGATTTCACATCACTTCATCATTGGGGATTGGAACTGGGGGTAACAATAATGGGAAGACTAAATGGGGTAGGTATTGTATGTATATTACATTATTACATATTATATATACAAATATTTTTTCACGTTCATTTCAGCATTGACAGTGAAAAATCCTGTCACCTGGAGAGACAAAGATAGCTTGCCAGGCAAAGTAACTGTTCTCGATGGTAGAACAGAATAAAGTGTGGATCTGTTTCTATAAGTATTTTATTCTTACAACGAACATGGCAAACGATGTAGATGGATTTACATTACAATATTTCGAACCATTCTGTCGACCGTCTCCGAGTTCAGTGTCTACCGTCTGTGATGTCATCATCAAGGGAGGAAATCGATTGAGTTCTAGTAAGAGGCGAGTAATCGATTTAGTCCGAAGACCCGACATCGAAATAGTCCGAACCTCATTCCGAACATACTTCCCCCATTGATGTGACAACATCAAGCAACAATGCACTCGATTGCGATGACTAAAAAATAAGAACAAAAATGTTTATAACTTCGATAGTCCTATAGATAAACACATTAAATTGTTCCGATAGTTGCTGCAAGTCGATAGTCTCTAGATTTCGATGATCCTCAATGACCGATTACGAATAGGAATGCTCCAATACTATACGAATAATAGGATATTACGAATAAATACACTAGCGATTAACCACAAAATATTTATCATACAATTAACACTTCGAGCACTATTAATAAGCACAAGATCACAATATGATAAAGCTATAAGCAGAGAAACTATACGATATATCACCCCGAGCACTAGTGATACTCAAAACCATTAGAACATACGACTCAAGCCGATGCACCATGAGTCGATGCGGACACCTCTAATGGACATAAGCGATTGATATTTCGCTTGAACTCTTTGTCGCCTACTTTGATATCGACAACACGAACGTGACCATCTAATCCGGGGTACACTTTAATAATTTTGCCTAAAGGCCACTTCCCACGAGCTGATTGTGGATCTAGAACTAGAACTATATCGCCTTCTATGAAATCACGATGAGAAGAATGCCACTTTTTCCTCGAATTAAGCATTGGTAAAAATTCCTTAAGCCAGCGTTTCCAAAAATGTTGCATAAGCTCCTGAATACGACGCCATCTTAAGCGTGGATTAAAGGGGGTGTAATCTACCGATTCTGGGGCCAACTGTCCTCCAGCTTGGCCAAAGAGAAAATGGTTAGGTGTTAGCACAGGATTGTCTGAGGCGTCATCTCCCTGATAGCATAACGGTCTCGAGTTTATGATGCCCTCAGCGTTCACAAATGCCGTTTCTAACTCCTCATCAGTAACATCGGCTTCACCAATGATTGCCTTAATAGCGCGTTTCGAGGATTTAATTAGCGATTCAAATACACCACCGAAATGGGGTGTTAGAGGTGGGTTAAAATGCCACTCTATATTTCGATTGGACAATGAATTTCCGATAGTGTTTTGATCCAACTGATCCAATAAGCTTTTTAACTCACGATTTGCCCCAATGAAATTACTACCGTTGTCTGATAGAACTTGGATAGGCCTACCTCTACGACTACAAAACCTGGTAAATGCACACAAAAACGAATCTGTATCTAGCGCCCATGCCATTTCTAAGTGGACCGCTCTCGAGGCTAGACAAGTAAATAAGCATAAATAACGCTTACAGCGCACTCTTCCACGAAGTTGTTTAGTCAAGAAAGGTCCGGCATAATCCATGCCAACACGAGCGAATGCACGTAAAGGTTGCCCTAATCGATAATTGGGCAAAGGAGCCATAACTTGTTGTGCAGGTTTACTTCGAATACGTTTACAAGTGTTACAAGCCGATTGTACTGATTTAACTACATCCCTAGCTCGAATAATCCAAAATTCTGTTCTTAGTTCAGAAAGTACATGCGAAACTCCTGTATTGTGGTTTCCGTCATCGTGTACGGACTTAACTACTAAGCGTGTTACGTCATGCTTTGAAGGCAAAATGACCGGATGTTTCGATTGGTATGACAAGTTTTCCGATTGTCCCAACCGTCCATTAACCCTCAACACACCGAATTCATCAAGAGTGGGGTTCAAAGTGTAAAGTTTCGAGTCGCTTCTCACGATAGCACCTTTTGACACAGTTTTGACATCTTCAGTCAGATCATCGAGTTGTGCTTGGCGAAACCAAAATGTTTTTGATGCGGTTAACTCGTGACTTTCCAAATACTGAAGTTTAATAGGGTCCTTAGACCTACAACTATTGTTAATAAACCGAAATATCCAAGCGGTAACACGAACTAACTTAAGCCAATTTGAAAATCTCGAAGGATTAAGTCTCCCTAAATCTACTACTTTTGGCACGGTGACGAATGTGGAAGACTGGTTTTCACGAACTTCCTCTTTCGCTTCTGGGGGGTCGAAATTGGCGGAAACCGGCCACAACGAAGCATCTTGTGTTAAAAAGTTTGGGCCATACCACCACATGTCACAATTTGTTAGTTCGGTAACTGAAAGTCCCCGAGTTGCAGGATCGGCACTGTTCAATTTGGTTGGTACCCAGCGCCAATGCATAGGATTTGAAGACTCGTGTATTTCGCCAACTCTATGCGAAACAAATGGCTTGTAATTACGTGACTCGCCTCGAATCCAAAAGAGAACATTTTGACTATCGGACCAAAACGAAACTTTGTCTTGTGAAATGCTAAGTACATCGCGAATGGTAATCGAAAGTCTCAATCCTAAGATTGCACCACAAAGTTCAAGTCGCGGTATCGAAAGTGCTTTTAAAGGAGCTACCCTACACTTAGCCGCTACTAATACGACTGATACAGACTGGTCTTCATACAGACTGCGAAGATAACACGATGCAGCATAGGCTTTTCCAGATGCATCTACGAATACGTGTAAAGTTTGGTCTAATATGGGCGATTTACAACACACTATACAGCGCGGAATATCTAAATGTTTAAGCAATTGTAATTCTGCGAACCATGTGTCCCAAGATTTAATCAAATCGTCTGGTAAAGGTGTATCCCAATCGAAACCTCTTATCCAGGCTTCCTGAATGCCAATTTTAGCTCGAATCAAGAACGGTGCTAAAAAGTTCAATGGATCAAATAACGAAGCAGTTTTCGAGACGATATCTCTCTTGGTAAGAATCGAATACGACGGTTCCGACACATGGAAGGTAAATATGTCTCGCTCGGCATTCCAAAGAATTCCTAAAGTCTTGACCGAGGGTAAACTATTATCTTCAATCGAAAGCTGACCGACGCGATCTTGAATTGGAATGTCACTTAACACCTTTGTATCGTTTGACAACCATTTACGAATACTGAAACCTGCGCTTTGGAGTAAAGCGGTCAATTCGCGGCGTAACTGGACAGCTTGCGACGTGGTGTCAACACTATCTAATAGATCGTCAACGTACATCGAATTTAATATCGAATTTGCTCCCAAGGGGTAATTGTTAATGTTCACGTTCCCATGTTCACGCAAAACAGCTTGTGATAAATATGGCGATGAAGTATTGCCGAAAACCAGACGATTATACTGATAAATCTTAACCGGCGAATTATCATTCAAGTCTCTCCATAAAAATCTATGATAGTTTTTATCTTCCGGTTGCATCTCGATCTGCAAGAACATTTCGGTTATGTCTGCCGCTAATGCTATTGGTCTATGCCTAAAACGTACCAAAACGTCGAACAGTTCACATTGCAACTTTGGACCAGGATGAATAACATCGTTCAGTGATAAGTTTCTACAACGCGCAGCAGCATCCATGACAACTCTGACCTTAGTTGTAGATTTGTCCATACGAATAACCGCGAAATGTGGTAAATACCACGAAGGTTTCGAAATGTTACATGGAGATACTTCCTCAATGTATCCCTTTTGCTCATGATCACGAATAATTGAACGATATTGTTCTGCAACTATAGGTTTGCGCTTTAAAGAGTTTTCTAAATTCTGCAAACGAAGTTTGGCTAAATCAAAGTTTGACACTGCTTGCAAATCCGATTTGTTATCACGCCACGGTATTCCGACACGATACCTTTGCTTTTGAACATCGAATACCAATGACCGCTTTGTAGACAAAATAGCCTCGCTTTCCGATTGCGTATAAAGTTTGTGCTTACTGACACCAGATTGTTCGACATCCCACATTTGCTTAAGTAGGGAATCAAGATTTGACTCATCGTTCCGAATGTAAAAGGTTTGTGCATAATGAATGCGAGGATTAGATTCAAGTGACCGAATAGGGCTTATAGGTCCAATACAGGTCCAACCAAGACAAGTAAGGCGAGCGATAGGTTCTCCAGGTTGGCCGACGAATTCTGAATGTGACCTATGAACTTGTTCAGCATTCAAACCAATCAATAAATCGATATGCGTTGGATGAGCTATTTCTGGAAAAGGGATTCCACGAAGGTGTGGCCAAGTATGCGAATGACGTAACCAGTCGACAGCCGTTAAACCACCAGTAACGTTCTTAACCGTAAAGGCGTTTAAATTGAAATTAGTCAAACCGTCTACACTACTCACACCAAATGTGACCTCATCTGACTTCAAGGATGTTTTGGAACCACCTAAAACGTCTACGTTTAAGTTAATTGTTTCCCCACGCAAACCTAATTCATGTTTGACAAATTCACTAACATAACTGTCTGTTGAGCACTCATCTAGTAAAGCATTAACCTTTAGCCGCCGATTGTTCTTTACTATAAACACAGGCACAATGCGCATAGCCAAACTGTCATTCTTAAACTGAGTATGAGTGCGTGCTGACTGCGAGTCTGACGGTGGACTATAATAATTTGGTTGGGGAAATGAAGGATTCTGTCTCACGTGCTCACTTCCGGTCCCATGCAATAGGGAATGGTGGGTTCTCTGACATCCGTCTATCAAGCATTTCTGCGAGTTACGGCAACGATTACCTCTATGCGTGGGGCTTAAACAACGAAAGCACAAGTTTTTATCTTTAGCAACAGCCCATCGCTGTGAAGTTTCAAAAGTTTTAAATAACTGACAGTTTTGAACCCCACGAGCATGCGACTCATTACAAATGACACATCTAAAATCAGGATTACTACCTGTTGCAAAAGTTTTACTTCTCTGATCATTGTTCCTAGATATGTGACTATTACTATTACTATTATTAGTTTTATACCAATTGGGTGAGCGACTAGACCTAAATCCGCTAGCTTCTTCACGGGCCTCGGTTCGGAATTTTATTTCACCAGCTAACCATTCATGCAATGAAATAAGATTTTCGTCTTTCTTTTCAAGGGCTATCCAACGTTTAAAATTGGCGATATGTTCTGACTGCAATTTACTTTTGACAACACAGAAAAACATAGAATTAGCCTGAAATTCCTCAGTATGCTTACCGTCACGAAGGGAAATTATGCTCAGTTCGAGTGTGTCAACAAATTCCTCAGCCGTCTTCAGATCTGTGAAACTAATAGGTTTAAAGTTATGAATATCATGCAACAAAATCAAAAGGTTCCTACGTGGGCCTCCATACTTTTCATCAAGTCTGTTGAGCGCTGCATCATACCCTATATCCGATGGGGGAAATCCCTCAATGGATTTGAGTGCGTCTCCTTCAAGATGCTGTCTTAGTTGCAATAACTTATAGGATTTGGTTATACTAGATTTATCAACACATTCGTTAAATGACTCACGAAAGAGGGTGTAGTCCCTCTTATTACCACTAAACTTGGCTATGGACACTCTGGTTAGTTGATGGAATAAATCCCTATCAACTCGACTATTCGAGATTTCATTGTGTGCTATATCTGAAGTGCTGGAATTATCTGAAGCGCCAGATTGGTTATCGACTCTAGCTTTTGCGATAAAGTCAGTAGCTTTAGATAAAAGTTCCTGGAGATTAGGATCTGACTGGACATATTCTAGTTCTTGCTCGAAACTATCAGCATCAATGTCACATAATGTCATCAGAATGTTCAAAACGTCATCCTGGCATCTGACGACATTTTCAATCGAATTACGAACCTGGCCCGCCTCAATATCTGGCGAGCATAGTTGACTTGTTAGGAAGAGCTTGGCTTTTGTAAGTTGAGTCTTCCCAACACGTTTCTTGCGGCGAAGATTTGCTAGAGTATTCTGAGCATCAACATCTTGGTCTTCGTTTTGTTGAGCCGCCGATTGCTGTTGTTGTTGTGTCTCATCTATCTGCGAAGGATCGACGATGTTGCTGGGCCCTGACATGGCGACGATGTTGTCGGCGTGGTCGAATTTTCTCGTAACATCTATTTCATCACACCATATTAAAACGAACAAAATTGTCACAAATAACCACGCTCTGGCTACCATATGTTCTCGATGGTAGAACAGAATAAAGTGTGGATCTGTTTCTATAAGTATTTTATTCTTACAACGAACATGGCAAACGATGTAGATGGATTTACATTACAATATTTCGAACCATTCTGTCGACCGTCTCCGAGTTCAGTGTCTACCGTCTGTGATGTCATCATCAAGGGAGGAAATCGATTGAGTTCTAGTAAGAGGCGAGTAATCGATTTAGTCCGAAGACCCGACATCGAAATAGTCCGAACCTCATTCCGAACAGTAACATACACCCACTGGCAGCTTTGTTTGAGTAAGAAAATATGGAATTAGGTCAAAATCGTTTAAGAAGTTTGCACGCAAAATTTAATTATTTAACATTTATAATTATAAAATATATTTCGCTTTTACTGATTTTCAATACGATTCATCCTTGGGTGATAATGAACACTCAAGAACAAGGACAATAACTCATATCATATACTTGTTGATTTTGCTGATTTTTAATAGGGTTCATCCTTAGGTGATTACAAACAAGCACACCAAGTTGTGTCAAAATCAGTCAATAATGTGTTTACAATCTAAAAAAATGAACGCGTTTTCAAGAACAAGGGCAATAATGCACAGTAAATATTTTTTGATTTTGTTGATTTTTAATAGGGTCCATTATTGGGTGATTATGAACACTCACACCAAGTTTCATCAAAATATGTCAAGAATTGTACCTTATAGAGGTGTTTTCGAGCTGTAAAAGAATATGAACGCGTTTTAAAGAACAAGGGCAATAATTCATAGTAATTTTTTTTTCGATTTTACTGATTTTCAACAGAGTTTATTCTTGGGTGATTACGAAGACTCACGAGCAATTGTGGACTGACGGACCGACGGCCATGGGTTACGACAATATATGTTTTTCTCATTGGTTTCTATATTTGTCCACGAGGAGGCTGGTGTGTGGGCCGTCATCAGTCGGGGTGGAACGAGCCTTTTTCCGTTGCAGGCAATTTTTCGACGAAGGTAAGATCTCGCCTTGGGTTGGAATCTTCTGCTCGCTGCTTGCAATTGTTTGGGGTTCAGATTTATAGATTGTTTACGGTTAAAGACAGACGTGTGTAGGACTAGACCGGAATACCTGTCTCTCTCAATGCCGCTGGCAGAGAGTCAGGATTACATCTTATTCAATAACTTGATATTCCGCAACCAATTTGGTTGCGTTGAATTATTGTTCTTTCTTGATGTCATTATTAAAAAAACTGACCATTTTCTTGTATGTTATGATGCCATCTCAACATTCAATCCCTTTTTCGACAGAATAAACTAATCCTTGTTGTCTGTAATCCTAGTTGAAATTTTCAAGCTGGAGGTATTTTGAACATGGCCGCCATTTTTAAATAATACTTATCGTCATTGAAATTACATCCAATCAAAAGACTTCTCTCAAAATTAACCAAATCTCCCAAACAGAGTTATAGATTGTAACCATGAATTTCATTGGATAAACACATATATTAGAAAAATGGCGACGTAGTTTGAGTTTAAATACCTGCCTGATCGACATTTCATCTAATTTGTACACAAATTCATGATGTCAAGTTGTTGTACGGTACATCTTACTTCATACTTATCTAATACTTTACAAAAATTATTATTTTCAAAGGTCTAAATCAAATAACACAACATTTCATGATATTTATATGCTTGGTCGTCTGTCTCTAAAATACGCCGTATTATTTAGAGTCAACTTGTCGGTCTAGTGTAGGACTAGCTAAAGAACTTAATCGAGCGTATCGAAATGAACAGATACAGAATGAAACAAAATTGAGAATGTACGTGACATTTAAATCTGTGTATGAGCTCTCATCTTGCTCAGTTACGATGTAGTTGGTGTTATAAAATGACAATACCTGACAATATCTGTTCTTTCTATCCACTCTACTAACTTCTAATATGGCGACGTTCTCGTAGAAGGAAGTAAATCACACTAAAAGTAGATCATGTGACCGGTTATTTGGGTCATTATTCAATTCAAATAGGAGTTAGTCATCAACATGAAAAACAAGCTCAACTGATAGGGGCAATAAATGTTTTTCTATATGAAATGAGTTTTCCTTGAGAATTAACAGTTGTTGACCTTGGTAATGTCAACCATTGAAAATCGTAACGATCAAAAACAATACTTGAAAAGTTTAATTTCAGGGGCGGATACAGGATTTGACGTAAGGGGGTGGAGGGGATGGGGGCGCAGAATAAAATTTCGCCGAGCAGAGCGAGTCGAAAAATTATTTGAGGTTAAAATAATCATTAGGCTAGTTTTCGTCGTCTTTTCGGATACTTATTGCGTGCGGACAACCCATGCTTAGCAAATTTTAGGGGGGGGGGGGGGAAGGGTGGCGCACGCCCTCCACACCCCGCCTTAATCCGCTCCTGAAATTTACTTATAGATCCATGAGGTCGGGTGTTTGTATTTTACTATTTATTTTGTAAATAATATTTATATCATAACAAATGTCATTATAACAACCATATTCTATTCTATTCCATAATACTACAGAGACATAGAAAGCGCAAGCTGAAAATGACACTCTATCAAAAATAGTGTTTAAAGCTGAGGATAGACAGCGAATTTTATTTGCCGGTACTTCGACTGAACTATTCGCAGCCGAATTCATTCGACCGATGCAAATGAAATTAAATGAATGGAGTTTTGCGTCCTACTTTCTGAACCTATATGGACTAATTGAGGACGGGCAAACACCATGCAGTGTGCAATGAGGTACATTTTGCCAGGACAGCGGCATTAGCCTGCTCTTATTTTCGATTTCCAACTGTCGAGGAATCTTTAACGTGCACAGCCAATAGCACACGGGACCTCGGTTTATTGTCTCATCCGAACGACTAGACGCTTTTCCACGTCAGCCCATCCGACCTGCATCACTGACAGGGGGAAACCTGGTTGAAAAATCCAAAGATATCATCTCGACCCATGCCAGGATTGAACACTGGACCTTCAGGTTAACTCACTGAGCCACCGCGGATCCCATTCGACCGATGCAGTGGACATGTAAAAGTGTACAATGTCACTAGTGAAACATGTCCAATGGACATTTTTAACTAGTGACTAATGTCCATAACTAAATAAAGGACAGTTCTATCTAGCGTATTATGTCCAACTTTCCAACTTGGACATAAATACCCCCGGACATTATTTTCGCTTACAGACACACATGTAATATTGACTGTAAATTGGTTTCGAAGTTTCGTTCCGTCTGTTCGTAGCTTTAAACAATTTATATATAATATATACAGTCTAGATGTCTTTTGTAATTCTCAATTTATGATTTTTTTGTTCTTTGGATTAAATAAAATGACAATACCTGACAATATTTCACTTAGGTGCACTAACTTCTAATATGGCGACGTGAACTAAATCACGCTAAAGGTGTATCATGTGACCGGTTATTTGGGCGTGTTAAATGTCTTTCTACGAATTGAGTTTTCCTTGAGTATTGATAGTTGATGACCTTGGTAACGTCAACCAAATAATTCATATTCATTGTGTTATATATAACTTTATTTAGAATTATATTTACATAGATTAGTTAGTTTTATACCTTTACAGTTATATAGTTCGTTCGTTTTGGTTGTAGTATGATGTCGGTAATAATAACTATATATAATCTCTATACGTAGGCGTACGAGCTGGGGGTGCATGGGGGGCTATTGATTAATTTGGGGTCACTCACAGAAATTAAATTGGGGTCGGTCCAGTTGAAGCCACCCCAAGTAAAAAACATGAGGTCAGTGAAAAAGATGGGGTCACATCATCATTAAATTTGTTCGAGTTGGGTACTGACCCCAACTTTTTGAGTTTTGATGCAGTGACCCCAACTTTTTTGTATTCTATCTCCTTTCACCCACCGCACCCCACCCCTTCTTGTGCGACCCTGGTTCCATCGATCCTAACCAAAGCGGCTACAGATTAAAGCGGTCAAGAATAGATATAAATCGTTCTACTGAAATGACATTGCTTCCCAACTCGGAAGAAAGAACTTTTTCAGTGCAGTATTGTTGGATTTATCCAAAGCCTTTGACTGAGAATGGGTCGATGGGTTATTTTTTAAACTTAATAAACTTAAGCATAAGGGGTAGAATGTTCCGGTGGATCCAAGAATTCTTAAAGAATCGCCAGGTACAAATGAACGGTGCTAATTTTATCAGTGAGAAGCACTAAATAGAGAATGGCACCTCAAGGCTCTGTTATTAGCCCTACCCTCTTCAGCATCATGATTAACGATCTAGCACAGGACTGTGTTCAGCATCAGAACCACAATAACCTCAACACAGTGAAATCTAGCATGCAAACGGCTTTGAACCAATTTGCCAAATGGGCAAACGACTGGGGTTTCATTATTTCCAGAAATCGGGCTGTTTTGAAGGATATCAACGTTATATATGATCGGTATAAGTGATCTACCTTCCGGTACTATGTATTGATCTATGCAGATCACTGTCAGTGACGTCATTAAACGCGTTAGTTTTAGTGGAATTGCAATAACCACAGACGTCGGAATGGAAATTGGAATGGCGCAAACTGATGCTATCAGTTTCCCCGATACACATACAAAGTTTAGGAATACGCTTTACAATCCCTTTAAGAAATTGAAATCTATTAAGTTTCTGAACTCGTTCTTCGAGAATTTTAAATGGCATGCGCTATGTTTCAGGTATTACATGGGGAGAAAACAGATAAGCTTTAATGATGGTGTACAGGCCATTGGTTCGTTCAGATTATCCACTATAATTATAATCGCTTCCGAACATGACGAATCGGAGTATTTCGTATGGGCAAGAGGTTTGTGTATCCCAGTAAAAGGCATCAGTATTAAAAAAAAAGATTCCCTCCTTACAGCTAAACCTCTTGCCACCAAGGACGCAGTAGCTTGAATCACAAGGCACATGCATGCCGTAATTTTATACGATTCGCTTAGGAGTCTTCGATAAATTTCTCTCAACTCTTCTCATTGCATCTGAAGACATATCCGAAATCCGCAAGACGATACATGTCTACAACCACCAGAACACAACACAACACACCACAACAACCACCAGATAAATCTAGCATGGATCCCGTCACATGTCTACATCCCAGGGAATGACCAAGCAGACCGTTGTGCCAAGGAAAGTCTGAGTCTGGATGATATCGATTCTGTAGAATACTCCTACTCGGAACTCTGCACTGCATTATCGTTTAAAAGATAGTGGACCACGGCCAAATACGCCTAAAGAAAAAGACTTAAATTTAATCAGGATCAAACTAAACTTTCTCAAACCTTTCGATTTAGGTCCCATAACATCCATTTTAAGTTTCATCAAAATCGGTTGAAAACTAAGAGAGTAATACCATATTCAAGATTTGGGGCAAGGGCCATAACTCTGCTTCTAACGATCGAAAATCGCTCAAATTCGAACTTGATCTTCGTTTTATGAATATGTATACACATATCAAATTTCATTTGATTCCGTCAAAAACTCTAGTTTTTAGAGCGTTTACGAGCAAATGTTGACGGACGGACGGAAGGACAGGGGTGCCGACAATATACGTCCTCATAGAGAGATGAGGGCGTATAAAAATAATGTGACATGCATGCAATGATAATGATTTAGATACATGTATATCTCATAATATTTGTTATAAAAAAAAAGTAAAGCTGGATTTACACTTTCAACGCCTTCAACCAGCGAATGTGAGCGGGTCAACGTCAGGCTGCCATGCTATATCATTTCATTGTGGAAATTCAAATCCTTTCATAAGCCCCTGTGTCCTTGAAAATCGGTACATCTTGATGCATTTTCATAAAATATTAAATAAAATCTCCTAGCTCAAAAATACCTTTTATTTTGATTGAAAGTTTCCTAGCGAAAATTTTGTCAGTGATGGCTGCCATTTACCGACTGTGACTGCTTCAAATTTTGTTTCAGTGTAAGACGGTACTTTTGGGAGATTTTGGTTAAGTTTTTACATTCCATCGATGAGAAAATTCTGCGAAATTTCCAAAAAACGTAAATCTATATACATAAGTGGGCCAATTCGTTAAGACCTGAGAGGCTTTCAAACACCTGGAATCCTTATTCCCGGAGTTCCGCTATTGGTTTGTATAGAACGGATCCCCAATTACTGGTATGTCTTCAGGTTGAGCAGTAGCGTACATGTGACCATCGTCCGAGGTCCTATCTAGATTATTGTAGGTATCTTCAGCTGGTGACCCCCTCCGTTCTAATTCCAGTGGTCTGGACTCTAAAATAAAATAGAAATAAAATAATACATTAAATAATGTCGTATTTCATCCTGCATTGACAGTTACGCGTCATTCAATTTTAACCACAGACGATGCTGAATATCAGCTTCAATGATTAGTACTTGCTGGCGTTGATTACAATGCAGGGCACGTTTACCCTTCTAGCTTTTGTTTAGTTGAATTGCCAATCGGCAATCCTCGGCAGTTTCCGTAAATCATAAACTGAGCTGGCGTAACTTTCACGGATATCATTTGGCGAAATTGCAAGGCCCACAGACGTATGGAAGCTATTAATGACACCGATACATATAAATTTTTAGAAAATCTCTTAACAATCCCTTTAACATCCTTGTACTATTATGTTAATATCATAAATGACAACATAAATCTGCATTGAGTAATGGGGACGATTCTATTATGAGATCCGGATCGTCCGGATTTTCTCTCCCAATAATCCGGATACGTAAATAGTGGGCCAGCTTTTCATGAGTCGAATCCAATTACGTCATTGACCTAATCTATTATGCATTCTCCCAACAATCCGGATAAAATTTCTTACTACAGTAATAAAGCAGCCATTTTGTGACGTCAATGTCGTCCATCTCTCTGCGATCGCACTGGTCGACAAAATGGAGAGACTGGACTCTCCAAACTCTCCTAAAACAGTCACGTGATGGATAATAGAATAGAAATGGAGAATCCGGACGATCTGGATTTCATAATAGAATTGGCCCCTTGTACTTATCGCATGTCGTAACATCCGGTTGCATTCGGCTCAACATTCGACTGACTCGGACATAATAACAGCTTTCTTGTTCAATAAATGGGCAAAGGAAGACAACTCTTGTTCGGGGATTGATTTTGATTTCGTTGATTTTAACGGAGGAGAAAGAGAAATGTGTTTGAAGAATGATTTTGATTGGCTGAGCTATAATTTATTCAATATGGCGATCTCCGTATAGTATACGAGGTTAACTACCTATGGCGCTGTATTTGGTTCAAAATAGGATCCAAGTCCGATTGTACAAATTCTTAAAATCACGTAGTCATTTCTAAGATAAAAAAGACGAATCTTATAAATCTAAGTATGTTTTACGTATATAATATGTCCTATTTCATGACTTTAGTCTTTCTAGAACGTAATTTAGACCGTAGACTTTGTAGAACGAAGAACGCGAATCGTAATCTTTAGAACTTCACCACTGGATCGTATCAACTGAATCGTAATCTTCAGAACTTCAACATTGAATCGTAATAACTGAATCGTAATCTTCGGATCGTAATTTAGAGCTTTGAATATCACGGAAATTAATTTAGACGGTGTCGTTATTATTCTGACAAGCTCCGATTATTAAGATATTTCTACAAATCATTTTGAGCTATTTTTTAAATTAAAAGCAACTAGCTTTTTCAACCGGGTATTATGAAACGAAAGATAAATAGTAATTCTTTGACAAACAATAAATCGACACCCCGTGTGCTACAGACTGTTAAAGATCCTTGTCATTTGGTTATCGAAATAGAGTTAGCTAATGACGCTAGACAAAACTCCCAATGCACAGGTGCAGAAAAGCAGGACCTAAAACTTCATTCCATTTCATTTATTAAGCCGTTTGAATCACATTTTGCCCATGGTTTTTAAATGAATTGTAATATTAACCTCAAATGGTTTTGAGAGTCCTAGATTGTTTTTAAATTAATAAAATTTAATTTAATTATAAGAAAGTCATTTATATTTACCTAGGAATATCTAAGTAATAGGAGCTTGTCAGAATAATAACGACACCATTGGTTTACCGATAGCAACACGAGCAATAATGATATGCAGAAAATGTCACTAAATTAATTTCCGTGATATTCAACGTTACGATTCAGCTAACACGATCCAATGAAGAAAGTCGAACGAAGAAAGTCGAATGTGGAAAGTTGAATGAAGAAAATCGAAAGATCACGATTCACCGAACACGATCCAGTGAAGAAGTTTCAAAGATTACGATTCAAAGAACACAATCCAGTAGTGAAGTTCCAAAGGTTGAATTCGCGTTCTGCGTTCTACAAAATCTACGGTTAAAATTAGGTTCTAGCAAGACTCAAATCGAAAAAAAGTAAATGTAACATGTAAAAATACTTCAATTTTATAAGATTTGTCACTTCTACCTAAGAAATGACCACGCGATTTTAAGAACTTATACAATCAGATTTGGATCCTATTTTGAACCAAATACAGCGCCATAACTACCATGCTAGTTTTTTCGAGTGATCCGGTGGTACATGAGTTCTTCCATTGCAGACAGCAACGTGAAGAGTAATACGGGTAAAGAGGATGGGATGTGCTATGAACTGACAAAATAAATATTAAGATGACTTGTAACACTTTTGATTTTTAGCAAGATCCCGTTTCCTTCTCTTATACAGAAACACCAGGACGAGCACGGTATTGAACAAAACCAAGACACCCACAGCACAGACAGCTATCGGCATGATAGGTGATGATGATGATGATGATGATGGTGATGATTTCCGAGGATCTTTGTTTGATGATGAAGATGACGATGATGACGAATCTGAAATAGAAATTTATAAAAGTATACATTATGCCTAAATTCATTTATTGAATAATATTCGAAGTATGTGTAATAATATGCAAAATTTATAAGTTTCTTGATATATTTTGGTCATTGATTATAATGAAAACGTACAAAACAGACGTAGAGCTAATTGTGGGAAGGGATTTTGATCATTTAAGGTTAAAAACGTCCAAACACAGGCTAAACACAGGTGGTGACACGATTGGTATTATTAAGTAATTATACGCCCAAAAATAACAATTGCCAAAAGCACTCCCAATGCTCCACTACCCGCTCAACGGCAGGTTTTATCTGACTAAATGCTCCACAGGACCATGGGCTTTATTCTCGACTCTTAAAGCTGCGGACAGACTGGGCAAATTCGGTTCTGCTAGGGGCATTTTTTAATCACCCCCAAAAATACGCTCGTGTACGGCCGTAAAAACTCAGGCACACGAGCGTATTTTTGGGGGTGATTGTAAAATTCGCTGCGATCGGGCGAAAAAATACGCTCGTCTGCCCTTAGCATTCGGGCAAGTCGATCGCCAGCGAACTTCGCCTAGTGCGTGCAGTGCGACAACATTTTCCCGAGCTTCGGCCGAAGCCACTTTGCAGTTATTATTGCATACATTCGCCTTGTGTGTCCATTACATCGGCCGAATGAATTCGTCGGCGAATAGTTAGGCCGAATAACCTCGCTCATTCTGTCCTCAGCTTTACATAGAATCCAGATTGAAAGAAATGCAGTAATCTGATTATTAATAAAACTTTGTTTTTAAAACCAATTTTAGTGATTGAGCAATCAGATAACTATAACACTAATAACTAATATTAGTTTTATGAACTTTCCCTCCATTGATGAAGGAATTTAGAGGGAAATCACTTTCTCTTTGTTACATGTGGGAATCCATACTTGGTGAAAGATGTGTTGGAAATAAATATTGACGCGTTGAAGCACATGATAGAATATACTTCAGTCCTCTTATACTTACCATCTCGTCTTATTTCGATATAAAGGGGTTCAGATCTATAAGATTTTCCGGCATTAATAAATAAGCATGACCACTTAACGTTTGTTGGTGAACTTTCACATTTAATGGTTAAGTTAGCAGAATAAACGTTTCCTATCTTTTCGTGCTCACAATCATATTCCACCAAAGAAGAACGACACTTCTCATTAGCTATATAACGATGGGTACTAGTGTTTTTGCAAAACCAAAAGGTATGTTCAGATTTACAAGAAATGGTATAGCTGTCTCCTGGTGATACAATACTAGTGGTGGACCAAATAGAACCATATTCTACAATAAAGATACCAATAAACAGTCAGATAGGGATGTCAGTGAAAGTCATTTAACCGCATAGCCGTAGGGGCCCAAGACTCAACAAGGGGGCAGATCGACATTACCTGAATTTTAATGATATTTTGCCCGATTTTGGGATTTTTTTTGCCCGAAAACAAAATATTTGGAGCGGCAGCTGCCCCCCTTTGCCCCCATGTCTCCTACGGCTATGATTTAACGCAAATTCTAGAGCAGGCGCGAATCCAAAGGGGGAGTGTTGTGGGGGGGGGGGGGGATGGCGTGCTCCGGCGGCTCGTGGTCCCCACCCACACCCTATGGTATTCTGTTCAGGTATGGATCACAATGCATGGATGCACAGATGCACATGTAAAACCTCTGGAGCCCTTCGACCGTGGAACACCGTGTCGAAGAGGAGGAACGAGGTAATAATACGGGGCCGCCTTTCATGGAAAATTTTGAAAATTAAGACTGTTGTAGGTGCGATCTAGATATATTTCAGGCACTTGCAGCCCCGATAAAAATATTCGATACTGAAACGCAAAACACATTTTTTTTAGGTTTAATAAGTAAATGTTATCAGTAAATGAAAGATTCTGAGTGGATTAACTTAATAGGCTTCATCCTTGGGTGATTACAAACATTTACACTATTGTCTTCATTGTCCTTAAAGTTTTCGTTTTAACTGTAGTAAACGCGGGTTAATTCAACATTGTTCTAAAATTGAAATTAGGCTTTGGACCCCAGAAGTAAATTCAAAGATCCAAAATAATTAATTCAGTCCGTAGGAAGACCGGAAAGACCTAATTTTGAAGTACAAAAGCAATTTTACCATTTGTCATAGTGAACGCTTATAGCGAGCGCGGACCTATGAGAGACCCTCATAGTTGTCTCCCTTGAATAATTGTTAAGCAGTAACATTTCGGCTCACTCCCTTCATTTATCACAACTTAATAGGCTTTATCCTTGGGTGATTACAAACACTCACACCAAGACCCTCGGAAACTTCAAGGCTTTAGCTATTTGAAACAATGCAGGAAGGCTATTTGACGCTATATTTTTGTATATATTTGTATGTTTATGTCTGCGGTAGATCGGCTCAACTTTACCAACGGATATCAATAACGGGGGTGGATCCAGGAATTATAGAAATGTGGGGGGGGGGGGGGGGACTCTGAAATATAACATGCTTCAAATGGAACGGCACTGTAAGGGCCAAAGGCGCGAGCGGCAATTTTATAGTGTTCTGACATTATTCGGTCAAAAATAAGGGGGAGGGCCCGAGTTGTACTGGGACTAAAAGAATAAGCTCGAAAATAATTATTATTTCTTAACGACCGACTTTTTTTCGAAGGGCAGTTGGCGCCCCCTTGCAACGTCGGCGCCCCCTGGTTTCCATTCGCTGGGGGGGGGGGGGGGGGGGGGGCACGTGCCCCCCAGGCTTCCCCGGCCACCACGCCACTGGTTATAATACTGGTTATCTGAAGATTAAGTTACTTACCATTCTGTGCTATACCATCATGTATCCAAATAAAAACCAGAAAATACGTGATGAGATGAAAATACATCATTTTACTCATTTCAGTACCACAACTTGACTAAATTAATATCTATATCTCTCTATATTTAATTTGTAATGTCTTTCTGGGCACGGAAACGGACTCAACTTTAGTACAAGGAAGCAGGATACCAGGCAGATATTTCTATTTTTATAGGCTATATATGTATATCTGCTCATCACCATCCTGTATCCAAACACAAACCAGAAAATACGTGACGTGATAATCTTTACTGCAAACAATTTACATCTCTATTGTACATTCTAGAGGAACGGAAAATGACACAACTTACTTAAGTAGGCTACAAGAAAGCAGGATACCAGGCAGATATTTCTATTTATATAGGCTATTTCTGCTTTTCACAATTTAACCCACGTCTTCTTACATCAATATTGAAGATAGTGGACAACGGCCATATACGCCTAACGAAAAAGCTTTAAATTTAATCAGGATAAAACTAAACTTTCTCAAACCTGTCGATTTAGGTCCAATAACATACATTTTAGATCCATTTTCGATTTCAACAAAATTGGTTGAAAACTAAGATAGAAATAGTATATTCAAGACTTTGGGGCAAGGGCAATAACTCTGCTACTAACGGTAGAAAAAAGCTCACTTCAAATTTGATCTTTGTTTTCTGAATATGTATAAACAACCGAATTTCATTTGATTCCATCAAAAATTCTAGTTTTTAGAGCGTTTACAAGCAATTGATGTTGATAGAAGCACTTATTGTATGTTAAAGGGCGAAAACTCCTCAAAACTGATGAAAGAGGCCTTAATCTTGAAAAAGCTTTAATTTTAATAAGGAGTAAACTAAACTTTCTCAAACCTTTTGATTAAGGTCCAATAACATCCATTTTAAGTTTCATCAAAATCGGTTGAAAACTAAGAGAGTAATAGCATATTTAAGATTTGGGGCAAGGGCAATAACTCTGCTTGTAACAATCGAAAATAGCTCAAATTCGAACTTGATTTTCATTTTATGAATATGTATACACATATCAAATTTCATTTGATTCCGTCAAAAACTCTAGTTTTTAGAGCGTTTACGAGCAAATGTTGACGGACGGACGGCATGACCGACGGACGGACAGGGGTGCCGACAATATCCGTCCTCATAGAGAGATGAGGGCGTATAAAAATGATGATTTGGATGGGACATTAAACCGAGGCCCGTGTGCTACAGTTTGCGCACGTTAATGATCCCTCGACAGTTGGAAATTGAAGATAAGAGTAGGTTTAAAGGGATTGTAAAGTGTATTTCTGAACTGTGTATGTGTATTGGGGACACTGATAGCATCAATTTGTGCCATTCCAATTTCCATTCCGACGTCTGCGGTTCTTGTAATTCCACTAAAACTAACGCGTTTAATGACGTCGATATCAAGAGTACCGGAAGGTTGATCACTGTCAGTGACGTCATAAAACGCGTTATATAGTTTTAGTGGAATTGCAAGAACCTGACAGACGTCAGAATGGAAATTGGAACGGCGCAAATTGATGCCATCGGTGTCCCTGATAAACATACAAAGTTTAGAAATACGCTTTACAATCCCTTCAAATGCCTGGCAAAATTTCCCCCACTGCACAGGCGTTTGGCAGGGGGTAATCGTCTTCGGAGGGGGGGGGGGGGCAATTGGCTGCGGGGAATTGTCTTAGATTCATTTTAGAAAAATAAAAGACCAAATACAGCTTTATATATGTACATTTAATCAGATATTAGAAAAAACAAATTTCAATCAAACCAATTTGTTAGTCAGAACATTCTCAAAATACAGTGTGTTAAGCATTTAGCACATTAATCTTATATACTGATAGATATATCATCTTCATCAAGCTTTATAATAAATTTTCAAAAACACTTAAAATCAAGCCAGAAAAAAAGACTTGTTCACCAAGTCTCTGGGTTTTGAAAATGGGGTTAATCAGGGTTAACAAGAGGTTTGCAGTTTGTCAAGGCCTTTACTGCTCTGCTGTTAAAGAATAGCTTTTCCTAGCTCGGACATTTGCTGACTGGATGCAGCAAGTCGAGCAAATTTAGTGTTGTCTTGTGTTGAAAAAATTGGTCAGTTCAGAAGAACATTTGGGATTAATGACCAAAATAGTTAGAGAATCCAGGACCTAGTCCAAAGTTTTGACAAATATCAATTTAAGACTGGTTTGATAAAGATTGATTGAGAAACTAGTATAATTACAAGAGTTCTTTCACATACAGTAATTCTTAAAATTCGAACAGAATCATTCACATAAACAAAAAGAAAAAAAAAAACATGAAAAAATTGCGTGGACATTTATACTATTATTTCTAAAGAACACCATCAAAAATTTCATTTAGCACTTTAAGAAAACAAAGATTTTTATCACAACACAAAACATAAAGAAATTTATAATAAACTGTGCTTCTAGATAAAGATTTATAATAAAATCAGAACTAAATTTATAACTAATCTGAATAACTAATATTTATAACTAATACTAAATTATACAATATCTTATATTTCGTAAAGGGTTATAACCTCTTAGAATGATCATAAAATCAAATTCTCAAAAGTAAATATTCATCAGCGAACTTATCTGGTGTCATTACTATACAATAGATTACCTATATAATCTGATAAATCCAGAAAAACATGTTATATATAATTATTGCAAAAACGCTCAAGAGATATTTTTAATTTTTTTCTTTACTTTTATTGATCAATTTTGAAAATTTAAATTTTATGCTCATTCTAAGAGGTGGTATATCCTTAAATATATCATTTATATTTACAATAAGTACTCAGAAATTTATCATTTTTGAAAAATAAAAAAATTAAAAGAATACATTACTAAGAGATTATTCGAAAACAATTTTTTAACAGATCTAAGCAAATTGGATCAAAGATTTATTTTTGAATTTTGATTTTTAAAATATTTAATTTTACCGTTGCATGCAAATTACAATTTTTTAAAAGATTATTTAGAAAGAAAATTTTATAAATCTAAGTAAATTAGATAAAAAAAAATTAATTAAATATTTTCTGGTTTCATGCAAAGTACTATATTTAAAGGGTCAAGCATTGATTTAGAAAAATTCATATTGAACTAAAGATCTAAAAATTTACACAGCATTACAATTTAAAGAACCAAATTGTTTTCAAATATGAATAAAGTTTGATTTTTCTCATAATGATGTCAATGAAATAAACTTTTTTCAGAGAATTTTCAAAAATGAGCATTGAAAGTAGACAACTAAAATATTGTCTTTAAATGCAATTTTAATTTTAAAGAACAAAAAATACCCCTTTTTATAAATGAACTCTTCTAAACACAGGTATTCGTGTAACATTGTGACTGAAGAATGCATGCATGGAAAAGTTCAAAACTGGATTGAGGGGTGTCAGATTCAAAGAAAGATAAGTTTTGGTTGATTCTTATTAAAGACTAGAAATAATGGTATTTAAAACTTAGAAGTTGACTAATATTTGGAACACTATTTTGGATTTACTAATAGAAATGCCAAAATGTAAAACTGGTTTAGGCCTATGTAAGGGAAAGATAATATTTTGATCGAGAAGTCATATAATGTGTCCGGAACAGTACAGAAGTAAAGAGACAATCACAAATCACAGAATAAAGGGACGATAAGTGTCAGTATACACAGCCTACGAAACTAAAATTTTACTTTCCATCAAAAATTCTAATTTTAGAAAAAACCTCAGAAAGTCATAAGCAAGAACGGCAAGTTTACAAAAACCTACAAAACAATTATGACTGAATTGGCGATGAAGTTTTGAACATTAACAGTTAAACAGAAAAAACAAAACAAAAATGCAGTCAGCAGTACACGAACAGAAGTATTGAAATGAATTAAGCCACGCGAATATATAAGTAAAGAGTATTTATACATGCCAAAATTTCTGGCAGTTTTAAGACATCAAAAGCTAAATATTGAAGTTTTTTGATTAGAATATTCCTGAATATGCCAAAAAATTCAAATTTCTTTAATCATGGCCCATGCCAGTGACATATATTAAAAGTCAAAAGATTAAGGCCAGAAAATATATAAGTACATCAAAAAGAATTTGTGACAACAAATTTGGCAATATTTTTGAGTGAGGTTGTTAGTTTAAATGTGGTTTCAAGAGATCAATGGTGGCTGACAACAGGAGTTAAGAGAAATCTACCAAAGTTTGGTGGTAGGTCCTCCTGGTGGGTTAAGAACACGAGAAGAAGTCTTGACATCATTGGCTTTACCACTTACAGACTGCATGACGCCGGGTCCATCAGCAGCAGAAGGTAATGGTTTGTAGTTACTTGTTGGTACTGGTTTCTACAAGAAATAAGAAAACAATAACAGCAAGAATCAGAAAAAAAATTTGCAAGAAGAAGAGGCTTCTGTATAGAAGAAGTTCAAGAACCCATGTTCCTTCAGCAACGTTAGACATTAGCATTATCTACCGTTGCTGGATTGACGTTTTTTTTTCGTCATTAACAACTTATAACCTCGTTTTAAAAACACTACGTCACATTCAATTTATGACCGTTGAAACTCGATTATCACAAGGTAAATTTGCTACAAGAAATCTGACGTCTGGTCATTCGAAAGTTTTCCAGCTATAATTTGTTACAAGGAATATAACTGGTCGAACAATAATCGTTCGACCAATCAAAATTAATGACGAGAAAGGATTAATGTAATGAAATGATAGCCGTTGCTAAAGGAACATGGGAAGAACCATGTTTTACATGAACAATTGAACTTTCCTGGATTATCCATACTGATTTTAAAGCTGTGTCAATTGGAGTAACGAGGACATTCACACCCTGACTGAGATTAGGACTCATGACAACAACTTCATAGTAACCAAAAAATGACATCATGAAAATCCCAACACTCTAACCAAATGTGCTACAACCGGCCCTCATCTAAACTAAATCTGTAGTTGACATAAATTAGGCGACTTGAAACTGGTGAATTGTTCATGACAAAATACAAGTCACACTAAAATACTCTTTTTGTGTACCAAAAACTTATAATTTAGGGTTCATACTGATCATCTGAGCAAATTTTACCTGACATTTCCAGACAGTATTTAGTCATTTTCCATGACGGAACGGGTAACTTGAGACTATTCTGGATCATGATTTTTTTTATTTGATAACGAAAAGATAGGAGAATTGTATGAAATATAATTTTTCCAGGTTATTTTGACAATTTTCCAGAATAATCATGATTTTCCCTGATATTCCATGTCTGGAAAAACTTTTTTAAAATTCCCTGATTTTCCAGGTTTTCCATGACCTGTGCGAACCCTGTATAATAGATGAAAAACTTACTGGTGGTGGTTGATGACAAGCAGTTGTTTCATATTTCTGTCCAGTGATAGGATCATAGTTACCTAGAGAACAAAAATAATAACACATAAGTTACAAATTATAAATAATGCTGTACATTTTTTATACATCTTTATCATTGTCGTAATTTCTTTGAATCCAAAAATTATGACTTTATTGTCAAATGTGTATGTATACTGGTACTTATTTTTGTATAATGTTTCAATTTTTAAATCCATTTGAATTAATATAAGCTTTTCTAAAAGCATGTTAAAGACACAGAAATGAACCAAAATGTGAAAGATAAAAACATAAAAATTATTGTTGATTTAAAGGTATTGAAAGAGAGTTTCTTCCTTTCTTGGTTACAAAGGACAATTTTGGCTTTGTATTCTGACTTCAATTATCATATTTTGTAATGTTTTTTCAATCGTAAATATGTCGGCCATTCTCGTTACGCCTGACAATAACCTCGTATGCAGCTGGCGGATAAAGCGCACTACTTTCAAGTTGACTTCTGACTAGTCTCTGACAACCAGACATTTTCTGTCTACAAAAGATAATGTACAAGGGAGGTAACTAGCATGAGCTGAGGAACTATTTGTTATCGCGTATTCTACTGCGGCCAAATAACCTTGGAAGGTTTTCTTCTATCTGCAAACGAGGTTATTGTTAGACAATGGCCAACGTATATACGTTTGATGTTTTTCTAGAATTAAGCGAAACCAAAATAGTCCTGTATATATACAAGATCAGAAATCCTCTTAAGAATACTTTTTAAATAAAATTCTCAATGCCTCAAAAGATCCCTTTATCAGTCAAAAGTTTTGACAAACAAAGTTTTATACAAACTTTTGACTGAATATGAAATGCTTAAGATAATAAAGTAATTATGAGACATTGTATTAAAACACATAAAATTAAAGTAATAAAACATACAAAAAAACAAAATTGTGATCAGTGCAAAGAAATATTATAAATTACTAAAGTGAGAGTGGAAAATGAAATACAAATTTGGGTTTAAATATAGACTGCTAGAAAAATCGATTAAGTACAACAGAAAATAGAAACGATAATTTAAAAGTAAAGCTTGGTTAAAAATTTGTACACAACAGCTAAATGACTACAACAGCCAATGAAATCGATTATTAAAGATAGTGGACCACAGCCATATACGCCCAACGAAAAAGCATTAAATTTAATCAGGAGTAAACTAAACTTTCTCAAACCTTTCGATTTAGGTCCAATAACATAAACTTTTAGTTTCATCAAAATCGGTTGAAAACTAAGATAGTAATAAGCATATTCAAGACTTTGGGGCAAGGGCAATAACTCTGCTTCTAACAGTCGAAAATAGCTCAAATTCGAACTTGATCTTCCCTTTCTGAATATGTATACACAAATCAAATTTCATTTGATTCCGTCAAAAATTCTAGCTTTCAGAGCGTTTACGACTAAATGTTGACGGACGGACGGACAGGGGTGCCGACAATATACGTCCTCATAGAGAGATGTTGGCGTATAAAAAGGACAAAGAAATGGTATACAAGACAGCAAAAAGACTACAACATCTAAAAGGGAGGGTTCAAAATACAGAAAGTTAGTACGGTAATCATATAGGGAATTCAGATATTACATAAAGACAGAAAAAAAGGGAAAGAAAAGCAAAAATAATATTTGGTGAAGTTTCATTAAATACCTTTCAGGGACAACCTAAAATCTCTCATAAATATTATCTAGTTAAACCCTATCCTAACCTAAACAGGAATTTTAAATATAACTTGGAACTTAACAACTTAAAGTAAGGTAGATACGCGAAATTAGATTTTTTATCACTCAATATTTTGGTGTCTGTGTTATGCTTACTTCAAATTTCTTCGTCAACAAGGGGTGAGCACTTTACATGGGTAAATAAATTTTTCCCGATTTTGATGGCAAGGAAGGGGTGCACATTATACATGGGTGCGCATTATATTCGGAAATATACGGTAATACATTACAGTTAATTTGTTTCTTATTTCGATTCGTTTTGGCACTACATTAGCAATGAATGGCTTTAACACAGAGCACTTTGCACTGAAAACAAAACAATGAACTAATTTTTTTTATGAAAATTGTCAACATGTATACCTCTCCTTAGTTTATTTATACGTTGCCTATGAAGTTCTTTGGCAGTTTTCATTTTTGGATCTATTTAAAAATTTAAAAGGGTTAAAATATTTTCTCGGGACCTCTTTCACACCTATTTTTATCAATTTCAAAGATGAAATACATTAATTTGATTGGTTAATAAACCAACCACTGACAAATATGTCAGTACTTGACCAATCAAATGAAGGGAACACAAAAATCATTTTCAATTAGGATTTTGTTAAACTGGCCACTGCACTAAACAGCCATTTTTCTTGAATGCTTTGCAGTCAGAACACAATTTTTTTTTGAAAAAACCAGCCAAGAAATAATATTTTGCAAATTTTATCCGCCCCATAAACTGTGATAAGCAACTTATTAACAAGGTGCATTGAACTCTTTAAATAATTTATAACGGGTGAGTTTTGTTTTCATAATAAACTTGAACAAAGTGATTTTTTAAAAAGATTAAATTCTTAACTCATCTTGTCATAATAAATTGTGAAATTATCTTGTGTGACAGTGATAAAATAAACTTGCAATTCCTATTGTCATAATTACGATACATGTACAGCGCTGTATTTAAAAGGATTGTAAAGTGTTTTTTTAAACTTTGTATGTGTATCGTAGACACTGATAACATCAATTTGCACCATTCCAATTTCCCATTCCGACGTCTGTGGGTCTTGCAATTCCAATAGAACTGACGTGTTTTATGACGTCATCCCCACTGTCCTGCAGATATCATTAGTAGCTTCCGGTAGATCAGTGGGGATGACGTCATAAAACGCGTAAGTTTAAGTGAAATTGCAAGACGTCAGAACATCAATTTGCGCCATTCCAATTTCCATTCTGACGTCTGTGGGTCTTGCAATTACAATAAAACTAACGCGTTTTATGACGTCATCCCCACTGACCTGCATAGATATTATTAGTAGCTTCCAGTAGATCAGTGGGGATGAAGTCATAAAACGCGTTAGTTTAAGTGGAATTGCAAGAACCACAGACGGAATTAAAATTGGAATGGCGCAAATTGATGCTATCAGTGTCCCCGATACACATACAAAGTTTAGAAAACCTCTTTACAATCCCTTTAAAGGGGCTGGGACATGGTGCCATATTTTCACTTGAAAATCAATAAATTTGAACATTTACATGCCAACCCCCTTAAAAATATCAACCGCTACACTACTGTACATGTAGGCCTACTTTCTAATTTAAACTCTAAGCTTATTTTGAAAAAAAATTAGCTATTTCAATGGAAATTTTTTTTCAGTCTTTTCGAAAAATAATCTATTAAATGTCACAAGTCTAACGCCTTATTTCATAATTGCCGCTTTATTTTAAAACTAACTCCTAATTTGTTTTTTTTTATTTTAAGACATACCATTAGAATCATTTCTCTTTTTTTCTACATCGTCACCTTCACCAAATATATTGCTATGGGTATTACTGGAGGAAGATCTACGAGGAGCCACAACATCATTACTATCACCGAAAATACGACTTTTAGAATCAGAACCTCTTGTTTGTGGTAAGATCTTCACGACGTGCTCGCTCTCTCCAAAAGGAGCTTTAGTTGTTCTTTGCTGTTGTGCAGGTGCAACATGACCTCTCTGAGACTGTCTAGTTGGTGCTGGTTCGGGCTCACCGCCAAAACAAATATTAGAACCTCCTCCTGGTGGTCTCAAGACCCTGAAATTACAGTAGATAATTTATTATCATGTTCAAATGATTTGTTAGTTATACTTACTCTTCTAGACACCTGATACCACTTTTCATTATGAAATATTTACTTATTAATCGATATACTTCCTCAAATGAAAGTTCATCAGCTGCTACTTCACTAAAGAACTCTCTGGGGGTTATATTATTTCATTTTTGGGTAGGACTACTATATTTATAATCAACAAGTCTTCATAGTAGTTGGCATCTCTGCAGTGCTAAAGAAGAATGTTACATCAGCTAATAAAGGCGCTGTTAATTTGGGCACAACGATAAGCATCTAAAGACCTTGTAGCCTGTTGTTAGGGTGCCGCTATGTCAATCTGCTGAGGAAAAAAAACCTATACTAGAAAGGAACATGTGTTTAAAGGGATATGTTCACTAACTGTTCGACCAAGAATTTTTTTTTCTCAGAACCTGGAATTTTTTTATCTTATCTAATCCATAATGATTTAAGCCCTCAAATCCCTGCGTTTATCAGCGTTTAAAAATATGACTTGTTTAGGAAGACTGTCTTAATAGAAAACACAAAACAGAAAATGAAAGATAAATATAATTAAAGGGATTGTGCGATTTTTGTGCAGTTCTAGTACTTCTGGAGGTAGTCTACTATTCTGGAGGTCTACTACGTATCCGGCCATCGGTTTACCTTGTCCGTATACTTCGTCCACTATGCAATGATAGTCGGTATCCTGTCTGCACTCCTACGACAAGGTTTATGATCACATTGTGAACAAACTATAAGTTTAAATCGGCAAATTTTGCATATTTTGAATAGACCAACATATCCACACTAAAGTCCATTAAAGTTACAAATTACAAATTTTAAATCTATCTGCAGTTAGTGTCGATTTGACATTTTTTCTTCAGTAGCGCGATAATGGTATGGTGAAATTTGATTGGCTGCTATGTATGCTGAACATTCCCCTTTAAACAATGATTGATATATATATAACTAACCTAACCTATGATAGACATAAGAATGAATAAAAATCGTCATTGATAAAATAATAAGAAACAGTGTCCTATGTTTAATTCATAATTTAATAACAAATAAACTCAGTTGTTGTCTGAAAATTCATCTTTAAAATTAGAGTTGCGTCCCTTGCCTTATGACTTTATTTTATAGAAAAAACAGAGATTGACCGCCTTTCTTTTGTGAACAATAACACATTACAGCAAAGCTATTTCCATGTGAAATATATCTATCATAACATTGGGAAAACATGTTTCTGATAACAATGATTGATAACAAGACATGGGTGTCAAAAAATATGTTCTCTTGTGTGACATAATAAGCACACCCAAAATAACAAAAATCTAACAAACATGGCAGCTCTACCTCATCTGCGACAATTTTTGACAATTTCACCCCGAAAGACATAAGAAATCACTTACTTGGACGAAGGTTTGGAATCTTCACCTAAACCTTGGTTTATTCCTGTCGAAGTCATAGTTAGTTTTAATATATTATCGTCTGAGAACGATTCTTTATAAATGAGACAGCTCGACCGACTTCACCCAAATACACCTCGTTCGAATTTCACGCAGATTTTGTGACGTCATCAGTTTTTGCTGACATGTGAACCCAGTGAGAGCTACCCATTGGGTTATTTCGGGGACAATTCGGCTTAGCGTTAATCTTCTGACACTGCTTCCAGTTAATCTAATTGTAATCCCCAATCAATTCATTTGGTGTTGATCACACCTATAGTGTGAAATTAGACGTAGACAGTAGTTGTTCGCGCACCTGTTTTGTTCTGGAGTCGAACTAATTACGCAATGTACGCTAATATATATTATATTTCGGATTTTTAACACATATCGAAGGAGGTAAATATAAATATTTCTGGTTTTTGAACACATATCAAAGGAGGCTAATATATATTATATTTCCTGATTTTTAACACACATCAAAGGAGGCTAATATATTATATTTCCTGATTTTTAACACACATCAAAGGAGGCTAATATATTATATTTCCTGATTTTTAACACACATCAAAGGAGGCTAATATACTATATTTCTGGATTTTTAACACATATCAAAGGAGGCTAATATATTATATTTCTGGATTCTTAACACATATCAAAGGAGGCTAATATATTATATTTCTGGATTCTTAACACATATCAAAGGAGGCTAATATATTATATTTCTGGATTTTTAACACATATCAAAGGAGGCTAATATATTATATTTCTGGATTTTTAACACATATCAAAGGAGGCTAATATATTATATTTCTGGATTTTTAACACATATAAAAGGAGGCTAATATATTATATTTCTGGATTTTTAATACATATCAAAGGAGGCTAATATAGATATTTCTGATTTTTGAATATTTATCTGTAAATTTTAAGCATATATGAATTGAGGCTTATATAGATATATATGGCTCATATTTAAAAACAATTAAACCCACCAAAACAAGCTAGAATGGAGATTTCCTTCTTTCGAGCCAGGGGTATCAAAATATATGCCTTCCGAGGCTGTAAATTGCATCAAAGTTTAGTCTTCTGGTACAAATACGGGCCGGATTAATAAATGAAGTGACAACGGTTGAGATTCCAAATAGGGAAGAGCCAAATGCACAAGTCTCCCATGGCAGTTCTGGGGGTTTCCCCTCCAGGAAAGTTATTAGTGCATTTTCTGACACATATTTGGGGCAAAATGCATAAAAATCATAATTTGAAATTTCTTCAAGAAAAAGTGGAGGTGCAAATTGGTAGCTTACAAAATTATTTTTCAAAGATAGCAAATTCCCTCTGTATTCCCATCTCACTTCATTAACCCCCTTGTCACGTAATCAAGAAGGGTGCCATCCCCTGAAGCCGATCAATGTAAAGGTTTTCAAGCTGATCCAGTTACTAAGTGTCCAAAATATTAAAGAATTAAATTATTTGGCCTTATTTTTATATCAATGTAATAAAAGAAGAAATAACTTATTAAATATTGTACATTAGAAATCTGCTCTCCGAACATTTATAGTATATGTATATTATGTATATATTTATATTATGTATATTTACCATGTAAATATTGTTTTATGTATATACTATATTGCCAATATTTTGTAAAATATGTATGTCTGATGAGTCATGGACTCAAGGAATAAACGAATTGAAATTGAATTGAATTGATACACCAATAGATGAGATTACCTACAGGGTTAACAGATTACCTATCAAAGATTAATACACCTTCAATCTGTCTATAACCCCTTCAGTCACGCTCTCAAGTATGTGGACCGAAAATTCTAAATCTTTGCAAACTTAATCAAATACATGCAATATATACAGAAAATAGCGATTTTTGAAAATTAATGCACATTTATGCAAATTAGGTCACGTGTACAATTGTACACAAAGGTACTAACTAGGACCAACTATGTATCAAGGAAATAAAGAGGAACAGTATGGACAACATGAATAAATCAACTTTAATTTCATTTAAATTAACAATCAAATACATTATAATACATAACAATTTTGTTTACTTTGTATGGAAAGTTTTAAAGCAATTTTTATCTTTAGTAAGGCAAAGACAAATCTTACATTTAATGCACATTATACGGCTACGGCCGCTACATTGCTTATTCTTACATCTCTGACCCAATTCATTTATATGCATAGGGAGATGGCCAATATTATCGAATCGAACATCCAAATGAGGTCGTCTAGCAATGGCTAGTCAGATAAAACCTGCCGTTGAGCGGGTCAACGTCAGGCTGCCATGCTGTATCATTTCATTGCGGAAATTTAAATTCTTTATTAAGCCCCCGTGTCCTTGAAAATCGGCACATCTCGATACATTTTCATAAACTATTAAATAAAAATGTAAATTAAATGATCTCCTAGCTCAAATAATACCTTTTATTTTGATCGAAAGTTTCCAAGCGAGAATTCTATCAGTGATGGCTGCCATAAAGGCGGGGCTTACAGGTCGTGAGCGAGTTATCTCTGGTTAAACATGTAAACTCCGCCCACATCCGCCAACAGTTAAAAAACAAAAAATGGCGACCTGGGACTGCTTCAAATTTTGTTTCGTCGTAAAACGGCACTTTTGAGAGTTTCTTGTGAAGTTTTTGTATTCCATCGATAAGAAAATTCTTCGAAATTTCCGAAAAACGTAAATTTATAAAGGTAGGCCAATTCGTTAAGACCTGAGAGTCGTTCAAACGCCGGGGACCCTGGTCCCCGGAAAACCGTCAAAGAAAAGTATAGGACGGATCCCCAACTAAGCAATGGCCTGTCGCTTGGACTCTGGTTCAGTATTTGTTGGAGAAAAGGATCTAGGTCTACCAACAGGTTGTTGGGTATTAAGGTCAGATGCAATAAGTGCACAGGCAACCGAATTACGAAATTCCAAAAGATCTGAAATGAAGTGTTTTGGCGTATTATTTTCCAACTCTATATCTCGGTATTCAAGCCAAGAGTTGACAAGAGCCATGTCAATAAAATGCATTATCAGTTTAACTGGCCACTTCCTAGTTTTAGCATGTATTCGATACAGTGATATCAAAAAATCAAGCTTGTCTACGCCCCCCATAAAATCGTTGTATACTTGCACACACTTTGGACGCTGCACATCAATATGCTGTTTATTTTGCGCAGACCATCGTTTGACAGTATCCATTGGTTCAACGCCACAGAATGTGGAAACAAGGGTAACAACATTGTTATCAAGCCACTCTACAATTATCAAATCACCTTCCCCAGATGTCTTACTATCGACAGACCCCCTACCAATTTTTGTCAATTCTTTTTTAGATTTCAAATCACAACCCATTAGTCGATTACCCTTCAGGACGCCCAGAGCAAGAATGCCATCTGCGTGCAATTGTCGTATGAGCGGAATTCCTGTGAAATAATTATCAAAACAGACTTTAAAATTTAGATTTTTAGGTATGCTTGCACATAATTGTAATGTAATAGATGCCCCTAACCCCAAGTGTCTGTACTCAGGAGAGATGCCTGTCCCGACACCTTGATATAATATGAAATCTCTCGCTCTTCCAGATTTACCACAAATTACAAAATTCTTAACACCAACTGGATTAGGTTTACTCTTTATCACTTGTTTAGCAGGAACTCGTCCTGTAAATGGGATCATTTGCTCATCCACCGAGTTGTGCTCTTCAAATGGTGTTCGTAAACAACCTTGTCGGACAACATCTATCATGGGTTGTATTTTCCAAAATTTATTGGTATTACCCTGTGGCGGTTCTCTAGATGATACAACATGCAAATTATTGCGTAATTTAAAATATCTATTGACCGCAATAGTATCAGCAATCGTGGGTATTCTAGTTGCCCTTTGCCAGTACATTCTTATTCTTGGAAAATGAAGATTTCCCATGATGATACTAGTACCAACAAATTTTTGAATCTCAAATGAATTTGTCTTAATTGATGTACCCGTGGTTTGAAGACTATAAATGTTGCTTTCTTGAGCCATATTTTGATACATTATTGGAGGCAAGTAATTCAGGAAGTACTTTAGAGGTGTTTGTGGAATCAGGGGCTCATCGGGGTACTGATAACGCCATTCAGTATTGACAGGCTGAAATGCAACGTGACGCCATCGAATATCCCGTCTTGTATTTGTTGCAGAGGAACAGGCAGCAACAGTGACTGGAGCAGGATCAAAAGCAGGGTCATCTGCAGGATCATCAACAGGGTCATCAGCAATCTTGGGTTCTTCATCATCACTAACATGATCATTATCTGGCGGAGGGTAATAATCCGAATCCTGATTATCATCACTATCATCAGAAACATCTATATCAGAATTATCTAATTGAGTAAGAACATCTTCAATGGCAAATTTATTCCGATATTCTGAAATAAAAATAAAATAACTAATTATGTTAAGAAAAAAATTCAACCAGAGTGCTATTTTCTATGGGACGACGGTGTCAAAATTTTATATATATAGGGCCACGTTTTCATTGTGATCGTTCAAAATCATATTAGCATGAATATTTGTAATGCCAAGATATACCTTTGCACCAATCCGAAACAGATTATGCAGACAACATTTTTAGTTTTCATAAATATTATATATAACTGAGTCACATTGTGTACAAATGTACACACCCAATTTCAAAAAATTCCTGCGATGGGTCATTTACCGATACAAAACTCAAAATATTTCAATATGGTGCTATGACTTATTATCTACCAAAATGGCATAGTCGATCTCAATTAATGCAAACAACACAATCTGGAGATTATGCGAAAAAATAGCTCTTACCTTGTTTTTTTGTTCTATTCTCAGCAGCCATTTTCAAACTTCACTAGGCCTTTTAGTTTTGACCTTGAAATTTTAAACTAGGCCAAAGTATAAACAACAAAGGTTATTATAACTGATATACAGTGTAGAATATCAGTGATATACTATGTACCAATTTGAACCCATGGTATATCACATGTGTACAATTGTACACACCGTGAACGAAGGGGTTAAACAATAGAATTAAGTCGTCATACCTGATGACGTGTGAAATACTTAATTCAATTACAAACGTCTATACTATACAAACAGGTTTACAAAACTAGATTGCTTGTGGTGAATTGGTAAAAAAGAAATAAATGGCCTAAGGAAATAATTTACATGGCAATAACTTTGTCTGTTTTGTTTTTTTGTCTTTTAAAGGGAGGTCCACTTTGTTTTGTGGGTGCCGCTGTGGCTCAGTGTTAAACAACGCATGTAACTTAAAGCTCCCGACGGTTCGGAATAATACCCTTAGATTTTTCAACACGGTTTTGCTGCCAGTGATACAGATCCGAGGTGCTGTGTGCTTCAGGCTGTAGGGTTAAAGATCCCTTCAAAGATGGAAATTGAAAAAGAATATGCAAATGTCGAGCGCTGTTTCATAGGCGTACGGGCTGGGGTGCAGGGGGGGGGGGGCAATTGCCGTTACCCCCCCCCCCCCCCCATCAGGGATTTTCATGAAGTAAATTTAAAAAAATAAATTCGTTCGGAAATGATGTGATCAGGCAGGCAGATGGCGAGAAGTTTTTGGAATTAGGGGTTGGGGTGGGGGTCGACTTGTCGGGAATATATATTTCGTTGTCGGGCAAGTTAGCATTAGATTTTGCCCCCCTCCGCTCAACTAACGCCCTTTACGCCTATGGCTGTTATCCGAGTAATAGGCCTATTGTAGGAAGTGAGGGTTGTCCTCTTTGGGGCCAATCGTTCAGAGGGAATTATCCAAGGGGGGTTTGTCTGAGGGGAAATTGTCCTGATACCCTCGCGGCAGTTGCTAAAAAGAAGGACATTAAATTTCATATACATGTACATGTATTTCCGTTATTTACGAAAATATTTATGCTCACACCGATAACAGTTTGGTTTCCCATGAATTTGTCTTAACGACAAAATCAAGTTTTATCAAAAAATATCTTTCAGTATTTAAGCAGTGGCGTTTCTACGGGGGGTGGGGGGGGGGGGGCATGGCCCCCCCAGAATTTAGGCTGACCCGGCCTTGGCCCCCCCACTTTGAAATTTTCGTATAATGTTAAATACAGATGGTATGTGCTGGTAGCCCCCCTGACAATTATTTGGCCCCAACGCGGCCCCTCCACTTAAAAATTCCTAGAAACGCCACTGTATTTAAGTTGCATAGTTGTAGTTCTAAATTTATTGTTAGTGGACAAAAACATGTTTCACAGTTTTAAAAAGATTTAAGACAGTTTTTATCCATTATGCTTAAATATTTAACATTTTCTATCGAAAACATGACCAACCACTACTGAATACGTGAAATGTGGCCTAATGGTGTATGAGTTTCTATTTTTTTTTGGTTTTTTTTTTTGTGGTAGACTCTATATTTCTTTATCTGTCAATTAAAAGTCAAAGACGAAATTCTTGAAAATGAAAATTTCAATCATATTCTTTCAAAATTTAAAGTGGTCGATTTTGACCTTGATTTCTCTTCAATAACAAGTCGAATCGACCATACTCTAATTAGATTATCCAGTCGTTCACAGAAAATGTCTTGAAAACTACGACTATAGATGATTCATGATGTAAGCATTTGTTGTTATTTTGGGTACTTTCCAGTCATGTGACTTGGTTTGACTAATCAACGAATGGAATTCCCCCTTTTGATTCCCGCCAAGTGTATTGACAACATTACAGCTGTATGCGGATAACATACATGTTAAAGCAAAGATTTCAATTTTATCGCTTTCTCCAAACTAAAAAATCGAGTCCAAATTTTTTAAACGCGAAGAAATTTATTTTTAGACATTTTTAATCCACATTATCACACCAAATTTTGAAAATAAGCATTGTTTAATGATAATTATTTCAAGTATCGGGCCGATATTAACTGACCTACTTATTCAATACATGTATTGCAGTTGGTTTTTTTGCGCACAAATTACCGGTATGTTATTATGTTGCAGTTAAGTTTATTAAAACATTATACCAGGTACTGTTGAGAGCGCATTCAATATATTTGTAAGTGATCCTACGCCGCAAATTCATATTAATTTTAATATTTGAAAATTACAGAATTATATTTTGATAAGCTATAGGCTATGCGGCTATAACTATGGATATTTAATGCCAAGAGTTTTTTCTTGGATAAGCAAATTAGGTTACTTTTTACCAATTACATTTTTCTGTTACGACTTTTGAAGTAAGAACCCCACGAATTGGAAATGAAATTGTTAACCGATGCGACGTTAATTTAATAAAAAAACTTTTTGATATTGAGATTAATGGATTCTGGAATTTTGCTCAGTTTTATTTAAAAAAAAAGTCCTTCATCATTTACAATTACATTTTATCTCAATAATTGTATACTATAAATATTTAATATAATCATGCTTTATTTCAAAATTATGCTTTGGAAAATCAAGGCTCTCCTATCTGCGGTGAAGAAAATTATTGCGGGCAAGATTTCGCAGGATGGGAAGTGGGTTGAACCAGTTGGTAGAAACTTACAAAGAGCTTTGCGTGCAGCCGATTCACCTCTGGGTATTTGTAATGCTTATGCACATTTTTATTCAACAGAAACCGTTAAATGTAGATCTATGCCTTTAGCTAAACGTAGAAAAGTTGTAAATGAGGAAAGTGTAGCAAAAGATGCACCAACAAATCGGTAAGTTTGAAAAAATTGTTCAACTCGAATAGGACAAATTTTGTGAAGGTAACCGCCATCTTTGTCAAATCGTAATGTTTTCCTGCTTGTAATTTAGCAAAACAGAAAGTGTTTATTGCATTTTTATGGCTTGCAAACATTCTCTGTCGTTACCTCCCATGAAATTTTTAGTATGGAAGTTGGCTGTTGTCTCAAAATATGTTCATTTACAAACGTAAACAAACCCATTCACCCAATCTAAAAAATGGAGCCGCCATGTTGAATTTATTCGATCCATAATTTCATGTTTTTATTGACACTTTAAATCACTGCACCGTGATACAGTTGCATGTTGAATGGCACAATTGATTAAGAAATAAATAAAAATTCCATTTCATCTTTCAGGGTGCCTGGCAGTCAAGAGAATGAAGAAAAAGAACAAGGTGCAACTGACGATGCCAAGACAGTGGCACCCTCAACAACTGCATCGAGTTCGAGTTGTATGACAGTTGAGAAACGTAGTCGGCAAACCAGTCGTTCTGAGGGTGAAGATCAAAGTACAGCGGTGGGTGATGGAGAGAAAAAAATATCCACCCCATCCACACCTACAGCAGCAGTACCACTGAGAACAAGTTCAAGAGTTATTAGAAAAACAAGGAAGGATTATAGCCCTACTGAATCTCCAGTTAAAAAGCAGAGTGCAGCAACAGGTACCGTATATAAAAAAAAAACAATCCCAAAGCACCTTAATAAGATAAACCTATGTTAAATGTGTGAAAGAGATTGCATGTCGATGCATGGTGTACAAGTGCGTGGATTTGTCAAAAATTATGGGGGGACCAACCAACATGGGTTGTAGAGTCCTTTGAAGTTGCCAAGCGCTGCAACTGCAAGCCCAAAAAGGTCCTCGCCCTAGAGAAAAAATGGAAAATGGCGTCAATTTCGTGCATTCTGACAGATATTTCCGGGTTTTGAGTTGATAATAGGGACTACCTACTATGATTTTAATGTGATCGATTTTGATTCTTCAAAAAATCTATTTTATTGATCCTTATTATGGGGGGGACCAAGACCCTTTTGTCCCCCCCTTCTGAGTTTAAGTGGGGACTAAATCCATGCCCGTGTACAGTACTTTGGAAGTTGTCTGAGCTGTTCTTAGAGCTTGATTTATTCCGTGACAACCCCTCACCTTTGACTTACGTGTCAGATATACACTTGGTGCGTACCGATGACTTGAACTTAGTTGACTTTGTAATCCACAGATGATGTTATTTAGGGCTGAGTATCGATTACCAAATTGGAATCAATGTCGATGGCAGGCTTTTTTTTTAATAATCGAAATATTTTAATTGAGAACAAATCAATTTTGTTACTATTAGACCCTCTGTTGTTTCATGATTGATTTTTTTTCTTCCAGCAAAAGAAGCTAAAGCTACTACACCATCAACTAAAACTAAAAGAGCATGGGAACTATGGAGTATTGAGGATAAAAATGTTTTCTTTGAAGCTCTATTTGAGGTATAAAGTTAAAATAACTTCACTTTGTAAAATAATGTCCAAGCTTTTAAATACGATACCGGATATATTAAGGCATGACAGATATAACACCCAATACAATATTTGTATTGGGTGTTATAGAAGATACTCTCCTATAGAAGCACTGGTCAAGGTCACAAGAAGAGAGCATACATTTCAATTATCAATTCAAATAATAATGATTAGAATAAAAATATATAGTTCAATTTACATTACATAGTTTAAAAATAATGTTATGTTAAATCATCACAACTTAAATTACATACAAAAAGACTAAAGTAATACAATGCATGCTAAAGGTTGATCAACTAATTACAAATATTGTTTTAGAGAGTTAATGGGATGGGTTTGTAATAGATTACGAAATAATCTAAAGGACTTTTTTGTTGGGAGATTACAGGAATTACACAATGTGGGACAATAAACCCTGAATATTCCATTTGTATCATGCATTTTCGTTATATGTGCAGTGTGTGTGTTAATAGGATTTACTAGGATATGCCTGATGTCTTCAAGTATAAAAACAGCACCATGCAATATGATACATGTATTAGGCCTATGCCATGTCAATGTGGCAAAGTGCCAGCCAAATTTGTTGATGTAAAACTTATTTCAATTTTATTTTCAGTATGGTAAAGATTTTGATGCTATTCAGAATATGTTGGTACAGAGAGGTAAAAGAAGAGGTTTGCCACCAGAACTGTTAAAAAGAAAAGATCAAGTTCGCTTTTTATATTACCGTACATGGCATAAAATAACTAAATTTGTTACCATCACTAAAGGTAATCTTTAACTTTTGTTCTTGTTCATGATATGTAAAGATATGGTCATGTGGCAAGAGACAATTTTTATACGCCCTCATCTCTCTATGAGGACGTCAAAGACATCAATTGTTTGTAAACGTTCTAAAAACTAGAATTTTTGATGGAATCAAATGAAATTTGGTATCCATACATATTCAGAGAACTAAGATCAAGTTCGAATTTGAGCTATTTTCGACTGTTAGAACTTAGAAGCAGAGTTATTGCCCTTGCCCCAAAGTCTTGAATATGCTATTACTATCTTAGTTTTCAACCAATTTTGATGAAACTTAAAGTGGATGTTATTGGACCTAAATCGAAAGGTTTGAGAATGTTTAGTTTACTCCTGATTAAATTTAAGGCTTTTTCATTGGGCGTATATGGCTGTGGTCCACTATCTTTAAGTTTTAATGCTGTATGCAGAAGGTAAAGGAAGAAAAATAGGAACACCTACTTAAACAAATACATTTTTTGGTTGGTCCTGGGCTTAACTTGTAAACACGGGTCTATGGAACCCAATTCAATACAAAATCAGAGACACTGATAGCACCAATTTGTGCCATTTCAATTTGCATTCCATCGTCTTGCAATGATTCTTGCAATTCCACTAAAACGAACACATTTTATGACGTCATTGACAGTGATCTGTGAACTTAAAGCGATACTACATCTTAGAATGAACAAAAAATTAAATTTTCAAACTTGGTCAATAGAAGTATATATTCATCAGGGTCAAACCTACTATAAAACAGATTACCTAAATAATCTGATAAATCCAGAAAACTATGTTTAAATACAATAATTGATAAATGTCCTAATTCAATTTAAGACATTTATCAATAATAATCTGTAATTGTATAGAAAATTACATAGTTTTATGGGTTTATTTGATTCTGTTTGTATACTGTTGATGAATATATACTCTTATTGATCAAGTTTTTTTGTTCATTCTAAGAAGTTGTATCGCTTTAAAATCTCTTACATTTCTTAAAGTAATTTAAAAAAACATATTTTTTTCACAGATATAAGAAAAGAAGCTCAAGAAATTTATGGTTTGATAAACTATGGAGTCTTTCGTAAATCTATTAAAGGTAACAACTTGTGGCATAATTTTTATTGTCCATATTATTTTTTTGACATCTTAAAGAGGCAATGCTGGCATGTATTTGTAAACTATTATTTTAAGAGACAATTAAAGGGGAATGTTTAGAATTTTTTAGGGTCAATTTGGGCCTTGAATAAATGATAATAGCCTTGAGAAGTACTAGAAGTGCACAAAGTTACACAATCCCTTCACTTATACATTACCTAAACATTTATATTTCTTTTTTGTATATGTGTTTTCTATATAAGGCATAGTTTCAATGTAATACGAGTCGTATTTTAGACTTTCAAACGCTGATAATTATGGATACACTTGGATTTGAAAGCTTAAATTTTGAGGGAGAGTTGTGAACAATATTACTGATTAGCCTAGCTAAAAAATTCCCATTTCTGAGACAAGGGTCTATTGTTCAACAGAGTTAGTGAACGTTCCCCTTTAAAGATGAGTTCCCTTTTTATACTCCGTCATCTCTCTATGAGGACGTATATTGTTGGCACCCCTGTCCGTCAGTATGTCCGTTGGTTCGTGATTCGTCCGTCCGTCAACATTTGCTCGTAAACGCTCTAAAAACTAGAGTTTTTGACGGAATCAAATGAAATTTGATATGTGTATACATATTCATAAAATGAAGATCAAGCTCTAATTTGAGCTATTTTCGATCGTTAGAAGCAGAGTTATTGCCCTTGCCCCAAATCTTGAATATATGCTATTACTCTCTTAGTTTTCAACCGATTTTGATGAAACTTAAAATGGATGTTATTGGACCTAAATCGAAAGGTTTGAGAAAGTTTAGTTTACTCCTGATTAAATTTAAGGCTTTTTTGTTAGGCGTATATGGCTGTGGTCCACTATCTTTTTTTGTCAAATTCAGCAAAATATTTGGTAATCTGTGTTATCAATATTTTCCAGGGTTAAATGAGAGAACTGCTGTCAAGTTAAATGATTTGATCAACAAAGGGTAAGGCTTCTAACTTTTACAGACTTTCTGCAAACTTACACATGGAGGGGGATATTTGTGGTTAATTTCCCACTGCAGTTCAGATTAAGCGATAAATTTTGAGAAGTGTCATTGATGCTTATAAACGGCTAATAACATCAACGCTTGGAATTTTTGATTTCGGTTATTGATTATCAAGTTTCATAATTGATAAAAATTCATAGTCAAATTTTCTTTAAACATAATTTTTACGCCATTTTTAGACAAGTCCCATTCTTCCATTATATCATGATCATCTTAAAACTTCAAGACATAAAGATGTATTTGTATTATTTTAGGTATACAACATTTAAAGTAAAAGGCAAGAAGAAAAAGTAGGTTAAAGACTTAAGTCAATAGACCTTATTCATGCGTCGGCCATCTTGGATCCATATCGAGGCTCATAACGCAAGCAAACAAAAGCAGCGTCTTTCCGCTGCAGAAAAATCATCACCTTGAGGTCTTTAACGCCACCTTATCAACTCCCACTAACTCAAACCTAATCAAATTTTACATCGTTGAAATCAGAATTAATTACGCTATTTAAAAATACTTTCAGATGAATTGTTTCTTCACATATTTCTGAGAAAAGGGTCGAAAAGGCAGCTTTTAGACCGTTTTCTCGCTGTTGATATGGTGATTAGTGACGTCATATTCCTTTCATTCATTTGACGTCGTATTTTATGAATGAGTTGACGTCATTTGCGTTATGAACCTCGGTCTATTGGTTCACTTATTTTTGATTACGATGTCACTTATTGTTGTATTATTATTTATCAACTCCAGCACTAGACTAGCGTGCTAGATAAAATCATATACTAAATGGTGATTGCCATTTTGAATAAATTATAGTTCACTAATCAAAATCATTTTTCAGAAAGAGTTGTCTTACGGCACGTTAAAATCTGCCAATCAAAATCAATCTCCAAACAAGAGTTGTCTTCTCTTGCTCATTGTGCTATTGATTGTGCACGTTAAAGATCCCTCGACAGTTTGAAATTGAGAGCAGGCTAATTCTGCTGATCTGGCAAAATTTCCTTCATTGCACACTGCATGGCGTTTGCCCGTCTTCAATTAGCTCATATAGGTGCAGAAAAGCAGGACGTAAAACTCCATTCATTTCATTTCATTTCTCTTGCTCATTTACTGTCTATCATGACTGAGTTAGAGGAATGGTTCTAACAACATAAGATATATGTTTATGGTAATGTCCATTATTTAACAAACTTCTTTTACTGTGTATTTTAGAATTAAAACACCAGTTTGTAGTGCACTAAAGAAAATTAATGGACTTATTGGTAAGTAATTTGTTCATGTTTGAAACCTTTAATTGTAAATCTAAGCACTAGATACTAGTGCTGGGTATTGCCAGCCATGTCACGATACGATACGTATCGCGATACAGAGGTCACGATACAATACTTATCGCGATATGTGATTATGTTTTATCTAAAGCTTTAAAACTTTTAATTTGGTCATTTAGTTGATAGTAGTGATCCATATCCATGTCTTCAAAGAAATATTTCCCGACATCAATCAATTCTGTTAGAAAAAATGTGTGATTTCATACGCTGACTTGTAAAAAATCCCAACTTTTTATGAAATATGAGGTATTGTCAAGTATCGATACACGACCTCGCGATACGATACGCGTATCGCGGCCTGCTGTATCGCAATACATCGATACAACGATATATCGTGCCAGCACTACTAGATACAGTACCGTGCTATAAATTTTCGTACAAAATGGCGGCGTGATTGCATTCGCTCTACGACCCTACATACTTTGGAAATTATTACAAAGGGGGAAACGATCACCTATGTATCAGAAACGTTGGACGTGTCCAGGAGTACAATAGCAAGTTTTCAGAAGCGTGTAGAACGAAGGGGGTGCATAGAAAACACGCGAGACGAGGAAGGCAACCTATTTCTATGTACAAATATTTAATGCTCGGTTTTGTACATGTAAATGATGTCAGAATTACAAAGAAAAACATCACCTCTGATATTAAAAAAACTTGACAGATACTGGCAGTTACAATAACCTCATTAAACTGCTACCTTTTTGTTGCCTGAATGTTCATTCTACACTAAAGATAGGCATTTGAAAATAAAGATATTTATTATACAGACTAGACTCTACAGACTACAATTTTTTTACAGATTCTTTTGATTTTTATACGCTCACACATGATTTTCGTGATGATCGAACAAATTTTCACCAAAATATCGTGTCGGACTTGACGTTTCACTCTATTATTTATTATCTATTGTGCAATTCATGCTCACTCTACAGGCCTTAATTCTTTACAGATTCTTTTGATTTTGATTTTGTGTGTCAATGTCATGATGAAGATGATCTCTATTGATTTTCGTGATGATCGGATAATTTTTCACCAAAATATCGTGTCTGCTCATGCTACAATCAAAGCTACCAGTGGGCGTATGTTACGTTGCCTGGCAAGCTATGTTTTTTATATGACATATCCATTTGATGTTTGGGAGCCGCGGTGGCTCAGTGAGTTAGACGCTTGCTCGCTACCCTGGAGGTCCAGGGTTCAATCCCGGCATGGGTCGAGATGATACCTTCGGATTTTTCAACCCGGTTCCCCCCTGTCAGTGATGCAGGTCGGAGGGGCTGACATGGAAAAGCGTCTAGTCGTTCGGATGGGACAATAAACCAAGGCCCCGTGTGCTATTGGCTGTGCACGTTAAAGATCCCTCGACAGTTGGAAATCGAAAATAAGAGCAGGCTAATGCCGCTGTCCTGGCAAAATTTCACTCATTGCACACTGCATGGCGTTTGCCCGCCCTCAATTAGCCCATATAGGTGCAGAAAGTAGGACGTAAAACTCCATTCATTTCATTTTTTTCCATTTGATTTTTCTTTTGCCTTTCACTATATGTTTGACAGAATTCACATAAATGTTGTTTATATATTTTAGATAATAAAGATAGTCAAGCTCATCAGCTACCAGAGAGAATAAATGTAGAGATTTGTCCCAGAAATAATAAATCTTGGTCCAGAGTTCAGGCCATGTCCCACAATCCTAGAGTCAAAATGTCTTTGATGTCTGACAGAACTTTAGGAGCCATATTGGAATATCTGAACAAGAAATGGAAATCTCATCGTGAACGCTCAGTATCCTTTTAAATTAACAATGAAGATAAAAAAATTAATTTACCCTTTTCTACAATGTCATATTCAAGATGTGGCTCAGTAAGGCTTTTGCTCACTCGTATCAACTTTAGAACTAGACTAGCATGCTAGATAACCTTGTATACTATACAGAGATTGCCATCTTGAATAAATTATAGCTCTGCCAATCACAATCATTCTTCAGAAAGGTTGTCTTTTTGTGCGATAAAATCAGCCAATCTTGAAAAAAAAAAGAGTTGTCTTCCCTTGCTCATTTACCAGGAAAGATGGCTGGGTCATAGTGGTAGTGTCGAATATTGACAAAGATTGTGCCGCACGGCTTTTGACATGGAAAAAGTGTTTAGTTTTTCGGATGGGGCAATAGACTGAGGCCCCGTGAACTACTGGCTTACCATGTTAAAGATATCTTGACAGTTGGAAATCGAAAATAAGAGTAGGCTACTTCATTGCACACTGCATGGCCTTTTTGCATCCTTATTATTCCAAACAGGCACTTTCAATTCCTTTCAAGAATTTTCATTGGAAAAATTTGCTTATGGCCCTGCAGCTCAATTTGGGGTAAAACAGTTTTATGTCCATTTATACTTCAGAATGTATTATCTTTAACAACTATATCTAGCTATCTAATTTAGATATTAATGAAAGTAATCAAGATATATTGACTATATTTCCCAGTAAAAACTGTAAATTAAATCAACTTATTACCATGTTACCACAAACAGTACCCAAATTAGATCTAACACTTTCTCATTATAAAGAACATTTCCAATTCAGTAAGTACATAGATGATAATCTAATTATTTAAAATTAGATTACATTTCGTTTCGGTTATTTTTTGATTGTCGACTCCATGTAATCTAAAGACTTATATAAGGCGAGCATCTTCTGGTTACGAATAAGCTATTTATAGCACGTGCCACCCCTCTGCCAATCAGAACACCGTTTATATTTGAATATTTTGTATTACGTCATAATTTGGACTACTGTGTCGCTTCACTTTCTGTTTCGTCTTCCCACAATGCAAATCCATGCATAGACCCGCGATCTTGAAGGTAGATTTTGATTGGCTGAAATTTTCGTCACCAGAAGTCAGAAGATGACCTCCTTATACAAGTCTTTAGATTACATGGAGTCGACAATCAAAAAATAACTGAAACGAAATGTAATCTAATTTTAATTAGATTGATAGATGATAATCTTCATTCAGTTACTGATTTTTGTTATCTGGATTTGCACAGAGCATTAGAATAACATTACATTACATTACGTTGAACAAGTCAAATGGTGGTTGTGGATTTGAATTTCTATCTGCACTTGAAAATTTGGTGACAGAGTAAATCACCCTTCCTCATTATTCCAGTTGACCCAGTTTTGATGGTAGTAGGGCGTTTCACACCCGGATAATTCCCACCCGGACGATTCCCTCCCGGCCAATTCATATCAGGACATTTCGCACCAGGATGATTTGCATCAGGACAACTTCCACCCGAGACATTTCACACCCGGGCACTTTACACCCAGGACGATTCACTTCCAGGAAAACTGACACCCGGAAATTTCACACCCGCGCAATTCTGGGTGTGAAATGTCCGCGCACGAGTTTGGATACAGTTAACTGTTAATGATAAGTTTTCATTAGATGAAACCCATTGAGTTCAACTAGCCGACTCCCAAAAACTACTAGGCATTGCATCAGAAATCTATGGAAAACTGCTGTTGTCCCCAAAACTTTTACTAGCACTAATATATATATGCTGTATGTGTTCTATTGTCTTTTCCAGATTCTCCTTCTACTAATAAAGGTAGAAGTTTAGCAGCAGCACTGACTGCAAATCAAACATCAACAGCAGCTCAACCTGCTGCAACAGCTCAAAACATAGCACCAGCATCTTCCGTCATATCAGCAGACGAACAAAATAAACCAAATGTGGAACTAGCAAGTGAATCAGAGACACATAAAGTGAACAAAATTAGTGTCAAACTTTCAGGGGAGGACGGACCATCTATTATCTCGGAAAGTGGCCCTTTTCTTGAGGACGAAAACGCAGTTTTTCCAGATGACTTATTCTCAAATCACGAGAACAACAAAGCAAACACATCCCCTGTGCCTAGTGATACTAAACCTTCGCCAAAAGGTTCTATGAGTGAGAGCCCAAAACAAACTGGAACCACGCCCTCAAAGAAAGATAACTGTGATGAAACCGAGAATTCGATACAGGAGAAACTCCAAAAACTTTACGAATCTTCAAAACAAGGGTGGAATTTAGAAACAGGAAAAACTGTGACCCTCGCTCAATTAATGTTAATGTGTGGTAAAGATAAAAAGTTAGTGTTGGAATATGACTGGTGTCCTAAAACAGTGACTAACGATAATTTAACTCATAAACTGGCCAATATGTTACGTCGCTTGGCACACCTGGCAGCAACAGAATTCTCTGACTTTTCTGGTTCCAAATCTAAATCGGTAGGTGTAATTAAAATTATTTATGAATTTAGAATTGATATCATGTGTATGAGCTTTATTAAAAAAAAATTCCCACAAATTAAATTGAGTGAAATATTGAATACTTTTAGATGAGATATTCAAAACATATAATTTCACACATATTATTATTTCCAAAAATGTCAATTTCATACTTTTACCATCATTTTTGAAAATGTATTCTCATAATTAATTATTATTTTACACTTCTATTTTTATGTATAATTTCCACATATACATCATTTTTCCACACATGTATAATTTCCACATATATATAAGCTTACATCATTTTTCCACATATATATACAACATTTTTCCAAACATGTATAATTTCCACACATACATCATTTTTCCACACATGTATAATTTCCACATATATACATAATTTTTCCAAACATGTATGATTTCCACACATACCGTACATCATTTTTCCACACATGTATGATTTCCACACATACATCATTTTTTCAAACATGTACAGTTTTCACGCTTAAATCATTTTTTCCAATCATAACTTTTATAATTTTCATACCGGTACTATAATCATTCTTTCCAATCATGTATATTTTTCGCACATAAATCATTTCCAAACATGTATGATTTCCACACACATACATCATTTTTTCAAACGTATAATTTCCACACTTCTATTATTTTTTCAAACATGTAAAATTTCCACATTACATCATTTTTCCAAAGTGTATAATTTCCACGCTTAAAAATCATTTTTTCCAATCATAACTTTTATCATTTTCATACCGGTACCCGATACTATAATCATTATTTCCAATCATTTATATTTTTCGCACATTTATATTTTTGATACTTTATTATTATTTCCATAATGTATAATTTTCATACTGTACTTGAAACATTATTTTAAACATGTATAATTTCCACTCATAAATGACTATATGTATTTCCAAAAGCTTATACATGTATGTTTATTTGTAAAATTTGAATTATTTCGTACATATTTTAAGTTTTTTTATGTATTTGTTAATCAACCTATATTTCAGGGTACGTCTAAGACAACAGCCTGTTCTATGTGTGGTACTATGGCGTCAAGAAGTAAACTACAAACATCTAATAAGGGAACTAATACTAGTCGTATCAACAGACCTGTTAAAACTACTGATAATCATAGTAATGATAGTAGTGAAGTATCTAGTACTATTATGGGTCATGATATATCAGTTGTACAGTGTTCTAATCCAGTTATAGCCAATCAGGTTGGTATACTGTTATAAGTTGGTTTAGTTATAGGGGAATGTTCATTTTCGAGGGTCGATTTGGGCCTTGAATATATGTAAACTGCATAAAATTGCATAATCGCTTCAATTTTATCCCTACCTTAAAAGTTATCTTTCATTTTCTGTATATGTGTTTTCTATATAAAGTCTAAAATACGAATTGCATATTTGACTTTCAAACACTGATATTTATGGATACACATAGTTGTGAACAGTATTACAGATTAGATTCCAGATTCTGCGACTAAAATTTGATTGTGGTGAATATGTGAATACTAAATAACAATATATAATTTCAGGTGCCTTTATCACCACAGAATGGTGTATTTCGAGTTCCAATGGCAGTACCATTACGTCATAATCAACCACCATCACATGTATCTCAAGCTACAGTTAGTCAGTTAATACGACCACCAGAACCTAAGGTCAGTTTCTGTTTTCAAACTTTTTATATGTATCAGGACACCTATAGCATTGCTTTGAACCAGGCCTGTGCTACCTACGGCCCGCATTCTAACTGCGGCCCACGAGATGATTTTGTGCGGCGTCATGTAAAATGTGAAGAAAATGCGGCCCGCGAGCAAATGCTTCATTTGCTCTTGTCACTGTCGGTGTAGCTCTCAGATTGTCGCTGCCTATTCTGATATCGAAACCCGTTATATCAGCTGGTCCATCCACTTAAAGCGATACTACCTCTTAGAATGAACAAAAAAAATAAATTTTCAAACTTGGTCAATAAATTCATCAGGGGACAAACATAGTGGCATAACTATTTAAAACAGATTACCTAAATAATTTTATATATATCCAGAAAACTATGTTTAAATATACAAAAATTAATAAATCCCTTAATCCAAATTAAGGCATTTATCAATAATAATCTGTAATTGTATGGAAAATTAAATAGTTTTATTGGTTTATTTGATTCTGTTTGTATACTTTGGACACTGTTGATGAATATATACTCTTATTGACCAAGTTTGAGAACTTAATTTTTTTGTTCATTCTAAGAGGTTGCATCTCTTTAACATGGAAAGAGTTATTCAAAATATACAATTGCATACCTCTTATTGATCATGGATTAAATAAGTGCGATGTGAAACAGCGATTTTTAATATGTCTGTTTTTTTGCAATTCACATTGATATGCGTTAGGACTATTGAACAAAAAATTGCATTTTTCTCATTGTTAAAATTCGATGATAGATTGATTGATGGTTGGTTGCGTGGCCCACGGTCTACTTGCATCCACCAAATGTGGCCCAACGTTACGGAAAGTTTGCACAGGCCTGCTTTGAACCATTCAATTTATAATCAGATGTCTTTGGTTCTTACATTAGCTTTCAAACTAAGCATTTTTTATGTCACTTTTGCAAAATCTGCTTATAGTTACATTTAAGAGAATTGTAAAAGTCATAGGCATCTGAATAAAAATGGCAAATCTTTGCTATTTGTTTTTCTTTTCTTTCCCTAAACCCAAAAATTCCAAAGTGGAAATTGAAAATCATCGCGAAATTTACCTCATTGCGGAATACATGGCATTGTTCTTTTTTTGTTAACATTTTATAACTATTATTAAACTACATCAAATTTTTTGCGTTTAATACTTATGCCAATTTTAAAATGAAAAGATTTCTTTATTTCAGTCAAATTTTCTTATTCCAAGAAAACGCAAAAAACAGAAGAATAAATCTATCATTATACAGCGGACATTGTTACCAAAAACTACTAAAGACCAATATAGTATATTACCAACCATGAATAACAACCAACAACCACTCCTCACCAATACAACCATACCCTTATCACAACCAGGTGGTGTTATCACACAACCATATTCACCCATTAGCCTGAATTCATCTTTACAACAAGCACAACCTAGTCCACCCATAGTCCCTATTATTGGTAAGCATTGCCATTATTGTTACAATGGGTGAGGTCAAATTCCGTGGTAGTGTTAACACTGGTGTTAGTACAGAATTTGGACTGGGTCATATGCCAATATTAACTTATTTGATTGATATTAAAACACTTAATTATGTAAAAGATATTACTGGTTTCACCTGTTCACTCCCAAAAAGTAGGATATTAACTAAAAAAATGAGTTCAAATGTTGTGTTAAATTTATGTTAACACTAACACGGAACGCTAACACGAGATTTGACCTTACCCAATGTATTTGTTATATCTACCTATTATTACGTGTTTATGCATCAGATAATTATAAAATGTAGGAATATATTTGAAAGATCTGACGAGTTTGAAATTGGGGAAGATGTGACAAATATTTTCTCAGTTACAGTCAATGCTTTACTGAAAATATTTTTTGAACACAATAAAGACCAGTTTTTGTCAAAGTTTTAAAAAATTATTGTTCAGGTTCTTGGGTCTTTGACTAGATTGAATTTGGGCAAAATTTGAGAAATATTTTCAGTGTCAATAACTTGTTTTTGTTTTACTTCGACAAGAGCTAGTATTATAATGTATATGAAACCCCATCAGGACATCTAGATTAAAACATTATTAAATTTTGGACATTCCATCTTGGAACTAGATAGGACTTATAAGCAAGCATACTAAACGCTGTATTCTGTAATATATGTTTTCAGGAATTCCAGAAACTCAGTCAACAATGTCAGTTCCAGTAACACAACCTGTTAGTATTGGTAAGTTTTTCTGATAGTCCAACTTTTAGTATATGTCACATGATTCTTTGTGGGAGCCGCGGTGGCCCAGTGAGTTAGACGCTTGCTCGCTAACCTGAAGGTCAAAGGTCCCAGCGTGGGTCGAGATGATACCTTCAGATTTTTCAACCCGGTTTCCCCCTGTCAGTGATGCAGGTCAGAGGGCCTGACATGGAAAGAGCGTCTAGTCGTTTGGATTTTCGACAGTTGGAAATTGAAAATAAGAGCAGGCTAATGCCGCTGTCCTGGCAAAATTTCCTTCATTGCACACTGCAGGGCAATTCCACGGTAACGGAATTACAATCGGAGCTACTTGATCCTGTTTGAATGGACATAGTATATTGAAGAAATTCACTAGAGATAAACAAAATAGCTTCTATGGGACCAAGGATGATGATATAATTAATGTATGCAATAAGGACTTAGTTACACATATTGAAGTTGCAACAATTATGTAATACGTGACGGTAACGGAATTACATAAAAAATGTCAGAGTTTTTCAGCACCTAACAAAAGTATTAAACTCTGTGAATTATGTGGAGTTATAATTTTAATTTAGAAGTTAAAGATTCTGTATTTCTGAGGAGCTCATATAAAAAACAAGTTTTTTTGGTTTTTTAAATAATTCTAAACAAAAATTTTACTTTCATTCGGTAACGGAATTACATCAGCTAGTAACGGAATTACGCTTGTGAAATTTTCAATATAAAATTTTAGAAAGTTTGGTTAGGCCATATAAAAAAAAAAAGTTGGTTAGCATCCTTTTCTTCTCCATTTTCAGGGGAGGGCGGGAGTTTTTTTGTTTTTTTTTTAACATTTATTTACGGATTTGCGCATGCGCAGATACTAAAGTTTCGTTTCGTATATACAGTCAGTTTTTTAAAGGCTTTGATACAGTTTTATGGCTTCGTGGATGGATAGTAGATAGCACACTGAAAGAAAATATCGACTGCTTTCCGACTTATCCGTTTTTATAATGCTTTCGGCGATTTTTTAAATGATTTTTTTGAAAATAAAAAATAAAAAAATTTTGAGGCGGGGGGATATTTCGATGGCGGGCGGGGATGCTAACCAGCTTTTTTTTATTTTATGGCCTTATTATGATGTAACACTTTCTTTTCACTAAACTATTCAATTCACAACAATAAGATTGATGTTTTTTGTCAAAGAAAAAAAATTGACCCATTGCAATAATTTTCATGAACGGACTCTGGTAATGGGCACTGGTAGCGGGTCATGTGTGGTCAAATATATTAGTGGACGATATATTTGTGTTGTTTTGTGGTGTGATCAGGGTTCAGATAAATTAATAATTTGCTCATGTGCATTGGTAAGATATTTTCAACTTGCAGTAGTTGATTTCATGTGCAGTAACGGAATTACATCCTACGGTAACGGAATTACTGTTTCTCATGTGTCATTGATGATCTTACCGATAGGTTCAAAGTTTGGTCTGTAGCTTAAGAACATTAAACAATTATTTAAATTTAATAATCATAAAAATTAATTCAAACCAATATAAATAATCCTAATAAATAGGCTAATATGTCTGAAGCAATATTTCTTATAACTTCAACTCGCTTGTTTGGGGAATTTGGCAGATTACTGAGGACTCTTTACCTAATGATTGCGGACTTTTAAATGCAAATTTGACGACATAATTAGTTTTCAGCTGTTTGTTGTGACAATTTCTTCAAATTTTCAGACTTTCTGTGTTTTTTTTACAGCCTCTGCATTTTTTTGCCTATGTAAATCGATCTCAGCCTGGCTCATTTTTATTTCTCTTATTCAATTTTCTTAACCTATCCATCTCTAACATCGTCTGATATTAGCTAGGCTAATCTAGGCAAAAAAAAAAGATGCATAAGTCAAATCAAGTCATGTGACAGGAAATGAAAGTCACCTGACAGAAAATGGACTCAGACCACAAAAAACACCCATGGTTACAACTAATTTTTACATGAGTTAAATTGAAATCATATTTAGATATGATATGAATCCAGTTAAAACTAAAATAATTAAATTACTTTGATTAATAGATGTGTAAAAGTTATCATTATAATTATGTAATTCCGTTACCGAGTGATTTTGTAATTCCGTTACCAACATTTCTGAAAAACAAGGATCTTAACATCAAAATGTTACATTTTCATCTATTCACAGTTTCATAGAGGCAGAGAATTGAAGAGAGTTTTAGTATTTGTTAATAATTAGAACTGTAAAATGAAAATTCAGCTATGATAGTAACGGAATTACACTAAAATATGAGTTGATATATTGAGACCTGTAAAAAGTTCAACAATAAATTTTTTAAGAAAAATGTTGGTAATTTGAAAAAACTGTTCAAAATGGTTCTTGAGTAGCATGATTTTACTTTTTTCAAGCTAAAAATTAATCACATGTACCTAAATTTCTATAATGGACCAAATTTAATCATAAAAGTTTATTTTCGAGACCCTAACAAAATAATTAATTTTTCTTCAAGTTCAAAATGGCACAAATTTTTTTGAATGATTTTCTAAAATTGACTTATTTATAAGCCCAGAAACTACAAAATAGACCCCAAAATGTCATTTCCATTTTTTTTGTTTTTTGATTCTCTGCTGTGGAATTGCCCTGCATGGTGTTTGCCCATCCTCAATTAGCCCATATAGGTGCAGAAAAGTAGGACCTAAAACTCCATTCATTTCATTTACATATGATTCTTTGTGGGGTTCTATATCACACTCAAAAAAGAAAGAAAAAAGAAACATCTATATTTTACAAGGATAACAAATTTTTTCCCAGCTGTTCCTTGGCCAAACCTCTTGGCATTAATATTTCCCAGATTATCCTTACCATTTACAGCTGGAATTATGCGTGAAGATGACTTATTCAAGGTCATCAGACTTTCACACCCCAGTCAAGAACCAAACTCTCAAACATAACAACCTTCATTTCCTCGTATCCAAGCAAATGACGTTATGTTTGTAAAGAACAACGCAGTAGTCGACTGTGTTATACTGTAAGGCTACAAATTATTGCGAGATAAAAATTAATGCGTTAAATGCGACCTATCCGCGATCGCATTAATTTGTATCCGCATTTTAAAATACATATTTCCAAGTGAATTATATGGACAAATGGTAATATAGGTCAAGTATTTAAATTGAGACCGGGCTGGATTAAGTAATTAGGTTATCTCTAAATTTGAAGCTGATTGATTAGTAATCAAACTCGTTGATCATGGCTTGAGTTTTAATGAAAAGAACCCTTAATTGATAAGATTAGAGGTGAATACAGCACTAGCCGTCAAACTTCCATTTTCTTTTTTATGATATTAAAAAATGCGACACCTATCGCGGATCGCATTAATTTGTACTCGCATTTTAGTCTGTATACCCCATGTCGCATTAATTTGTTGACGCATTAATTTCTAGCCTTACAGTAGTTAGTGCGTCGTTACTAACATGACGTATTACTTGAATATGAGCTTATAGAGGTTGTCATGGATTAGAGTTCTGTTCTCGATCGGGATGTTTACCCTAAATAAGTCATCTTCACTCATAATTCCAGTCAAACCCTGTACATGGGTATGGATAATCCTTGATTTCTTAAATGTAACAGTAGACTTAGTGGTCAAAATGTAAACAGTAGGCCTACCTTAAAGTTAAATTAAATATCCCAACTTTATTTTAGATACAGGACAAACATTTATCACTCAACCAACTAGTGAAAGTTTATCAGTTAACATTCAATATGACGAAAATCTTCAACAGGTATGTTGATAATACATTATTTTACACCCAAATATTTCTAAAGAGACATACATTTAGGGCTGGGCGATATTGGTTAAAGTGGATATCACGATATTCATCATTAATATATCACGGTATGGGTATATATCGCGATATTTTTAAGAAGGGTTTTTACTGGTTTTTGAAACAAAATGTTCATGTTTTGTTCTATCAAAAAATCTGAAATGTAAGAAAAACAGTAATTATCTGTCAAAAACAACCAAATCTTCAATAGCATGAAAAAACACATCTTTTTCAAATATCTAAAAGTATTAAGTTATGTGTTAAAACTGTTAAAATGACTTTATCTTGACCAAAATTTGACAATATATCGTGATAATTACATATATCACGATATGGCGATATTTCGGGATTTTTATTTGAGGCGCTATTACTAACGATATAAATTCCTATACTGGTATTTATCGCGATACCGGTATATCGCCCAGCCCTACATACATTGACAAGGTGCATGTCTGTCTGCCTGTTCAGGCTCTGTGTAAATGCAGTTCATGCAATTCAATTAAATCAGGGGTCTGCACGAATCATAGTCCAGGACAGCCAGAACTGTTCAAGGTTGATTTGAGAGAAATGGAACACTGTTCCAGACAAAGATCTTCTGTCCCAACTAGCGACGTGGTGCAGCGAGAACAGTGACTAAATCAAGATGGCGCCAAATGTTGCAACTGTTTTTCAGTGCAGTGATTGCAGTCATTTTCTGCTTGAAACTATTCAGATATTAGTTCCGTACAGAACTTTCCACTTCCTGTCCAGAACAAGAATTACTTGAAAGCTTGTTCGTATCTACTTCGGAAATAGACTAATGGCTAGATAACCTCTTATACTATACGGTAGTCGCCATATTGAATAAATTATATTTCAGCCAATCACAATTATTATTCAGAGAGTATCGTCTTCTTTTGTGGAAAAAAAATAGCCAATCAAATCAAGAGTTGTCTTTTCCTGCCCATTTACCGGGCAAGATGGTCGTCTGTCATGGCCGATATTAGGGCTGGGTGATATACCGGTATCGCGATAAATACCGGTATAGGAATTTATATCGTTAGTAATATCGCCTCAAATAAAAATACCGAAATATTGCCATATCGTGATATATCGTCAAATTTTGATCAAGATAAAGTCATATTTTAACAGTTTTGACACATAACTTAATACTTTTAGATATTTGAAAAAGATGTGTTTTTGCCAGATATTTACTGTTTTTCTTACATTTAAGATTTTTTGATAGAACAAAACATGAACATTTTGTTAAAAAAACCAGTAAAAACCCTTGTTCAAAATATCGCGATATATACCCATATCGTGATATATTAATGATGAATATCGGATGATTATCGTGATATCCACTTTAACCAATATCGCCCAGCCCTAGCCGTGATGCATTCAAATATGATTTTATGTGTATATTCCCATTTCTTTCAGCAAATATTATCAATAGACAATGCAGTGACAACATCAACAGATGTATTAACTTCCCTATTATCATCACCAACTAAAGATCAGATAAGACGTACTATACAGACATCACCACCTAATTTATCAACATTATTAGATATGTCATTACCAGCACCTTCAGCTGGTATGTTTTCTCCTTTTATTAAAGGGATTGTAAAGAGGTTTTTTAAACTTTGTATGTGTATCGGGGACACTGATAGCATCAATTTGCGCCATTCCAATTTCCATTCCGACGTCTGTGGTTCTTGCAATTCCACTAAAACTAACGCGTTTTATGACGTCACTAATAGTGATCTGCATAGATAACAATAGTAGCTTCCGGTAGATCAATATTAGTGACGTCATAAAATGCGTTAGTTTTAGTGGAATTGCAAGAACCACAGACGTCGGAATGGAAATTGGAATGGCGCAAATTGATGCTATCAGTGTCCCCGATATTGCCCATTGTTTCACCAAGACTTTCATCTAAAAGAAAAGCAGCTTCAAACATTGCAAGCCCTGCATGACGGACGAGATCACACCTCCAATCTTAAAGAGCTCCAAAAGTTGTCCCGATGGACGCAACAAATATACAGACGAGGCTAGATGAGGTATGAATCGGCCGATGTTAAGACGAGTGGATCATGAGTAACAGATTTGTCTTAGCAATGTTACACTTTCTAGTTGTCCTGTCACTTCCATTTAAAGGTCAAATGTACACAGATCCAGGCATGATCTTTTGATCAATGGTTAAGATTAAGTTTTGGGTTCCTTTATTTTATTGCTATTTTTGTATTATTGTAGGTGATAACAGTACAGCAGAGAAATTGTTAGATATAGCTTTAGTTAATTCTAATTCAGGATTTTCTAGTGAGTCATTATCTTCTTTACCCAATTCAGTCAATGTCAACTTAATGTCAAGAATTGTAAACAGAATTTTAGAATTGTAAACAGAATATCAGAATTTAGACTGATTATCAGAATAACAGATCTGAATGTCAGAATTTTGAACAAAATGTCAGAAATGTAAACAAAATGTCAGAATATTTAAACTGAATTTCAAAATTTTTAAACTGAATTTCAGAATTTTTAAACTGAATTTCAGAATTTTTAAACTGAATGTCAGAATTTTTTAACAAATTGTAACAAAAAATAGAATAATAGAAATGCAAACAGAATGTCAGAATAGAAAAAAATGGGACGAAATTGTAAGCAAAATATCAGAATTGTAAACAATATGTCAGCAATGCCAACTTTGTGCCAACATTGAAAATTGCCTGTCATAATACTATAAATTTTTTCTCCAGATTTTGGAAAAGTTCAAACTCCTGTGAAGTCTGAAGGTGGCATGATGACACCAACATTAAAAACACCGACATATCAATCAGAGAGAAGTCAGATATCACCACCATCTAGTCCTAATCCTACCCTACTTAAATTAGGTTTCTCACCTTCAGATGCTCAGTGGTTAAATGGAGAGGTATATATATTAATATGTCTTATGTTTATTTTTATCTTAAAGGGATTGTAAAGCATATTTCTAAACTTTGTATGTCTATCAGGGACACTGATAGCATCAATTTACGACATTCAAATTTCCATTCCGATGTCTGTGGTTCTTAAAATTCCACTTAAAGGCACATTGTGGGATTGGTTTGTTTACAAAGTGAAAGAAACAGGATTTCGGGACAAAAGGCATTCTAGCTTAATCTCTGATGTTTAATTAAGTCAAAAAACTAAAATTCACGGCTTTGGGTACTCAGATGGCTTCGATGCCGCTAGATTTAAAGTCGGGATCTAATAAAATTATTTCCATTAAATTACATGCTAATGAGGTCAAGCGGGGGGCGTGTTAGTTAAATGACGTCATTGGTATCGAAGGCGAGTCGGCGGCAATTTTGATAAGATATAAATAGGTCATACTCCAATCTCCAGTAGCGTGTGCTAGTAGTGGGCGGAGCTTGTGAGTTATTGACGTCTACCTCTCAATCAACTCAGTGTTGTTTTGTCAACAAACAAGATTTTCTTCCAATGGCTGTAGAATTGGAACCACGAAAGGGAATCGAAATTTTTTTTTTTCAATATTCATTTTTAAGTGCTAACTTTAAAAAACGATGAGAAGACTTTTTTCTCAATGTCCAAGTCGGGGCTCATGTGCCTTTAAACTAATGCATTTTATGACGTCACTGACAGTGATCTACCGGAAGCTACTATTGATATCTATGCAGATCACTGTCAGTGCCATCATAAAACACATTAAAGAAATGCAGTTATTTTCGCACAAAAGAGAGAGCAGTTAAAAATATCTGCATGTGTGAAGTCCTTATAGTGTATTTCATGCATTTTGCTTTTGGATAAATTGTAATCAAACTGGAGAGCAGATTTTGATTCTAGTTTAACAGAAAACTGTTACAATGGTTACAAAACTGATGTTAGATATGCAATCTGGAAAGGGATACAGATTAAGCAACAATATTTATCATTTCCTGTTTTCAATTTTTAGTTAATACTTGTTATGTGTTGTATTTTTGAATTTCTAGTTAATACTTTGTATGTGTTGTATTTTTAATTAATACTTGTTATGTGTTGTATTTTTATACGCCCACATTGAAATGTCCAGTAGGATGAATTGTTTTTAAACACAACTCATCAATTAAATCATCTAAATTAGTAGATAATTGACAGTGAGTTGATTTCAAACACTACTCAGTAGGGTGAACTGTTTTTAAACACAACTCATCAATTAAATCATCTAAATTAATAGATTATTGATAGTGAGTAGATTTCAAACACTACTCAGTAGGGTGAACTGTTTTTAAACACAACTCATCAATTAAATCATCTAAATTAATAGATTATTGATAGTGAGTAGATTTCAAACACTACTCAGTAGGGTGAACTGTTTTTAAATACAACTCATCAATTAAACCATCTAAATAAATAGATTATTGATAGTGAGTTGATTTCAAACACTACTCAGTAGAGTGAGCTGTTTTTAAACAAAACCCATGACTTAAACCATCTAAATTAATAGATTATTGATAGTGAGTTGATTTCAAACACTACTCAGTAGAGTGAACTGTTTTTAAACAAAACTCATCGATTAAATCATCTAAATAAATAGATTATTGATAGTGAGTAGATTTCAAACACTACTCAGTAGGGTGAACTGTTTTTAAACACAACTCATCAATTAAATCATCTAAATTAATAGATTATTGATAGTGAGTTGATTTCAAATGCTACTCAGTATAGTGAGCTGTTTTTAAACACAACTCATCAATTAAAACATCTAAATTAACAGATTATTGATAGTGAGTTGATTTCAAACACTACTCAGTAGGGTGAACTGTTTTTAAACACAAGTCATCAATTAAATCATCTAAATTAATAGATTATTGCTAGTGAATAGATTTCAAACACTACTCAAAAGGGTAAACTGTTTTTAAACACAACTCATCAATTAAATCATCTAAATAAATAGATTATTGATAGTGAGTTGATTTCAAACACTACTCAGTCCAGTAGGATGAACTGTTTTTAAATACAACTCATCAATTAAAACATCTAAATTAATAGATTATTGCTAGTGAATAGATTTCAAACACTACTCAGTAGGGTGAACTGTTTTTAAACACAACTCATCAATTAAATCATCTAAATTAATAGATTATTGATAGTGAGTTGATTTCAAATGCTACTCAGTATAGTGAGCTGTTTTTAAACACAACTCATCAATTAAAACATCTAAATTAACAGTTTATTGATAGTGAGTTGATTTCAAACACTACTCAGTAGGGTGAACTGTTTTTAAACACAAGTCATCAATTAAATCATCTAAATTAATAGATTATTGCTAGTGAATAGATTTCAAACACTACTCAAAAGGGTAAACTGTTTTTAAACACAACTCATCAATTAAATCATCTAAATAAATAGATTATTGATAGTGAGTTGATTTCAAACACTACTCAGTCCAGTAGGATGAACTGTTTTTAAATACAACTCATCAATTAAAACATCTAAATTAATAGATTATTGCTAGTGAATAGATTTCAAACACTACTCAGTGGGTGAACCGTTTTTAAACACAACTCAACAATTAAACCATCTAAATTAATGAGTTGATTTCAAACGCTACTCAGTCCAGTAGGATGAATTGTTTTTAAACACAACTCATCAATTAAATCATCTAAATAAATAGATTATTGATAGTGAGTTGATTTCAAACACTACTCAGTAGAGTGAGCTGTTTTTAAACACAACTTATCACTTAAACCATCTAAATTAATAGATTATTGATAGTGAGTTGATTTCAAACACTACTCAGTAGGGTAAACTGTTTTTAAACACAACTCATCAATTAAATCATCTAAATTAATAGATTATTGATAGTGAGTTGATTTCAAATGCTACTCAGTAGGGTGAACTGTTTTTAAACACAACTCATCAATTAAATCATCTAAATTAATAGATTATTGATAGTGAGTTGATTTCAAATGCTACTCAGTACAGTGAACTGTTTTTAAACACAACTCATCAATTAAATCATCTAAATTAATAGATTATTGATAGTGAGTTGATTTCAAACACTACTCAGTAGAGTGAGCTGTTTTTAAACACAACTCATCAATTAAATCATCTAAATTAATAGATTATTGATAGTGAGTTGATTTCAAATGCTACTCAGTATAGTGAGCTGTTTTTAAATACAATTCATCAATTAAATCATCTAAATTAATAGATTATTGATAGTGAGTTGATTTCAAACACTACTCAGTATAGTGAGCTGTTTTTAAACACAACTCATCAATTAAACCATCTAAATTAATAGATTATTGATAGTGAGTAGATTTCAAACACTACTCAGTATAGTGAGCTGTTTTTAAACACAACTCATCAATTAAACCATCTAAATTAATAGATTATTGATAGTGAGTTGATTTCAAACACTACTCAGTATAGTGAACTGTTTTTAAACACAACTCATCAATTAAAACATCTAAATAAATAGATTATTGATAGTGAGTTGATTTCAAACACTACTCACTAATGTGAACTGTTTTTAAACACAACTCATCAATTAAATCATCTAAATTAATAGATTATTGATATTGAGTTGATTTCAAACACTACTCAGTATAGTAAACTGTTTTTAAACACAACTCATCAATTAAATCATCTAAATTAATAGATTATTGATAGTGAGTTGATTTCAAATGCTACTCAGTACAGTGAACTGTTTTTAAACACAACTCATCAATTAAATCATCTAAATTAACATATTATTGATAGTGAGTAGATTCCAAACACTACTCAGTATAGTGAGCTGTTTTTAAACACAATTCATCAATTAAATCATCTAAATTAATAGATTATTGATAGTGAGTTGATTTCAAATGCTACTCAGTACAGTGAACTGTTTTTAAACACAACTCATCAATTAAATCATCTAAATTAACAGATTATTGATAGTGAGTAGATTCCAAACACTACTCAGTATAGTGAGCTGTTTTTAAACACAATTCATCAATTAAATCATCTAAATTAATAGATTATTGATAGTGAGTAGATTTCAAACACTACTCAGTATAGTGAGCTGTTTTTAAACACAACTCATCAATTAAACCATCTAAATTAATAGATTATTGATAGTGAGTTGATTTCAAACACTACTCAGTATAGTGAACTGTTTTTAAACACAACTCATCAATTAAAACATCTAAATAAATAGATTATTGATAGTGAGTTGATTTCAAACACTACTCAGTAGGGTGAAATGTTTTTAAACACAACTCATCAATTAAAACATCTAAATTTACAGATTATTGATAATGAATAGATTTCAAACACTACTCACTGGTGACTGGGGTGAACATCTAAATTAATAGATTATTGATAGTGAGTAGATTCCAAACACTACTCAGTCCAGTGAACTGTTTTTAAACACAACTCATCAATTAAAACATCTAAATTAATAGATTATTGATAGTGAGTTGATTTCAAACACTACTCAGTAGGGTGAACTGTTTTTAAACACAACTCATCTATTAAACCATCTAAATTAATAGATAATTGATAGTGATTTGATTTCAAACACTACTCAGTAGGGTGAACTGTTTTTAAATACAACTCATCAATTAAATCATCTAAATTAGTTGATTATTGCTAGTGAGTAGATTTCAAACACTACTCAGTAGGGTAAACTGTTTTTAAACAAAACTCATCACTTAAATCATCTAAATTAATAGATTATTGATAGTGAATAGATTTCAAACACTACTCAGTATAGTGAACTGTTTTTAAACACAACTCATCAATTAAATCATCTAAATTAACAGATTATTGATAGTGAGTAGATTTCAAACACTACTCAGTAGAGTGAGCTGTTTTTAAACACAACTCATCAATTAAATCATCTAAATAAATAGATTATTGATAGTGAGTTGATTTCAAACACTACTCAGTAGGGTAAACTGTTTTTAAACACAACTCATTTAAACTATCTAAATTAATAGATTATTGATAGTGAGTTGATTTCAAACGCTACTCAGTCCAGTAGGATGAATTGTTTTTATACACCCACATTGAAATGTGGTCGTATATTGCCGTCGCCCCTGTCCGTCCGTCGGTCCGTCTGTCCACAATTGGCTTGTGAACGCAATAGAGACTACAGTTTTTGTATAAAATTTTGTGTGTAGGATTATATTCATAAGATCCTAGACAAGTTCGAATTTCAGTTTGATTTGACAAAAATTCACGGAGTTTTACATCCAAAATACGTTAAAAATGGCTTGTGAACGCAATAGAGTCCACAGTTTTGGTTGGATTTGAATAAAATTTTGTATGTAGGATTATATTCATAAGATCTCGGACAAGTTCGAATTTGGGTTTGATTCGACAAAAATTCACTGAGTTTTACACCCAAAATATGTTAAAAATGGCTTGTGAACGCGATAGAAACCACAGTTTTGGTTGGATTTGAATAAAATTTTGTATGTAGGATTATATTCATAAGATCTCGGACAAGTTCGAATTTGGGTCTGATTCGACAAATATTTACGGAGTTTTACACCTAAATTATGTTAAAAATGACTTGTGAACATGATAGAGACCACAGTTGTGGTAGGAATTTAATAAACTTTTGTGTGTAGGATAATATCCATAAAATCTTGGACAAGTTTGAATTCTGGATCTATTTGACAAATATTTACGGAGTTTTATTAGTTATGAAATTAGATGCTTTATATTAACAGATATTGGATGAATTCAAATCTGAACACCATCCAACAAAAATTAAGATAGTAACATTCCTTGATATATTGACAATTTATGTAGTAAGTGGGCGTATATTGCTAGGCAACCACTTGTTGAATTTTTAGAAAATACTTGTTATGTGTTGTATTTTTAGTTAATACTTGTTATGTGTTGTATTTTTGAATTTTTAATTAATACTTGTTATGTGTTGTATTTTTGAATTTTTAATTAATACTTGTTATGTGTTGTTTTTTTAATTAATACTTGTTATGTGTTGTATTTTCAGTCTCAAGATATATCATTAAGTAGTTTTTTAACAGAAACACCAACTAAAAAGAATACAGCTATACAACATAGTATAATTCCACCACATAATATATTTAGTGAACATTCTCAAGACTCTATAGTAAGTTATTCCTTTACCTGATATTTCGAGGGGAAAAACTGATTCTTGGCTATGTGACGAGGTGACGAATAGCATGGGGTTTTTAAGCACGTATGGGGATAATGACGACTGGCAAACACCATGTAGTAAGCAATGAGGGAAATTTTGCCAGGACAGCAGAATGAGCCTACTCTTATTTTCGATTGCAGGATCTTTAACGTGCACAATCTGTAACACACTGGGCCTTGGTTTATTGTCCCATTCAAACGACTAGACACTATTTCCATGTTACCCACTCCAACCTACATCACTGACAGGTTGATGTCCCAAAAAAAGAGCATGATTTTCCTTTGCTAATGTCTCCTACAATGATAATAATTGGAATGAAGCTAATGTTTATTTTGAACCCTTGAACACACTTTCCTTGCAAATATGGTTAGATCTAGAATGAGTGAAGTAACACATAGAACATTTATGAAACATAATAAACTTTTTGTATAATTTCAGGTGGAAACATCATTTCAATCTATGATGAATGAAAGTTCCATGGATTTAGTCAGTAAATTTGCTAAATTAGCCGATCATATAGTTGGTCGTACACCAGATAAAACTTAGCTTCATTTGCTCTTAGTGTGAATTTATAGACCCTTTTCTATAGTTTTACTTTTCATCCATCTACCAGGACTGGAAATCAACATTTATATTATGTTTTGAAAAACCAGTTATGAATCAAATGGACTCTATAAGGTTTCAGAGATGACAAACTTAGGTGTAGAGTGGCACCTGGTTGTTCTGGGGGAAGAGCAATGGTATCCATAGAAACAGCTCAAATTGAAGTTTATGGACTCAACTAAACTGAGATAAAATCCAAATGTTAAAAAAATACAGATTTCTGATAGGATAGAAAAACTGAATTCGAAATAATTTTTTTGTGAATGAACAATCAAATGACTTGAATTGTAATTTTCTTGAGTAAGAATTGTATTATCAAAATGGAATCCACAATTTAGGTAGTATTTGATTTTACTAAAACGAACTGATATGGAGACATATTTTTATTTGATGTGAACAAACTTAGCTTTTGAAAAAAAATATGGTATTGTATGGTAGTGTCGTTTAGCTTTCTGCAGTGCGGTAAAAATTCTAAATAAATCTACTCCAAGATTTCACAAAACTTGTGGAATGCAACTCTGAATGTGTGAGGAAATGTGCAAGGGAATGAGTTTTGTGTGGAATATTTGGTGTGCAACATTTTTAAACAAGACTATTGTCACTTTGGCTGTGTTTTATTTTATATTTCCTGAAATTTTAGAATGTGGGTTGTGCTATTGACAATGTGTGCGTATATGTTGGATCTGACATTAGCATATGTCGAGTCAGACATTGGTAAAATGTTTGATCTGACATTGGTGAATGTAAGCCCAGTTTGGATTGCATCTGATTCTGTGTTTAATTGACATTGGTGAAATGTTGATTCTGACATTGGTACTCTGTTAATTCTGACATTGTTACTATGTCTAATATAACATTGGTGAAATGTTGATTCTGACATTGGTACAATGTTTAATCTGACATTGGTGAAATTTTGATTCTGACATTGGTACAATGTTTAATCTGACATTGGTGAAATGTTGAGTCTGACATTGTTACTACGTCTAATCCAACATTAGTGAAATGTTGATTCTGACATTGGTACAATGTTGGATCTGACATTGGTACTATGTTGGATCTGACATTGGTATTATGATGAATCTGACATTGGTACTATGTTGGATCTGACATTGGTACAATGTTTAATCTGACATTGGTACAATGTTGGATCTGACATTGGTATTATGTTGGATCTGACATTGTTACTATGTTGGATCTGACATTGTTACTATGTTGGATCAGACATTGTTATTATGTTGGATCTGACATTGTTACTATGTTGGATCTGACATTATTACTATGTTGGATCTGACATTGTTACTATGTTGATTCTGACATTGGTATTATGTTGGATCTGACATTGTTACTATGTTGGATCTGACATTGGTGTAGATTGTTTGATCTAATAAAGGAAAGTTGGAGATATCTAGGCTACCTGCTAAAGTGAACATTAAATCAAATCACCATAAAGCTATAAAACAGGAAGGCTAGGTTTCTGCATCCAAGGACATTTTGTCTAGAATTTGTCTGAAATTATCTCCTAGTATTACAATGTATTATAATATGATATATTAATTTATTATACATATATAATCAAATATATAGCACCATGCAATAACCAAACAACCTACAAATTGTTTATTTAGAGAAAACAACAAAAACAATTGAACTACACTTGAAAATGACACATTTACATGCAATGAACAGTATACAAAATGACATTACAAAAAATTGTAATGATGCCTCAAGTATAGTAATGCACTGGAATTTCGTTTGATGCTTACTAATTTTGAAACACCTGATGGCACTTCTCTTGGAGGAGTCAACTAATATACAACAAGTGCTTTCGATTTTGCCATTCCTTGGATGAAATTTTTGATTAAGGACATGTCTTATTTTTAAAGGTTTTTGCATGGTGCCACACAAGTCAATCAGAATTACAGGTTTTCATAAATTACTTGGTGATTCTGTTTATAAAATTTTAGACCGGAACATCCTGTCCCTCACTTAGTGAATTTGAGGGACAGGAGACTAAGCTTGAAATCGTGCAGCCAATTTGGTTGCGTTGAAGAAATTTGCCAGTTTTAGAGAAAAAACCTCCAGGAAGAAGAATATTCAACGCAACCAAATTGGCTGCGCGATTTCAAGATATAATCAAGCTTAGTCTCCTGTCCCTCAAATTCACTAATTGAGGGGCAGGATGTTCCGGTCTAATAAAATTTGTGCGTTTTATAGCAAATATAGCACAATTTTTACAGTATTTGTATCTGTATTTTTACTGCAGATAAGATTTGAATCATATTTTGAGTCTTGAATATCATTATTTAAATAATTTTGAGCATTCTGATTGGTTAAAAATTATTATTGAAATAATATAGACCAATCAAATTACTTGAAATATGAAATGTTATATCTCAGATATTGATCTTGCGTCATTATATATACTGAAAGGCAAAAGAAACGTCATGTAGATATGTCATATAAAAGGCTGTTATCTTTATCTTTAAATGCCTATCTTTAGTGATGAATTGATTATTCAGGCAACAAAAAGGTTGAAGTAGAATGTTAGATAAGTTTTATTATATGCCCACATGAAATGTGGAGCGTATATTGTCGTCACCCATGTCCGTCGGTACACAATTGCTCGTAAACACTCTACATGGCACAATTCTTGACGGAACTTTATTGCCCTTGTTTTTGAAAACGCTTCGATTTTTGGCTTGTTAACACTCTACAGGTCACAATTCTTAACGGATTTTGACGAAACTCACTGATAATGTTTATTACCACCCAAGGATGAACCCTGTTGAAAATCAACAAAATTGAAAAAATATTTACTTTGAATTATTGTCCTTGTTATTGAAAATGCGTCTGAATTTTGGCTCGTAAACACTTTAGAATACATAATCTTTGATGGATTTTGATAATATTGTTCAGTATTATCACAAAAAGTGTATGACTGAAGGTTGAATATTTTTTCCTGTAACTCTCAAATATATATTTGTTTAAAGTCAAAGCTGCCAGTGGGCGTATATTACCATGCCTGGCAAGCTTTGTTTAATATCAGAAGTGACATTTCTTTTGTCTTCTTTTTTGCCCTTCAGTATATTTGTAATTTATTTACTTCAGTATTAGAAACTTTTAAAATTATAAGGCAGAGGTACATGTGCTCAATGTGTAGCCATTTATTTTGAAGAGATTAATAATTTTGATATTCAAAATTCCAAACCAAATATATCTAATTTAAAAAAATCAAACCTATTTGAATCAAAGTTTCTTTGCTCAAATTAACAACATAACTTGCCAAAACTGAGATTATTTAATGGAAATTTGAGAGGATTTCTAGCCTCTAGGTCCTGGGTTTTCAACTTGGGGGACATGTCCCAGACTGGTGACATTTGGACATTTTCATGGGGACATTAACTGGGCTAAAGGTCTAAAAAAAAAATTGCAATATTGTGTATTTTCTGAAGGGTGTTGCATTCAATGTTCACTGCCAGCAACTTTTTAAGAAGTAAAATGCTGTGATTTTAATATGCTTCAGAATAGTATTTTTCGATGACTTCTGCTAACAATTCAGGGGACATGGTCATTTCCTCGTGTGTTATCGGGGACACTTGAGACAAACAGTTGAAAACCCAGGCTCTAGAACCATTTTCATCTGGATATTTACGGATATCAGTTTATAAATTGTACTTTTATGGGATACTTTTATTGGGAATCCATTGTTATATAATGCACAAATACTTTGTAATTCTGGAAAAGACAATTTTAAAATTGATGCGATTTTTTAAGCCTGCAACACTTTATTAGCAATAAATTTAACGCAGTCTTATATCGAAGTATTAAAGCCAGGATTTGAAGGATGACATTTGAGGGTTATAGCAGAAACTTTTAAAGACAAATCAGGGGCCTTATTCTCAAAAACTTAATTAGGATAAAATCCAGATTTTAAGAAATACAGTAATCTGATTGGATAATAAAGCTATATTTAAAATCTATTTTAGTTATTGACCAATCAGATGACTGGAATACTGAAATCATTGTATGTTAAGTTTTACAGAGAATAAGGCCCCCAGATTATAACAGTATTTTAAATTTTGTTTCTGCCCCAAGTCTTGTGATTTTGTATTTTTATGCAGAATACAACGTATCAATTTGTGTTTGAGTATAATTTTCAGCTGAATATAAATTCTGGAGAATTCCAATGCTTATTTAACTGTCTATTTTTTGTTTTGTTTGAATTAAATTTTTGATAAACTTTGGGTATTCTTTTCAATGTCCCCAAGTTTGATGGATATCCGTCCGTCAACATTTGCTCGTAAACGCTCTAAAAACTAGAGTTTTTGACGGAATCAAATGAAATTCAATATGTATACATATTCAAAAAACGAAGATCAAGTTCTAATTTGAGCTATTTTCGATCTTTAGAAGAGGAGTTATTGCCCTTGCCCCAAATCTTGAATATGCTATTACTCTCTTAGTTTTCAACCAATTTTGTTGAAACTTAAAGTGGATGTTATTGGATCGTTATTGGGTCTAAATCAAAAGGTTTGAGAAAGTTTAGTTTTATCCTGATTAAATTTAAGGCTTTTTCGTAAGGCGTATATGGCCGTGGTCCACTATCTTTTTAGCTAGGAATAGTCGAAAATAGATTTGAAGATAGTGGACCACAGCCATATACGCCCACCACGGCATGCGGATGGTAAAACAAAAAAGCTTTAAATTTAATCAGAAGTAAACTAAACTTTCAATTTAAGTACAATAACATCCATTATTAGTTTCATCAAAATCTGTTGAAAACTAAGATAGTAATAGCATATTCAAAATTTTTAGGCAAGGGCAACAACTCTGCTTCTAAAGTTTGAAAATTGCTCAAATTCGAACTTGATCAATTTCTCAGTTCTAAGAAGAAACGAAATCTGTGAGAAAAAAACTTTAATAATACGAATCTAAAATCTAGATTTAATATAAGTACTGTATAACATATACAAATTTTGTAATATACATTTTGTATTTTACATGAAAAACTAAATATTATTTTATATACAATATATTCAACAGTAACACTCAATATATTATTTAGTTATAAATGAAATGAACCTATTTGGCTAATTTGGGCAAACACTGTGGGAAAATTCGCCAGGACAGGGGAATTAGCCTACTCTAGTTTTCAATTATTACCTGTCGAGGGATGTTAAACATGTACAGCCTGTAGCATATAGGGCCTCGGTTTATTGTCCCATCTTAACGACTAGAGACTTTTTCCATGTCAGACACAGCAGTAGTTCTTTTAGCTTTAAAAACGCTTGGCTAACAAAATATACTGTTAAATTATCTGCTCTGTGCAAATGACTACTAGACACAACAACACAAATAATTTGATTGTTTTTGCTTCCATGTTTGGTTTCTTCCCTTCGTGGTGTTGCAAACCAACAAATGATTCTTTCAAAAATAAATGTTTTGCCAAGATTTTGGAACTTTGGAAAAAATGAAAAATAGTTTTGGAAGGAGAGGCTTGGATATTAGTTAGGTTCTTTGGAAGTGGAGTGAAGGTTTTCTCAGAAAAAAATATATAAAGATCCCACAATTTGGCAAGTCTCAATTAAGGTAAAAAAATTTAGCACTACAAACATAAATATACAATATATGGATTATAGCATCAAAAACAATGGCCATGGCAGTGATACGCTTTCTAGAAGACATTTATGGTAAAAATAAATAATGTAAGTTGTTTTGAAATCAAAGATGGTTTTGCAAGAACAAAATTGACAATATCTTATCTTATGCTGTAGACATGTTTTGGACAAATATCTTATCAGGGCCCAGTTTCACAAAATTTTAACTAAGGTAAAATCCAGATTTTAAGAAATACAGTTATCTGATTGGATAATAGAACAACATTTAAAATTAATTTTAGTAATTAACCACTCAAATTGTTGGAACTCTTAAAGATGGTTTTTCGCATTGTTTTAGGGTAAAATCAAGCTTACTAATTGATTAATCGGTGTTTCAAATAATAATCCACGTATTCATAAGTTAATAAACCGTATGTGCACGTAGAGAGACCTGGGTAATCCATTTGACTCAACTTGCTTTGAAACGCTAAATTTAGACTCCATGTTTGATTACGTGACTAGTCTCGGTCGTTAAGTCTCTTTCGATTACCAAAATCTACAAATCAAAAGAAACGACCAGGAATTTTCTAGTACCCTAACAAGGAAATCTGAGTCATAATTAGCCTAATTACGAGTTAATTATGGACTTGTGAGACAAACTGGTATTTTTCCCAGTCATTAGAACATCTCTACTTTCTATTTATATAAGTATTAGTGGTCCAATTATGGAATATAAATGAAAATAAGGGAAAGCATATTTAAATTATCTTGAGTTAAAATTGTGTAAACATGGCTACAGGACATTTAGTTTTGAAATGTGGTTTAATTTTTTTTTACAATAAGCAATTAAGTCTAACTTAAGGAGAAATAAAGTAATAGTTTTACATGGTAAAACAACCGCAACTACTGTTTAAGGCCATCCAAGATATTACGAAACATTCTACAATGCGATGCCCTAGCATCAGATGAGTACTTGAGAAGAAGTAAACGGGTAAAACTGTGAAGAACTACTGATATGGTTTACTGGAAGGGGGTTGATAATAATTTTGCGTTGGACGTCCTTTATCAGTCTTATTTCTGCTATACTGTGGTCCGTTACCGCCACGACGAAACTCCATGGTAGCAAACTGTCCTGGTACTACGTACTGATCTGGTTGATATTGTGGACAAACTGGTACTTGTGGATAATAGGGAGGTGGTGCTGCTGTAAACTGTACTTGTTGTGGTACTTCATTCTGCAAGCAAAATTGAAAATAAATCTACTTTTCAATCTAAACCAGGCCTTCTCAAATCCGGCCCCTTCCGCCCCTGAGAATGGCCCCTCAAAAGTGACCCCTTCCGCTAAAACGCTGTGCTCGCTATGCTAGCAGATCTTCGTTTTGCCCTTATTTTTTTCATAAAATGTACTTGACCCCTTACAAAAATTAATTGAGAAGGCCTGATCTAAACATCTACTTTTCAAGATGGAGGAAGAACCAGACTTTCTTTGTTGGTAATTCAAGCTAAAATGGATGTTAAGAGGTTTCTAGTTTTTTTTTTTATGTCTATCGGCCTTTTATGAGTTTTACGTCCTGCTTTTCTGCACCTATATGGGCTATTGAGGATGGGAAAACGTCATGCAGTGTGCAATGCTGAAATATTGCATGGACTGCAGCATTAGCATTCTCCGATTTTTTATTTTAAACTGTCGAGGAATCTTTAATGTGTAGCCTGTAACACACGGGGGCCCAGTTTATTGTCCCATCTGAACGACTAGATGCTTTTTCCATATTAAGCTAAGATTCCATATACGCATCATGCGCCATCCGTTAAAAAATGAAATGGTTGGTTTTTTGACGCATGACGGAGACCATTTGACGGATACCGATATCGCATATATGGAATCATACCCCCTAAAACCAACCATTTCGATTCTTTACGCATGACGGATCCACATGATTTGTATATGAAATCTTAGCTTATGCCCTTCCGACTTGCTTTAATGACAGGGAGAAAAGTAAGTTTTAACTGTTATACGGGATAATTTACTTACCCAGTTTTGAGCTGGCATTGGCATCAGATCTGAAGAGAGAACTTCCTCTATGTTACCGTATTCAGGAAAAGTTACAATATATGTAACACCATTAGGTCCAGTGTTCTCAATCACAGCTGGGTAGTACTATAAATAAATTATATTAAAGATATTTCATTTGATTCTGTCAAAAATTCTAGTTTTTAGAGCGTTGACAAGCAAATGTTGACGGACGGACAGGGGTGCCGACAATATACGTTCTCATAGAGAGATGAGGGCGTATAATAAAATTCAAAATAGCACAAAATCAAAATTCTAAAAGGTTTGTAAAAATCTTAAAGGGATTCTTAAGAGGTTTTCTAAACTTTGTATGTGTATAGGGGACACTAATAGCATCAATTTGCGACATTCCAAAATTTGTGGTTCTTGCAATTCCACTAAAACTAACACGTTTAAAACTAACACAATTTATGACGGTACTAATATTTATCTGCATAGATATCAATAATAGCTTACGGTAGATCACTATAAGTGACGTCATAAAACGCGTTAGTTTTAGTGGAATTGCAAGAACCACATTTGCTATCAGTGTCCCAAGCAAATAATAAAAGCCATTCTGTTTTAAATTGGTTGTAGGCTGGCTAATTAGGAATGACCAACATTATACATTGTACAATGAGGGACATTTTGGAAATGACAGCAGCATTATCTTATACCAGTTAAATCCTGGACTTTCAAGTAAGCAAGCAAGTGTTTATTCGGACAATTATTCCAGTAACATTACACCCTCTGGCTGTACAATAACTGTAATAACCCATTCACAATCAAAGGTGAAAGTTGAGGAATTATCAAAATTGAGCTAATTTCATTTTGATTCAGCTTTAATTTTTCAAAACACACTGACATAAATGACATATATACAGACCTGTTTGTCCTCCCAATATTTAGCTAAACACATATCACCTCTATTCCATGATGATACATTTCTTGTCTGAAATTAACAAATTAATATCTCAATTCTTGTTTACCATCCATTGTTCATAAGATATTAAATTGTACTTTGTCATTTAGGTTAAATATATATATATTTTCTATTATTTGATTGTTATTACTTAAAAGTTTATCTATAAAACTAAAGTGGAACTAATTTTGGTCAAACTTAAAGGGATTGTAAAGAGGTTTTTTCAACTTTGTATGTGTATCGGGGACACTTGATAGCTTCAATTTGCGCCATTCCAATTTTCATTCCGACGTCTGTGGTTCTTACAATTCCAATTAAACTAACACGTTTTATGACGTCACTGACAGTGATCTGCATAGATATCAATAGCAGCTTCCGTACATCACTGTCAGTAACGTCATAAAACGCGTTAGTTTTAGTAGAAGAATAGTAAGAACCACAGACGTCGGAATGGAAAATCAGTGTCCCGGATACACATACAAAGTTTAGAAAACAACCTTTACAATCTCTTTAAATGTGATATGCTATTCGAGGATCCTGAACTGGTTTTGTCTGTGCAATTCTCATGTCAACCAAATATGACACATTCTGTACAAATTCAAACTTGTTTTTTGACCTTCCAGTTGATTTAAAGGGATTGTAAAAAGGTTTTCTAAACTTTGTATGTGTATTGGGGACACTGATAGCATCAATTTGTGCCATTCCAATTTCCATTCCGACGTCTGTGGTTCTTGCCATTCAACTAAAACTAACGCGTTTTATGACGTCACTAATAGTGATCTGCATAGATACCAATAGTAGCTTCCGGTAGATCACTATTAGTGACGTCATAAAACGCGTTAGTTTTAGTTGAATGGCAAGAACCACAGACGTCGGAATGGAAATTGGAATGGCACAAATTGATGCTATCAGTGTCCTCGATACACATACTAAGTTTAAAAAACCTCTTTACAATCCCTTTTATGAATCCTGAACAAGCAGAAATCACCAATTTAGCTCCCCTTATGTCTAAATTCAGCCTTTTCCAATATCAACATATATAGCATAAAGCCCCTCTTCCACCTACCAGAGTTACAAGCCGAGTACGTCCAGAGTACAATTTGGATACAAATCGGGAAACTCCTAATATCCTCGGAAGGAATTCGTAAGAAACTCCCGGTCAACTCGACACACTCGGTTGTAACTTGGCTTTACTTGTGGACATTGTTTAAAATTATAGTCTAGAGCCGCGAGTGTTCACGAGTACAGCCAAGTTACAACCGAGTGTGTCGAGTTGACCGCGAGTTTCTTAGGAGTTCCTTCCGAGGAAATTAGGAGTTTCCCGATTCGTATCCTAATTTTACTCGGCTTGTAATTCCTGTAGGTGGGAGAGGGGCTTTAGTCTTTCTACAACCCCCATTATTGAGATCAGGGATCATGCACATTGTAAATTTAATTCAAAAAAAAAAAATGGCATATAACATACCTCCCATTTTGAATTTGACTTCTGGGATTGTGAATTACTGCTAGTACTTCTGGTATCTTGAGATTTACTCCCGTCATTATTTCTACTGCCGTTATATTTTGTATCATTTGACTTAGATGTTGAATCACTAGAATTTTTCTTACTGTCACCGGAAGCACGGGAGCTGGCTCCAGATGATCGCTGAGATGACGAATCATAATAATCATTCTTTCGAGGATCTTGGGAATAATTTTTCCCACGTTGATTATCCCGTGAACCTCCATTATAATCGTTCCGGTAATTTTCATTCCGGTAGTTTTCGTTTCGTTTCGAACGAGTCCTATCGTAAGAGTCACTATCGGCATTATAACTATTTGATTGGCTAGAATATGAGCTCTCGGACGAGTCCTTCCCATATTTCTGAGCGAATCGTGGTGGCACAGTATTTTGGCGTCTGTTATTACTGGTATAATTGTGATTATCGTATGATGAATGGGGTTTATCGTGATAAGTATTATTATTATTATTAGTCCGAGCACTATAATTAGATTTAGTAGAATTACTAGAATATGAACTATTGTTCGATGATGACACTGTTGTATTGTTATTTCTACTACCACTACTATTATAGTCTGTTCCACTCCGTGCTGGTTTTTGGTTATATGTTGAATTACTGCTTGGTTTGGTTTCTGAAAATATAATCAAATTATAAATTTGGCTAAAAGCGCTTTGAGCATGTACATCAGTGATGTAGATACTATTGCTTTATTAAAGGGATTGTAAAGAGGATTTCTAAACTTTGTATGTGTATCGGGGACACTGATAGCATCAATTTGCGCCATTCTGATTTTCAGTCTGACGTATGTGGTTCTTGTAATTCCACTAAAACTAACGCGTTTTATGACGTCACTAATAGTGATCTACCGGAAGCTACTATTGATATCTATGCAGATCACTATTAGTGACGTCATAAAACGCGTTAGTTGTAGTGGAATTGCAAGAACCACAGACGTCGGAATGGAAATTGGAATGGTGCAAATTGATGCTATCAGTGTCCTCGATACACACACTAAGTTTAAAAAACCTCTTTACAATCCCTTTAATGTCCATGTAACTAATTATTAGCAGTAAAACATTGTGACCTTTGTGCTAAAAGATTAGTCACCTATATCTCGGGATGGATAAAAGGTTGTGATTGATGGTCGATGTGGTGAAGGCACTATGAACACAAATTCAAATATGTAATTTGCTCTGATATTGAATTTTTTGACAACTTTTTTGTTCGAGGCAGTACTTGTACAATTTTTGTTTGATGACTTTAATATTTTCATGGTCTGACAAGGACATGTTGAAGTATATCTGTAAGAATTTTGAAAGAGATCGGTTCATTAGTAGTTGAGATACTTTCCATCTAACTTGGGGACGTTATTTCTGGAACATTCGATACGTCCACATAGAGAGATAAGGGCATATAAAAAGAACAATTATAAGAAATGAATAGAGTACCTTCTTTAACTGGTATTTTTGTGGTAAGAAAATCAAATAAAGTACTAGGTGCACTTGGCTGACTATTAGAAGATGATTCTTCTACTTGGTTACCTCCCCTTCTAGGACGACTAGCTGAAAAACAAATATCTTGTATTAAAAATAAATTTGATATGTATCAAGAAATGAAATGAAATGGAGTGTTATGTCCCACTTTTCTGCACCTATTTGGCTAATAAGGACAGGCAAATGCCATGCATTGTGCAATGAGGTAAATTTTGGTTGGACACCAACATTAGCCTGCTCTTTTACGTTTTGCAACTGTCGAGGGATCAATAACGTGCACAGCCTGTAGCACATGAGACCTCGGTTTATTGTCCCTTCGATTTTTTTTCCATATCAGCACTTCTGATCTGCATCAAGAAAATGAACAAGACCAATGCCATAAAGTGAAGAACAGCATCACTCTTTTTTTTCTGATTTCAAACTTTTGATTAATTTGCAGACTTCGTAATTTCGAATTTAAGTTTTAACTTACACATTTTATCTTTTTTATCAAATCTATCAGACCTATCATTGCGTTGTTCATTTCTCTCAGGTCTATCATTGGTACGTTCTGGTTTATCAGATTTAGGACGACCTCTAGAGTTATTGCCCCTACTAAGTAGATTATGAATAGCTTCGTTAACATTGCCATTAGCAAAACGTAAAGCATTGGAAGCATCTTCTAGGGAAAAACCCATATCTATAATTTTAGCTACATCATGGTCTTCCAAAACCTACAAAAACAAAAAAAATATTTTAAAGGGATTGTAAAGTGGTTTTCTAAACTGTGTATGTGTATCGGGGACACTGATAGCATCAATTTGCACCATTCCAATTTTCATTCCGACGTCTGTGGTTCTTGCAATTCCACTAAAACTAAAACGTTTTATGACGTCACTGACAGTGATCTGCATAGACATCAAAAGTAGCTTCTGGTAGATCACTGTCAATGACGTCATAAAACGCATTTTAGTGGAAGGCAATTGCATCTTTTTTTGTTCAAAACATTTTATTACAAAAAATGATGCTAACTTTATATAGTTATACACATCTTGAGTCTTGTCCATAAGATAGTCTTTGTTCTAAAAACATGCTTTAAGCAAATTGTAAAGAGGTTTTCCAAACTGCTTATGTGTATGGGGGACATTGATTTGCACTATCTATACTTTTTGATTGACAGAGTTTGTTGGTCTTGTAATTTCACTTATACTAAGCATTTGATGATGCCAAGAGGTTTGGCCAGGGACCAGCTGGTAGAAAGGATCCACACAGAATCTAAGTTGTTATCCTTGTAAAATATAGATGTTTCTTTTTCTTTCTTTCTTTTTTTAGGCAGATTCTGCATCATAACCAGTTAAGCTAGGATTTCTAATATAACTGGAACCACAGACATCTTACCAAAAAATGAAATGATGCAAATAGCAGCCCTAATGGACCACGATACACCTAAAAAACCTGCCTCATTTGATCCTGGATGCCCAAACCATCTATCTTGATGACAATCTTATACCCAAAACACAAGATGTCATCATATGAAAAGCAGTAGATAATTTGAGAGATATTTTACTTACTATTTTATTACCACCACCAAAAGTTTTAGTTTTAGAATCTTTAGCTTGTAAAGCTTCTGCTATAACAGCCTGTCTTTGTTGTTGGAACTCATTTTTATCATCTCCTGTTTTCTCTTTATTAGCATCTAATGACTTGAAATTATCTACAATACAAATATCATTATTGGTATTAATTGTAAGTTAAAGGGATTGTAAAGAGGTTTTATAAGTTTTTTTATGTGTATAGGGGACACTGATAGCATCAATTTGCACAATTCCAATTTCAAATCAGATGTCTGTGGGTTAAGGAAGTCCACTTAAACTTAAGCGTTTTATGACAACACATGAGGGAGCTACTATAGCGATATTGATGCATTTCTGGTAATATGAGTACGGTATTGAAACAAATTAAACTTGCCTTTTCTAGGATTAGATAATTGTGAGAAACTTACCTTTTCTAGGATTAGATAATTGTGAGAAACGTACCTTTTCTAGGAGTAGATAATTGTGAGAAACTTACCTTTTCTAGGATTAGATAATTGTGAGAAACGTACCTTTTCTAGGATTAGATAATTGTGAGAAACTTACCTTTTCTAGGATTAGATAATTGTGAGAAACTTACCTTTTCTAGGATTAGATAATTGTGAGAAACTTGCCTTTTCTAGGATTAGATAATTGTGAGAAACTTACCTTTTCTAGGATTAGATAATTGTGAGAAACGTACCTTTTCTAGGATTAGATAATTGTGAGAAACTTACCTTTTCTAGGATTAGATAATTGTGAGAAACGTACCTTTTCTAGGATTAGATAATTGTGAGAAACTTACCTTTTCTAGGATTAGATAATTGTGAGAAACTTACCTTTTCTAGGAGTAGATAATTGTGAGAAACTTACCTTTTCTAGCAGTAGATAATTGTGAGAAACTTACCTTTTCTAGGATTAGATAATTGTGAGGTAACTTTTTGACCGAAAGGCACGTAGGGAGGTGGTCCACCTTCAGATCGGATGTTTGAACGGTTCTGATACTTCAGAGACTGGAAAATAAAAATTCTTTAATTCAAGACATCATCAGAGTATGGAACTCGGTTACAAAATCAAATTCACAAGCTGTTTCATTAAAGAGAATTTTTAAACTAAGCTAGCAACTAATAGGTGTTCAGAGCTTACTGTCGAAACTTAAGCCTTAACATCCATCTGTTTCAGTATCCATAATTATCTATGTTTGAAAGCCAAAAATTTGAGTCGTATTTTAATAAGACTACACATTATATGGAACAGACATATATATGCGTATCATTACGGTAAATATAATGTTTTATGAAACCTTACCCGTTTTAACTCCCATGTTTCATAAAGTCTCTCTACCCGTCCACCAAGTAAGCGAGTATTTTTATTATTAAGTAGTAATATATTAGACTCTACACCAACTGTACCTTCTATTAATAACTTACAACCTGGAGCTGTATTAAATCTACAAGATACAAAAAAATATAAATAGTTTTGGCAAATCAGAATTACTTTCTAAATCCTGGGTTTTCAACTTGGGGGACATGTCTCAGACTGGGGACATTTGGACATTCTCCAGGGGACACAAACTGATCTATAGGTCTGAAAAAATATGTTATATTTTATATTATCTTGAAACACCAGTGTCCACTGCCTGCAACGACCACAATTTAAGTTTGTATTAAAACGAAAAAATGCTGTGACGTGATGAAATGCTTCAAAATTGCATGTTTTTGATGACTTCTGCGGACAATTCAGGGGACATGGTAATTTCCTTACGCATTTTTGGGGACATTTGAGCAAACCTGTTGAAAACCCAGGTTCTAAAGAATCCTGTCATTGATCGGTTCCATATATTGCATGCGTATTTCTGACTGAGTAGAATGGAATAATGAAAGATGACTCAAAGGTGCATTTGTGCATCTGTATGGGCTAATGAGGACGGGTAAATGCCATGTAGTGTGCAATGAAGGAAATTTTTGCAGGACAGCCGCATCTCAAACTGTTAGGATATTTAACATGCACATCCTGTAGCACACAAAGCCTTGGTTTATTGTCTCAACTGAACGACTAGACACTTTTTCCATGTCAGTCTGTCAAACCTGCATTATGACAGGGGGTAACAAGATTGAAAAATCCAAATGTAACACCTCGAACTATCCCTGGACCTTCAGATTAGCAAGCAAGTGTCCAACTCATTGAGCCCCTTTGCATTTTTAAAGGTATTTGAATTTCACACCTCCACTAAGACAAGAATCCATGATCACACTTTTTATCACCCTGACTGAAGTATGTCTTGAAGTATCTTTAGATTTCTAAAATGAATTGTAAAGAGGTTTTCTAAACTTTTTATGTGTTTCGGGGACACAGATAGCATTAAATTGCACCATTTCAATTTGCATTCCGAAGTCATCTATGGTTTTTGCTATTTCTCTAAAACTGATGTGTGTTATGGCATCACAAAAGTGGAGGAACTATTGCTATCTATGCAAATCTCTACTAGTCATGTCATATAATTCTTAAGTTTTATTGGAACTGCAAGAACCACAGACATCAAATTGAAAATTGAAATGGTGTTAATAGATGCTACAAGTGTCATCGACACACATAAAAAGTTTAAAATTTTTTTTACAATCCCTTTAATTAAAATCCTTTTTGCATAACATTCGTAAAATGTAATACATACCCAATACTTTTTAATACTTCAGTTTCGACAGCAGTACAACTAGTATGACCATCAGTTAGAACTAATTTCATCATTCTAGGTGCTCCCTGAGATTCTTCATTATCTTTTGGTGCCGCTATATTCCTCAGTTTACTTAGTTGTAATACTACTGGTCCTTGTACCTGTTGAAATATAATAGTGGAATAAAGGTGGAAGGTATGAAATTTCCTAAAACCAAATTTAGATTATCTTAATATTTTACATGTAAGAAACGGCTGCTAGAATTAATTTAAAGGGATTGTAAAGAGGTTTTCTAAACTTTGTATGTGTATCGGGGACACTGATAGCATCAATTTGCACCATTCCAATTTCCATTCCGACGTCTGTGGTTCTTGCAATTCCACTAAAACTAACGCGTTTTATGACGTCACTAATAGTGATCTACTGAAAGCTACCATTGATATCTATGCAGATCACTATTAGTGACGTCATAAAACGCGTTAGTTTTAGTGGAATTGCAAGAACCACAGACGTCGGAATGGAAATTGGAATGGTGCAAATTGATGCTATCAGTGTCCCCGATACACATACAAAGTTTAGAAAACCTCTTTACAATCCCCTTAAGTATGAAACACCAGTCAACAATGAGGACCAATCTTTATGAGTAAAGGAATACAGAGGACACTCAAGGAATTTGCTATATTTCAATTTTCGGACGTCAATGAACACTTAAAGCAATACTACGTCTTAGAATGAACAAAAAAAATGAAGTTACCGTACTCAAACTTGGTCAATAAGAGTATATAACTTATTCATCAACAGTGTCCAAAGCATACAAACAGAATCAAATAAACCCAAAAAACTATGTAATTTTCCATACAATTACAGATTATTATTGATAAATGTCTTAAATTGGATTAAGGCATTTATCAATTATTGTATTTAAACATAGTTTTCTGGATTTATCAGATTATTTAGGTAATCTGTTTTATAGTTATGCCACTAGGTGTGTCCCCTGATGAATAAATACTCCTATTGACCAAGTTTGAAAATTTAATTTTTTTGTTCATTCTAAGACGTAGTATCGCTTTAAAGTGAAATTGTTGGAAATTTCTGATTGAAAATTGAAATCGTACACTATACAAGATGAATAAGAATAAAGAGAAACCTACATAGTCGAGTTTTCCTCTCTGCAAACCTTCTGGAACCCATTTTGCTCCTATCTCTCTCAAATCAGTCTAAAAAAATAAAACATCATGTACTGAACTTATGTTAAGATTTAATAATAATATATCAGTTTCATTTGACTATCACGAGTGCTTTTCTTTAGCACTATTCTGACAAAATCAAAATTATTTCCAGACTTACATTTAAAGCATTCTTAACAATAACATCAACTCGATTATTTCCATCTTCAGAACACTCTTTGATTCCTGTTTCTGACAAATGCCTGCAAGAGAAAAGACAATAATCATTGTGTATCTAAAACAGTTTATTGTGATTGAATTTTCAGACTTTAACATGGGCCCTACCTATCAGATATGTAATGTAGGCCTAGTTGTTCATATATTGCCAAAATGGGCCTACCTACAATTTTTGGGTAAAACAATATTTTATTCAATAATTGAAAGATATTGGGAAACAGGCTTATTATAGCCTAGCCTATATCATCCTTCTCCCAATTTACATACTTACCTACATGATATAACCTATGCTTTGTCTATGCACTATGCCTAACCTATCCTATCTAGTCTTTGTGATGCCCATAAATACTACTTACTAGACCATACCCTTAGCCAGGAGGGGTTCGGGGGGTTCGGGGGGTTCGGACGACCCCCCCCCCCCCCCCCCCCCTGAAAACAAATAAGCACTGTTAAAGCAGACATTCTGTTTGAATTGTGACTGTTAAAGTTGAGTTTGATTGTTTTGCGAGTCCATATAACCCCCCCCTTGGAAATTTCTGGCTACGGGCCTGTAGACTCTGGCAAGGCTAGTATAAGTAGCACAGTAGGTGAGTAGGCCTAGATATACAGTGCTCGAAATTCGACTACGGCAATCAGCAATGCCGTAGTAAAAGCTGAAGCAGCCAGAGTTTACTACGGCAAAATCTTTTTTTTTTTTGCCGTAGTAGGTATGACCCGTTGATGATCTTTTTCTTTTATAAACTGAAGTTTTGGTGGCAAAAAAACCTATAGTTTTTTTTTTTTATTTTTGGCAACAATCGAGGCAATGTCAAGGATTTTTCTGATTAAAAGTGTGTGCTATTTTTAGAAACCATGGTAGACTTACCATCCAGACAACGCAACAAACGATAAAAATAGCATGACCTATTTGGACGATCGAGACTACGTAATACCTGTTCACTAACAAAAAAAAAAAACAATCCGCTGAATATAGTATCGGATGAACTGATATTAGTGCAAAACGATTCCGTAATATTTTCAATTTTACGATGTAATATGAATCAAACAATCGTTATTAAATATCATTGAATGAATATAATTTTCAAATTGTGCGTAAATAATTAGTAAGTGGTGCAGCGTAATGATATAAGAAAAAATCGGCTGCTACTGCTAGCCGGTGAACCGTTCTATTTCCATTTCAACTTTCAAATACAACAAATGTACAAATGTCGATGACTGCAGAATGATACCTGCTTTGTTCTATTTATTCTTGTATTGCAAGAACTGACAGCTAAATTCCGAAGTGTAATTCATATTTCCTAAAACTTAACAATCCTATCATGAGTTTTTAACTTGCACAGAATGAATCACGATCATTTCGTCGATGAAAACTCGCGAAGTTTTTAGCCGACATAGAAAGGTATATACTAAGTATTGGTAGGCCTGTAAAAGCAGTCATGAGCAGAATGTTTACAGGCTACATTAAAAAATAAACTGATTTTATGAAACGAAATTACAGGTTTATTAAATTTGTACTTCCAGTCTGGCATAATAATCTACCGATAATGGAAGGACATGCTAAACGATGTCTACAGATGTCATATTGATGATTGACTGTTATTTCAATAATATGAAAACTTGAAAAGGCTTCAAAATTTCGTTTGGTGTTAAAGATTAGGCTACTGTAAAATTTCGATAATAAAAGTGAAAGTAGAAATACCCGGATGTTGTTTTATAAACAAATGTCAGGTGTTATGGTGTGCTTAAAATGCCAATTGTCGTGTGAATATAGATCAAATTATCGTGTTAATTAGGGGATTAATTAAGAAGACAATGATAATCTCGTCACATGATGAGATTAACACGTGTTATGGGTAATCAGAATTTAATAATGATTGATTTTTTATTGATTTATGGTAAAGAATTTTGACATTGAAAAACGGTAGGTCCTGTAAAAATTATGATTTCGAAAAAATGAAAAAGCGGTAGATTTTGACCTCCTGCCGGTAGATCGGGAGATGGCATGCAAAAGCGGTAGAAACCCGACATTATCGGGAGATTACACATGTATGCGTGGTCTATGGCACTATAACAATCTCACTCTCAGTACTAACCTAGTAGACCAAATTTTTTATTTTTGCCGTAGATGCCGTACTAGACTGGTTTTGCTACAGCATTTTTCTTTTTTTTTCTGCCGTACTAGAAATAAGCGAATTTCAAGCACTGGATATATTAATGCTATCTATCAGTGTCCCCGATACACATACTAAGTTTAGAAATACGCTTTACAATTTCTTTAACATCATTAATTTCAGAACTCTTGAGTACGTCTTAAAAAAGGAATGAGAAGGCTACTTTCACTTTAGTAAAAAATTCTTGAATGTTCCACAGATTGCCACACTGTGTTGAAATTAGTTCACAGAGAATCAACAAGAATGGAATGTCTGCAATATTTCAATGCAGATTCCATTTCCTACAAACGTTTATGCAGGTTTGGGGCACGTCTTATGATTTCTAGTGGTGTTTGTCATTACAACTACATTGTCGAGTTGGTGAAAGGTTCATTATTGACTGAGAAAATATAAAAACTTTTGACACATACCATCCTTTCCTTGCCAATTCATCACCCGCCATCTTACCGACCTAACAGTAAACTCTGATTTGATTGGTCAAAAAACCACAATGTCTGCTACCGTATATAAACCATGCATGGCACGAAAAATCTCATTTATTTTCCCCACCAAATACAATTTCTGACAAAGAACGGATTAATGGGTCTAAAAGATTTTGAGAAATTTGACATGACCAAATTATTAGTTCTAGGTGTCAATGATGAATTTCATTACTGAATCATATTTTTGGACGTTCACGTTAACAGGTGGCCGCCCTGATGTCACAGCTCTTTTGATAGGCTGTTTGTGTCCTCAGTTGACCCATTCGGTCATTCTTGATAAATCGGTCCGATTGAATAAAAACTCGGTCGCCATTATTTTTTAAGTCTCCATTTTCCAGTCGCATTAGATTGAGACCTGTTGATTGCGACTACTTCCGTTTTTTAAAATGCACTTGTTTGGTGCAAAATAATGCAACAGAATGAATGTTTGGGGAATTTATTCCTGTAAAATTGTATGTAGATCCACTTCGATCTACCATTTATCAAAACAAATTACATATTTACCCACATGGCGAAGAATTAATTCTTTTCTCGCATGTAGATAAAATTGATTGAGTGATGAGTTTTTCCAAAATATGGTCATGTCCAAAATTTGGGTGTATCCATAAATAATAAGGAGCAAGATCGAGAGGTCGAACTTTTCGTATTCATTCCGATTTCTTGCTTGTGTACACTTTTGTAATGGCGGAAATAGATGACTAAATAGAAGTGGCACAGTCTTGACTCGATACTGAGTATTTTCTTCATTCAAATTATAAATAGAAATCTTTTCGAATGACACATAAATCGTCTGCAGTGTAATAGTGGCATGAAACACATTTAATGATTGGACAAGACAAGGGAACGTTATTTTTAGAACATAAAAACTGTGCCAAAAAATTACATGACCAACTAAACTTTCACAACACAAAAAAAGATTTTGACTGTTTGGCCTTTTATTCTATGAGAGTTCAGGCCAATAATATTCTTTGTGATATCAAGTTGAATTGAAATAGGCATTTAATTCTCGACTTTATGCAGTTCATTAGTTTTAGAATGTGTAAAGTGTTGTTTTGTTATTCCTATTCATTGTTTGAGACTGAGAGTTGAAAGGCTGCATGACTTTTTTTGTCATGTTGGATTTATTTGATGACTGTTATTGTTGGAAATAATATTGAAGTGTTTGGATTATTTACACCAAAATAAAATGGATAAGAAAGATACTACTAAAAGGAATAGCTTCGTGAGTATAGTTTTTATAACAATTAATCTATCTTAAAAAAAAACTGCATAGAATTTGAATGGCTGTGATCTTCTCTTTTTGTCATTGATGACAATAAAATGAGTAATCAGCTGAGACAACTGAATATTAGTAGAATGAGGCTGCCTAGAATGGTATTGTAATCTTACATCTAGGTAGGGCTTGGCGATATTGGTTAAAGTGGATATCACGATATTCATCATTAATATATCACGATATGGGTATATATCGCGATATTTTTAAGAAGGGTTTTTACTGGTTTTTGAAACAAAATGTTCATGTCAAAACAATCAAAAAATCTTAAATGTAAGAAAAACAGTAAATATCTGTCAAAACAACCAAATCTTCAATAGCATGAAAAAAACACATCGTTTTCAAATATCTAAAAGTATTAAGTTATGTGTTAAAACTGTTAAAATGACTTTATCTTGACCAAAATGTGACGATATATCATGATAATTACATATATCACGATATGGCGATATTTCGGTATTTTTATTTGAGGCGATATTACTAACGATATAAATTCCTATACCGGTATTTATCGCGATACTGGTATATCGCCCAGCCCTACATCTAGGCTATAGCAGTGGTACAGCTGTCATACGGTTTTTGTAAATCAGGAAACTTCCTAAAATGTGCAGGCTTACTTTATATTAACTACCGCCGGTACCCTATAAAAAAAAGGAATCAGAATTTTTTAATGTAGGCAATGTTGAATGTTGATCTGAGAAAGTCTGGCAAATAGACCAGGGAATGAATATATATACCAATACCAGTTGGGACCTTAGATAGCTACCGGTACCGATCAAATTTATATGATAATGGTAATAGAAATATTAAAAATATTAAAATAGAACCTGAAACATATTTGATATTTTTAATATTTCTATATCGCTCTACATTTAATGTATTGAGCACTATTTTAACAGTAAAAATATTTTGTTATTATTATATGATAATGGTAATATAGAGTTTCTAAAGTCTAATATAAGAATTAACTTAAAATATATTTGACATAAATGTTTATAACCATATCTAACCAGGGTAGGCCTGCCTATCTGTAGTAGACCTTGAACATTGCAGGTGCCCTAAATCAGGGAATGGTCTCTGATGGTGGTTGATTAGTAGAGTGATTAACCATGTTAAATTACAATTAACATCATTAGTTAATTTGTTAATTACTATAACAATGGTCTATTATTAGTCATAGAGTGTTAATCTATCAATGAATTATAAACCAAGTACGGTATTAAATTTCCTTAAGTATCATTTATTAGGATATATACTGTAATAACACTGCTACTGTTCAGTAAACTTATCAAGTCGCTATTTTACCAAATAACTTTAAAATCATTAGATTTGAATGCCCTATATTGAGCTGATATATATGGGTTTGTACTGCCATCGCCCTTTAGTCCTAAAGTGGGTTTAAACTCTTTGAAATAGATTTAGGTTGACTAGAGGTTTAAAACAATTAGATGTGTAATTTAAAGTGAAATGCTAACCTAAGAATATACCAAGGAAACGCAGCCACTGTAAATGAATCAGAAATCTGTGGTTCCATCAAATCAGCTTAAAACTAAGTGTTCAATGACATCATATGAAACAAGCATATTGCCAGATTTGTGACATTGAGATTTAGTTTATGGAAAACAAGCATATTGCCAGATTTGTGACATTGAGATTTAGTTTATGGAAAACCAGAAATCAGAAATCTGTGGTTCCATCAAATCAGCTTAAAACTAAGTGTTCAATGACATCACACTTGGGAAGGTCATCTATGAAACAAGCATATTGCCAGATTTGTGACATTGAGATTTAGTTTATGGAAAACCTTCTAACAATCTCTGGGGAGCCGCGGTGGCTCAGTGAGTTAGACGCTTGTTCGCTAACCTGAAGGTCCAGGGTTCAATCCCAGCATGGGTCGAGATGATACCTTCGGATTTTTCAACCAGGGGCCAGTTTCACTAAATCCTAACTTAAGATAATTTTAGTGTTCCAGTCTTCTGATTGGTCAATCACTAAAATTGATTGTAAATGTTGTTTTATTATCCAATCAGATTACTGTATTTCTTAAAATCTGGATTTTATCTTAGTTAAAATTTTGTGAAACAGGCCCCCGGTTTCCCCCCTCCCCTGTCAGTGATGCAGCTGACATGGAAAAAGCGACTAGTTGTTCTGATGGGACAATAAACCACAGTCCCGGGTGCTATTGGCTGTGCACGTTAAAGATCCCTCGACAGTTGGAAATCGAAAATAATAGCAGGCTAATGCCGTTGTCCTGGTAAAATTTCCCTCATTGCACACTGCATGGCAGAAAATCAGGATGTAAAACTCATAGAAATAGGAACCTTAAAATGACCACAGTAAATATACATTGATTGATTTAATTCACAACAGTACGGTACTGAACATTAATTGCTACTGTTGAGTCTATAAAATAAATATATTCTGTTGATAACACCAGGTAAACACTAGAACACTAACACTGACCCTGAAGCAGTGGACTGTCATTCTATGTTGACCAACACATAAATATACTAGACTTACTATATCTGTTACTGTTTCTATATATACTAGTTGTTTTATACTGTATAGCTACCGTAAACAAATATGATATTCTAATGAGTTAAATGATAAGTGCTGTCCTGATGAAAGTTTTGTACCCTAAACACACAATATTAGTATGCTAACTCTTCTAGACACCTGATACCACTTTTTATTATGAAATATTTACCGTAAATCATTTATTGATATGATATAAGCTTACTTTCTGAAATGAAAGGTTCATTAGCTGCTACCAATGTTTGGCCAATGTGTTCGCATGGATTTCGAGATTTGATTTACAGTTGGGATCGTTCCTGCTTGGTTTTATTATTCATTAATTTTGATTATTAGCCTATAGCTAATTTTGATCATGATTTTCGTATTTTTAGCCTACTTTTGTAACACTGTGTGTGTACTAGTGAGTACACAAGACTGATTGGGCTGTAGAACTTCACGTTGTGTTTTAAATAAATTTATTTTACATCTATAAACATATGAAAGAAAGATGGCTACAGTTTCATGCCACGTTGTTGACTGTAAGACGGCATGTTCGGAAGTGTCGAAAGCGTGCAGTTGGAACCAGTTCGTTTACAGTAGTCTGCTTTGGGGACACCTTCGTATAGCTTACAACACAAAAAACATAGTCCGAGACACCGAACTTTAATTGTCACTTTCTGAAGATTCCACAAATTTGGGGCGGGGGCGAATGGCAAGTCTCTTGCTGCGTCTCAATGGAACAGTCTCTTCTTGTGGAATCGAAGATTTAGTGTTCGTAAAGAATTCCTTTGGTTCCGAAAGTGATACTTCCAATGGGTATAGTAGGTGAATTGAACGATTGGTAACACCAGTTTTAGTCTGGACTGAGGCTGCACGAACAAAACCATCTGATCCACGAATCAAACTCTTCACAAGAGCAAGTTTCCATAAGCATCGCGGTCGGTCTTTATCATGTACCAGTACTACATCTCCAATCTTGATGACATTCGTTCTGGTTTCAGTCTTCTTTAGCTGGTAGGTGTGTCTCTCTCGTAAAGTCGACAAATATTCAGATTTAAAGCGATTGACAAAATGATGAAACACTGCTGCACGATGTCGCATCGCCTTATTTAAACCATTATGAAGTTGATAATCTTCGTCTACTTCAACTTCAGGATCAATAACAGGATGAGGTAAAGTTGTTATATCATAGCCGTACAACAACTTTGATGGAGTTATTGGTTCGGGATCTTCAGCACTCGTGGATACATATGTAAGTGGTCTGTCGTTTACAACTGACTGTACCTCTTTTACAAGTGTCTGCATTTCATTTAGATCTATGAGAGCTCGACGTAACACCTTCTTGATCACCAGTTTCACCACACCAATCAATCGTTCATACATTCCACCCCAGTGTGGCGATTTTGCAGGGATATGTTTCATGTAAATAATTTTGTTGTTGGCAAGATGATTCTGTACAGCTGGTTCATCCAAACCATTAAAAAGCTTGGTTATTTCTTCATCAGCTTTCAAGAATGTTGCAGCGTTGTCACAAAGTATCATGCTTGGAATACCATATATGGCGGTATGCCTGCGAAATGCCTGGAGGAACTGGTCTGTAGACATGTCAGTTACAACTTCTAGGTTTACATTTCGTGTTGTGCTGCATGTAAATAAGCAGATGTAACACTTCTGAATTCTCTTGCCACCATTCTTTACCATCAGATGACCCGTAAAGTCGATACCAACTGTTGAATACGGTTTAAGTCGGTTTAGGCGAAAATCTGGTAAGGCTGGGGATGGTGGAAGCCTGAAAGGTTTGCCTACATGATAACGACAAGCTACACATCTTCGTAGAACTCTTGATACTTCACTACGTGCTGCTGGTAACCAAAAGCGTCTTCGTAAAGCAGTGACGGTTGAATTAACCCCTGCATGAAGTTGACAAGAATGCACTGATTTAACCAATAGGTCCGTCAAAAGATTCTTCCTGGATATAAGAACTGGTAATTTGGCATCTTTGTCGAGTTGAGCATACTCGAGTCTGCCGGGGGCGACAATCAGATTACACCAGTTCAGTCGTAGACAGAGTTGACGGACTAGTTGAGGCCTGGTCTTTGTAGAATCCGGCTTCTTGAGTAAATATGCAAGTTCTACTGGGAAACATTCTTTTTGATGAGCTTTGAGGATGCTAATCTCAGCTTCTTGAATCTCTTCAGTAGAAGGCACTGAAATGACTCTATTCGTGGTATCTTGAGGTTTGGCTACTAGATGACGTTGCTTTGAGTTCTGTATAAATCTCTGAACATACACCATTGTGCGAAGCAGCTTTTCGTAAGAACTGTATCTGGAAACATCGAGAAGTTGATGAAGTGCACCGTTTAAAACAGCTGAAGTAACAGCAGACGTACATGTGATGTTACCATTTGAGTTTATTTCATCAATATCACCAGGTGAATCTGTGTTGTCAAATTTACCAACAATAGGGTCAGGCCATTGTTCAGGATATGGCAACCAATCAGGTCCAGAAAACCATAATCTTGAGTGTTTTAATTGATCCGCTGTGCAACCTCTTGATGGCAAATCAGCTGGATTATCTTCTGATCTGACGTGGTTCCATTTGGTGACATCCGATAATCTTCTTATCTCGTCCAGACGATTTTTTACAAAAATGTCCAGTTTCTTGGTAGATGATAACCATGACAGACATATGCTAGAGTCTGTCCAGTAAAACTGCTCAACCACCTTGAAATCTTTGTAAAGAATATCCACCAACGATCTAGAAAGTCTGCAACCAATCACCATAGCAACCAGTTCCCATCTTGGTACGGTGTATTGACGTTTGGACGAAGCTGTTTTGAATTTAGAAGAAACCAACCAGACCTGATGATTTTGACGGAGATACAGTACACATGCAGCTGCAACATTTGGACTTGCATCACAGAACGTGTGTAGCTGTATGGGTTCATCTTTATCCAGGTCGACGAATCGTTGAATTTGTATTCTTGAAGCTGCTTCGATGTCCGACGCAATATCATGGTACTCAAGATGGAGATGAGAAGGAAGAGTTGTATCCCACTCATAATTCTGTTTCCAAAGTTCGGAGATGAAATTCTTTGCTCTAACAGTAACTGGTGTCAGGAACCCTACAGGATCAAAGGTTGAGGAGGCCGAACTCAAAGCTGTGCGTTTGGTGAACTTATCTTGTGATGATGGAACAATTGGTTTCTTCGGAAAGGTAATAGTATCTTCGTTATGATTCCATACCATACCAAGTAAAGAAGTATGTTCTTTCGTAGATCCAGTACCATCTTGCTTGATTATATCCTGAAGTGTATCCAGATTAGTTGACCATTGACGTAGGTTCATATCTGCTTCACTCATAATCTGACGTGCTGAATGATAATACTGGATGGCTGTATCTTCATCATCTTGACCACTGAGAACGTTATCGCAGTACAATTTACGTTTAAGATCACCTGCAACCTGTGATTTGAAGTTGTCAGGATCTGCTACATACTTAGACAAGTGGTAGATAACTGTTGAGTTCAATATGAATGGTGAACTTTTACCACCGAAGAAGACAGAAGTATATCTGTAGACCTTAATGGGCTTGTTTGGATCTCCATCTGCATACCAAAGGAATCTGACATAATCACGATCAGGTTCAAACAGCTTAATCCTCAAAAATGCCTTCTCTATGTCAGCAACCAGAGCGTATCTGTTAAATCGAAATCGTTGTAACAATTCAAATAACGGTTGAAGTAGACATGGTCCGGTATGGAGACAATCGTTGAGAGACGTTCTTCCAGCATTGGCAGCATAGACGACTCTTAATGGTGTGGTTTCACTCTCTGGACGAAGTACGAAAAAGTGGCTTAAATAGTGAGCACCAGATTCTTTCCATGGATCTTCATCTGGAACGGGTTCGACATAGTTCTTTTCGAGTTGATCTTGAATAATTCTAGAGTATGGTTCCCAGAGTTTCAGTTTCAACAGTCTGTTCTTCACCTGTTCTAATCTATTAAGAGCAATTGACAAGTTGGACTGCAGTGTTGGCTGATTGTCTAACCATGGTAATGGTGCATAATACGTCCCATTGCGGTATTCTATCTGGTTGATGAATCTCTCAAAAAATTCAGAATCTATCTTGTCGTCGAACGGCTCGATTCCCAAAGATTCAATTTGTAGAGACTTCGCTACTTTGTCGTGTAAATCAAAGTCTGTATGATCTGTGGGTATCCATTCAACATCATCATGACCAGAAGATTCGACCATCAAACATAGTGTTGCAGCTCCATCAACTGTAGATACTTGGTTGTTGACTGGACCATAAACTAGATAGCCCAAACTGGATGCTTGTACCAATGGAAACCCGAGAATGATTTCAGGTTTAAGGAATTTCCAGACGGAGTCCAAACCAATCAATATGTGGACATCAAAATATAGTTGGTCGAATTGGTTCGCCAATCGTAAATGCTTGATATGGTCCTTCTGTAGACAATCCGACCATGTATTGCAGTAGATGGGTTGTACAATCTGATCTTTGAACAGAACTTCTAAACTAACAACACCGTCATCTGTGACGACATCGATGGAACCAACAGGAAACTCGTACAGAGATGATCTTCCACCAAAGGAGTCAATGACAATACGCCTTTTACCATATGGAACCAATTTCAGATTTCTGGCATGTTGTGACTTGATATAGGTTAATGTTGAACCTTCATCAAAGAAGAAGTTAGTTTCTAACGTAGTTTGACCATTCTTTACCGGAGCAACAGCAGTCTTCAGTAATACTGGGTCTAAGCAAGACTTTAGTTCTGGTAAATCGTTAGAATTGGTCTGTGGTTGTGCTGAACTAACATCTGACAGTGATGTATAAGCTACACTTTCTGTGCCTGTAAAAGCTGCGTTCGTTGTACCAGTCTGTGTAGAAGGAGTAGTTCTGTGTGACTTCCCTGATGCAGACTTGAGTATATTCGAACCATGAATAGCTGTATGATGAGATTCTTTACATATCGAACATCTCCATTGTGAAGGGCAGTTGTCAATAGAATGAGAATCTTTAAGACAATTCATACATCTATTATGAAACTTGGCAGCTTTGACACGATCGTCGACAGAAAGTGTACACTGGAATGTGTTGTGTTGTCCACCACAAAATTGACAAAGACGAGCTGGTCTCTTGAAAAGTTTGGTATTTGAAGATCTTGATGACTGAGTGGATGACGAAGCTGGCATGGCTGTGGCACTGCCTGAAGAAAGAGATTCGGGTTTAACAATCGTTGTTGGCTTACTTGAAACCGTTTTGACTTTCTGTTGACTAATGGTGTTGATCTGCTCCAATTTGTTAACCTCAGTATGAATGACATCCATCAGCTCCATGAGAGTAGGATTTTCATTGGTGTATGATTCCAGAATTGTTGTGAGAACATCAGTTGGCAGCTTCTCCATTAAAATTGGAACGTAGAATTCCCCATAATTTTCAGGTAGCAAATCCAATGTCTCCAGGGATCTGATATCACCAATGACTGCATCATAAAATGCTCTTAGAGATGAAGAATTATACTGTGGTTTCAAAATATTGACTAATGCAAGACAATGAGAATTCTTGATGAGAGTGCGATTACCATAATTGTCTTTAAGTGTCTGAACCAATAGAGCATAGTTGTCGTTACTGGCTTGAATTCCCTCAATCCTTTTCTTGACAGTTGAACCCAGCTGACCTCTAAGATAGTTGAACTTAGTGACATCAGAGATATCCTTACAGCTATGAATTTCACTTTCAAAAACATCCCAAAAGCTATACCATTTGCGTTGATCACCATCAAATGTAGGAAGTACTATCTTTGGTAGTTTGACAGATGAATGTTTCGCTGATTTGGTAGAAGCTGATGAAGAAAGTTTACTTGCTTTATCCAGAGACTGCAGGAAATCACCGATACGGGCTAACAGTAATGCGTGATTATCTGATATAACATCACATTCTTCAAAGTCATATTCAGCACTCTGGTCTTCTTTCATTTGAATGAGGAGATCTTGAATTTTGTCATCATATTCTTCAAGTTTGTGTTTAGCACTCACAAGTTTGTCTTTGACAACGAACAAAGTCTTTAAATCAGGATCTTCACTAGCGATTATGACATCCACTCGTCTATCTTCTTTTGTAAACAAACTTCTCAAAGTAGCTCGTTTTCGTACGAATCGTTTGTGGGTTTCGGACAGGTTCTCTGTAACATCCGACGTTTCACCATCTTTTGGCATCTTGTAGGTGAATTATGACGAAGAAAAGACGTAAAAATTGAATACGTTTACCAATTTCCAGAGATCTTCTTGAATAATTCAATGCTCAATGTCGATGATGTGTTTTCGAACGTCTTTAGATGAAAGGAAACCTGCCCGTTGCCGCTTACATGTAGAACACTTCGTCAATGAAACTGCAAACCATTTCCATTCTTCTATCTATGTATGTTTTGGTACAAGCGTTGTACCACGGCACCAATTGTCACGGCACCAATTTGTGTACTAGTGAGTACACAAGACTGATTGGGCTGTAGAACTTCACGTTGTGTTTTAAATAAATTTATTTTACATCTATAAACATATGAAAGAAAGATGGCTACAGTTTCATGCCACGTTGTTGACTGTAAGACGGCATGTTCGGAAGTGTCGAAAGCGTGCAGTTGGAACCAGTTCGTTTACAGTAGTCTGCTTTGGGGACACCTTCGTATAGCTTACAACACAAAAAACATAGTCCGAGACACCGAACTTTAATTGTCACTTTCTGAAGATTCCACACTGTGTTTATAGATAGATTTTCTAAAAGATTAGATGCTAAGAAGAGCAATATTTTTTACGTGCACACACGCATTTAATTCGAAACTTGCTGACTCTATTTCCAGCCTTTGACAGCTATATGGACAGATATGGAAAAACTAAGCCACAAAAAATTGGGAATTTTCTACACGTTGCACGCTCAGCCTTTCAATTCTTGAAAAACAACTTTGATAGGCTTGCATACATGGCCTTTATGGCTTGGGGGATAATGATGGTATGAATGAACTACAAAATCATCCATCTTTCCAAATATATCGAAGTTTTGTGGATTTGAGGTAAATAAATATGTTTAAAGCCTCCGCTGGGGTGTGGAAAATCGCAAGTTTTTTTGGGGCCTAGTTTTGGGACTCTCTCCCACCCATATCTGTCCAAATATCTATCAAAGGCTGGGGAAAGAGTCAGCAAGTTTCGGACTAACACACATTCTGCATGATAAGCTCAGTGTGATTGGAAAACGTAGGTTTAGTATAAATTTTGTTAGATTACAATAGAAAAGAAATATATTGGGTGAAAATAACAAATTATGATCTAATTTAGCTTAGCTTAGATTGGTGGGCGATATAGATTCAAATGACATACTGGTACCAGGTAATGGGCAGAAATTTATACTGATGATGATCTTAATGTAAAAGCCAACCATTGATTATGATGGTGTAGGATATACAGTTATGTATAGATGATCATTCTGCATGTGATATATTTACTGAAAACTTAAAGTTTATTTACCTTGTTTGTTTTCTCATACCAACAATCAACATATTGTTTACATTTTAAACAAACAAAAACATGGCAAGTTTTGCATTGTGAGCTTTCAGTATTTATTTGCCGATGTATTTTAAAAGGATAGTAAGCCCTAGTACTGTTAGGGCTGGGTCTAATAATTGAAATAATCGATTATCAACGCTACAAATTATTTATTTCGATTATCGATTATCAAATTTCATAATCGATTAAAATTCATAGTCAAATTTTCTTTTAATATTATCTGCTACACGCTTATCAGAGAAGTCACAACCCATTTTATCATGATAATCATACAAAATTCTTGACATTACTTCAGTTTCATTTGTCTTCGATACCTGATATTGATAAATAACAAATATTCAGGTACAAAAACGTACATGAACATATGAAGATATGCAGTATTTGATTGTAGGCAAACTGTTTGTCAGATTTAAATTCTGAAGCATTGCACTTCTAATTATATGATAAAAATTTAGCTTTCACAATTTTATTGATAAAGCAAGTATCCAAACATCATTACTTTGATGTAGGCTTAGGCTTGTTGAGCAGGGTTTGGGATCCAAATTTTACGAATTAAAAATGTGACTACCAGTACTTAGTGCAAAACTGACTGTCTCTATTCCCAGCTTTTGATTGCCATTTTGACAGTTATGGCTGGGGGAGAGTCACAAAAACTAAGCCTTAGAGGGTGTGGATTTATATACTTTAAATCCACAAAACCTCGATATATTTGGAAAAGTGGATATTTTTGTAGTTCATTCATACCATCATTATCCCCCTATAACATGCAGGCCATGCCTTTTTCCAAGAAATTTACTCTGTTGGGCATGCTTGCGCAAGGTGCAGAAAATCCTTAATTTTCGTGGCTTAGTTTTTCTGACTATCAACCCCCTCCCCCCACCACCTTTACCCTCCAATATCTATCAGAGGATGGGAATAGAGTCAGCAAGTTTTGGACTACTAAAAAGGTCTGAACTGGCTTTATAGGCCTACAGGAGGCCTACATTAAATTTAAATGTTAATCAAATTTTGAATTCTCTAAGAATTCCATGGTATAAGTTTACAGCTGTACATGTTATCACTAGGTTAAAGTTACACATGATGAAATATACATAACCTTTCGCAACTTTAATCATAAATAATGAAAACTAAATAGATAATATTCATAGTTTTATCTCTAATTTTTATACATATACCAGTTTGTAATGTATAAATTATACATGTGCTTTGAGTTAAAACATGTTTGTGTTTCTTTCAACTTCTTACAAATACAAGTTGTTTAAACATGTTAAGATGTATTGTAAAGAGGTTTTCTAAACTTTGTATGTGTATCAGGGACACTGACAGCATCAATTTACGCCATTCCAATTTCCATTCCGACGTCTGTGGTTCTTGCAATTCCACTAAAACTAACGTGTTTTATGACGTCACTAATAGTGATCTACATAAATATCAATAGTAGCTTCCGGCAAATCATTATTAGTGACGTCATAAAATGCGTTAGTTTTAGTGGAATTGCAAGAACCACAGATGTCGGAAGGGAAATTGGAATGTGTCCCCGATACACATACAAAGTTTTAAAAACGTCTTTACAATCCCTTTAAAGGGCCATTCTGCTTTTTTGAAAAAAGTTTCCATTATCAAAAAAATCGCAAATGCTACCTGAAAGTATTTTTAAAGCACGCTTACTGTATCTCTATATCTTCTTGATCAAACTGAATTTGGTTTTAAAGGGTTAATTACAAACAGGGAGTACTTATTGTTAATTAAGCAATTTGACCTAGTTTTAGTGTTTGCCCTTTAAATGGCTCAATATTTCTAGCTGAAACTTTTCAAATACACAAGAGGGACATTTCTCTATAATTAGGCTTTTATTTTACTCAAATCCGTTCAGTAGTTTTCTATCAGCGTCCAAAAAACATAACACACTTAAAAACCTTATGATGTTTTTAGCCTTTGAAATTTAACAGCTGGATTTTTTTAGTTAAAACTTTCAGATACATTCAAGGGCACATAGTTACAGATTTTGGTGTAAAGTTTTTACAAATTTGAGCAAAAACAATTTTTGACCCAAAAAAAATTCAGACTGTCCCTTTAAGTAAGGGTATAATTAAAGGTACCATATTTTGAGATTTTCATTGACCCTCAATAATGCTGAATGTTCCCTTTAAACTGGCATCTGATTGTTTATTTTTTCGTCAAGTGTTTTTTTGGGAATTCAAAAAACACATATATTTGTTTGAGATTGAAATTGTGAAAATGAAAATCTAAGGTGTCCTAAAACGTGTAAAATCCAAAAACTTCATGTACATTGAAAATTGAAAAATCCTCATAATGAATCATTAGTCTGCTATGATATATAGGCCTACCCTAGTGCATGTTCCTTTAGCAACGGCTATCATTTCATTTCATTACATTAATCCGTTGCTATCATGATAAGACTTTCTCGTCATTAATTTTGATTGGTCGAACAATTATTGTTCGACCAGTTATATTCCTTGTAACAAATTATTGCGTGAAAACTTTCGAATGACCAGACGTCAAATTTATTGTAGCAAATTTACCTTGTGATAATTGAGTCTCAACGGTCATAAATTGAATGTGACGTGTTTTTTAAACGAGGTTATTAGTTGATAATGAGGAGAAAACCCTGTCAATCCAGCAACGGTAGATAATGTCTAACGTTGCTGAAGGAACATGACCCTAGTGATGAAATATAACTAGATAGAGGTTAAATTATGACTACAATACTTGTAGTGGGTGTTACAAATATACTTGTTTGTTTAAATAAAACTATAGTCTCTCTCTATCTATTAATAGTTATAGGTAACATTGCTATTTAAACTATGTCCACTTAACTAACAATTAAATTTGGGTAGGGCCACCTTTAATGTAAATTGGTCAAGGTGTTGTTTTCAGGAACATTCAACTTCAAATTTGTATAGAATGGCCCATTGAAAAACATCTTGCTATAGTTGGTACTGATTTACTGAAGGAATACAACCTCTTAGAATGAACAAAAAATCTAAATTTTCAAATTTGGTCAATATGAGTATATATATATCAAGGGACTTGCCTGGTGGAATAACTATAAAACAGATTATGATAAATCCAGAAAACAATGTTTATATACAATAATTGAAAAACCCTTAATCAATTTAAGGCCTTTATCAATTATAATCTGTTATTATATGGAAATTTACATAATTGTATGGGTTTTTTGCATTCTCTTTGTATACATTGGACATCGTAGATGAATATATACTCTGATTGACCAAGTTTGAGAACTTAATTTTTTTGTTCGTTCTAAGAGGTTGTATCGCTTTAAGCGCGTAGAGTAATTGTTTTTATTTAACACGCTCTATAAATATTGTATTTATTATTTTTATTACTGATGGCAGCGATTTGCAAACAGTCACATTGAACAATATATGCACAATTTTTGGTACTGAATGCTACAGAAAAGTGCTGTGCTGAATTGAATCAACAAGCATTAATATGTACAACCTCTCAGTCTAATTAAAATCAGACCCCAATTTCGTTCCGTACGTTTTTTTAAACACTACATTAGGGTCTGAGAACCACGTGCGATAGCAAGTGTCTACGTGCACTCTGACCTTACCTTGATAAAAAATGACCTGATAAACTAGTCTACAGCACTTAGGAATCCTAGAATGCACCTATTGTTTGCGAACAAAATCCCAGCGCTGGAAAGGGCAAAGATCTGATAGGTTAAAACCAGAGATAAGGCAGACACTTGCTATCGCACGTGGTTCTCAGACCCTAATGTAGTGTTTACAAAACCAGATTTAAAAAAACGAACGAAACGAAATTAGGGTCTGATTTTAATTAGACTGTGCAACCTCTTTACCATGGTTACTTGACAAAACAAAATTCGCAAAAACCCTATTTAAACACTGTTCTTCAAGTTGGTATTGAAAAGTTCAAGTTGAAAAGAGCAAGTCTGGATGTTGATTACCAGATGGTATTTGGGTGGAAACTGTAAAATATGGAGCCATATCCTGATAGTTCTATATAATATTATTATTATCAGATGGTGAACAATTGGTATTAGTGTTATAGTGTTATAGTGTTATAGTACCAAGTGTTATTTATTCAATACAACTTATTATAGACATGTATTAAGAAACAATATTAATGTGATAGGGTTATTGAACTGTTAGACAAAGGTTAATACCGGTAGTTCTTGATTTGACCACTTAGTTTTTACAGCCAAAGTTTTCTGTGTCAAATTTTTAGTGCTCACACGAATGGTGATTTTTACCATTCGACTATTCGACAGTATCATTCGATTTGCATTCGAATATTCGACGATATTTTGCATTAAAAAATCGCATTGAAAAAACGGCTATTTACAACCGAAATTTGTCGTATTCTCAGCTGCTATATAGACACATAACTGTAAACAACTCGATAGGGATAATAAATGTCGTTTTCTCAAAGAGATTATTTACATTTTTGTAGCATCTGAGCCATAATTGTCAATGAATAATCCATTAAATTTTTCAATTAAAATCCTATCGTAATGAAACAAAATAAACACAGAAAAAAGATCATCGAACGTTCCTTAATCTGATTGGACAATAAAGATAGCTATTTATAACAGCAAATCAATTAACAGTATTTTTCTACTTTCGTTTTGACATGTTGGAGGAGATGGTCAAAGGTCAAAAATGTGTTCAGAATCCGTGTGCAAATCATAACATCCGTCGGTGCCATTTAACATGATTCTACACAATATACCCGGCGGATCTATGTTTCAAATTCTTTCGATGATATATCAAAGCATGTTTACATTTTGTAATCATCTTTTATAACATTAAAAAACTGATTATCTACTGTTTTAAAAATGGTATTACGAAATGATAATTAGGCCTATGAAATTCGGGGACAAACAACCTGGTCCGATTTGTCTTGTGTCAACACCGTTCAATTTGAGCTATCGGCTTTCTGTCATTTTTCGCTAACCTATCGGGATTTTTTATTGATAATAGTTCAAATCAGCAACTTTGAAGTTGAATTTTTAAACGGAATATTGTAGTTTGCAGTCATCTTGCAAGTTGTCTTGGTGTTTGATTCATGTTTAGAACAGTATTCCAAACTTCTTTGATCTTGTTTTTGCATTAGCCGCCATTTTAGTTTGACACGGGAGCATTTGATAGCGCAATGTTATAACTTTAAACAAATTCATCAAGTTATTTATTAGATATGCGAATAATCGAATGGTAAAATCCGATTCGAATATTCGCCAAAATGGATTCGAATTTTGATATTCGACTATTCGTGTGAGCACTACAAATTTTCTCGATGTCATGACATGACAACAGGTTAAGGGATTGGCTGAAAGGCTCCAATTTGATTTCAGGATAGAAAGTTAGGACAATGACAATCTAATTAAACGAAATGTAATCTAATTTTGATTAGATTGGTCCAGCTTGGTCTAGATGCATTTCAATGTTTCTAAATTAATGGCTTAGTGAGTTAAACACTTTCCCACACTGCATGGCATTTGCCCGCCCTCATAAGCCATGCAGGTGATTACGAATTTGCAGCTGACTGAAAAGATGACTTTGATTTTTTATTCAAGTCATCACATCAAGTCATCAGACTTTCACACTTTCACTGCTAATTGAGATAAGAACCCACCACAACCTAAACAAGCAAATGATCATAATGATGTCATAAAGAATTTCAACACTTAGGGGTGGGCGGTATTTCGGTATTACCGAAAATACCGGTTCTAAAAAAATACCGGTAGTAATACCGTGACTGATTTAAAAACCGGTATACCGTGAATACCGTGAATTCTCAATAAAAATACCACGATACTGATTATCTGACAGTCACTGTCAAGATATTGTTGAAAATATGTGTTCTTTATGCTTATCTTAAAATCAGCTGGTCTTATTTTGATTTTAATTATGCCTGTCTGCCACAAAATACATTCATTGTAATGTGATAATCCTGTTAATTTAGTGCCTTCGTGGATAGTCTTTAACATACCAGAATATAAAAAAATATATAGTACTGTTGACAGCTGTTTCATTCAATTGAAAAAATAAATAAATAACCACCAGTCATCTCTTAAATAAGATTTTAAAATATTGCCACATCAAGATAAGAAACATAAACTGTCAGCCAACTCTATAGAGAGTTGATCTTTCAGTGGATATGAGACTTTTTTCACACAAAATCACCCCTTACCCCTTCTTTTGATAATAGAATATTCCGACATGCACAAATAAAAAGGTCTGAGAGCTAGTTTGGCAAAATGCAAATGTTCCAAAAGTACCGTGACTATACCCAGTGTTATATAAAATATCGCGGTATTTGAAATTTGCAATACCGCACACCCCTATCAACACTTCTATTGCCCTATTTGAAACTTAACCCCTGTTCCGTAAAATAACTTTGTGACGAGGATTGTGTAAGCAGGACAAGATAATCTTTAGATAGTCAATTAGAAATATTTTGATATAAAACTAAGTGTTTATGTTATAAATTATCTCAAGTTAAAGTCTGTATAAACTTGTATATCAATTACACTTATAACACTATCAATATATACAACTGTCTTAACCTCAATATTTATTAAAGGGAGTGTACTAGAGTACAGTTCTTAATATATAACTTTGTATCCTAGACATATTTTGAAGATGATTTTTGAACAATTTTGAATATATTCAAATACATATACATATACAAATTTATATACAAAATCGGTACCAGACATCAAGACATTTTGTGGTATCTGTACCAGACATCAAGACACTTTGTGGTATCTGTACCAGACATCAAGACACTTTGTGGTATCTGTACCAGACATCAAGACACTTTGTGGTATCTGTACCAGACATCAAGACACTTTGTGGTATCTGTACCAGACATCACGACACTTTGTGGTATCTGTACCAGACATCAAGACATTTTGTGGTATCTGTACCAGACATCAAGACACTTTGTGGTATCTGTACTAGACATCAAGACACTTTGTGGTACCAGACATCCAGACACTTAACTTAACACAGGTTACAGACATCAAGACACTTTGTGGTATCGGTACCAGACATCAAGACATTTTGTGGTATCTGTACCAGACATCAAAACACTTTGTGGTATCTGTACCAGACATCAAAACACTTTGTGGTATCTGTACCAGACATCAAGACACTTTGTGGTATCTGTACCAGACATCAAGACACTTTGTGGTATCTGTACCAGACATCAAGACACTTTGTGGTATCTGTACCAGACATCAAGACACTTTGTGGTATCTGTACCAGACATCAAGACACTTTGTGGTATCTGTACCAGACATCAAGACATTTTGTGGTATCTGTACCAGACATCAAGACACTTTGTGGTATCGGTACCAGACATCAAGACATTTTGATTTAACAGACATCAAGACACTTTGAGTTAACAGACATCAAGACACTTTGTGGAATCCGTACCAGACATCAAGACACTTTGTGGTATCGTTACCAGACATCAAGACACTTTGTGGTACCAGACATCCAGACACTTAACTTAACACAGGTTACAGACATCAATACACTTTGTGGTACCAGACATCAAGACCCTTTGACATATCAGACACCCAGAAACTTTGAGGTACCAAACCCCCAGACACTTTGAGGTACCAAACACCCAGAGACTTTGAGGTAACAGACATCAAGACCCTTTGAGGTACCAGACATCCAGACACTTTGAGGTACCAGACATCAAGACACTTTGAGGTAACAGACATCAAGACACTTTGAGGTAACAGACATCAAGACACTTTGAGGTAACAGACACTTTGTGGTACCAGACACCAAGACACTTTGTGTTACCACACATCAAGACATTTTAAGGTACCAGACATCCAGACACTTAACTTAACACAGGTAACAGACATCAATACACTTTGTGGTACCAGACATCCAGACATCAATACAATTTGTGGTACCAGACATCCAGACACTTTGTGGTACCAGACATCAAGGCACTTTGAATTAACAGACATCTAAATGTACCAGACATCCAGACACTTTGTGGTACCAGACATCAAGACATCTAAAACATCGTAAGGTACCAGACAATCAGACACTTTAAGGTAACAGACACCCAGATACAAGTAATTCACATTGGAACTATACTCCATGTACACATATTTTTTTAATTTATGTTATGAAAAATTAAATAGTAAATACTGCTCAAGAAGAAATAGGCCATAAACTAGGTCACTAATATGTTTAGTGAATTTATAACTAACATGGTTGAATAGCTACACCACCATTGACTGCTATACAATAATATTATAATTAACTATGTCATAGCACATATGCACTTTGCATACCAAGTAGCTGTGAAAGGAAAAGGAAGTTTAATCAAGAGTAAACTTGTTATCGAATGTTAGGATTACAATGAGTAAGAAACCATTTCGAAGCAACGTAAGAAATCGTTTTTGTTAATTTTCATCCTAGAATTAGTAAAATTGTTTATTTTTAAGTTTTATGTGACGCATATTGTTTAGTTACGTGTAAAGAAATGAGGAGGAGATTTTCAGTGCATTAGCTTGTTGTGTTTACAGTACAGCCTTTTTCAGTTTTGTCAGTTTGTATAACATTTAGCCTATTAATTTTATTTGAACTGGAATAACCACTGGAATATCAGTTCTTTTTAGTAAATGTCTAAAATATTAGATTTTGAAAGGTTTATGCCATGTTCATATAATAAAAAGACAAGATTTTCAGTATTTTTGCTTAAGGCCGGCGCACATTGAACGATTTTTTGACGGAACGCCCTACGATTTTTTGAAATTTTTTTTCAAATTATCGGAGTGTGCAGTTAAAGCACACTTACCAACTTTTTATTGCGACTGGGGCACTTCTAGCGGTCATTTTCAGAGATTCTGTCGTAAACAATATGGCGCCTGATATATTCCTGAAATACAATTGGTTGACTTAAATCCAGGTCACGACAAAATATCGGGATGACCCGCACACTAGCCGATAAGCCACGTCAAGACGTTTTTCGATTTGACATGTTAAATATCTCCCGATCACTCCCGATTTTGTCGTAGGGCTGTCGTAAGCCAACGCACATTGAAAGATTTTTTGACGCCGTTATAGTCGGCGTAAAAAAATCGTTCAATGTGCGCCGGCATTTATGTAGATGACCTTGACCTCTTAAATCATGAACTTTTCTAATAATTTGCATTTTTGATAAAACAAATACTTAACTTTATTAGAAAAGAATCATAATGTGCATATGTAGTTAATTTGATTTTAGTTTGGCATTATAATCCATGTTAATTATTGGGATGTACTGTTTATAATGTTATAAAATTAATATATCAAAACTTATCTTCAGTTATTCAGGGTGTGTTAGTCTGTTGTAAATATAAGACACCTATATCCTGAATTTTATTATGACTCAAGTTCATATACCGGTATACCGTCCGTCACTAACTGTAAAAAGTAATGTTGAGAATTCTGGGCCTAATGAGTGCAGTGCTGATACTGGAGTTGAGGTTTGGCTATATAGCCACCTCAGATGATCCCACATTATATGATATCACTGTACCATGCCAGAGTGCTCAAACTAGCAAGCTAATGGGCCATAAATAACACTTACGACAATGGTACACTCCAGATAGAGTGCTCAACAAGGTATGAGCCAAGGAGCGTATCTAACTGCAAACAGTACTGTTTTGGCCTTCTGTGCCTTATGAGTGCAGTGCTGATACTGGAGTTGAGGTTTAGCTATATAGCTGTCTCAGATAATCCCACTTAATATGTGATACCATCGTACCATGCCAGAGTGCTCAAACTAGCAAGCTAGTGAGCCATAAATAACACTTATGACAATGGTACACTCCAGATAGAGTGCTCAAGGTATGAACCAAGGAGCTTATCTAACTGCAAACAGTACTGTTTCAGCCTTCTGTGCCTGATACTGGAGTTAAGGTTTTGCTATATAGCTACCTGATCCAATGATATGTGATATCACTGTACCATGCCAGAATGCTCAAATTAACAAGCTAGTGGGCTATAGAGTTCTCAACTGAAAACAGTACTGTTTCGACCTTCTATGTCTTCAGTGCAGTGCTGATAGTGGAATTGAGGTTTAGCTATATAGCGACCTCAAATGATTCCACATAATCTGTTGTGTTTGGTCATGTATCAGGACAAAGGTTGACTGCAAAATTGAATGAATGCACTTTAGCATTACCAGTAGCATTTGGTGTTTACACAATAGAACGTACAGTACATTATTATCAACTAAAAGTTCTGAAAGTAGATTCATAGTAAAGAATGATTATTTTATACTAGTAATACTTGCCATTGTGTCAAAAGTTCTAATTTAAACAAAGCTGCCAGTTGGTGTATGTTACCTTACCTGGCAAGCTTTCTTTCATAAATGATACCCGGTTTTTAATAAGATTTTTCGTTCATTCTAAGTACGGTATTCCTTTATAGGAAAATATTTATGATTTTCAATACATTTTACTACTTTTGAGTCTTATATTTTAAAACGACACTTTTTTTTTTAAGAGGACAGGGGATAAGTCATATTTTGGTATGAAACTAAAGTCTATATATCCCCTTTATTTTTTCAGCTTGATAAGGTTGGTGGTACCTTCAGACTTGGTAAAGAGAAAACCAAACCTAAAAGTACATCAACCTATCCTAAAGGAGGAGTACCGGATGACACTGGATCCAATGGAGGGTTCGCACCAGACCCTTTTAATCAAATGGATAATATGTCGGATAAAGAAGTCCATGAAAAATTTGAAAAGATGCTGGTAAGTTAATTAAGGTATTTATTGTTATTTCTTCTGGAACAGTATGAAAAACTCTTGACTTGGTTTTCAGAGATACTTAGATGACTTTGACTTTTGCCTTATATTAAAGGGGCACAGGCTTCATTTTCGTGGGTCGATTTTTCCAAGTCTTAGAAACGGGGACTTTTTTAGCTCAGCAATTTAGTACTGGTTATCACAACTCACCATTGAAATTTGAGTCTTCAAATCCATGTGCATCCATAATTATTAGCATTTGAAAGTTATAATGCCCTACTACACATTAGCGATACTATATGCAATATATAGAAAAGTCATCTATAGAAATAGAAGAAGAAATGTCTAATTTAAGATATATTTGAAGGAAATATGCAATTTTCGTACATTTCTAGTGCTTCTGAAGGATACTTAAGTATATTCAAGACCTAAATCAACCAATAAAAATGAAGACTGGTCCCCTTTAAAATTGTAATTTTGAGTAGTTCAAAAATCAAGGAAATAAACTTGAAATGGGTCCAAACAAGTTACTTTGTTTCATTTCACTTTATATAATCTTCATCAGGAGGAGTGTAGCCTTGTTGGAAATCGGGAGGTTTTATCCACATTATACTTCAAGGGTACCGGTACTTGCTTTGTGTAAAGTGGGGTGAACTTTCTAAAGTATGAAATAAAGAAACATCTATAAGGTTCCCATGAGGATCTTTTCTCTCAGCTGGTCTTTCCCGGATTATCCGTACCATTTTAAACGAATTAGCACCTCAGGTTTACAATTTTGATTATAATTTATTGCCACAGTTTTGCTTGATGTTGTGATTTTCAATTCAGTACGATATTTCATTAATGAAATTGTGAAAACCATTATGTTGGTAAAACAGTGTTGTTATAATGATTTGTGAACATTATTTTCTACAGGACGACATGAATTTAACAGAAGAAAAGAAAGCACCACTACGTAAAAGAGATATCACATTAAAAAGATCTATGTTAACTATGCATTATAAAGGTGCCTCAAAGGTAATAAACTTGATTATTGAACTTTAAAACCTATTTTGTAATGTCATAGTCAAAAATAACAGTGTCTCAAGGAGTTAGGAAATTATCATTTGGATGCGACAATAAATCAAGGCTATATGTGCTATATCCTGTGTAGTGTGCATATACATTAAAGAATATAGATCGAAGGCTAATGTCAGGACTTTAGATTACCTGTATTTGGGCACACCCTGTATTGCAAGGGAGATGGAAAAAATTAAGGCACCAAGAGCTCCAGAGATGGCTTGTAGCACAAACTGAAAAAAGTATTTAAGTTAAAATATGTTATGTGTTTTGTGGTTTTTTTTCAGCCAAAAGGTGATACAGACACCCCACAAGATTTTATAAGTGAATTATTTAATGCTGATTTAAAGGGAGAGAAAAGATTAAGAGTTTTAGAATCTTTAAGAGTTTCTTTAACTAGTAATCCAGTCAGGTAATTTTAAATTTATTCTGAACTTTATTCTTGATATCTCAAAGGGTAGTGGAGTTGGTTTCCATGTCTAACCCTTGATATTGTAAATCAGTATTAAGATCATTGAATTTTATTGATCAATTCTGTAGTTGTCAACTGTTCGACCAATAAAATTTTAATCTCAGAATACGACTTGTCGTTTAGTAAGACTATGTCTTATTTAGAAAAGACAAATACAGAAAATGAAAGATAAATGTTTAGATAGGGATATGATTGAAGGGATTATGCGATTTTTGTGCAGTTTTAGTACTTCTGGAGGCTATTTACATATATTCAAGGCTCAAATCGACCCCGCGAAAATGCTGAACATTTCTTTAAAATCATCTTGTTGGAATTTAATTGAATCTATCTTGTTTTCTAGTTGGATTCAAGAGTTTGGTGAGAAAGGTTTCAATGGAATTTTAAGAAATTTAACATACTGCTGTGATTCGTAAGTAGCATTTTGCATGGCCCATTCCTTATTTGTAGGAATTGTCAACCCTATATGACCTCACTATCACAGAAGCTACACATCTAATATTTTTGCTAGAGCTACAGATGTCAGAATGAATAATGGAATGGTATGCCCCAAATAAGCCCCGATACACATAAAAAGTTTTAAAAATTGTAAACAAGGAAAACTATAAGATTTGAACGACATATAGAAGCGAGGAGCACATATAACAAAACACAAGACAATATTATGGAATATAACACACTTCCTTAATACAGTTAAGCACATAACGTTTCAACACAATATACACGTGTCGTCATCAGATGTAATTATATCATTACATCTGATGACGACACGTGTATATTGTGTTGAAACGTTATGTGCTTAACAGTATTAAAGAAGTGTGTTATATGCCATAATATTGTCTTGTGTTTTGTTATAAGGAAAACTATATTCTTTACCTCAATGTGGGAGAGGAAAAGACAGAATTTTGATTGATAAGAAGGAAGATTAAAAAAAAAGGACAAAAGTCTTTAAAGGAATACTACCTCTTATAATGATCACAAAATCAAAATGATCAAACTTAGATTAAAGATTATATATTCTTCAGTGAATTTTCCTGGTGTCATAAACATACAACAGATTACTTGTTTAATCTCTTAAATGCAAAAAATATGTAAAAAATATTAAAATTGGAAAACACTTAAAAAAATTTTAAAGACTTTTTCAATAATAACCTGTATTTTTATTGATGATTCCTTAGTTTGATGGATACATTTGGTTTTGTTTTTATGCTAAAGACACCAATGATGAATATTTTCCTTATCCGTCAGGTTTGAGAAATTAGACTTTTTGACCATTCTAAGAGGTAGTATTCCTTTAACAAGTTACATCATAGATCCTTATTTATGAGCTGAAAGAATTTCCCTCATTGTACAGCAAGGGTGTTGCATATCTGCATTGAAAATTGTTTTTTTCTCATCTTGTAGCAAATCAGATAGAAGAAGTACATATGAATGTGTGAGGTGTTTAAAAGCTTATATGAATAATAAGGTGAGACTAATTTGTAAAAATAACCAAATACACAAAATGGAAAAAAATAGTTGTCAACTTAGGCCCTACTCGTTTACAACCAATCTAAAACTGGATTCCGCATCTGTGTCACTCTTTTACAACAATTCTGGATTCAATATGGTATCATTGAGCGGATACTCTATTCAAATACTTATTTGTTTACATAACTAATCTGGTTTTGGATTTCTTGTAAACTCACACTTATTTACAACACATATATCTGATTTACCCAACCAGTTTCGGATATCTTTAAATCTAGTAGGGCCTAAAAATTCACTAAAGCATGATAGTGCTTGATAATTTTTTCAATGTTTTCAATTAATGACCTAGAAATAAAAACAGAACTTTCTAGTTTGTTAAATTGGCATTCACTTATCATCTAGCAACCAACAAGAAACAGAATATCTAGACTGTAGTTTCATAATTGTCCTATTATCCTGTAAGACCCATTAAATTAATTGTTGTGATAAACACTAGTATATTACTAAAAGCATGGATGTTATAATTTCAGTATGGTTTATTACAAATATTAAATCACGAAGAAGCATTAATAATATTATCACGAACTATAGATCCTGCTGATCCTGCTACTATGTTAGAAGCTGTGAGATTATTAGCTGCTATCTGTTTAGTTCCACCTAATGGGTACGTTTCACAATTCCACAGCCAATTCACAGCCAATTCACAGCCAATTCACAGCCAGTCCACATGTACACACTCATTCCAGTGGATTAATGGAGTTAGTTGTCTAAATTATCATGCCACGATACGTGTATCGTATGGCGAGGTAGTGTATCGATACTTGACGCTAACTCTCATTTCATAAAAAGTGATATTTTTTTTACAAATCGGCAAATGAAATCACTATACTTACCTGACTGAAATTGTTTAGAAATATTTAAAAGACGTGGATATGGACCATTCCTTACAACTAAATTACCAAATTTCACATTAATAAAGCTATACAAAAATAGATATTAGAACTTTGAAGATGAAGTTTAAATTTTTGTCCCTTTATCCCATATCGCAATATGTATTGTATCTTGACCTTTGTATCGCGATACGTATTGTATCTTGACCTTTGTATCGCAATACATATTGTATCTTGACCTTTGTATCGCGATACATATTGTATCTTGACTGTTGTATCGCAATACGTATTGTATCTTGACCTTTGTATCGCGATATGTATTGTATCCTGACCTTTGTATCGAGCTACTTATTGTATCTTGACCTTTGTATCGCGATACGTATTGTATCGTAACCTTTGTATCGCGATACATATTGTATCTTGACCTTTGTATCACGATACATATTGTATCTTGACCTTTGTATCGCGATACGTATTGTATCGTGACCGTGGCATGATTTGCAATAACCAGCAGTAACTGGCACAGGGATTAATCAGTCTTCAGTTAACTCTACCCATTAAGCCTTGAAATTCTTATATCCCTTTTAGCAAACGTTATATTTAATAACTTGATTTTGGTATGAAAGTTTTATATGAATAAATTATAATTTTAGACAAGAGAAAGCTATAGAAGGTATAACAGTATGTGGTGAGATACGTAGTCAAGATAGATTTATACCTATTATAATGGGACTGGGTATGAGAGACAATGTAGCTATGCAGGTAAGTCTGCACGGGACAATTCGATTACTGGTTGTCTTGATAATGCTTTCAATATTCGCCTTACTGGTCTTATTTAGATTATATTACTCAGAGTTCTGGCTATACAGCGTTTTATTTTATTTTATTTAGGTTCAGTGTTTAAACAGTTAATGTAGAGTGTGCATTTTGAACCCTAACCCTTAGTGAACATTAAAGGGATTGTTTTCTAAACTTTGTATGTGTATCGGGGACACTGATAGCATCAATTTGCGTCGTCTGTGGTTCTTGCAATTCAACTAAAACTAACGCGTTTTATGACGTCACTAATAGTGATGCCGGAAGCTACTTTTGATATATATGCAGATAAATATTAGTGACGTCATAAAATGCGTTAGTTTTAGTGGAATTGTTTGAGCCACAGACGTCGGAATGGAAATTGGAATGGCGCAAATTGATGCTATCAGTGTCACCGATACACATACAAACTTTAGAAAACCTCTTTACAATCCCTTTAAGGCTGGGTATCGATTACCAAATTGAGATCGATTATCGAATATTCTTCATATATTTGTGTACGTTTTTGTACCTGAATGCTTGTTATCAATATCAGGTATCGAAGACAAATGAAACTGAAGTAATGTCAAGAATTTTGTATGATTATCATGATAAAATGGGTCGTGACTTCTCTGATAAGCATGTAGCAGATAATATTAAAAGAAAATTTGACTGAATTTTAATCGATTATGAAATTTAATAATCAATAATCGAAATAAATAATTCGTAGCGTCGATAATCGATTATTTCAATTATTAGACCCAGCCCTAGTTGAACATTGGTGTTTTAAGTCTGAGTAGAATATTAGTTGAACTTTACCTCTCAGTTATAAAAAGCTGACATTTTGCAAAGAAAATGGGCTAGTCCCTTGCCTTGTATAATAGATATTTAAAAACGTTGTCACTTCCACTGCAGCATATCTTTATTAATTGCATACAAACCTGACACAAGATTTTCATTCTGAAAAGCGTTACAGATAGATTATCTTCTGGCGAATTAAATGAATTATTCTGAGAACTTTATATGAAAATGATAAACAGTATAAATAATTTGAACACAATTTTATGGATAACAATTACTTTAATAAATAACTTGCGACGTTTTGACGATGATACTTTCGTCTTGCTTGATAAAGACGAAAGTATCATCGTCGAAACGTCGCAATGCTTGATAAAGACGAAAGTATCATCGTCGAAACGTCGCAAGTTATTTATTAAAGTAATTGTTATCCATAAAATTGTGTTCATATATAGTTATACCCAATTACTAAATGCCACTCAAGGAAGTTATAAATAATTTGTTGTATTAATATTTCAGGTAGCATGTATGCAGTTAGTGAATGCTATAGTCAGTACACCAGAAGATTTAGATTTTAGATTACATTTACGTAATGAATTTATGAGAACAGGATTAAACCAATTACTACCTGTAAGTTTATTTTTCTATCCGTCTGCTCATTTTGAATATTTGTCAGAGCAAGTATTTTAGAAAGAAAGACACTCTCTAAACTTTGTATGTAGGACAATGGTGGCATCAATTTTCACGAATCCAATTTTCTATGGTTCTTGCGATTCTACTAAAAACCTTCACATTTTACAAATCACTTTAGCAAAGGCCCTTGATATTTTTAGCAACTTTTGCAATAGTGACGTCTAACATAAAATACATGATATAATTCCTCATGTGAAAAGTTCATAAGCTGTTACCTATGTTTCATCAAAATGTCTTTTTGGATTTCTAATTTCGTTTTGCATTTTGGATTGTTAGTATTTGGTTTCTTTATAAAATATTAATGGTACAAAAAATATGTTATCAGTGTCCTGGTAACACATTAAAAGTTGAAAATCTCTTTACAACCCCTTGAATGCCTGATGGAACTTGGCTAGCTATTTTCACATTAAAGGGGAATGTTCAGCATTTTCGAGGGTCGATTTGAGCCTTTGATATATGCAAATAGCCTCCTGAAGTACTACTAATGCACGAAAATCATATAATTCTTTCAATTATACCTCTACCTAAAATGACGAGTCGTATTTTTGACTTTCAAACGCTCATAATTGTTGATATTTAAAGGCTTATATTTCGAGGGAGAGTTGTGAACATTATTATGGATTAGAATAGCTTAAAAATTACAGATTCTGAGACTAAATATTTATTGGTCAAACAGTTAGTGAACATATCCCTTTAATAGAACTTTGCTATACAATTGAAAATGTTTTTGTACTCAAATAATGTTCATATGTGTTTATAACAAAACACAAGATAATATTATGGAATATAACACACTTCTTTAATACAGTTAGGCACATAACGTATCAACACAGATACACGTGTCGTCATCAGACGTGTATCTGTGTTGATACGTTATGTGCCTAACTGTATTAATGAAGTGTGTTATATTCCATACTATTGTCTTGTGTTTTGTTATATGTGCTCCTCGCTTATATATGTCGTTCAAATCTTATTTCATATGTGTTGTTATTTTTCAGACTCTAGACCAGTTTGATGATAATGAATTAAAAACTCATGTAGATATTTTTAATGCACATAAAGAAGAAGATCATGAAGAATTTTCTCATCGTTATGATAATATCAGACTAGAATTAGAATATCCTTTTAGATAATATTTATGATCTGGGGTTCAATCCTGGCATGGGTCGAGATGATACCTTTGGATTTTTCAACCTAGTTGCCTCCAGTCGGTGATGCAGGTCAGAGGGGATGTAATGGATAAAGTGTCTAGTCGTTCAGATGGGACAATAAAACTTGACAGTTGGAAATTGAAAATAAAAGTAGGCTAATGCTGCTGTCCTGACAAAATTTCCCTCATTGAACAATGCATGGTGGTTGCATGCGGTTGCTTTTTTGTTTGCAGACGGACAATTTATTATGTGCAATTTTCGAACGTTATTTTACTGATTACAATCTGTAAACATTTAGGGATGGGTTCCCTTATTTTTCATTTAAGAAAATTCTAATACTTATATGAAGAGAAAGTAGAGTTGTTCTAATGACTTGTCCTTGTCACTAGAAAATAAGGAAACCCATCTTTAATAGATACACGTTATGTTAAAGCAATACTACATCTTAGAATGAACAAAAAAAAATAATTTTCAAACTTGTTCAATGGGAGTATATATTCATCATGGGACTTCCCTGGTTGCATAACTATACAACAGATTACCTAAATAATTTTATAAATCCAGAAAACTATGTTTAAATACAATAATTGATAAATAATAATCTGTAATTGTATGGAAAATTACATAGTTTTATGGGTTTATTTGATTCTGTTTGTATCCTTTGGACACTGTTGATGAATATATACTCTTATTGACCAAGTTTGAGAACTTAATTTTTTTGTTCATTCTAAGAAGTAGTATCGCTTTAAAATGTTTATTGAAAATTTATAGTGTCAGAACAACCTTCTTCTCTAAAATCTTGTCTTCAAGGACTATGCATACTGTCATATATGTTTAGTCAAATAGAAAGTTGACATGAAATGACTATTTTTCTTAACCAATGTATACAGATCCACTATCTTGTTTTAATATACTGAATAGTACTATTGGTAATACGATAGCAGAACCATATTTTTTATCTATATTACAACATTTATTATCAATTAGAGACGACATATATTCTAGGTAAGTATTTATCTATATTACAACATTTATTATCAATAAGAGACAACATATATTCTAGGTAAGTATTTATCTATATTACAACATTTATTATCAATTAGAGACGACATATATTCTAGGTAAGTATTTATCTATATTACAACATTTATTATCAATTAGAGACGACATATATTCTAGGTAAGTATTTATCTATATTACAACATTTATTATCAATTAGAGACGACATATATTCTAGGTAAGTATATATCTATATTACAACATTTATTATCAATTAGAGACGACATATATTCTAGGTAAGTATTTATCTATATTACAACATTTATTATCAATTAGAGACGACATATATTCTAGGTAAGTATATATCTATATTACAACATTTATTATCAATTAGAGACAACATATATTCTAGGTAAGTATTTATCTATATTACAATATTTATTATCAATTAGAGACGACATATATTCTAGGTAAGTATTTATTTATATTACAACATTTATTATCAATTAGAGACGACATATATTCTAGGTAAGTATTTATCTATATTACAACATTTATTATCAATTAGAGACGACATATATTCTAGTTAAGTATTTATTTATATTACAACATTTATTATCAATTAGAGACGACATATATTCTAGGTAAGTATTTATCTATATTACAACATTTATTATCAATTAGAGACGACATATATTCTAGGTAAGTATTTATCTATATTACAACATTTATTATCAATTAGAGACGACTTATATTCTAGGTAAGTATTTATTTAAGGGATTGTAAAGTGGTTTTCTAAACTTTGTATGTGTATCGGGGACACTGATAGCATCTATTTGCACCATTCCAATTTCCATTCCGACGTCTGTGGTTCTTGCAATTCCACTAAAACTAACGCATTTTATGACGTTACTGACAGTGATCTGCATAGATATTAATAGTAGCTTCCGGTAGATCACTGTCAGTGTCATCATAAAATGCGTTAGTTTTAGTGGAATTGCAAGAACCACAGACGTCGGAATAGAAATTGGAATGGTGCAAATTGATGCTATCAGTGTCCCCAAAACACATACAAAGTTTAGAAAAGCTCTTTACAATCCCTTTAACATTTTATTTTCATCATGTGTTATATATCAAGAAAATACCAAATCTTTTGATTGATTAATTGCATTTAGAATAATAGTGCTACAGTATTGCTTTGTGCTGTGATAGTCTTTTGGGGAATTGGAAAGTATTAAAAAGGTTTTCTAAACTTTTTATATGTATCAGGGACACTGATAGCATCAATTTGCACCGCTGGAATTTCTGAAGTATTTGGGTCTTAAAATTTCTCTTTTACTAAGTTTACAAAACTACTTGAATAATATCTGAAGGACCTATAAGACTTTGCATTTATGATTTCAATATTCTCTAAGCTTAACCCTTTTAACCCGACAAGCCAGTATACCGGCCCATCCTTACGTTATATATACCCGGCGGTTGTCAAGTGACGTCATACAACGTTCACGTAATACACTTTAAGAAATATTGCTGGGAGTTCAGGGTATATGACGTTTTAGACAAAGTAACGTCAGGGTTCAAAGGGTTAATCCTTGGTTCCCAACCGGGGGTACTATTACCCCGTGGGGGTACCAGCGAACACACCACAAGGGGTACCTGAAAAGCCTCTAAGACAATTTTAAAAAGTAGTGTTATATACAATTAATCAATCTACCTTAGAATTTGTATATAACTACATCAACCGACAAATATCTTTCGACTTTCATGTTGACTTTTAATGATAATTAGGGTGGGCGAATGGGTACAAGGAGATTGCGTAAAAAAAATAAGGGTACAAAGAAAACAAAAGGTTGGAAATCTAGGGCTTAAGCTAAATAGCATGAACCACAATGTCTGAAAATAGGGCAAATATAATAATATGCTATCATCAGTGTCCCCAAATATACACAAAAAGTTTCAACTTTCAATTTATTCGAAAAGCAATAAACAAAGTATAACTGTAAAAAGGAAGGTATAAAACTGTTGCCATGACACAAATTTGAAACTTTAAATAATTAAAGAAATAATTTTATCTTATTTCAGACCTCAGTATTATAAATTAATAGAAGAATGTGTAACACAGATAGTTTTACATCGGAGTGGTGTGGACCCTGATTTTAGAGCTACACAAAGATTTGAAATAGATGTTGAACCATTATTAAGTAAGTTATTAGTTATGTAGAATTTAATGTTGGGACATTTTTGATTCAGTATTGAACTTTAAGAAGGGTTGTTACTATTTATCAAGATATCTACATTTCTGAATTTAGTCATTAAAGCACAATCCGAAACTTCAGGGTATAGTTGGATCTCTAATACCATTGGAAAATTTTCAACGCTAAATACAAGAAGTGAAATTTCAAAATTTTGAGAAGGCTACAGAAGCCTTTTCACCAATTAAGAACTTTCGGGAGGTTATATGATTTCATTTATGGTGGTGGACTATAGACCTTATTCATGCATCGGCCATCTTGTATCCATATTGAGGCTCATAACGTAAGCAAACAAAAGCAGCGTCTTACCACTGCAGTAAAATCACCACCTTGAGGTCACCTTATCAAGTCCCACTAACTAAAACCTAATCAAATTTTACATCGTTAAAATCGGAATTAATTACACTTAAAAATACTTTCAGATGAAGTGTTTCTTCACATATTTCTGAGAAAGGGGTTGAAAAGACATATTTTTTTTATTACTTTGAACACAGATATATATTGGGGACTGCATATTTGGGCACAACGTTAACCATTGTAACTATCATGTAATCTAAAAGCCTTGTCTTGTATTTCAGGTAATCTAACGGAGAAGTCTAAATTTGAAGATTCTGAAAGTGCAATAGATAATGCTAAATTCCATGATGCATTGACTGCTAAACAAGAGGCGGAAGCTAAAGCTGTTGGTTATGAAGAGAAAATCAAAGCTTTAGAACAAGAAAACCAAAATTTAAAACAAAAAGTAAGAGGACTTTAGCTACCCATAACAATACATATCAAAGTTGGTAACATAAAAATTATAAAAATACTTTGAAAATATATACTAGTAACTCTGATATTGTGACATTAAAGGGATTGTAAAGTGATTTTTTATACTTTGTATGTGTATCGGGGACACTGATAGCATCAATTTGCACCATTCTAATTACATTCCTACGTCTGTGGTTCTTGCAATTCCACTAAAACTAACACCTATTATGACGTCACTGACAGTGATCTACCGGAAGCCATTATTGATATCTATGCAGATCACTGACAGTGACGTCATAAAACACGTTAGTTTTAGCAGAATTGCAAGAACCACAGAAGTCGGAATGGAAATTGGAATGGCCCAAGTTGATGCTATCAGTGTCCCCGATACACTTACAAAATCACTTTACAATCCCTTTAAGGGGACATTTTCTTGTGAGTTATAGCCTTCTATTCAAGCACCTACATACATCAGCTATCAATTACAAAATTGCATATGTTGATATTGTCTAGGGGACTGCTGGTAAAAAATCCAAAATTTTTTGTCATTGGGTCATTCCAGCTCAACTCAACAAACTTGAGCCAGTAATTATTTTAGAAAGTATCTTCACCATACGCTTTTCGCGCTTTTGTAGCCAATTATTTCAAAAAGTAAAATTTTGACAAGCTTGCTGATGTCAGATGTTGATTCTCAAAAAAAAAATTCCCATGAAGCAAAGTTTTAAGCCTTGTAGGGCCTGGGTTTTCAACTGGTTTTCTCACATGTCCCCAAAATGCGTAAAGAAATGATCATGTCCCCTGAATTGTCCGCAGAATTCATCGAAAACATGCAATTTCGAAGCATTCAGTCACGTAACAGCATTTTTCGTTTTAATACAAACATAAATTGTGGTCGTTGCAGGCAGTGGACACTGGTGTTTCAAGATAATACAAAATATAACATATTTTTTTAGATCTATAGTTCAGTTTGTGTCCCCTAAAGAATGTCGAAATGTCCCCAGTCTAAGACATGTCCCCCAAGTTGAAAACCCAGGTTGTAGGGGGTTGCAATACAAAGTTCTGCCCCTTCCTAAGGCCTATCTTGTGTCGCGTCAGGTTTTTAAGTGAAAATTGAAATCACTGTAGATAGACAGATTATGAAATGTAAGAAGTTAAAATTTTCAGGATCATCACATTTGATCCATACCAGCAACTACACAAAAGTAAAAAATCAAAGGGGGTGCACGGCCCAAATTTGTTGAGCTGAAATGACCCCCACTGTGTATAATGCTCACAACTCAGGCACTTTTTAGAATGAAAAACTGCTCATCATAATCAGAACTGTACAGTAATTGAATATGATTCTTCATTACAGACAAAAGATGGTATAGGAGCAGTAGTGAGCTCAGCAATATCAAAAGGTGGACCTCCTGCCCCTCCACCACCTCCAGGTCCTGGTGGTGGCCCCCCTCCACCTCCTCCCCCTCCTCCTGGGCCAGGTGGTGGCCCCCCACCCCCACCTCCTCCTCCTTTCCCTGGTGGTGGTCCCCCTCCTCCACCCCCCTTCCCAGGAGGTCCTCCTGCCCCTCCACCCCCACCTGGTATGGGTCGTCCTCCAGGTGCTCCACCCCCTCCAGGATTCATGAGTCCACCAGGTGCCCCCTCTCCTCCTACTAATGTCCTACCTTTTGGAATGACCATGAAGAAAAAATATAATACCAATACCCAGACTAAAAGATTGAATTGGAATAAGGTATGTATACAATCGTATAAACTTTGCCATTAGACTAGCATGTTGTATAATTAATATAGGGAGATCGCCATACTGAAAACAAAAATAGGCAGTCAAAATCACTTTTTCTTTTGGTAAATAGTGGTAAAGGTGTGTGGCTGAAATTTGGATGCTTTAAAAATTCTCAAACTTGGTGAATTAGAGGTAACTTGTCTGGTGTCATAACTATACTGTATAATCTGATAAATCCAGAAAACTACCTTTTATATTATAAATACTACAAGATATATATTAAGCGTTTTTCAATAATAACTACAATTTTATAGAAAATTACATAGTTTTATGGTACATACGACTTCTGTTTGTATACTGTAGACACCTTTGATGAATATATACTCTTATTGAGAATTTAAATTTTTTGTTCACCTTAATAAGGTTTGTGATGCACATAAGTTAAGAAACCTCTTAACAATTCCATTCATGCCTCTTTTAAAAAATTTGATATGATATTGTGCATGTTTAAAAGTATAAATATTATCAATGATACCTGATATTTTGTTTGTTTATATAGATTAATCTACGAAATTTAGAAAAAGAATCATTATGGGTTAAAATAGATGAAACTGAATTAGAATCCGATGATTTGTTAAAAGAGCTAGAAGAACAGTTTGCTGTTAAAGCACCACGTAAGTTTTAGTCAAGTACAAGTACATCCAGTTCCAATTCAAAACATAAACACAAAGTTCACAATACTTTTAAAGGGGAATGTTCAGCATCTTTGGGGATGATTTTGGCCTTAAATATATTTAAATAGCCTTCAGATTTACTGGAACTGCTAAAAAAATCACACAATCCCTTCAATTATACCCGTAACTTTACAGTTATCTTTCATTTTCTGTATACGATTGTGTTTTCTATATAAGTCATAGTCTTACTAAACGACGAGTCGTAATTTAGACTTTCAAACGCTGATATTTATGGATACACGGGGATTTGAAGGCTTTAATTTTGAGGAAGAGTTTGGAACATTATTACGGATTAGATTAGCTAAAGAATTCCAGGTTCTGAGACTAAAAGTTTTTTGGTCGGATGGTTAGTGAACATATCCCTTTAAGTAGTATAAGCAGTAATATACTTAGAAAGAAATATTTATATTTTACAAGGATAACAACTTATCCTAATTGGATCCTTTCTACCTTTCTATCTTGGCATTGATCTTTCTCGGATTATCCGTACCCATTTACAGCTGGGTTGACTGGAATTATGAGTGAAAATGACTTATTCAAGGCCATCAGATTTTAACTCCAAGAACGAATTAGAAGGAAATTTTTCAACAGTTGTATACAAAAAAAATTTTTCTTGTCCTTCAGCTAAGAAAGAAGTAGATGGTGAAGAAACTAAGAAACCGGCTAGAAAAGTAAAAGAATTAAAAGTTCTTGATGGTAAAATGGGACAGAATTTATGTGAGTATGACAAGATAAATTTGTAAATAATAATAATCAAAATCTTTTGATGTCTCAGTATTCTCACACTCGTATCAACTTCGGAACTAGACTAGTGCCTAGATAACCTTGTATACTTTACAGTAGTCGCCATGTTGAATAAATTATAGTTCACTCGTATCTACTTCGGAACTAGACTAGTGCCTAGATAACCTTGTATACTTTACGGTAGTCGCCATGTTGAATAAATTATAGTTCACTCGTATCAACTTCGGAACTAGACTAGTGCCTAGATAACCTTGTATACTTTACGGTAGTCGCCATGTTGAATAAATTATAGTTCACTCGTATCTACTTCGGAACTAGACTAATGCCTAGATAACCTTGTATACTTTACAGTAGTCGCCATGTTGAATAAATTATAGTTCACTCGTATCTACTTCGGAACTAGACTAGTGCCTAGATAACCTTGTATACTTTATGGTAGTCGCCATGTTGAATAAATTATAGTTCACTCGTATCTACTTCGGAACTAGACTAATGCCTAGATAACCTTGTATACTTTACGGTAGTCGCCATGTTGAATAAATTATAGTTCACTCGTATCAACTTCGGAACTAGACTAGTGCCTAGATAACCTTGTATACTTTACGGTAGTCGCCATGTTGAATAAATTATAGTTCACTCGTATCTACTTCGGAACTAGACTAGTGCCTAGATAACCTTGTATACTTTACGGTAGTCGCCATGTTGAATAAATTATAGTTCACTCGTATCTACTTCGGAACTAGACTAATGCCTAGATAACCTTGTATACTTTACAGTAGTCGCCATGTTGAATAAATTATAGTTCACTCGTATCTACTTCGGAACTAGACTAGTGCCTAGATAACCTTGTATACTTTACGGTAGTCGCCATGTTGAATAAATTATAGTTCACTCGTATCTACTTCGGAACTAGACTAATGCCTAGATAACCTTGTATACTTTACAGTAGTCGCCATGTTGAATAAATTATAGTTCACTCGTATCTACTTCGGAACTAGACTAGTGCCTAGATAACCTTGTATACTTTACGGTAGTCGCCATGTTGAATAAATTATAGTTCACTCGTATCAACTTCGGAACTAGACTAGTGCCTAGATAACCTTGTATACTTTACGGTAGTCGCCATGTTGAATAAATTATAGTTCACTCGTATCTACTTCGGAACTAGACTAATGCCTAGATAACCTTGTATACTTTACAGTAGTCGCCATGTTGAATAAATTATAGTTCACTCGTATCTACTTCGGAACTAGACTAGTGCCTAGATAACCTTGTATACTTTACGGTAGTCGCCATGTTGAATAAATTATAGTTCACTCGTATCAACTTCGGAGCTAGACTAATGCCTAGATAACCTTGTATACTTTACGGTAGTCGCCATGTTGAATAAATTATAGTTCACTCGTATCTACTTGGGAACTAGACTAGTGCCTAGATAACCTTGTATACTTTATGGTAGTCGCCATGTTGAATAAATTATAGTTCACTCGTATCTACTTCGGAACTAGACTAATGCCTAGATAACCTTGTATACTTTACGGTAGTCGCCATGTTGAATAAATTATAGTTCAAACAATCAGTATAATTCTTCAGAGAGTGTCGTCTTCTTTCGCGCTAAAAACAGCCAATCAAAAACAATATCCAAATAAGAGTTGTCTTTTCCTGCCCATTTATCAGGCAAGATGGCCGAGTCATTAGTCTCGAACAAAATGACAAAGGTTGAGCCGAATGAGTATTCTCAGTATGCTCAATTCATATGTCACTAACACAATAACTATAACTAATAACTGACACAAAAAGACACATCCTAAAAATAAATCCAGGACAAATTTTTTTTTAAAATAAGAAAATAACAACTTAGATTAGGCCTTCTCAATAAATTTTTGTAAAGGACCAAATGCATTTTATGAATGAAATATAAGGGCGAAATAGATCCAGCTAACATAGCAAGCAGATCGTTTAAGGGGTCCGTTTTGAGGGGCCACTCTTGAGGGCGTCGCAGGCCAGATTTGTCCCACGGACACGGACCACCATTTGAGAAGGTCTGACTTAGATTAACAAAAGTCTGGTCTACTTGGCAATGATCTGTTGATTATCTGTACACATTTACAGCTGGGTTGACTCTTTTAATGGAGAAAGATGACTTATTCAAAGGTTACTACACACAGTCTTTTAAGTTGTAAATCAATGGAAAAGCAAGTCAATACAGTTATCTTGCTAGAAATTCAATATTAAAGAGATTGTAAAGAGGTTTTCTAAACTTTCTATGTGTATCAGGGACACTAATAGCATCAATTTGCGTCATTCCAATTTCCATTCCGACGTCTGTGGTTCTTGCAATTCCACTAAAACTAACGCATTTTATGACTTCACTAATAGTGATCTACATAGTTATCAATAGTAGCTTCCGGCGAATCATTATTAGTGACGTCATGAAACGCGTTAGTTTTAGTGGAATTTCAAGAACCACAGATGTCGGAATGAAAATTGAAATAGCGCAAATTGATGCTATCAATTTCCCCGATACACAGACAAAGTTTAGAAAACCTCTTTACAATCCCTTTAATATGAATTTAAAGGTGTATGAGGGTATAATATTTATTTTCTATAATTTCAGCTATATTTTTGGGGTCTATAAAAGTACCATATGAAGAAATGAAGAAACGTATATTAGCTATGGATGAAGAAAACCTATCAGCTACAGTAGTAGAACAGTTGATTAAATTTATGCCTTCACCAGAAGAAATGAATAAAATAGCTGGTTTACAAGATGATTATAAAGATTTAGCTGAAGCTGAACAGTTCTGTGTTACGGTACGATATTTCTCTCGAAATCTGGGAAAAACGGGACGTAAATTTAAATTACATGATCTACTGTGACTTAGTGAGTTAAACGCTTGCTTACTAACCTGAAGGTCCAAGGTTTGATCCCTCATGGGTAGAGATAATTTCATGGGTTTTGCTGTTCTGATCTAATTTCCCTTATTGTACACCTCAGAGTGTTTGCCCATATTTAATTCTGCACAAGTGCATAAAAGTAAAACATGAAACTACATTTCATTTCCTGGATTCTGTTTCCCATATGTGTGGTCTTTTAACACTAAATCTGATGTGAATTGAAACTTTGCAAAAATTAAAGGAAGAAGTAGTATATATATCCATAATAGTTGTTCTTAATTAATGTTCTACCTACTTCTAAATGTCATTTAAAGATTACTTTATCTTATATTCGTCAAATAAAAGTTAAAATTGCATTTTTGAACTGATTTGAAATGAAAATTAAGATGATAATCTAATTTGCTTTATCTAAAGTGACTAAAGTGATACCCTGAAAATTGGAAATCACTTTTTTGCTTTATTCCATATGTCAATGATGTGAAGAAAAGGTAGTTAAACCCGTTTTTATACGCCCACATGAATATGTGGTCGTATATTGTCGTCGCCCCTGTCCGTCGGTCCGTCCGTCGGTCCGTCCGTCCGTCCGTCCGTCCGTCAACATTTCTTGTGAGCACTATAGAGAATACAGTTCTCATCTGATTTTAATGAAACTTGCTATGCTCCTTCAGATTGATAAGATCTCGGCCAAGTTCGAAGTTGACGTATTTTCGATGAACGGTTTTTGAGTTATTGCCCTTGACTTTTTAAAAACGCGTCAAATTTAGTTCGTGAGCACTCTAGAGACTACAGTTTTCATCTGATTTTAATGAAACTTGGTATGCTGCTTCAGATTGATAAGATCTCGATCAAGTTCGTATTTGACGTATTTTCGATGAACGTTGTTTGAGTTATTGCCCTTGACTTTGGAAAAATACGTCAAATTTAGTTCGTGAGCACTCTAGAGATTACAGTTTTCATCTGATTTTAATGAAACTTGGTATGCTCCTTCAGATTGATAAGATCTCGATCAAGTTCGAATTTGACGTATTTTGGATGAACGGTTTTTGAGTTATTGCCCTTGACTTTGTAAAAACGCGTCAAATTTAGTTTGTGAGCACTCCAGAGACTACAGTTTTCATCTGATTTTAATGAAACTTGGTATGCTGCTTCAGATTGATAAAATCTTGGCCAAGTTCGAATTTGACGTATTTTCGATGAACGGTTTTTGAGTTATTGCCCTTGACTTTGTAAAAACGCGTCAAATTTAGTTTGTGAGCACTCTAGAGACTACAGTTTTCATCTGATTTTAATGAAACTTGGTATGCTGCTTCAGATTGATAAAATCTCAGTCAAGTTCGAATTTGACGTATTTTCGATGAATGTTTTTTGAGTTATTGCCCTTGACTTTGGAAAAATGCGTCAAATTTAGTTCAATAGCACTCTATAGACTACAGTTTTCATCTGATTTTAATGAAACTTGGTATGCTGCTTCAGATTGATAAGACCTCGTTCAAGTTCGAATTTGACGTATTTTAGATGAACAGTTTTTGAGTTATTGCCCTTGACTTTGATAAAATACGTCAAATTTTAGTTTGTGAGCACCCTAGAGACAACCGTTTTCATCTGATTTTGATGAATTTTGGTATGGTCCTTGAGATTAATAAGATCTCGGTCAAGTTCAAATTTGACATATTTTCTATGAACGGTTTTTGAGTTATTGCCCTTGACTTTGTAAAAACGTGTCAAATTTAATTTGTGAGCACTCTAGAGACTACAGTTTTGATCTGATTTTGATGAATTTTTGTATGCTCCTTTAGATTTATAAGATCTTGATCAAGTTCAAATTTGACGTATTTTTGATGAACAGTTTTTGAGTTATTGCCCTTGACTTTGTAAAAACGCGTCAAATTTAGTTTGTGAATAGTCTGGAGACTACAGTTTTCATCTGATTTTAATGAAACTTGGTATGATCCTTGAGATGGATAAGATCTCGGTTAAGTTCAAATTTGGCATGAATTTTATATGAACAATTTTTGATTTATTGCCCTTTACTTTGCAAAAACGCATCAAAAATAGTTTTGTGAGCACCATAGAAGAAAAAATGATTCTGATGAAACTTGGTGTGATCACTGGAATTGATAAGATCTCGGTCAAGTTCTAACATGAGGCATTTTCGATGAACAGTTTTTGAGTTATTGCTCTTGACTTTTTATTCTTTAGATATAAAGAAATTTGTATTATCGTTAATTAAAATATGATCATTTCTGACATCTGCCAGTGGGCGTATTTTACCTTGCCTGGCAAGCCCTGGTTAATATGTCTTTGATAGAATTTTGTTTGTATAATTGTAGATGTCGAAGATTAAAAGAATAACACCTAGATTAAATTCTATGTTATTTAAAATGAGATTTTCTGAGTTAGTGGCAGATATTAAACCTGTAAGTATAACATTCTCAGTTTCATCAGCAATTTTTCACTTTTCTTAATATTAACTGTGTTTCCACTGACAGAAAAAGCCGGCTTTAAGCTTGCTTTCAGGTGTTTTCATTGTTAAAATTGCTGAACCATTACGGATCAGGTACCAAAAAGGTTCGATTTTCGCGTTCGGCAATTTATTAGGAGCCAAAAGAGAGCTTTCATTTACTTAGTGGAAACACAAAAGCCAGCTATTCCTCTTTTGGCAATAGGATGCATGCTCTTTATCGTTAACTAGTAGAGTAAATTATAAGTCTCGTGCTGTCTATAATGTGTGACTTTATGATCGAGTCTTAAGTTGTTCTTGAACCAGGAAAACGTGTTCGGCAATAAAGCTAGCTTTACTTTATGTAGCTCAGATGTGTCATACGCTTGCTTGCTAACCTGAAGGTTAAAAAAAAATAAGGTTCAGGGTTCAATCCCAGCATGGGTCGGGATGATACAATTGGATTCCCTCCCCCCTGTCAGTGATGAAGATCGTAGGGGCTGACATTGAACAAGAATCTTGTTATTTGGATGAGACAATAAACCAAGGCCCAATCAAGACCTCAAGACAATCTTACCTCCTTTCTCATGGACAAAAAAGGCTAAGTCTCTTGTTGACCATATTTGTTTGCCTTCATATAAAATATATTGTAGCATCCAAGCCATTCCACTCAATATTTCTGTATAATTTCAGGATTTAGTAGCAGGAACTGAAGCCTGTGATCAAGTTATAAAAAGTAAAAAGTTTGCTAAATTAATGGAGTTGATATTGTTAGTAGGAAATTATTTAAATGCTGGTTCTAGGAATGCTCAAACTGTTGGTTTTGACATTAGCTTTTTAACAAAGGTAAGTTCTTAGTTATTGCCCTTGAGTTTTGTTAATGTTTCTTAATGTTGACATAAACATGTATCTATCATACAAGCATAATTAGGTATCTGGACCCTCTGGAAAAGACTGGAATAATGAGCGAAAGAAACAAACAACTTCGGTGACCATGAGGATCCTTTGTCACAGCTGGTCCTTGGTCAAACCTCAACAGCATTGATCTTTCCCGGATTTTCCCAACCCATTTAAATCTGGTTTGATTGAAAAATGAAGACATAACCAAGCAAATGAAATCTTTAGATTCTATTACCAATTTTGTTACTGTCTGTATTCAAATTACCTTGGGAGACGGGCATCAATGCTTTAAATACCCTTTCTTCATCTTCAGGGTCCCCAAAACTTGAAGGAGCTGAAATAGTATCTGATTTTTTGTGTATTGCACAGTTGGGGCTATTTCATGATTGCCATATTGATTTTGTTTTGTAGTTGGGTAATACAAAATCACAAGATGGTAAAACCACACTGATGCATTTCTTAGCTGATATGGTGGATAAAAAATACCCAGATATAGCTGGCTTTGTAGATGAATTATCTTATATTGATAAAGCTGGTAGAGGTAATATATATCTATTAATAGAAATTATCTTATAATTGATGAATTATCTTATATTGATAAAGCTGGTATAAATTCTCATATATTGATAAAGCTGGTAGAAATTATCTTATATTGATAAAGCTGGTAGAAATTATCTTATATTGATAAAGCTGGTAGAAATTATCTTATTGATAAATTATTTATATTGATAAAGCTGGTAGAAATTATCTTATATTGATAAAGCTGGTAGAAATGATCTTATATTGATAAAGCTGGTAGAAATTATCTTATATTGATAAAGCTGGTAGAAATTATCTTATTGATAAATTATTTATATTGATAAAGCTGGTAGAAATTATCTTATATTGATAAAGCTGGTAGAAATTATCTTATATTGATAAAGCTTGTAGAAATTATCTTATTGATAAATTATTTATATTGATAAAGCTGGTAGAAATTATCTTATATTGATAAAGATGGTAGAAATTATCTTATATTGATAAAGCTGGTAGAAATTTTCTTATATTTATAAAGCTTGTAGAAACTATCTTATTGATAAATTATTTATATTGATAAAGCTGGTAGAAATTATCTTATATTGATAAAGCTGGTAGAAATTATCTTATATTGATAAAGCTGGTAGAAATTATCTTATATTGATAAAGCTGGTAGAAATTATCTTATATTGATAAAGCTGGTAGAAATTATCTTATATTGATAAAGCTTGTAGAAATTATCTTATTGATAAATTATTTATATTGATAAAGCTGGTAGAAATTATCTTAAACTGATAAATTATCTTATAATTGATAAATTGTCTTATGAATATCTTATATTGATATATAGTTTATCTTTTAATGTAAAACTAATTAAAAAGAATTAATTTATACTGATAAACTCTGCCTATTGATGAATTATTTGACATGGATAAATACCCTGATAAATTATCTGATAATGATAAATTAGCAGATAAATTTTCTGTATTAGATATTGTATACTGATAAATTATTTAAAAATGATAAATTATCAGATCAAGATAAATTATCCTTTGTCTGATTATGATAAATTATCCTTTGTCTGATTATGATAAATTATCCTTTATCTGATTATGATAAATTATCTGTTATATTAAACTAAAAAATTATCCTATTATAGCAACAAATATCTGAAATTTTTAAACACACCAAACTATACCTTTAATGTCAATATTTTTTTTTTTTAGTGTCTGATGAACAAATTAGTAAGAATTTAAAAGGAATGGAAACTCAGTTAAAACAACTAGAAACAGATTTAAAAATAGCACAGAAACAACCGGCTGTAGAGGGAGATGAATTCTGTAATGTTATGAATATATCCTTTGTTACTTGAATATCTTGGCTATGATGGAGACATTGCCAAACTTGTTAACAAAAGTTGAGCCACAGGATTGGTTTTGTTTGATCCAGATCATTCGGATTATCCATTTCTATTATATTATCCATCACGTGACTGTTTTAGAAGTGTTAAAGTCCAGTCTCTCCATTCTGTCGACCGGTTCAATCGCGGAGAGATGACGTCACAAAATGGCTGCCTCAACACTTAACTGGATCAAATTTAATCAGGGGCACTGAAGATTTTACATTCTAATGCTACCCTTTTGTTGCCTGAATGTTCATTTGTTTCAAAATTCTCACTGATATACCCCAAGATGTTATTGTCAAACCCTGAAAATATTATAGTCATCGTATAAAAATTGTAAATGTACATGTCAGAAATTCAATGTCAGAGAAAATTATTTTACTGAATACAAGTCAACTCGGAGACATGTCATCTCGGAGACAGTTAACTCTACCGACGATCGAGTTGTATATTGTCTCCCAGATAACCCAAAATTGTCTCTGAGTTGACCGAACACCATTTTTATACGCCCTCATCTCTCTATGAGGACGTATATTGTAGTCACCCCTGTCCGTCCGTCCGTCGGTCCGTCCGTCCGTCCGTCAACATTTGCTTGTAAACGCTCTAAAAACTAGAGTTTTTGACGGAATCAAATGAAATTTGATATGTGTATACATATTCATAAAACGAAGATCAAGTTCGAATTTGAGCTATTTTCGATCGTTAGAAGCAGAGTTATTGCCCTTGCCCCAAATCCGTCAGTCCGTCCATCAACACTTGCTTGTAAACGCTCTAAAAACTAGAGTTTTTGACGGAATCAAATGAAATTTGATATGTGTATGCATATTCATAGAATGAAGATCAAGTTCGAATTTGCGCTATTTTCGATAGTTAGAAGCAGAGTTATTGCCCTTGCCCCAAATCCGTCGGTCCGTCCATCAACATTTGCTTGTAAACGCTCTAAAAACTAGAGTTTTTGACGGAATCAAATGAAATTTGATATGTGTATATATATTCAGAAAACGAAGATCAAGTTCAAATTTGAGCTATTTTCGATCGTTACAAGCAGAGTTATTGCCCTTGCCCCAAATCTTAAATATGCTATTACTCTCTTAGTTTTCAACCGATTTTGATGAAACTTAAAATGGATGTTATTGGACCTAAATCGAAAGGTTTGAGAGAGTTTAGTTTTCTCCTGATTAAATTTTTTCCATCTTCGACTTTTTCGTTAGGCGTATATGGCCGTGGTCCACTATCTTATTTACCAATAGCTGAGATACTTCCTGACAAAGTTGGGTAAGTTTTTATTGGGGCAACAGATATATATGATACTAAGAAATTGTTTTAAGTTTCTTAGTACGGTAGATGTAACTAGAAAAAGCTACTACTAAAATTTCCATTGTTGTGCACTGCATGGCATTTTGGATTGTGTTTCATTGTTAATTTTGAATACCAGTCTAATTAAAATCAGACCCTAATTTCGTTCGTTCGTTTTTTGTTCAAATCCAGTTTTTTTAAACACTACATTAGGGTCTAAGAAGCGTCTAAGTTAACTTTGACCTAACCTTAATAACTTCTGTTTTAACCAATCAGATTGCTGCCCTCTCCAGCGCTGGGATTTTGTGACGCGAACAATTGGTGCATTCCAAAATGCCATAGTCTTGTTTTCTCGTACTGTGCCGAACTCATTTGAAACCGGAATTAAACAAAACGAACGAACGAAATTAGGGTCTAATTTTAATTAGACTGTTTTGAATATATAACTAAAGGCAGCACTAAAAGAAGAAAATTGAGTGTATATTTCTCCTTAACATGTTGATACCAGTTTATATCATCTGCTCAAGATCAATATGATGTATTAAACAATATGTATAAAAAACTAGACAGCTTATTTACAGACCTCTCTAAATATTTAACATTCGATAATAAAAAATACTCAATTGAAGATCTCTTCAGTGATTTAAAGGCATTTAAAGATGGCTTCTTGGTGAGTTGTGACTTATTTAAATATGAAAATATGAAGAATTCTGTCAATTAAGACCAGGCTTGTTGGGCATTTTCTCTCAGATTTTTCAAGTGGTTGTAAATTTTCTTTAAAGCGATACTACGTCTTAGAGTGAACAAAAAAAATATTTTCAAACTTGGTCAATAGGAGTTTATATTCATCAAGGGACTTGCCTGGTTGCATAACTATACAACAGATTACCTAAATAATCTGATAAATCCAGAAAACTATGTTTAAATACAATAATTAATAAATGCCTTAATCCAAATTAAGGCATTTATCAATAATGATCTGTAATTGTATGGAAAATTACATAGTTTTATGGGTTTATTTGATTCTGTTTGTATACTTTGGACACTGTTGATGAATATATACTCTGATTGACCAAGTTTGAGAACTTAATTTTTTTGTTCATTCTAAGAGGTGGTATCGCTTTAAGCTATGCAGTTTATAAGGGCAAATATAGAAAAGGCATATTGTCATTTGCATAGAATGATTCTCAAGTCTTTAATTTGTAGACCATGATATCCAGACCAATATATATTTACATGTTATTTTATTTTTGATATACAGAATGCCCAGAAAGAGAATGCTAAGATACAAGAGACACAAGAGAAGATAAGAAGAGCTAAAGAGATAAGAGAGAAAGCTGAAAGAGAGAAGAAAGATAAGAAAGCTAGACAGAAGGCATTATTAGATATGACCACAGGTAAGAGTCATTGTTTTTTATAATATTTTCGGTTCTTTTTTTTTCTTTTTAAATAATCTGAGGGTGTATTCTGGCATGGATTGAGATTGTTTTTTTTTTCGTCTTGGATTTATGTAATGTCAACTAGAGAGATTGAAATAAAAATGTGAATAAATTCTCTCATTGCTCACAGCTATGTGTTCATATTCTTTAGTGTATCACATTTCATTTTATGTATTCAAAAGATATTCTTGCATTGTATTTCGTTCAGTTTAAAATCCATTGGATTAGAGATTCCAGGATTCAATTAGATTAAAATGAAAATAACATATACTATATTGGGTTTTTTTAGATGATGATCAAGAGGGTGTTATGGATAATCTATTAGAAGCCTTGAAGACAGGTTCAGCGTTCAGTGTTAACAGAGAAAAACGTGATAAACGCACAAAAACACCTAGAGCTGCTGGAGGTTAGTAAATTATTTAAAAAAAAAAATAGTTTCTTTACCTAAAATATGAAATTTATTTGCTTTTCATTTTATTTGCTTTTTTTCCCCAATGGTTCTATGCTTTAAAAGTTTGTTTTGGATAATGAAATTATTTCATCAAAATGAAGTTTTATAAGAGGGTTATAATGCCCACTTTTGTTGATCAAATTGAATTCCATGAATTAGTTGCTTGTCAAGAATAAACAGTCTGGATTTTAAGTCATTAATCTAGATCCTCGGGACCCAACCAACCAGGGGTACTAGTATCCCCATGGGGGTACCAGCCAGCAAACACCACAAGGGGTACCTGAGATGCCTCTAAGACAATTTTAAAAAGTATGGAATAGTTTAAATATCAAACTCCATCATCCGACAAAATATCCATTTACTTTCATGTTGCTATTGTTGGCTCTAAATGTTACTTAGGGTGGACGTAGGGGTACCACGAGATTGCTTGAACAAAATAGGGGTACGAAGAGTCCAAAAGGTTTGGAAACAAGGATCTAGATAGATACATTTGAAAATACAAGTACTTCAAATTTAACATTTTTAAGGGCTTTTATACGCCTTCATCTCTCTATGAGGACGTATATTGTTGGCAACCCTGTCCATCATTCGGTCCGTCCGTCAACATTTGTTTGTAAATTTTCGACCGTTAGTAGCAGAGTTATTGCCCTTGCCCCAAAGTCTTGAATATGCTATTACTATCTAAGTTTTCAACCAATTTTGTTGAAACTTAAAATGGATGTTATTGGACCTAAATCGAAAGGTTTGAGTTTTATCCTAATTAAATTAAAGACTTTTTCGTTAGGCGTATATGGCCGTGGTCCACTATCTTATTTATAATGAGGTTCTTATACAATTTCACGTGTTATCATATAAGTTAAAGTTGGATATGATCAGATATCAATGATTTTGTTTTTAGGACATATTTACCTTTAATTATGAATTACAGCTTTATTAGTTAAAATATTTTAAAAACATGCGTTATTCTGTTGCAATTTCTGATTTTGTTGCTGATCTGATTTGTAGAAAAATTACACAAACGTATTGATATAGTAGAAACAATATGATTGAAGTGGTAAGATTGTCTGAAATTTGTCCCCAATTTTTATCATCAGGAATTTAGGAGCATTAGTCTTGCACAACAAGAATCAGAAGCTAGTTGTCAAAGATATTCTTACCTTCAATATGATTCAGTTAAAACACAAGATATGTCTTTTGTGGGTTACTTTACTGTACAAGGATATGAAGATGTTTATTCCAAAATGAGACTTATGCATTCCAAAGTTAGGAAACTTGTATGAAATTTAAAAAAATATATATTATTAATGAAAGAAAGTGTAAAATTTTATTACAGATTTTAAATCCTTTAATTTGAACTTGAAAATCTCTTTGTGAAAATTTTTTTTCTGGAAATGACAAATATTATTGGTAGATTGAAGATATTTTTATCCAATCAGAGAATTGATTATCACAATTGAATTAAAGTATAGTTAGGATATATTTGACAACTATAACTCCTAGATTTTTTCAGAGCACAATATTTAATGTTATGATTTTTAAATTAATGTATATTTGATTATAAGGGTTGGACAAACTTTTCACAAGCATTTATGAATTTTTCCGAATCAAATTTTACAACATGAATTTTCTAAAAAAAGAAGAAGAAAGAAACATCTATATTTTACAAGGATAACAACTTAGGTTCCGTGCGGATCCTTTCTCCCAGCTGGTCTTTGACCAAACCTCTTGGCATTGATCTTTCCCGGATTATCTGTACCCATTTACAGCTGGGTGGACTGGAATTATGAGTGAAGATGACTTATTCAAGGTCATCGGACTTTCACACCCTGATCGAGAACCGAACTCTCAAACATAACGACCAACATTTCCTTGTATCCAAGCAAATGACGTCATGTTTGTCAAGAACGATGCTAACCACTGTGCTATAGAAGAATGATTTTTATTTCAAAAACACTCGCTGCATTGACAATGGCATCAATTCTATGGTTCTAATTTTAAAATTAGTCAATGTTTTCAGTATTTGATTGGGTATGAAATGCAACTGCAAATTTCTAAAAGCAAATGAAAGATGTATTTATCCTATGCAAAGTAAAGAAATTTAAATTACAAAGAAAAATTGCTGAAAAAACTTTTGTCCTACTCTGAAAGACTTTATTTTCATTGCTCCATGAAAATTTGTTCAATTTTTAACTATTTTATTTCAACAGAAAGGTTTAATAATTTATCCCGATCCAGGGTATGGAAAAACAACCCCTCTCATTTTGAGGTGATTAGAAGATTTTGTTTTCAGCATGATGATCAGTGTTGTAGCATGGTTTTAGTTTCAGTACCTCTTAACTTCCTTCTGCACTTTATGATTTCCTTTCTTTTAGAGATAGTGGTTCTGATTTTGTTTTGTTTTATGATTGCAATTACCTTGAAAATGAACATTTAAGGGATTGGCAAGCTCGCAAACAAAAATTTACAAGATTAAAAAAAAAAATGGATTGGATTGTTAAGAGGTTTTCTAGATTTTGTATGGGTATAGGTCCATTGATAGCATCAATCAATTTGCAGACGTCTTTGGTTCCAACAATGGCTCCAATTTAGATAGGCATTTCGACCAATCCTACCTTAGTTTGGGAAACTGGAATTTGTTAGCTAAGCTTATCAGTAATAGTGTTCACAACTCACCAAAGTAATTTGAGCATTCGTGATTATCTGCTTTTGAAAGTAAAAAAATATATGACTCGTATTTTATAGTGAGATTATGCCTAGACACACATAGAAAAAAAAAGGGGAAGTTCTACTTTACAGTATATTTGAAAGGATTATGGAATTTTCGTGCAGTTTTAGAACTTACAAAGATTATTACATATGTTTCTGACCCAAATTTAGCCCCAATAATGTCGTACGTTCCCCTTTAATGAAAAGTGATTGCAATCAAGTTTTTTAATTTTTCTTTCAGTAGAATACGTGTTACTTTATATTTGGTTCAATAGTATCTAGTAGTTTCTTTAACTTGACTGTAACAGCTTGTTTTTTTAACTATTTTAAAGGGATTCGAAAGAAGTTTTCTAACCTTTTTGTGTGTATGAAAGACACTTCTAACATCTATTTAATGCAGTCAAAATTCTCATTGGGTGCCTGTGGTTCCTGTTATTCCAGAAAGAAAAACGGGAAGTGACGTCGGTGTCTTGAAATAAGTGAGACTGGATGATCAGGTACAGGGCATTATAAATACATGTTGTTACAACGATATCATATAAGTCATAGCGTTGTGACAACATGTATTTATAATGCCCTGTACCTGATCATCCAGTCTGACTTATTTTAAGACACAGACGTCACTTCCCGTTTTTCTTTCTGGAATAACAGGAACCACGGGCACCCAATGAGAATTTTGACTGCACCAAATAGATGTTTAAAGTGTCTTTCATACACACAAAAAGGCTAGAAAACCTCTTTCGAATCCCTTTAATTAATTTAATTAAGAAAGTCTTCCAATTTATTCATGTTGTTATCTTAGTGAATATTTGTGAAGAATTGTGTGACCAAATTGCTCAAATGAAAATTGCTAGATGTGTTACTAACATTACACAATATAAATTTCAATTAGTGAACGTTCGAAGGAATTTACCAATCCAATTGTTTTCTTAGTACAATGTATTGATATTTTGGTAACTTTCAAAGGCTTTATATGTATTTTGTTGCACAGTACAGTATATGATGAAATGTTTTTTTAGAAAAAAATAATGTAAGTGTCTATGATATACATAATACAGAGGTTAAAGGGATTGTAAAGAGGATTTCTAAAATTTATATGTGTATCAGGGACACTGATAGCATCAATTTGCGCTGTTCCAATTTCCATTCCGACGTCTGTGGTTCTTGCAATTCCACTAAAACTAGCACGTTTTATGACGTCACTAATAGTGATCTACATAGATATCAAATGTAGCTTCCAGTAGATCAATATTAGTGACGTCATAAAACATATTAGTTTTAGTGGGATTGCAAGAACCATAGACATCTATGGCGCAAAATGATGCTATCAGTATCAGTTTAGAAAACCTCTTTACAATCCCTTTAAAAATCTTCTTAAAGCGATACAGCCTCTTAGAATGAACAAAAAAATTAAGTTCTCAAACTTGGTCAATCAGAGTATATATTCATCAACAGTGTCCAAAGTATACAAACAGAATGTAAAAAACCCATGAAACTATGTAAATTTCCATATAATAACAGGTTATAATTGATAAACGCCTTAAATTTGATTAAGGCTTTTTCAATTATTATATATAAACATTGTTTTCTGAATTTATCAGATTATTTTGGTAATCTGTTGTATAGTTATGCAACCAGGCAAGTCCCTTGATGAAAATAAACTCCTATTGACCAAATTTGAAAATTTAGATTATTTTTTTCATTCTAAGAGGCTGTATTCCTTTAAGAATCTGTTTTTAAGAATAGCCTATAGCATAGTTTAGTTATTATTTTGCCAGGTTAGATGCTTATTGAATTTTGTTTTGTAGGTATCTATAGGAGAAGTTAAATTATAGAATCTCTCTCTCTCCCGACTACTTCCATCTTGGTACCTTTTTATCTTTTTCTGGCTGTAAATTGTACTTCCATGTTACTAACTCTATAATATTACTCACAGACTGTTCTCCTTCCTTCCTTTGTAATATTTCATCCTTATAAAACTCAGTAATATTTCATTCTCATAAAACTCAGTAATATTTCATTCTCATAAAACTCAGTAATATTTCATCCTCATAAAACTTAGTAATATCAGTAATATTTCATCTTCATAAAACTCAGTAATATTTCATCTTCATAAATTTCAGTTATATTTCATCTTCATAAAACTCAGTAATATTTCATCCTCCATTAAACACAGCAATATTTCATTTTCATAAAACTCAGTAATATTTCATCCTCATAAAACTCAGTAATATTTCATTCTCATAAAACTCAGTAATATTTCATTCTTATAAAACTCAGTAATATTTCATTCTCATAAAACTCAGTAGTATTTCATTCTTATAAAACTCAGTAATATTTCATTCTCAAAAAACTCAGTAATATTTCATCTTCATAAAACTCAGTAATATTTCATTCTTATAAAACTCAGTAATATTTCATCCTCATAAAACTCTGTAATATTTCATCTTCATAAAACTCAGTAATATTTCATCTTCATGAAACTCAGTAATATTTCATTTTCATAATATTTCATCCTCATAAAACTCAGTAATGTTATATTCTCATTCTAAAAAAATCAGCCATATGTAGAAATGTTTAACAAAATTAGGAATAGAGATATATGGCTTTGTATTAAGTAGAATGTATAGTATTTTAATTTCTTTGATAAAGATAGTATGATAGTTCATGGTTGTAGAATGTTGAACTTTGAACTTTAACATTGTGTGAACTAACTCTGCATATTTGGAGCTGTTGATTAATGCTTTTAAATTTTATTACGACAAAGGGATACTGTTGTGGAAATATTTACTTTATTTAGCTGTCTGTGTCACTTTTCAGTAATAAAACATCCTGTTTTTGAGCAACTAAGCAAAAGGCAATCAATTTGCCTAATGACTATCAATCTAATTAAGATTACATTTCGTTTCGGTTATTCTTTGATTGTCGACTCCATGTAATCTTAAGACTTGTATAAGGAGGTCATCTTCTGGTGACGAAAATTTCAGCCAATCAAAATCTACCTTCAAGATCGCGGGTCTATGCATTGATATGCATTGTGGGAAGACAAAACAGAAAGTAAAGCGACACAGCTGTCCAAATTATGACGCAATACAAAATATTCAAATATAAACGGTGTTATGATTGGCAGAGGTGTGGCACGTGCTATAAATAGCTTATTCGTAACCAGAAGATGACCTCCTTATACAAGTCTTTAGATTACAGGGAGTCGACAATCAAAAAATAACCGAAACGAAATGTAATCTAATTTTAATTAGATTGAATGACTATAAACTAAGTTTGAGAATTTTGATTTTTTGAGGTAGTGTTCCTTTATTTCACTGACCATTTGTAGAGCAAATATCTAGACAACAATATACCTTTAAGTCTAATAACAAAATATGTCATGCTGTAATATTTCTAGACAAGTAACATGTGTACAGTTGACATATATAAGACAATATGACATGTTTGTTGACAGATATAATAAAACTATTATGAAATATTCCTGGTGGAAGACAATTGTCACATAAATTACTATACGTTGACTGTTTATTAAATATAATTTATATAAGTAAATCAGTTGTCCAGGTATATTTTAAAAGATTTCGTCCTTCTGATTACTCAATTTAGAATGACATTAAGAAAGAAAGAAAGACATTTAAAGCGATACAACCTCTTAGAATGAACAAAAAAATTAAGTTCTCAAACTTGGTCAATAGGAGTTTATATTCATCAAGGGACTTGCCTGGTTTCATAACTATACAACAGATTACCCAAATAATCTGATAAATCCAGAAAACTATGTGTATATACCATAATTGAAAAACCCTTAATCAAATTTAAGGCATTTATCAATTATAACCTGTTATTATATGGAAATTTACATAGTTTCATGGGTTATTTGCATTCTGTTTGTATACTTTGGACACCGTTGATGAATATATACTCTGATTGACCAAGTTCGAGAACTTAATTTTTTTTGTTCATTCTAAGAGGTTGTATCGCTTTAAACTATGATATAAATATACCCTGTAATAAACAAATTTGATCAGAATTTCAGTCAAATTAGGGTAGACCTTCTCAATTAATTTTTGTAAAGGGCCAAATGCATTTTATGAAAAAAATATAAGCCAAACAGAGTTGAGCGTTTTAGCAGAAGGGTCATTATAGATGGGCCATTCTCAAGGAGGTCGCCGGTCGCCATTTGAGAAGGTTGGAATTAGGGGTGTTTGAAAAAGACATTCTCCTTATTAGGGTATTAAGGGTCAGTATATGTCAATGAAATTTTCAATTTTCTGTTTAAACTATCTCTGACTTACTTTTAATTTCAATCTTGTTATTTTCTCAATGTTGTGGAGAGTTCTATGATAATTTTGTTTAGATATATTAAGTTTTTAAACACCATGATTTTCAAATATTTTTTTTATTTTTTCACTGTATCAATTTTTTTATTTTTGCGGGATTAGTTGCAATCGTAGACTGTATATATCAGTGGTTTCCAACCTTTTTCAAGCCGTGGCCCAAATTCACAAAGCTTCCAGAGCTATCCCCCCCTGTTAAATTCCAAACTAGGGTAAAATAGGGAACATAGCGCAAGAGTTGTTGTTTTGTGCCTCCTCATCATCAGAAGGTCAGATGTGTTTGACCACAAGCAGTTACAGACCTTACACATCAAAATATAGTTAAATAAAATTTGGGCTAGGGAAAAAATGATATACATCCTCATACCCAATGGCCCCCTGACAAACACCCCATGGCTCCCTAGGGGACCATGGCCTCCAGGTTGGGAACCACTGATATATATTGTCACAATATCTGTCATAATTTTTGTCAGATAGTGTTAAAACTTAGTATAACTCAACAAAAACAAAATTGCAAAAAACATGCTACAAGTTAAAAATGAATTCAAATCAAGCTACTGAATTAACTGTAAGGAATGCTACAAGAAGAGTTTTTTCAAAATAAACTTGCTAACTTTTTCTTCAGCCTGTGATAGCTATTTTGAGGGATATGTCTGCTGCACCTCCGCGGGTGTGGGGGTTTTAAACGTATTAATTTACCTCAAATTTGCAAAACTTCGATATATTTGGAAAGATGGATAATTTTGTAGTTCATTCATACCATCATTATCCCCCTACGACATACAGGCCATGTATGTGAGTCCATCAAAGTTGTTTTCCAAGATATAAAATCTGTGGCTCGCCATTGAAAGACTGCACGTGCAAGGAGTAGAAAATCGCAAGTTTTCGTGGCCTAGTTTTTCTGACTCTCCCCCAGCCATATCTGTCCAAATACCTGTCAAAGGCTGGGAATAGAGTCAAGTCAGCAAGTTTCGGCTAAGATATGACATGTAATTAATTTTTGCCTTTTTATTTTTCAGCGGAACGGCGTGCCCAACTCGCCAGGTCGCGGTCAAGACAAAACATGTTAGAAGATAACACGTCAACAGCTAGAGAGATTAACTTCGATGATTCCAATGTATCAAGTCTGGATTCCCCAGCAGCAGACAAACCTCAGCCACGAACTCACGTACGGCGCCGACCTACTCCTTCAGCTGAGGAAACAGAGGCTGCAAAACTTCTGGCCAGACTTAAAGAGTTATAAACAGACTTTCATTTCCAATTCCTTCCTACCTAGTGTTTCATTTTAGTTTGTTTTGTTGAGAGATTTGTTAGAGACATGTACATTCCTAGATTTCCTAGTGTGTAGAATTTATTCTGGATTCTCCAAAATTTAATGTGTTTATATTATTACAAAACTTTTTAGTTTATTATGGGATCATCGCTTGTTTCTGCTTCCGTTCAGAGGTCTGCTTTCCGAAGACCTTATTCTCAAAACTTAACTTAAGATGATTTTAGTGTTCTAGTCATCTGATTGGTCATCAGTCTGTTTTTATCCAATCAGATTACTGTTTCTTGAAATTCTGATTTTGTCTAAGTTAAGTTTTTGAGAATAAGGCCCCTGTTAAAGTTCCTTCAACAATATTTGATAACATTGAATTGGACATTTTTTTTTCAACGCAACTTTGCTAAAGCAAACCCTGAATATTTCTATGGCTTTGGTTAGAAAAAAAACTCATAAATGACAATAATGCAATATGAAAGATGATGCTATTGGCATAATATCTCAGCTACAATTTGACTATAGCCAATATGGGAGCTTGGCATAGATATGTCCATTTTTTTTACCTACATATATCCAGATGTGACTGAAAAATTTAAGCTAGTGTTATTGTTTTAAAATAGACATTTGACTTTTGGTATTCAAAAGTATTTTCTTTCTTTTTTTGTGTCTTAAGAATTTTATTTTTATCATGTTGACTTTTTCATACAACATTGGCTCATGTAGATACCGTACTGCAGGAATATAGATAGATTTCTTTACATTTTCTTACAATATCATGTAGATAATCATTGAAAATTTGCTTTATTAGCTTATAGTCAATATTCATGTGTCGGCCATCTTCGATTCATACAAAGCTTAAATCGCAAAAAAAAAGGTAAAATTTTGTCACTGCAGTGAAATTGCAACCTTGAATCCAATCTAATTAAAATTAGATTACATTTCGTTTCGATTATTTTTTGAGTGTCGACTCCATGTAATCTAACCACTTTTAAAAGGCGAGAATCTTCTGGTGACGAAAATTTCAGCCAATCAAAAACTACCTTCAAGATCGCAGGTCTATGCATTGATATGCATTGTGGGAAGACGAAACAGAAAGTAAAGCGACACAGCAGTTCAAATTATGACGTAATACAAAATATACAATATAAACGTTGTTCTGATTGGCGGAGGGGTGGCATGTGCTATATATAGATTATTCGTCACCAGAAGATGCTCGCCTTATAAAAGTGGTTAGATTACATGGAGTCGACACTCAAAAAATAGCTGAAACAAAATGTAATCTAATTTTAATTAAATTGCCTTGAATCCAACTAACTCAAAACAGATTAAATTTTAAAGCTGTTTAAAGATACTTTCAGTATATATTCACACTGCATGACGTTTGCCCATCCTCAATTTGCCAATAGAGGTGAAGAAAAGCAGGACGTAAAACTCCATTCATTTCAATTTTTTCAGTATATATTCACACATTTTTGAGAAAGAGCAGTTTTAAACCAATTTTCTCAAAAATGTGACATTTATTAAAAGTAGCAGTTTACGAATGGATGGGATGGGATGGCATAATTTGCATTGTGAGCCTTGGTTGATACGGTCAATAAACAGCTTTACTTCAGCTGCCATCAGCAAGGACGTTTTGACATCGTTAATGAATATTGCAAATGAAAATATTAATAATGAACATTTACTGGAGTCAAAACCTGGGCTTTATCTTTGTTTTATTGTATGGCACCAGATCTGGAGAATATATCTGATAGTAGAGTTGTTTATAAGCTGATAAAGCAAATATTTAGACAATTGCTTCCTGTAAATTGTTAGCTGCTGTAAATGTCCTTACTTTCAACATTTATTTTGATAAATTTGTGATAGCGGTGTTGATCAAGATTTTGTGAAATTTTCTCTTTTTTTTGGAAAGAAAATTGCTTCATGTGCTGTGGTGTTATTGCTTTGTTTAAATTTTTCGAGTTATACTGTTTACTCATTAGCTTAAATTGTTGTCTTCCTTATCGTAATGGAAATGCAATGCTGAAAATTATAAGTGTGCTTATTATTTAAACATAAAACAGATTCAGAAGTGAGTCATTCAACAATTAGTATATTATGTTAGGGCTGGGCGATATTGGTTAAAGTGGATATCACGATATTCATCATTAATATATCACGATATGGGTATATATCGCAATATTTTTAAGAAGGGTTTTTACTGGTTTTTGAAACAAAATGTTCATGTTTTGTTCTATCAAAAAATCTTAAATGTAAGAAAAACAGTAAATATCTGTCAAAAACAACCAAATCTTCAATAGCATGAAAAAACACATCTTTTTCAAATATCTAAAAGTATTAAGTTATATGTTAAAACTGTTAAAATGACTTCATCTTGACCAAAATTTGACGATATATCATGATAATTACATATATATCACGATATGGCGATATTTCGGTATTTTTATTTGAGGCGATATTACTAACGATATAAATTCCTATACCGGTATTTATCGTGATACCGGTATATCGCCCAGCCCTATATTATGTATAGTGGACATCATCTATTTCCACTCCAATGCCTGTGTTTCCTGTAATTTCTGAAAAATTTAACCAGATTATGAAGACACAATTAAGAAAAAAATGTTTTCTTTAATTACAAAACCCACAGATAACTGATAGATTTTGATGGGGTAAGGAAGGGGTGCGCATTATACATGGGTGCGCATTATATTCAGAAATATACAGTAAATAGTTGTGCTAAAACAAGCAATGAGTGGCCAAAAAACTATTCTTAAGTACCTTAGATTAAACAGTTTCATCTTATTTCTGTGATTTGTAACTACTTTGCTCATTAAAGGGGCACAGGCTTCATTTTCGTGGGTCGATTTTTCCAAGTCTCAGAAACGGGGACTTTTTTTAGCTCAGCAATTTAGTACTGGTTATCACAACTCACCATTGAAATTTGAGTTATAATACCCTACTACACATTAGCGATACTATGCAATATATAGAAAAGTCATCTATAGAAATAGAAGGAGAAATGTCTAATTTATATTTGAAAGAAATATGCAATTTTTGTACATTTCTAGTGCTTCTGAAGGATACTTAAATATATTCAAGACCCAAATCAACCAATAAAAATGAAGACTGGTCCCCTTTAACTAATTGCAAAATATTTTTTAAGAAAATAGATGTTACTTGTTAAAGAAGCAAATATTGCCAAATGTATAACTCATGTTCATATGAGATGCTAAAATATCCAAAGAATGGTTTGTTTATACGGCAGAATAATTTAAGGGATTGTAAAGAGGTTTTCTAAACTTTGTATGTGTATCGGGGACACTAATAGCATCAATTTGCGCCATTCCAATTTCCATTCCGACGTCTGCGGTTCTTGCAATTCCACTAAAACTAACAAGGTTTTATGACGTCACTCACAGTGATCTGCATAGATATCAATAGTACCGGAAGGTAGATCACTGTCAATGACATCATAAAACGGGTTAGTTTTAGTGGAATTGCAAGAACCACAGATGTCGGAATGGAAATTGGAATGGCGCAAATGATGCTATCAGTGTCCCCAATACACATACAAAGTTTAGAAATACGCTTTACAATCCCTTTAAGAGAATTATATTCTGTGAAAAGACATAATGCTATGTATGACTGTTTTAACATGCTATTTTCTCAACCATTGCTTTGGTACCTCAGTATGTTCTCTCTAGGCTGCTATTTGTATATACAGTATAGGATATAATATTTTTGATATGACGGCTTGTATATTCTTGTTATTGTTATTGCTTTGTTTATGGTATGTTTACAGTTTGTTTAGATTATGTTTACAGTTTGTTTACATTTACACAATTCCGCTGAAGCCAAGCAAAGTCTGAACAAGACTCAATTGTTCTATTTTGTTCTTGCTAGAAAATATATTTGTATGCATCCAAAAATATCAACAAAAATAAAGAAGCACAAGATAACGCTACATGTATGAGCATGTGAAACATCGAGTTAATAAATGTCAGAAATAGTATAAACATTTATCTTGAGCTTTATTATCTATGCCTTTTACCATTTCAATATGTCTTATAAATTCAAAAATGTTTTGAATTGTCACATGTATACCTATTTCTTTGCTTAACTAAGTTCGTATTTTCAATATATATTATGTGCAAATATTAAAGGGATTGTAAAGAGGTTTTCTAGCCTTTTTGTGTGTATGAAAGACACTTCTAACATCTATTTGGTGCAGTCAAAATTCTCATTGGGTGCCTGTGGTTCCTGTTATTCCAGAAAGAAAAACGGGAAGTGACGTCATTGTCTTGAAATAAGTGAGACTGGATGATCAGGTACAGGTCATTATAAATACATGTTGTTACAACGATATGACGTTATTAGATAAATGTTGTTACAGCAATATCATATAAGTCATAGCGTTGTGACAACATGTATTTATAATGCCCTGTACCTGATCATCCAGTCCGATTTTTTCCAAGATTGTGACGTCACTTCCTGTTTTTCTTTCTGGAATAACAGGAACCACGGGCACCCAATGAATATTTTGTATGTACGAAATAGATGTTGGAAGAGTCCTTCGTCCACATAAAAAGGCTAGAAAACCTCTTTACAATCCCTTTAAGTATGAGACGAATAGTTATTGTATATTTTAGAGTGTATATATTGTATAATGGTACAATTAGTAGTATATGTTTGTATAAATTGGCTGAGGTTAGATTATATTTATTCACAAACTGCTTTACAAGATCATGTTAGTGCTTAGGATGTAGAAAACCAAATTTTCATGCTTTTTTCTTTGCTTCAAGACTTTTTTTGACCAATATAATATTATTTGTACAAATTCAAGGGTAGTTTAAGGATTTTTTCAGAAGCTTAAAGGAAATTTCTTGTATTGAGCAGATTATAATTTGTTTTTAAAGCAAAAACAATTTACACAAATACTCATTTTATTATTACTAATTTTTAATTTTCACAGTAATAAATAAATTTTGAATTTCGGACAGAGGAAATAAATGTTCACGAGGTCACATGATTTTCAAACCAGCCAATCAAAATACCTTTGTATTATTTTTGTTTTGTAATTATGAATACATACAAACGAAATTTGTGAACAGTATTTGAGTGAGCATGTCATTTTGATCTCTTAGAATTCATTGCCTCATAAAAAAGACATTAGAATAACCTGATACAGAGTTGATCAGAAATACTCTAAATTTGAGGCTTGTGAGATCATTTGTCTTGCTTATCAAGTGCTACCAAATTTTCACAATTAGCTTAAAGAAAAGAATCGTACTTGAAATTTCCTTTAATCTTATGTAGAAATTCACAACTTAAAGGCGTCCTTAAAATATTCAGGAAAACTCTGTCAGTGAAGTAATGTATGTATATATATGGTAATTATGTATATGAAATTCTATATATTTGTATAAAAACTTTCCAATTACTCTTTCCACTGATGTCTTGTATATAATCAGGCATGTTATTATATTATCTTTTATAGAAAAAATCTCAAAAATTTGATCTGTTTGCTTTTCTTATATGTGCACATGAAAAATATCACAATCATTGGAAAGGTGATCTTTTCTGAGACAAATAAATATCACAATTATTGGAGGGAGCATGATCTTTTCTGAGACAAATAAATATCACAGTCATTGGAGAAAGAGTGATCTTTTCTCAGACCAATAAATATCACAGTAATTTGAGAAAGAGTGAACTTTTCTCAGACCAATAAATATCACAATCATCGGAGAAAGAGTGATCTTTTCTGAGACCAATAAATATCACAGTCATTGGAGAAAGAGTGATCTTTTCTGAGACCAATAAATATCACAGTCATTAGAGAAAGAGTGATCTTTTCTGAGACCAATAAATATCACAGTCATTGGAGAAAGAGTGATCTTTTCTGAGACAAATAAATATCACAATTATTGGAGAAAAAGTGATCTTTTCTGAGACCAATAAATATCACAGTCATTGGAGGGAGCGTGATCTTTTCTGAGACCAATAAATATCACAATCATTGGAGAAAGAGTGATCTTCTCTCAGACCAATAAATATCACAATCATTAGAGAGAGAGTGATCTTTTCTGAGACCAATAAATATCACAGTCATTGGAGAAAGAGTGATCTTTTCTGAGGCAAATAAATATCACAATTATTGGAGGGAGCGTGATCTTTTCTGAGACAAATAAACATCACAATCATTGGAGAGAGCGTGATCTTTTCTGAGACAAATAAATATCACAATTATTGGAGGGAGCATTATCTTTTCTGAGACAAATAAATATCACAATCATTGGAGAAAATGTGATCTTTTCTGAGACCAATAAACATCACAATCATTGGAGAGAGCGTGATCTTTTCTGAACCAATAAATATCACAATCATTGGAGAGAGTGATCTTTTCTGAGACCAATAAATATCACAATCATTGGAGAAAGGGTGATCTTTTCTGAGACCATTAAATATCACAGTCATTAGAGAAAGAGTGATCGTTTCTGAGACCAATAAATATCACAATCATTGGAGAGAGTGATCTTTTCTGAGACCAATAAATATCACAGTCATTAGAGAGAGTGATCTTTTCTGAGACCAATAAATATCACAATCATTGGAGAAAGGGTGATCTTTTCTGAGACCAATAAATATCACAATCATTGGAGAAAGAGTGATCTTTTCTCAGACCAATAAATATCACAATCATTGGAGAAAAGGTGATCTTTTCTCAGACCAATAAATATCACAATCATTGGAGAAAGGGTGATCTTTTCTGAGACCAATAAATATCACAATGATTGAAAAACGGTGATCTTTTCTCAGACCAATAAATATCACAGTCATTGGAGAAAGTGATCTTTTCTCAGACCAATAAATATCAGTCATTAGAGAAAGTGATCTTTTCTGAGACCAATAAATATCACAATCATTGGAGAAAGAGTGATCTTTTCTCAGACCAATAAATATCACAATCATTGGAGAAAAGGTGATCTTTTCTGAACCAATAAATATCACAATCATTGGAGAAAGGGTGATCTTTTCTGAGACCAATAAATATCACAATCATTGGAGAGAGTGATCTTTTCTGAGACCAATAAATATCACAGTCATTGGAGAAAGAGTGATCTTTTCTAAGACCAATAAATATCACAATTATTAGAGAGAGAGTGATCTTTTCTAAGACCAATAAATATCACAATCATTGGAGAAAGGGTGACCTTTTCTGAGACCAATAAATATCACAGTCATTGGAGAAAGAGTGATCTTTTCTGAGACCAATAAATATCACAATCATTGGAGAAAGAGTGATCTTTTCTGAGACCAATAAATATCACAATCATTGGAGAAAGAGTGATCTTTTCTGAAACCAATAAATATCAGTCATTGGAGAAAGAGTGATCCTTTCTGAGACCAATAAATATCACAATCATTGGAGAAAGAGATCTTTTCTGAGACCAATAAATATCACAGTCATTGGAGAAAGAGTGATCATTTCTGAGACCAATAAATATCATAGTCATTGGAGAAAGAGTGATCTTTTCTGAGACCAATAAATATCAGTCATTGGAGAAAGAGTGATCTTTTCTGAGACCAATAAATATCACAGTCATTGGAGAAAGAGATCTTTTCTGAGACCAATAAATATCACAATCATTGGAGAAAGAGTGATCATTTCTGAGACCAATAAATATCAGTCATTGGAGAAAGAGTGATCTTTTCTGAGACCAATAAATATCACAGTCATTGGAGAAAGTGATCTTTTCTGAGACCAATAAATATCACAGTCATTGGAGAAAGAGATCTTTTCTGAGACCAATAAATATCACAATCATTAGAGAAAGAGTGATCTTTTCTGAGACCAATAAATATCACAATCATTGGAGGGAGCGTGATCTTTTCTGAAACAAATAAATATCACAGTCATTAGAGAAAGAGTGATGTTATCTGAGACCATTAAATATCACAATTATTGGAGGGAGCGTGATCTTTTCTGAACCAATAAATATCACAAACATTGGAGCGAGTGATCTTTTCTGAGACCAATAAATATCACAGTCATTGGAGAAAAATTGATCTTTTCTGAGACCACAGTCATTAGAGAAAGAGTGATCTTTTCTGAGACCAATAAATATCACAGTCATTAGAGGAAGATTGATCTTTTCTGAGACCAATAAATATCACAGTCATTGGAGGGAGCGATCTTTTCTAAGACCAATAAATAGCACAATTATTGGAGAAAGAGTGATCTTTTCTCAGACCAATAAATATCACAATAATTGGAGAAAGTGATCTTTTCTCAGACCTTTAAATATCACAGTCATTGGAGAAAGTGATCTTTTCTCAGACCAATAAATATCAGTCATTAGAGAAAGTGATCTTTTCTCAGACCAATAAATATCACAATAATTGGAGAAAGAGTGATCTTTTCTGAGACCAATAAATATCACAATCATTGGAGAAAGAGTGATCATTTCTGAGACCAATAAATATCAGTCATTGGAGAAAGAGTGATCTTTTCTGAGACCAATAAATATCACAGTCATTGGAGAAAGTGATCTTTTCTGAGACCAATAAATATCACAGTCATTGGAGAAAGAGATCTTTTCTGAGACCAATAAATATCACAATCATTAGAGAAAGAGTGATCTTTTCTGAAACAAATAAATATCACAGTCATTAGAGAAAGAGTGATGTTGTCTGAGACCATTAAATATCACAATTATTGGAGGGAGCGTGATCTTTTCTGAACCAATAAATATCACAAACATTGGAGCGAGTGATCTTTTCTGAGACCAATAAATATCACAGTCATTGGAGAAAAATTGATCTTTTCTGAGACCACAGTCATTAGAGAAAGAGTGATCTTTTCTGAGACCAATAAATATCACAGTCATTAGAGGAAGATTGATCTTTTCTGAGACCAATAAATATCACAGTCATTGGAGGGAGCGATCTTTTCTAAGACCAATAAATAGCACAATTATTGGAGAAAGAGTGATCTTTTCTCAGACCAATAAATATCACAATAATTGGAGAAAGTGATCTTTTCTCAGACCTTTAAATATCACAGTCATTGGAGAAAGTGATCTTTTCTCAGACCAATAAATATCAGTCATTAGAGAAAGTGATCTTTTCTCAGACCAATAAATATCACAATAATTGGAGAAAGAGTGATCTTTTCTGAGACCAATAAATATCACAATCATTCGAGAAAGAGTGATCTTTTCTCAGACCAATAAATATCACAGTCATTGGAGAAAAGGTGATCTTTTCTGAGACCAATAAATATCACAATTATTGGAGAAAGAGTGATCATTTCTGAGACCAATAAATATCACAATCATTGGAGAAAGAGTGATCATTTCTGAGACCAATAAATATCACAGTCATTGGAGGGAGCGTGATCTTGTCTGAGACAAATAAATATCACAATCATTGGAGGGAGCGTGATCTTGTCTGAGACCAATAAATATCACAATCATTGGAGGGAGTGTGATCTTTTCTGAGACAAATAAATATCACAATCATTGGAGGGAGCGTGATCTTGTCTGAGACCAATAAATATCACAGTCATTGGAGAAAGAGTGATCTTTTCTCAGACCAATAAATATCACAATCATTGGAGAAAGAGTGATCTTTTCTCAGACCAATAAATATCACAGTCATTGGAGAAAGATTGATCTTTTCTGAGACCAATAAATATCACAATCATTGGAGAAAGATTGATCTTTTCTGAGACCAATAAATATCACAATCATTGGAGAAAAGGTGATCTTTTCTGAACCAATAAATATCACAATCATTGGAGAAAGGGTGATCTTTTCTGAGACCAATAAATATCACAATCTTTGGAGAAAGAGTGATCTTTTCTGAGACCAATAAATATCACAATCATTGGAGAAAGAGTGATCTTTTCTGAAACCAATAAATATCAGTCATTGGAGAAAGAGTGATCCTTTCTGAGACCAATAAATATCACAATCATTGGAGAAAGAGTGATCATTTCTGAGACCAATAAATATCAGTCATTGGAGAAAGAGTGATCTTTTCTGAGACCAATAAATATCACAGTCATTGGAGAAAGCGTGATCTTTTCTGAGACCAATAAATATCACAGTCATTGGAGAAAGAGATCTTTTCTGAGACCAATAAATATCACAATCATTAGAGAAAGAGTGATCTTTTCTGAGACCAATAAATATCACAATCATTGGAGGGAGCGTGATCTTTTCTGAAACAAATAAATATGACAGTCATTAGAGAAAGAGTGATGTTGTCTGAGACCATTAAATATCACAATTATTGGAGGGAGCGTGATCTTTTCTGAACCAATAAATATCACAAACATTGGAGCGAGTGATCTTTTCTGAGACCAATAAATATCACAGTCATTGGAGAAAAATTGATCTTTTCTGAGACCACAGTCATTAGAGAAAGAGTGATCTTTTCTGAGACCAATAAATATCACAGTCATTAGAGGAAGATTGATCTTTTCTGAGACCAATAAATATCACAGTCATTGGAGGGAGCGATCTTTTCTAAGACCAATCAATATCACAATTATTGGAGAAAGAGTGATCTTTTCTCAGACCAATAAATATCACAATAATTGGAGAAAGTGATCTTTTCTCAGACCTTTAAATATCACAGTCATTGGAGAAAGTGATCTTTTCTCAGACCAATAAATATCAGTCATTAGAGAAAGTGATCTTTTCTCAGACCAATAAATATCACAATAATTGGAGAAAGAGTGATCTTTTCTGAGACCAATAAATATCACAATCATTCGAGAAAGAGTGATCTTTTCTCAGACCAATAAATATCACAGTCATTGGAGAAAGAGTGATCCTTTCTGAGACCAATAAATATCACAATCATTGGAGGGAGCGTGATTTTGTCTGAGACCAATAAATATCACAATCATTGGAGGGAGTGTGATCTTTTCTGAGACAAATAAATATCACAATCATTGGAGAAAGGGTGATCTTTTCTGAGACCAATAAATATCACAATCATTGGAGAAAGGGTGATCTTTTCTCAGACCAATAAATATCACAATTATTGGAGAAAGGGTGATCTTTTCTGAGACCAATAAATATCACAGTCATGGGAGAAAGAGTGATCTTTTCTGAGACCAATAAATATCACAGTCATTGGAGAGAGTGATCTTTCTTCAATTGCACACAAATAAAATCAAATCTATTTCTATGAATTTTTTTTATTGAATAATAAAAGTATTATACAAAAATTTTAAAATAAGCTTTTCAATACATTTTTAGTAAAAAAAAACTTAACCACACCAAATTGGTAATTCATGCACTAGTTATACCTCTAAAATTATATATGCCTAATTTACAAAATTAAGCTTTTTCAAAAATATATCAAAAATTTTAATATATATAAGGCAATTGTTTTGTATCAGGAAAAAAAATATTTTTTAAAATGAGCTGAATTAAATTTAATTTAAAAAAAAGGTACATAATTTTGATCTATGATGTTGAAATTATTATATCAAGCAGCAAAAACAAAAGGTGCTAAAATTGAGTATTCTCTAAGTGCCAGACTAGAAAAATTTCAAAATAAATATAAAGTTCTATTATATAAATTAAAGTTAAGCAATAAAGTTTGTTCATAAACATGCAAGATGATACTTGAAATCCTTTTCACAAATATTTACATGACCAAATGACGCAACGTAATAATTTGGAGATCATCATAACTATTAAGAGCTATGATTTAACAGATTTTATTAAAAAAAAATTGAAACATTTAGATTCAAAACCAAATATGAAATGATGTAAATATTTAAAAAATAAATTTTAATTTTTTTTTATTCATATAAGAACGTACAGAATTTTGGAACCTAGTTTTCTATGTAACCGATTTCCCTTAATGCCAAATTTTTGAAATAATTTTGTATTTCAAGTATCATCTTGTGGCTGCCATTTTTATTAAAAGTTAAAATTAGTGTTAAATTTGAAGCGAGAGTAATTACAATTGTTTAAGCCTCAATATAATTGAAATGAGATCTAATTATCTAAATATAACCCATTTCCTCAATCTAGCAGGATATAAATAAGCCTATTATTATTATTATTATGATTGTTATTGTCGACTAATAATTATGCAAGTAAAAGGGTATAAAAATATTATATTGAGGTACATGTACATTAAGATATAAAACCATAGTTCACTTTGATATAAAATTATTTAAAATTTTAAATATCAAAAATTATCTGCATTTTTCTACTTAAATATGAGGACAGATGGGGATTCTCTTTCGGAGGGTTCACATATGAAAATTTACATATTTAATTTTTGATAATCATATACTTGCATTACTTATTAATTTCATAGTAAATGTATTAAATATAGCACATATACAAGTTTAACAATGCTTTCAATTTTGAAATTTTTAAAACATGATTAAAAAAATAAGCATTGTATAAGAAACTTGAAGCATTAATATCAACAATGTATTTGATGTACAAAATAATAAGCTCCAAAACCTGTTTGGTATACTACTAAAATATTTGTTTATCAATGTACAAAGGCCATAACAAAAATAATTGATTTCAAATTCAAGGCAAAGATTTCAAAAAAATGATTTTCAAACTCAAATAATTTTTTTACAAATAATAATATAAGGTGTTAATTTCAACTTTTTTTGCAATTTGTTGGAAGATTTTCAAAATCAAGGCTAATTTTGAATCTAATTCAATTGATTTGAAACAAAAAGTAAACATTAATTTTCAAATACTGCCAATTTTGAACAAGTATTAATTTTTTTTTGTTGTGGCCATATTATAGAGCATTACACTTTTACAAAAATTTCTTAGAAAAAGCTATTTTATTAGAAAAAAGTTAGCAATCAACATAAAATATAATACATTATTACAAATTAAATGCGAGTTAAAAACTTTCTAAAAGTGGGCCTATGATCAAAGCATTATAGGCAAGTAAAAGCAAAATGTACATGTTATTATTGGTAATTGGGACTTAGATCTTATAAGAGTTACAGTCGATCTCAAACCAACAAGTTTATAAGGAGTTATCTGCCTCAGATAAAAGCGCTTGACTAGATGCAATTATTTTACAAATTCAATGGCAAAGAGTCAAATTCCTTTGCCAAATAAAACGGCTAAACTTGCTTAAAAAAACACCAAAATACATATAAAGAATTCTTATGCTTTGATTTTAATGGAAAAAGAGGAAAAAGTTTAACTAAGTGAGAATTTAGGTGATGTTAATTTAGTGCAGTACTCTATAAGCTCGATTGGTTTTCAATGATCGACTTTACTCTTTATCAAATTTAAAAAAAATTCCCTCGCAATTCTTAAACAGAATTTATCAGCCCTTATCTGTGTTGTTTTTTCTTTCAATGCATTCTTAATGGCACATTTCTGATCTTTCAAAGAAAATAATATTCATTCATTCTGGAAAGCCAGAAATATGGTTGTATTAATTTTGCAAAACACCTTTTTTTAGTACCGTATTCTAGTCATCTGATTGGTCAATCACATTTCAAATTTAAATTTACTAACCAATCAGATGGTTGTTTTTCTTGCTTGACGGGGCATACAGTTTAACTAGATGATAAACTTAAGCAATGTACATAATTGTCCCAATAGCACAAATAGACGGCCGATATTCTTTTTTCATTTTTGCAATCTAAAATACTACGCAATTAATATACTATGTACAAAAATATCCAACAAGAATATTTCAACATTATTACAAATATAGAAAGTTACAAGCAAAAATAGAGATGAAAACTACACATTAAATCTTAAAATTTAAAAAAATATAACTGAGCCATTACACCTGAGCAATGTCATAATCGCCATCAAGGCTTTCAGTTGCTGCTTTCTTAATATGGCTTACAGTTTGGATGGCACAATATAATTGGCATTGATAAATGGCTTAATTTATCAACATTCTTTTTAGATCTTATCTTTGATTTTGATGATTCTAAAACATCATTCATCCATTAATTTCATACAAAAATTAACAAATAAGCAGTTTGCCATGATGTAAACACATTCGGCTCAACCATCTTCATTGTTCGAGACGGTCATGATAGACGGCCATCTTGCCGGGTAAATTGTCAAGGAAAAGTAACTCTTATTCAGAGATTGATTTTAATTGGCTGCTTTTACTTCAAAAGAAGACAACACACTGGTTGTGATTGGCTGAACTATTATTTATTCAATTTGGCGATAACCATGTAGTATACTAGCTTATCTAGCCCGTGCTAGTCTAGTTCTGAAGTTGATACAAGTTGATGTAAATAGTCAAAGTTTTTATTAAAATTTGTATGAAAGCAATGAATTCAATGATGTGTACAGGATGAAAAGAACTGCAGGAAAGTAGCTTCACAGCATGTTAAAAATATGGCAAACATTTTAAGTTCTGAAAAGTTCGTTGTCGTTGATTAAAATTCGTCCTGTCGCCCGACACAGAAATACAATATGCTGGATATCAAGGCCATTCCCGACGCTCCTACTCCTACCCAGAAACTCCAACCAAATAATGGATCTCGACTGTTAGCCTCCGCCATAACTTCTGCTTTATGATCCATATGGGCTTTAGCTCCAAATACACATACTCCAATAGCCAGCAGTAAAACTGAAATAACAAATAGGAAATAATCAAACTTCATGACAGAGTTAAAAAAAAAAATAGAAAGAGACTTAAGAACTTAGGTTCTGTGAGGATCGTTTCTCCCAGCTGGTCCTTGGCCAAACCTCTTGGCATTGATCTTTCCCGGATCATCTGTACCCATTTACAGCTGGGTTGACTTGAATTATGAGAGAAGATGACTTATTCAAAGTCACACCTCTATCGAGATCCAATCAAACATTTGCTTCAAAACAAGCAAATGATGTCATGTTTGTTAAAGGGATTGTAAAGTGGTTTTCTAAACTTTGTATGTGTATCGGGGACACTGATAGCATCAATTTGCACCATTCCAATTTCCATTCCGACGTCTGTGGTTCTTGCAATTCCACTAAAACTAACGCGTTTTACGACGTCCCTAATAGTGATCTGCATAGATATCAATGGTAGCTTCCGGTAGATCACTATTAGTGACGTCATCAAAAGCGTTAGTTTTAGTGGAATTGCAAGAACCACGTCGGAATGGAAATTGGAATGGTGCAAATTGATACTATCAGTGTCCCCGATACACATACAAAGTTTAGAAAACCTCTTTATAATCCCTTTAAGAATGAAATTTTAACAGACTTTGCTATAGAACCTTACAATAAGCTTTAGTTCCATTTGTTCTATTTGGAGGTGCTGAAGCTATACTGACTTTGCTAGCACAGCGTTGAGGCATTGAGTTCAAGGGTAAATAATGTAAGTGGAGATTTAGGTATAAATGGCTGAAAAAGCCTCTCATTGAATCAATTTTCATCAAATATATTAATTCAGAAACAATGCCAATAATGTTTCACTGTCTTATATTTCATTGAGAAACAATCTTTGATATACAGTTATTTTTTACATGATCATTATGTGGGTGTGTTTCAAAAGTGGTCTCACCTAATCTTGATTTTTTTCATTCCTAGATTTTACATGACTTTGGTTTTTTTATATTCAAGAATAAACCTACTAATGAACTACAGTTGAATTTTAGAAAAAAAATCATATGAACCTCAGATACAAACAAATTACTTAACGACTCTGGCACTATTTTGGTGTCGGATGGAAATGGTTTGATGGTGGCTTACTAAAAATTTTATCAAAAGTTTTTTTTTTACAAAGTTTATTTTGTGTCAGATATATCTTAAGTTATGCATTTTATATCAAAATTATATGATTCCAAAGTATTTTTTGAAAAAATACACTATGCAAGTGAAATTTCAGAAATTTGGTTCCAACTACAATGTGTTTAGTCGACTCTCTTGCATTAATATAATTTTTATGTAAAATGTTGACCAACTATCAATTTTCAACTTGTATTAATATTAAATAAACACCAAATCATTCAACAGAAGTTTTTTAAACTTTGGTGCCTTCTTGAAATATTTTCCATCCGACACTTAAATGATTTCCATCCAACACCAAAACCCAAAAGAACGAGAAAATTATCAGAATTTTATGATTTTCAGTAGTTTTATGGTTTGTATTGCATTTAAGACTTTGTTAAAGTTAAACAATGTAATAAATTTGCATAAAAGCACTTTTCGGGAAATTTTGTAAAATGACCAATAATAGGTTTTCCTTCATGAATATAATCATGATGCCACAATCAAAATAAGAGATATTTACGACCTACCAAAAACATTTTTTAAAGCTGAAGCATGAAAAATCTTTAGAAGGCTTAATAACGATGTTGAATTTTACTTATAACATGTTAAGTAACCAGATATTGTACAATTTTGTATCAAAACAGTTGGAAAATAATGTATTAATTCAAAGCCATCAAAGCAAACTGTCATGAACCAAATAAAATCTCATTATTCAAGTCTATAACTACTACACCATAATTTAAACTATAGACTTCATTATCTTGGCATAAAGTGATATTTTATGAAAAAAAACACAATTTTCACCTATATTTCCATCCGACACTTTTACATTTCCATCCGACACCAAAACAAAATCAAATTGCAAGCAATAATACCACAAGACAAATCTAAGAAATGTATCATACTGATTTAAAATGTGTAGCAAAATAGTTAAATGAATTGTTCAAATGCCTTTCAGGACATAATCAATGTAAAATTTGATAGAATATACCTTCAACCAACATGGATCGAAAATTGTCATTTCTATCGTTCCATCCGACACCAAAATTAAAATGTCTATTTTTTTCAAAATTTGAATGCAAATCAAAATTGGTATGATGCAAACTGAAGAACACTATATGACAAGCCTAATTTATAAAAGAAGTTTGATTCCATAATAACCAGCAAAATTTAGAGAGAAAATAATCTATCAAATCCATCCAACACCAAAACTTGACTTTTGAAACACACCCATCATTTGTACATGATCATTATCATTTGTACATGATCATTATCATTTGTAGATGATCATTATCATATGTATATTATCATTGATCGTTCAGCAGTCAATCATCGTAAATTATAAGGAATATCAGCCTATTTATGAAATTATTAGGTGTTAAAAATAAAAGAATGGTATAGGTATAGTATATCAACCGGTTTCTGAAATATTTACTAATTATGTTAAAGAAACTCCGGCTTGACATAAAAGAAATAACAATGTTATAGTAGTAGTGGTAAAAATATCTCTTGATCTAGTCTAACAGACTATATAGACAATGTCATTCTGCCAATAAATCTCATAAGAACCAACACAAACCATTCAATTATAATATTCATAATAATATTAATATCTAAATTATTTTTAAGCAATAAACTGTTACTCTATGGCAGTGGTTCCCAACCTTTGTCAAGCTGTGGCCCACATTCACAAAGCTCCCAGAGCCATGGCCCCCCTGTTCTATTCTAAACAAGGGCAAAACATGGAATAAAGCGCAAGGGTTGTTGTCTTGTGCCCCCTCATCACCAGGAGGTCAGATGCACTTGACCACAAGCAACTACAGACCTTACACAGCAAAATATAGTTAAATAAAAGTTGGGCCATGGTCCCCAGGCAAACACCCCATGGCTCCCTCAGCGGCCATGGCCCACAGGTTGGGAACCACTGCTCTATGGCGTGTATGGTCGTATATCATAACACAGGTTGGCTGCAAAATTGAATGAATGCGCGCTAGTAAATCTAAATTTGAAATGCGATTGACCAATCAGATGACTAGAATATGGTAGTTTCCAATAACTATTTCTTTATCAAAGATTATGCTGACATTTTGTTCGAAGTATCTAAGCAAATATGACGACAAGTAAGGTCACATGTTTAGCAGTGGCATTTATTGCGTGATAAACGCCATATGAATTAACATTAGGTCAATGTGAAAACATCATAGCAAATGTAAACATAATAATATATCAGCAACAATACTACATGTACTCAAAGTTCCAATGGGCAAATCTTCAACAGTGCAATTTGTTCTTAAAGAATTGGGATATTAATAAAACTGGATGACTTAAAGGGGCACATTTACTAATCATTCGACAAATCATACCTTAGTCTTTACTTTAGAATTTGTTTTTAAGTTAAAGGGAATGTTAAGTGGTTTTCTAAACTTTGTATATATGTATCTGGGACACTGATTTCAATTCTAGTGATCTACATAGATATCAATGGTAGCGTTCGGTAGATCACTGTCAGTGACGTCATAAAATGCGTTAGTTTTAGTGGAATTGCAAGAATCACAGACGTCAGAATGGAAATTGGAATGGCGCAAATTGATGCTATCAGTGTCTCCAATGTGAAGTCGCTATAGCTCAGTCGGTTGAGGCGTCGATCTTATAGAAAAAATATTGTATTGTAATGTATCGATATATTTTATATGTTGAATAAATACTTACAAGATAAAAAAAAAAAGTGTCTCCAATACACATACAAAGCTTAGAAAACCACTTAACAATCCCTTTAATTGATAAGATTGTTTGCAGCTCTCACTTGGAATTTAAGACTTCAAATACATCCGGCAAATATGAGAATGATGCCACAACATAAAATCATGCCAATATACGACAAACAAAATTTTAGTCTCAGAACCTGGAATTATTTAGCTATTCTAATCCATATTATTGTTCACAACTTTCCGTTTAGTAATAGTTTGCATTATATAGAAAACATTTATACCGAAAATCATAAATAATTGTCTAGTTAGGGGTATAATTGAAGGGATTGTGTGATTTTGGGACTGTTACAGTATATCTGAAGGTTCAAATGATCCTCGATGATGAACATTCCACTTTAACATATATAGTAAATTATTATCTAAAAAGTTAAAATATATCTGTTAATAGGAGTAGATAGATAGAAAGTAGGTCAGATAAATAGTTTTATATATATTGAAGTAAGTAAAAAAAAAAGGTGGGGAGAAAAATAAACAAAATGTAACACAATTCGTCATTTTTTACAAACTTTTTAGTCAGGATTGTTAACTAATGACATAGCCATTTTAATTAGTCTTTTATTTGTCAATTCTACTTCGTATATCTTTCAAGGGCTATTATGAGATAACTGCACTCAAGTACTAAACCAAAGCCCTAATAATAATCTGAACTGCAAATCCAAAATAACAATTCCGCAGCTTAAACTTTTTTAAAAAGGAAGTATCAATGATTAATGAGGAAGTATTTCATATGAAAAAGTGGTATCAGGTGTCTTAGAATCAAAACTATTTTTGGAAATCATTTTCAATATTTCATCATGAAATAACTAAAGAAAATTTTGTAAGTTCTTTTTGCTGATTAAACAAATCAGTTGAATCAGCTTTATATTTAAAGGGACTGTCCACTTTTTTGCAGTGGCAAAATATTTTTTTCCTCAAATTTGAACCAAAATCTAGAGTTTAATAAAGTCAAACACTAAAAGTAGGTTTAACTGCTTAATTAACAATAAATACTCCCTGTTTTAATTGCCAACTTCAATTTTTTCGTCAACAAGGGGTGCGCACTATACATGGGTAAATGAATTTTTCCCGATTTTGATGGGGTAAGGAAGGGGTGCGCATTATATTCGGAAATATACAGTAACCCTTTAAAAACAAATTCAGTTTGATCAAGAAGATACAGAGATACAATAAGCATACTTTAAAAAGAACATTTGAAGTGTTTTTGTTAATAAACACTTTTTTAAAAAAAAGTGGAATATAGCTCTTTAAGTTGATTAAAATGATATTTGTATATCAAAATAAATCAAACGTGGCCACTTAAACTATATTATCTACAGGAAATAAAACTTGACAAGGGTAACTTCCTTATTGGTTCAATCAAGTATACATTTTCTTTATATTATATGACTATAATTAAAAATACTTCCTAAAATGAAATGCTTGCTGTTATTTGAACGTAAAGCTAAGATTCCATATATGCATCATGCGGATGCGTCATGCAGTAAAAATCGAAATGGTTGATTTTAGAGGGTATGATTCCATATATATGCGGAAGCGGAAGCGGTATCCGTCAAATTGTCTCTGTCATGCGTCAAAAAAAAAATCGCCTGGTGTAGGGGTTTTTGACGCATCAGATTGAATTGACGCGCGGAGATCTCCCAAATGTGACGTATTTTGTGGGGATTCCCCGTCTTTTCCCCCGCCAAAGCATCCATTTGTCTAGAAGTTTGTACGTCAAAAGAAAGATAACGCATACGTTTAACGCACATATGGAATCATATTAGCTTTATGCCATATCACCCTTTTCTACACCTATTGGACTAATGAGGAAGAGCAAATGTCATGCAGTGTGTGATGAGGGAAATTTTGCAACGACAGAAACATAAGCCTATGTTTTTTATTTCAACTATCGAGGAATCTGTAACATGTGGACCTCGGTATATTGTCCCAGTCAAACGACGATGCTCAAACCTTTTATCTTGCAGGCTTTTGTAACTTTATCAGGTAAAGTTTTAAGCTGCATGACAAAAAAGAAAAAATGATAATGGAATTAAGTACAAAGAGTACAAATAATATGACGTCACTGACAGTGATCTACCGGAAGCTTTGCAGATCACTGTCAGTGACATCATAAAACGCGTTAGTTTTAGTGGAATTGCAAGAACCACAGACATCGGAGTGGAAATCGGAATAACGCAAATTGATGCTATCAGTGTTCCCGATACACATACAAAGTTTAGAAAACCACTTTATAATCCCTTTAAACTCCAAGTTTTGACCAAAGAAAGGACCAAAGTATTTAATATCACCTCAAATAAATTGAGCCTCATTTAAAACAAATCTACATTAAAGTCACATTGCGGGATTTGTTTGTTTACAAAATGAAATTTATGGGATTTCGGGACAAAAGTTATTCTAGCCTAATCTCTGATGTTTAATTAAGTCAAAAAACTAAAATTCACGGCTTTGGGTACTCAGATGGCTTCGATGCAGCTGGATTTAAAATCAGGATCTAATAAAATGATTTCCATAAATAAAATGCTAATGAGGTCAAGCGGGGGGCGTGTTAGTTAAATGACGTCACACTCCAATCTCCAGTAGCACGTGCTAGTAGTGGGCGGAGCTTGTGAGTTATTGACGTCTCCCTCAATCAACTCGGAAATGTAAACGATCAAAATTTCCTTCAAATGGCTGTAGAATTGGAACCACGAAAGGGAATCGATTTTTTTTTAGTTCGATATTCATTTCTACGTGCTAACTTTAAAAAAAAACGATGAGAAGACTTTTTCTCAATGTCCAAGTCTGGGCTTATGTGGCTTTAAGTAAATGATGTGATATATTGACGTGAAGGTTATGACAGATTATATATATATATATACCTGATATATAGAAGTTATTAAGATTTAAAGACTGAGTGATGACCTAGTGATTATATAATGACCTATGACCTATGACATATTGAGAGGTTTTTATTATTGATAATATCATTATTACATGTTTATTACAGTGTTATATTCAGGCCAACATTCCTTCACTTAAAGGGGAATGTTCAGCATTTTCAAGAGTAGATTTCGGCCTTGAATATATGCAAATAGCCTCCAAAAGTACTAAAACTGCACAAAAATTGCACAATCCTTTCAATTACATCCATACCTAAACATTTATCCTTCATTTTCTGCATATAGTGTTTTCTACAAAATGCAAAGTCTCACTAAAATACGAGTTGTATACTTTTTGACTTTCAAACGCTTATAATTATGGCTACGCAGGGATTTGAAGGCTGAAATTTCAAGGACCAACAAATCGTGAGCATATCCCTTTAATGTGACATAATTTATATTAAATTACTTTTCACCAACACTGTCATAATAAACTAATATCTATTTTTGTATGTCTTACTCACTGATTACTATATCAGATGCTAGGCCTCATCATTTTTGGGTTGATATTTGGTTCTAAAAACAAGGTTACAAAATAATAAAACCAAGCACAAACAATCTTAGACCGGAACATCCTGTCCCTCAATTAGTGAATTTGAGGGACAGGAGACCAAGCTTGATTATATCTTGAAATCGCGCAACCAATTTGGTTGCGTTGAAATATTCTTCTTCCTGAAAGTTTTTTCTCTAAAAACTGGCAAATTTCTTTTATGTTATGATGTCAGCTTGATAACAACCATTTTTTCGACAAAATAAAACAATAATTGTTGTCTCTAGGCCCTAATCTCAGTTAAAATATTCAGACAGAGAGCCATTTAGTAGACCGAAAAGTTGACTCAAATAGTCTATTTTAACTGAAATTAGAGACAACAATTATTGTTTTATTTTGTCGAAAAAATGGTTGTTATCAAGCTGACATCATAACATAAAAGAAATTTGCCAGTTTTTAGAGAAAAAACTTTCAGGAAGAAGAATATTTCAACGCAACCAAATTGGTTGCGCGATTTCAAGATATAATTGTCACAAACTTAAGCGTTTGGGCATTGGTTTCATAAAAGGTTAATAAAGAAAAGTTTCAAAATTCACAGTTTTTATTTATCATTCACAACAGGAACTAGGTTTATTGTTAATATTACTTAAACACAGCATATTGACAAGACAACAATCAATTATATCTGCTGCCGCCGCCGGTTAAGAAAAATATTGAGTCCTTCTCTGTTTATAAGCTCTCAAACGAACTTTTATAAAACTTTTATAATATTTCAAGCATCCATGTGCTTTTTTAGGAAGTAAACAACAATAGGAAGTAGTCTTTCTTAACCAGTAAAAAACATGTCGGACTCAGACAACCACTCCTTCCTAAAAGGAGGAGGAATAGGCCCTAACAATAATAATAATAATAATGATGATAACTACACTGAAATGGTAGCCACACCAGCCCCTACATAAAAATCCTTATGCACATTTTTATGTAAACAAATACACAAAGGGCTAACATGAAGTAAACTTACAGGGAACAATCCCTTTAAACTACAAATTACTTAAAGATACTAAACCAACTAATCATGTAATTCTAGCAAAGCAATCTTTGTAATAGGACGTGTAAGAATAACACTTGAATCTTTAAATTCACCTTTGCGAGTACGTTTCGCACAGGTAGCAACAGTTGAAGAAGTTTTAACTTTTACAGTTCTAACGAGTCCATCGCTGGACTTAATAACTTCGACTATTTTAGCAAGTGGCCATTGACCTCTGGGAAAGTCTTCATCAGCAAGCAAAACAACATCATTTACTTCAAGATTTCTATGTTTCTTGGTCCATTTGCTTCGTTCCAAAAGAGTAGGAACATATTCTTTAATCCACCGTTGCCAAAAAATTTCAGACAAATATTGTGCTTGTCGCCACTTTCTTTTAAGATACAAATCTTTCTTGTTAAATAATCCAGGTGGTAAACTGGAACTTGATCTAAGATGAAGAAGATGATTTGGAGTTAAAGGCTCTTCATCCAAAATATCATCACTAACCCGAGTTAAAGGTCTGCTATTCAATATCATGACGACTTCTGCCATCACCGTCAAAAGAACTTCATCAGATACCAACTGAATACCAATCACTGATTTAGCTACTTGTTTGACAGAACGGACAACACGTTCCCAAACGCCACCCATGTGGCTTGCTGCTGGTGGGTTAAAACTCCATCTAATATTCTTCACCAGGCAAAAGTTATGCAACTGCGACTCATTGAAATCCAAAACAGCTGCCTTCAATTCTTTCTCTGCTTTCGTAAAATTGGACCCATTATCACTTCTGATTTCTTCTGGATATCCACGAAGACTAATAAAACGTCTTAAGGCGTTGATAACGGCGTCTGTATCCAAGGAGTGTGCTATTTCAACATGTACAGCACGAGTATTAAAGCAGGTGAAAAGACAACCATAACGCTTAACAGTGCTTCTGCCTTGCTTGACCAGTAGTGGCCCGAAATAGTCAATGCCTACAAAATTAAAAGGAGGCTTGTCTGGAGTAAGGCGCTGTTCTGGAAGATCTGCCATAAACTGTTCTTCTGTACGCTTCTTCCGTTTCTGACAACTTATACAACGGCTAACAACTTTCCGTACTGCTGAACGACCTTTTAATACCCAAAATCTACTCCGTAAGGCAGACAAAACTGATTCCTGTCCAAGGTGACCAACATTGGAATGACAATCTCTTATAATTAAATCCGTAACATGGTGCTTATAAGGCAAAATCAAAGGATGCTTAGAATCTTCATCAATCAATCCCTTATCTAATCTACCACCAACCTTCAATAATCTATCTCTCACTTGAGGGTTTAATTTTCTAAGGCAATTCTGCTTCTCAACATCAGGAAATGATTTTAACTGAACTAACCGAACTATTTCTAACTCTGCTTCTCTAATTTCATCAACACTTAAATTAGATTCAAAATTTACAGTACTTTTAGACACTTTCTGACTCAAATACTTCTTGAACCTTAACAACCATGCAAAAGCTCTTTTAAGTTTCACCCAAGATGAATATCTACAGAAAAGTTTATCAAAAACATCTTCTTTAGGCTCTGTGGTAGTTGCATAAATCTGCACTTCTTTTCTCACTTCTGGATCACCAAGTTGAAGCTCAGGAATTTCAATTCTTTCTGGCCACAATTCTTCCTTTAGATACAGGTAATCAGGACCATTGATCCACCTTGGTTTCTTCGTCAAAACTTTCAATTTAAGACCCTTTGAACCATCATCTGCAGGATTAAGGTTTCGATCAACATATCGCCATTCATGAGGAGCTGATCCAGCATGTATTATGGTTAACCGGTTGGATTCGAAGGTGTGAAATCTTCTAGATTCGTTGTTGATACACTTTAAAACTGACATGGAATCTGTCCAGAAGGTAGTTCTTGATATTTTGATATCCAATTCTTCTTCTACTACTTTTCTCATTTTTACTGACACTACTGCAGCTGACAATTCAAGTCGTGGAATGGATATTTCTTTAATTGGTGCTAGTCTGCATTTACCAAATAGGAATGAGCAATGAACTGGATCACCACCAAATCTTATATAACAAACAGCAGAATATCCTACCCTTGATGCATCAGAAAATATATGTAGTTGAACATCATCCTCAATTAAATAACCTTTTGGTTTTAAACATCTATCAACTTTAACTTCTGGCAAATTGAACAAATCTTCCAACCACCTATTCCATTGCAACTTGTAATCATCACCAATATATTCATCCCAGCCTAGTTTCAATCTACTTAAAGTTTGCAAAATCAACTTTGCTTTCATCACATATGGAGCAATAAACCCTACAGGATCAAACAATGAATAAACAACAGACAAAATACCACGTCTTGTCGCTGGTTTGTTAGAAAACAACAATTTCTCTTGTACTTCCCACGAAAATACATCAAGTTCTGTATTCCATTTTAAGCCTAAAGCACTCTGAACAGGCAATTCATCTAAGTTTAAGTCCACAATAGATTTAACTCTGTCACAATCAGGAATTTTCTGAAGAAACTCTCTGCTATTACTGCACCATTTTGTTAGTTTAAAGCCACAGTTACTTAAAAGTCCGGAAATCTCACCATACAATTTCAAGGCTAAGTCCAAATTGTCCACTGATTTCATTAAATCGTCAACGTACATGTTTTGTTTAACAGTTTTTACAGTTTCACTGTCGAAATTGTCCTTATACAAATCAGCACACTTTTTAACACAATAGTTAGCTATCGCTGGGGAGGACGTAGCTCCGAAGATATGTTTTTTCATCCGATAATCTTGAACTTCATCATTTAGGTCGTTGTTCTTCCACCAAAGAAACCTTAATGTGTCACAATCTGGTGGTTCTACCAACACTTGGTGGAAATGAGCCTCAATGTCAGCTACGAATCCTATGTCACCTTGCCTAAACCTGAATAAAACTGCCAATAACTCATTAGCAAAATGAGGACCTTGCAATAACTCATGATTCAAACTTCTACCACGATACTTAGCAGCACAGTCAAAAACTACTCGTACCTTCTCAGGTTTCAAGGGGTGTGTTACAGGGTGATGCGGCAAATACCAAACTGGTCTATCAGTTAAATTAATATCTGTTAAAGGCACCATCTCTGCATGACCTTTCAAAATATAATCTGTTATGGTGGTCTGGTACTTCATAAAAAGATCAGGATCCCTTCTAAATCTCTTGGACAACCCATCTAATCTGTTATTAGCTAATTCTCTGTTATTTGGTAAGTCTGGAGGTCTGTTTCTCCATGGCAAAGCTACCTGAAAATGACCATCAACCAGTTGCAAACTATCTTCAATCATACACAAAGCTTTACGATCTTCAACCGAAAAACATGTCTTAGTTTCTACCTGTAAATCACCAAAATCAGTATTCCACAATTTACTCAACTGAACTTTCAAAACATCATCTGAATCTTCTGTTTTCACAAAATTAACTGAAAAATCATCACTAACTATTTGACCCAAACTTCCCAAAACCATCCAGCCTAACCGATACCTAACACCAACTGGTTCTTCATCTTCACCGGCTCTGTAATCAAGAGGTACAAACAAACTTGGTTTCTCCTTGACACCAATAATAATTGTTACCTTTCTAAGATCAAAATCTGGATATGGAATATCTCGTAAATGAGGCCATCTCTGTAAGTCTTTAAGCTCAGGAATGGATGTGGATGATATAGGCAATCTTGGAACAGTTCTAACATTATTAAATTCTACAGTGGTATCTCCATCTACCGATTCAACAACAATATCTACAAGTTCGCTCTCCAACTTTTGTGTTCCAGTTATACCAGTAATCGTAAAACGACCTTTTCTACCCGAAATCTTCAGTTCATCAATCAGTTCTTCTGAGACCAAAGTTAACTCTGAACCAGTATCCTGAAGCGCATATGTGTAGGTAAATCTATCACTTCCAAACTTCCTAACTCTGACTGGAATTATTCCAATACAAATACTGTTACCAGCCCCAGTTGCAGCAGTAACCGTGGAAACTGGGCTTAAGTCATTAAACGCACCATGAAGTAACGTGTTGTGATCTTTTTCACAAGTTTTACACTTAAATTGTTTTCTGTCACATGGTTTACCTTTATGATTGTTCAAACAAACAGTACAGAGTTCTTTTTGTTGAGCAAATTTCAAACGATCACTAGAGTTCTGAGCAAGAAATTTTGAACATCTCCATATTGGATGATCTAAAGTACACAAAACACATTTAGAGCGTTTATTAGAATTAAAGTTCTTTTTACCATCACTACTGCCTTTAGTATAGAAAATTGTCCGTTTCACATCTTTTGCAGGAGTCTTTAAGTTATTAGTTTTCTCAAACTTTCTAGAGGCCAAATCTTCACCGTATTCGTTATTCACAATTTCAGCTCTATCTTTCACAAATTTAACGAAATCTGCAAATTTTGGCTTGATCCCAGTAGTTATCATTCTGCCTGCTATATCAGTCCATTTTGCTCTCAGAAAATATGGTAATTTCTTATTAAGTTCTCTAATGGTACTAGTTTGATTAAGTTCTTCAACATAAGCAAGTCCCATTCCAAAAAGTATTCGCTCACAGTTTTCTAACTCACGTACGAAGTCCAATAATGAGGCACCCGATGCTGACTTGATCTCTTTCAAATTTAAGATATTGTCTATATTGGCTTTAGATATTATATGGGGTCTACCAAAATTGTCATACAGGGATTTTCTAGCGGTACGATAACCCATATGCACTGGTAAATTCACACAGCTTTCAACAGCATCTCTGGCTTTTCCCTCACAATGCTGAATAAGAAGTTGTAACTTTCTGGAATCTTCTGGGTTATTGGCTTCAAGTAGAGTTTCAAAATTGTGAATAAATGAAACATATTTCATAGGATTTCCACTGAACTTCATAAATTCAAGTTTTGGAGTGGACATAATTTGACATAGTTTTTGTACTAATATCTCTGTAGAAGAATTGCTAATGTTATTTTGAGAATTTTGATTAACATGACTTTGATTAACATCATAAACATAAGGTGAGCTTTGATTGGTTTGAGGATGAATTACATGACTAATTGGTGCTATATTAGAACTATAAACTAAACCATTATTAGACATACTATAACTATTAGCAGGTAAGCCTGATTTAGTAAAATTATTATTCTGATCATACTGATACACTGATCTGTCATACATAGACCCATTAGAATTACATGGATAATGAGGTAAATAAACATTTTCAGAAATAGGCAAATTTGCATACTGAGATACAGAATTAATACCAGAACTATAAATATTATGATAACCATCTTGCAAATTATGGTTAACACTAGGCAAAGCAGTATTATAAGCTACATGTAATGGTCTACTATAATTATTAATAGAACTACTGATAGAATTGCTTAAAGAGCTACTAATAAAGTTACTATTAGAAGGTAAGTTAAATTCTACAGATGAACTAACATTCTGAACTGGAGCATAAGTGCTTGTTAACAAGGTATGACCAGCTTCACTATTTACATTTACATTATTGTTACTCTGTGGTAAACCAATATTTTGAACAGGTAAATTTTTATCATAATCATGAACATTTGAAAATACAACATCATCAGATTTAGAAACAATAACATTTTGATAATTAGAATTTGACAATGGCAAAACAGAGAATTCAACATTAGAATCAGGTTGTACAAAATCTGGAAAAGTTCTAGGCACATTTGTTTTAGGCCTTACATCAACAGGATTTACAATAATTTGGGGGGAGGGGGGAGGCTGTAAACTTTTATCTTCTTCTGTCTGTAATTCTGGCTCAACATCTAAATTAACTATAGATCTGTTTTCTTCTCCACCAACTTCTTCTTCAATAGCTAAACTAATTTCAGCTTCTTCTTCTTCTAATTGTAATGCTAACATCTTCTTCTTCATCTCCAAATCAAGAAATTCTTGAGAAAGTTTCATCTCTCTAATGGCATGCTCTTTTCTCTTTTGTATAAGAGCTAATTGTCCTCTCTTCCTAATAATTGAGTCACTAGATTTATCACTTTTGATAGAGTCACTACTTGACCAACGAAAACCTGTAGTTTCAGCTTTCTTTTCAGCTAATTTAATCTTAGAGTTTTTCCATTCTTTATAGGCTTTATCACATGCAGTTTTCTTAAAAACAATGTTTGTGTAATCAGTGTCCCATGCACATTCAGCATCAATCTTATCAACTAAGATTTTCCATTTCTGTTCTAACACATTCACTTTATGGTCAATATCAACAAATTCATCTCCAGTAGATATCAGGTGAGTGATTTCATCACAAAGTCTAACAACTGTGGTGTACAGTTCAGGAATGTCTACTGAAGACATGGCACCAGTACTGGTAACGGTAAGTACCGAACACAACGTCAATAAAACTTGAAAATACACTTTGACAGGTAAGAATGTTTATTTTTCTTAACTTAATGTCACAAACTTAAGCGTTTGGGCATTGGTTTCATAAAAGGTTAATAAAGAAAAGTTTCAAAATTCACAGTTTTTATTTATCATTCACAACAGGAACTAGGTTTATTGTTAATATTACTTAAACACAGCATATTGACAAGACAACAATCAATTATATCTGCTGCCGCCGCCGGTTAAGAAAAATATTGAGTCCTTCTCTGTTTATAAGCTCTCAAACGAACTTTTATAAAACTTTTATAATATTTCAAGCATCCATGTGCTTTTTTAGGAAGTAAACAACAATAGGAAGTAGTCTTTCTTAACCAGTAAAAAACATGTCGGACTCAGACAACCACTCCTTCCTAAAAGGAGGAGGAATAGGCCCTAACAATAATAATAATAATAATGATGATAACTACACTGAAATGGTAGCCACAATAATCAAGCTTGGTCTCCTGTCCCTCAAATTCACTAATTGAGGGACAGGATGTTCCGGTCTAAAACAATCCCAATCGTAAAAAAAAATCTTGAAATCCATGTAAACACATTGGCAATACATTGGTAGCAGCTAATGAACTTTTCATTTGAGGAAGTATATCAATAAATGAGTAAATATTTCATAATGAAAAGTGGTATCAGGTGTCTAGAAGTGTTAGCATACCCTGCTTGGCGCCACAACCGCCACCGCTGCCTAAGTCTGAGAATCAGTGCAAATTTCATTTTTGCATATATGCTTAAGCATACAAACCACAATCATAACTATTTGTAAACATTAATATTTCATCAACATATATAAGCTTATATGTTTTAAATTGTTTCCAAAATGAAAACAAGCTAGCAAATACTTAGAAATTTGACCATGAGACTATGTGAAAGTCTAGCCCATTTGTTTGGTTTCATTTGTTAGATTTTATCACTGACAGGTATCTTACTACTAAATCTATTTTTAGTATTCAGTAGTTGTATCTAATAAAGAGGAATAAATCAAGAAAGAAACATCTTTATTTTACAAGGCTGACAACTTAGGTTTCGTGCGGATCCTTTCTCCCAGCTGGTCCTTGGCCAAAACTCTTGGCATTGATCTTTCCCGGATTATCCGTACCCATTTACAGCTGTGTGGACTGGAATTATGAGTGAAGATGACTTATTTAAGGTCATCGGAACTTTCACACCCTGATAGAGAACCAAACTCTCAAACAACCTTCATTTCCTCGTATCCAAGCAAATGACGTCATGTTTGTAAAGAACGATGCGCTAACCACTGTGCTATAGAACCTCACAAAAGAGGAATAAATCAAGAAAGAAAACATCTTTATTCTACAAGGATAACAACTTAGGTTCCGTGCGGATCCTTTCTCCAAGCTGGTCCTTGGCCAAACCTAATTGCATTGATCTCGGCCAGGTTATCCAGGCAAATGGAATTATGAGTAAAGATTTCATAAATGTAAACATTTTGTTATCCTTGTTACTAGTAGTGATTTGGGTAAAAAATAAATTGGGATTCATGTTGTTAACAACAGAATCATTTGCCATTTTACTATTTTAGTATCCGTGGTATGCCATCTCCGAACTCAAATTCTTTGTCAATAATGGGTGAGCATTACACATGGGTAAATGGAATTTTCAAGATTTTGATGGGTTAAGGAAGGGGTGCGCATTATACACTAGTGTGCATTATATTTGGAAATATACGTTACACTGTTCCTCTTAAATTTGATGATTTTCAACACTGCCAAAGGATACCTTCACCATTCATTCAACTAATAATACTTTAGTCCGAAAATCAATATTTAAGCACAAGCTTATCATTCATATCATGCACAGCCCTTCCTCGAAACTGAGCCCTAAAATCCATGTGTCTTTAATATTAAGCGTTCGAAAGACAAAAATACGACTTGTATTTTAATGAAACTATGCTTTATATAAAACTATTCAAGACCCAAATCGACCATTGAAAATGTCAAATGTAAAGTTTTTCTGCAATAACAGAACGAGAAATCGAAAAGAAGTAACCTTTTTTCAATCGCAGAAAGGGAAGAAAACCTCTTTGAAATCTATTTTTAACTAACTCTTCCAACAATGAGTTAGAAAGTTACAATGCATCAAAGTTGTTTGACAGAGTACACCCATCAAAGAGTGGAAATATGAAAAAAAATATACAATATATGCACATTCTTTTACCGTTATTTATATCAATATAAATGACACGAAACTCGGTATTAACGCCTCACTTCTGCAAATATCTCCCAGCCCAAAATTACACATTACAGTTCATAATGCATCACAAAAATTTTAATATTAAAGAGATTGTAATTTTTAAAGAGGTTTTCTAAACTTTGTATGTGTATCGGGGACACTGATAGCATCAATTTGCGCCATTCCAATTTCTATTCCGACGTCTGAGGTTCTTGCAATTCCACTAAAACTAAAGCGTTTTATGACGTCACTAATAAAGATCTACCGGAAGCTACTATTGATATCTATGCAGATCACTATTAGTGACGTCATAAAAAGCGTTAGTTTTAGTGGAATTGCAAGAACCACAGACGTCGGAATGAAAATTGGAATGGCGCAAATTGATGCTATCAGTGTCCCCGATACAAATACAAAGTTTAGAGGTTTTATAAATTTTGTATGTGTATCGGATAGGGCTGGGTCTAATAATTTAATTCATCAATTATCGACACAACAAATTATTTATTTCAATTATCAAATTTCATAATCAATTAAAATTCATAGTCAAATTTTCTTTTAATATTATCTGTTACACAATCATTAGACAAGTCACAACCAATTTTATCATGATAATCATACAAAATTCTGGACAATACTTCAGTTTCATTTGTCTTCGATACCTGATATTGATAAATAACAAACATTCAGGTACAAAAAACGTACACGAACATATATGAAGATTAGAAGATTTCCCAATTAAGATATTTCGATTATTGATCGGTAACCTGCCTTCAATTATCGATCTCAATTTGGTAATCGATACCCAGCCCTAGTATCGGATTTGGGAAAACTTATAGCATAGATTTCCACCATTCCAATGTCCAATCAAACGACTTGGTTTTAGTGATACCAAGATATACCGTGGGTGATGTCATCAAACACTTAGTCTAAGTGGAATTGCAAGAACCACAGACATCTGATTGAATACTGGAATTGTGGATATTGATTCTATAAGTGTCCCCAAGGCTGTGTTTCCACAGAGCTTCACGCATCCCGCTTCACGCCTCACGCATCACGCATGAACTGAAAAATGGTTAGAGACATTTTGGTAGAATATGCCCCATACGACCTCATGCCTCGCGTTTCACGCCTCACGCGTGAAGAGACGTGAAGAGGGAAAGTGTGCATGTTCAAAAAGTGAACATGCACACTTTTTGACGACACACTGAGAAGGAGTTATTTCTATTGAAAAGATGGATGATTATAGGAAAAATATGATAGAGATGGTGTTGTGAACACGTGTAGTGACTGTCAGTGGAACATAGCGACGTGAGGCGTGAAGCGTGAAGCTCTATGGAAACGCAGCCCAATACACTTACAAAATTTAAATAACCTCTTTACAATCCCTTTAAACTTCATCAAAGTAAATAAAGGCAAGTCTTTTGTTCTCTTTCTTAATTGTTTACATTTCTATGAGTAATTCCATTATTTACATCGCCCAAAAAAGAACTTAACATATTTCATCTATTTCCTCAATCTTTAGTCATCCTGATTGTCTTCATATCTCAATTTATTAACAACTTAAATAATAATCTCTTCCCCTTTAAAGAGCAGCAAAATTTATTTAATATAATAGTAATTTGAACTCTTTCTTTTATTAATTGCAAGTTGAATAGTCTTAATTTTGCATCTTAACGCGTAAATTTGCACAATTTCAATTTTTAATCGGGCTTTTGAGTGGTTCCAGCAAATCCACTACCTCACTCCCTCGAAATTTGCTTGTAAGTTTGATGTCATCTTAAACTTACTTTAAAGTGGAATTACTCCAATCACAGATATATGTTTGATTGAAAATTGAAATTGTGCAAATTGATGCTATCAGTGTCCCAAATACACATATATATAAAATTCAGAAAACCTCTTTACAATCCCTTTAAAGGGATATGTTCACTAACTTTTCCACCATTTTAGTGTCAGAATCTGGAATGTTTTAGCTAATCTAATCTGTAATAACGTCCCAAACTCTCCCTCGAAATTTAAGCCTTCAAATCCTTGTGTTTCCATAATCATGAGTGTTTGAAAGTCAAAAAATACAATTTGTTGTTTAGTAAGACTATGACTTATATAGAAAACACAAATACAGAAAATGAAAGATAAATGTTTAGGTAGGATATAATTGAAGGGATTATGCGATTTGTGTGCAGTTCTAGTGATTCTGAAAACTATTTACAAATATTCAAGGCCCAAATAAACCTTCGAAAATGCTGAACATTCCCCTTTAAATATAATCTTATATCAGGTGCTATAACACATAATTCAATTTGACCATTTACTTTATATCCTATTATTCATCTGTTGCCTAAGGCCAGGAATTTTAATAGACATTTTATATAAGTTAATACTCTGAACAGATTTATAGCTCAATAACTAGCCATTATAGTTTAATTACAATTTAGAAATTACTATAATAAATTTGTTTTTGTTTATATGCCTGTCATATCTGAATAAATCTGAAAGATATTTGGCAGTTAATTAGGTCAAGGTATAGTATATCAGTGTTCGAAAGCCTAAAATATGGCTCGTCAGTTAGTAAGACTATGACTTATGAAAACACATATACATAATACAGAAAATGAAAGATAAATTTTTTGCTAGAGGTTAAATTAAAGTGATATTGTGACTTTTGGGCAGTTCTAGTAAATCTGAAGGCGATTTACATAAATTCAAGGCCCAAATCGATCCTCGAAAATACTGAACATTCCCCTTTAAATAAATTCAAGGCCCAAATTGATCCTCGAAAATGCTGAACATTCCCCTTTAAATTCACATATTTCAGCTATTTTTTTTAGTTTTTTGGCAAACCATAAAACATGACACATAACACACCTAGTTTGGTAAGAATTAAATAATTGTTTGTTTGTACCTAGATTGTTTGTATAATAGAGTTAATTATTCTAGGGTATTGTATGAATGTTTATTCACTTACAATTATACTCTTTATAATGTGTGATAACAATGTTATTAGGTGAAAGTAGTTTTGTCTATAGTATATTTTACTGAGTATTTTGTACTGAACCATGCATAAAATTTTGATAGTTATTGATATTTAAGTAAAATTATCATACGACAAACAAAATATCTCCATAAAGCTTTTACTACTAATATGTCAAAGGCATTAAAGGGATTGTAAAGAGGTTTTATAAATTTTGTATGTGTATCGGGGACACTGATAGCATCAATTTGCACCATTCAAATTTCCATTCCGACATCTGTGAATCTGGCACTTCCAATAAAACTAACGTCACTAGTCTACCGGAAGCTACTATTGATATCTATGCAGATCACTGGTAGTGACGTCATAAAACGTGTTAGTTTTACTGGAATTGCAAGAACCACAATTTTATGGACAATGCTTAGTTTGATGGATGAATGAATGAACAATCAGCATATCTTTCACTGTCCATGAAATTTGATAAAACAAATTTAATCTCAAGCGAGACATATTCAATATTCAAAACTAATGCCATAAAAATTTCATTTGAACAATTGGGTCATTTTGATTTTTTTTTTTTAGCGTTGGTCAAAACTAACCTATATTTTGTGGATTGTATCAGAATTTGAAAATATTTGCCTATCCTTCACAGCCTACCACACCAAATAGATTCTAATCCCTTAACATGCCAGTAATGTCATCATGTTAACCACGTATTTGACCTCCCAAATCTCAGGTCATTTCCAACCTAAACTATTTACTTTTTATATGTTTAAATACTAACACCAATGTGCTACAAACCCACACAATGTTTTAAGAAACTCATTTGTCCCTCTTTTTAATTTTTAGGTTTTTTGTGACAAAGTCTCAAGTTCTGTGCATTTTTCCAGAAAAGAGAACCATTCATGAAATCTTTTATTAAACAATATTTTTAAGTGGAAAACTGATTTGACAAATCCCATTTAAAGAAAGAAAGATACATATTTTACAACTGAGGTTCCGTGAAGATCCTTTCTGCCAGCTGGTCCTTGGCCAAACCTTTTGGCATTAATATTTCCCGGATTATCTGTACCCATTTACAGCTGGGTTGACTGAAAGATGACTTTTTCAAAGTCATTGGACTTTCACACCATGATAGAGAACCGAACTCTCAACCACGACAACATGAAGGACACACATATGCAGCGGACACACTAGGCGAATTTTCACAGCGAATGGTTCGGGCGAGTCGCCATCGACTCATTCGGCAAGTGTGTCCACTCGGGCAAAGTTTAAGACGAACTTTCCTTTAACTCAACCAATCACAGATGCCGAAGCGTCACATGACAAATAAAATGGCGACCTTTCTGGACACCGCAATTTTGTGATCATGTGACTAAGTCCCCTCTACGCATGCTTAATTTAATTCGCATGCAAATTATCGACACAAACATTCGCCCAGTGTGTCCACTCCATCAGCCGAATGGATTCAACGGCGAATAGTTCGGCCGAAGCACCAGTGAATAAAATTCGGCTAGTGTGTCCACTGCATAACCAACTGTGTTCTACCGGAAAATTGAGGTATTCTGTAACCTTCCGCGTTACTATTTATTATATACTTTCAGTCTAAATTCCTCTAGTTTAGCACCACAAAAATGGTGCAATGCACATCTGTGTTCTTTCCAACAAATTAAGCAGAAATGCAAAATTTAAAGTGCATTAACAAAAGCATTTAAACTTGGTAAAATTTCATGTGAGCGATCAAATATCCATGATCATTTGATTTTACATTTTCCATGTCATTGAAAAGCGCTATAACTTAACTTCTCAATGGCAAAGAAAAGTTCAATTAGTAGCGAACAGATTATCTGCTAGCATAGTATTTCACTGGTTGCAATTTTTTTATAAAAAACAATTGAAGCCATGGACCAGTGCTTTCGGGATATGATGATCCAATAAATGAAAAGAATACTTACATGTAAGATTGATAAAGGCACCAGCAGCTTGATGAGGATTACATGTTTTACAATAACAACATAGTGAAAATAATCCTATCAGTAGAGCTAATAAACTAGTAGCTATAGCACACGAAAATAATCCTTGTACAGCTTTAAACCAATCTACAATATACAAACAATATCACAATCAGTCTTACAATTTACAATATACAAAAACATTTATCATTATCAGTCTTACAATTTGCACTATACAAAAACATTTATCATTATCAGTCTTACAATTTACAATATACAAAAACATTTATCATTATCAGTCTTACAATTTACAATATACAAAAACATTTATCATTATCAGTCTTACAATCTACAATATACAAAAACATTTATCATTATCAGTCTTACAATCTACAATATACAAAAACATTTATCATTATCAGTCTTACAATCTACAATATACAAAAACATTTATCATTATCAGTCTTACAATTTACAATATACAAAAACATTTATCATTATCAGTCTTACAATTTGCACTATACAAAAACATTTATCATTATCAGTCTTACAATTTACAATATACAAAAACATTTATCATTATCAGTCTTACAATTTACAATATACAAAAACATTTATCATTATCAGTCTTACAATCTACAATATACAAAAACATTTATCATTATCAGTCTTACAATCTACAATATACAAAAACATTTATCATTATCAGTCTTACAATCTACAATATACAAAAACATTTATCATTATCAGTCTTACAATCTACAATATACAAAAACATTTATCATTATCAGTCTTACAATATACAAAAACATTTTTCATTATCAGTCTTACAATTTGCAATACACAAAAACATTTTTCATTATCAGTCTTACAATCTACAATAATCTACAATAGGCCTATAAATTAATATCATTTAAATTACTACAGCTGAACAATCTATAATAACTTATTAAAGGGGTTGTAAAGTGTATTTCTAAACTTTATATGTGTATCAAGGACACTGATAGCATGATTTGCGCCATTTCCTTTCCGACGTCTGTAGTTCTTGCAATTCCAAACTAAAACTAATGCGTTTTATGAGTGACGTCATAATTTATGACGTCACTGACAGTGATCTACCTATATATACCGGTACAGGTACTAAAAATATAATTCTGTTGATGTGATATAAGCTTGTGCATAGTTCACACCAACGACGCTTTGATTTATCAGAGCGGAACATTACTTAGGAGATATATGTATTTAAGATATTTTTGTTAAAAAAGGTAATGGCGCTTTGCTCACCGATTTAAAACGTGGCATTTACCACTGGTTTGAACTATGCATTACTGATAGGATGTCAAAACTGTGAAAGGCCAGACTTAATATGTCAATTTTCAAGAATTTTCATTATGATAAAACTAAATTTATCTACAGACTATTTCAAATTTATACATATGTTTCAATTAAATAAAAAAAATATGATAAGCTTGTCATATCAGATTTTAGTATTATTATTGCTGGTTATAGTATGGTTATAATCTAATTGACAGTTATAAAACATAAAGACAGTAAATTAACAACAATATCATGTTACAGTGTTACTCAAATCTCCGGCTAATAACTTTTCTGTAAAGGTTAGGTCTGTGACCTTTTAAAATAGTTTGAAAATTGTAATGGAGTTTTCTTGTACCACTGTAAAGACATTCTTTTTTCTTACAACCACCAAAATAATTCAAGTCATGGTTTTTCTGAAATTATACCATACAACGATCGTCTAATATCATTTCCGATTATGGTTTGAGACCTCATAAGATCTGCAAATTTTGAATTTTTCCATCATAGATATTCACTTACACTCTGTTCTTCAGATGTAATCTAAATTTAACATACCAGTATTTTGGTAAAATGTAATGAAATAAAATAGTAGAACTGCACATACGTGTCTATAGGAATTCAATATTGCATGAGGGGCTTGGCGTAGGGATATCACGAGTGTGTGTAGCACACAAGTGATATCCCGCCGCCAAGCCCCGAGTGCAATATTGAATACCTATAGACTCGTGTGCAGTTCTACTTTTATTACATACACTATCGTTGATTGTTTTGAATTATGAAAATGTGTTTCAAAATAATGACTTGAGGTCATGTACTCGACTGTGGGATACCCCCTGGAATGTAATGTTTACAAACAAATCGTGACGTCATAGGGAATTCCCAATGCCGTTCAACACGTAACCAAGGCTATTTTGCTTTCAAAAACATTAATTACGGTGTTCTTTATGGGTTTTGTAGACTATATTTGTTTGGACATGTCATTCGCGAGTCAGTAGAAAAAATAGTTCCGACCGTATTCAATGACCGTTGAATATGGATTCAATTATTACATGGGCTTGTATTCAATGATTGGATGTCATAGTATTACACATGTATGTAATAAAAGCTTATATCTTAAGTTTTTTAAGGCTTATGAAATTAATCTTATAAGCTACTGGTATACAAGTTTTTTTTAAATCAATCATCATATTAGCTTATTAAGTTATTGGAACCATTTTGACCTTTTATAGGGACTATTTTGACCGAAGGGGCCAATGTGGGGCCAATATGACTTGGGGCTATGTCATAGTCTTGGCGAAATTTCCCTCAATGCACACTGCATTTTGCCTATTTTATTTAAGCCCTAATAGACAAAAAACTCCATTTCACAGGGTTCATACAAATCATCTGAGCAAATTTTCCCTGACATTTCCATGACTTTTCAGACAATTTTTAACCAATTTTATAAAAATCATGAACAGAAGGGGTAACTTAAGACTATTATGGATCATGATTTTTTATTTGATATCGCAAAAATAGGAGCACGGTATGAAATATCATTTTTCCAGGTTATTTTGACAATTTTTCCAGAATAGCCTAATCATGATTTTCCCTGATGTTTTAAGTCTGGAAAAGCTTTTCTAAAATTCCCTGATTTTCCAGGTTATCCATGACCTATCCTATGCGAACCCTGATTTCATTTCTTGAACATAAGTGTTCTTAATAGGGTTAAGCATTATATTCACCTTTCAGACAGTGACCAGTCTATTTATTTAAAGATCAGACTAATCTCATAAATCTGTAATTAAGAACTGTGTATGGTATAATAAAATGTCAGATACAGATAACAGACTACGGTACCGGTATTTCCTTGGACCTTAAATGGACCTTAAATGGAATAATTCATTCCAAAAATTGTCGGACTTTTGTCAAAAATTACCTATTTATGACAAGTGAGCATACCTAGAAAAAAATATGTACAAAATCAATAAGCTTACCCTAAAAAGCTTGTTTAAAGCAATAATTGTACAGTAGTAGACAACTCAGATGAGAAGTTCTATCAGGTGTTTGGAAAAGAGTAAGCATGATCTGTTTTCCTATGTATCTGAAAAGGGTTAAAGTTATTTTGGCACTTGACCAAAATGGTGCCAAAGTCAAAACAGGATCTGAGGATCAAACTCAAAGACCTTATTCCAATTTTGAACCTGAATAAAAGCTATAAATTTAAAGGTATTTTACTCCAGACAGTACTAACCTGGCATATTTCTTTCAATTCTGAAATCCTCTGAAAAGAACCATCTGCAGTTATCTAAACTTCCAGTGGACGTTATTCCACCAGTACAAAATAGCCATAATCCACAGTCGCAATTATTTCCACTGCCACATTCACATAAGTTCTGGTCATTAATTCCTCGAAAACCAATCCAATTGGGAGTAGCAAAAGCTACAATTGTGGCAACAGTAGTCAGAAGTACACAAATAATTGCAGTAATTAACAAACAAGAAGCCATTTTTTGCTGTGATAAAATCTACACTCAGTAAATCTAGGTCAAACTCTAAAATTTTCTCAAACAAATACCCGGTAATGATTTGTGGAAATTTACAAGTTGAATTTTTAATAAATTACTTTCCAAATTCTGAAACAAAAGAAAAAATCACGTATTTAATAAACATACATGACCTGGTTTATTTCAGTTCAACAAAATTTATGTTATGTTCCTTTTTCTTCTTCAAGTGAAACGAGTTGAACAAGTTTGATAAGATTTCTGTTGCACTTTGTTATGAATCACTAAAGTTATTCGAAATGATTTCGTGGTCGTAGGTTGTCCATTTTTTGATATATCAGACCTAGAAGTCTTGAACTTTTTCACATACAAGAATATAAACTAAAAAAATACCTGTAAGTCAAATTTATTTCTATTATTTCTCCAAAATTTCACACAACCCTTCTCAACTTGACGCCATATTTGTTATGCCTTGTTTATCAAGTCTCTCCAGTAGCAGTCATGTTCATCCAGTCGTAAAAATAGAAATCTGTGCGCCCCCAAGGCAAACGCGTCATCAAAGTATGGGTGGGAGGTTGGGAAAATGTACGACTTTTATAAACTGTAAAATTTTGGACGATGGATAAATATTTATTACAAGTACCCAATTTGACGTATCACATAAAACATCTTTATGTAATATTCTTATATAAGAGTTAACTTAGGTTCGACCATTCCCCAACAAGCCCGAGGGAGCCCTTTCCACAGCAGAATATAAAATATTGAAATTCTTTGGATGGGACGGGTCCTCCGTATCCAGCCTCCCCTATTTTTGGCTAGTCGTAATAGACTAATTTTTGGCCAACTGATGTCAGAACCCTATTAATAATTTGCCGCTCGCGCCTTCGACGCTCGAGGTACCGATGAATTTGATACATATATTATATTTAAGAGCACCCCCTCCCCCTTTTTTTTCTAAACCCCGGATCCGCCCTGTAAAATGCGAAATACCGGTACTTATATAAGTCAAATCCCCCTCCCTTTTCTAAATTATACACCAAGTAAGCTTGAACACTGCTTAGTAGGGCGACTTTATCTGTACACTTTTGTTAAAATAATTAACAAAAGGCCTTGAAGCCGCTTTAATTAAACAAAGGTCTGCTTTTTCTCATGAAAACAAATGTTGACAATTATAGGTTTAAAGATTTCTAAAATCTTAGTTTTCCAATAGGCCTACCAACAAAAACATACACAAATTTAGAACGCTTACGTAAACTTTTAAAATTGTTTTGGCATTAAAATCAAAAGGTGAGCTACTTTAAATTGACACCAACCAAATTCATGTGGGATACCACCTTTAAGCCAATTAATAATGTTAGATAATCTAATCAATGTAAACGATATTTGGTGTCAAGTCAATTTGTAGACCAGATATCATATTTCGACAAGCCTATCCCACACAACCGCAGGAATTTGTACTCACGGCTTAAGAAGTTAAATGTTGTCTAGACATCACATTCACCCGATTTACCTCCCTTTAACTCTAAAGAATGAGCACCAACATTTCGACAAGATTTGTAATACGGGAAACGGGAAATTCATATGATTTACCCAGCCCAAATTTTAGGACCCTCTTTGGGGGTGTCTGGCAGACCTTTTGCAGAGGAATATTTGTCTGGCGCGGTCTATTCTGTACTCTGTATGGGGGGGTGGGGGAATTTTCAATTTAACGGCAGAAATATAGGCTGCTCAGAAAAGGGTTTAGGATGTCTCACGTCTAAGGAATGTGAAATTGAGTTATTTCCCTTTCAACGTATTTTTGAAAAGTTGGAAATAGAATAGAATCTGGTTGTATTGAATGGAATGAAAAGTTGGAAATAGAACTGAATCTGGTTGTATTGAATAGAATGAAAAGTTGGAAACAGAACAGAATCTGGTTGTATTGAATGGAATGAAAAGTTGGAAATAGAATAGAATCTGGTTGTATTGAATGGAATGAAAAGTTGGAAATAGAACTGAATCTGGTTGTATTGAATAGAATGAAAAGTTGGAAATAGAACTGAATCTGGTTGTATTGAATGGAATGAAAAGTTGGAAATAGAACTGAATCTGGTTGTATTGAATGGAATGAAAAGTTTGAATATGAACAGAATCTGGTTGTATTGAATGAAATGAAAAGTTGGAAATAGAACAGAATCTGGTTGTATTGAATGGAATGAAAAGTTGGAAATAGAACAGAATCTGGTTGTATTGAATAGAATGAAAAGTTGGAAATAGAACAGAATCTGGTTGTATTGAATAGAATGAAAAGTTGGAAATAGAACAGAATCTGGTTGTATTGAATGGAATGAAAAGTTTGAATTAGAACAGAATCTGGTTGTATTGAATAGAATGAAAAGTTGGAAATAGAACAGAATCTGGTTGTATTGAATGAAATGAAAAGTTGGAAATAGAATAGAATCTGGTTGTATTGAATAGAATGAAAAGTTGGAAATAGAACAGAATCTGGTTGTATTGAATAGAATGAAAAGTTGGAAATAGAACAGAATCTGGTTGTATTGAATAGAATGAAAAGTTTGAATAAGAACAGAATCTGGTTGTATTGAATGGAATGAAAAGTTGGAAATAGAACAGAATCTGGTTGTATTGAATGGAATGAAAAGTTGGAAATAGAACAGAATCTGGTTGTATTGAATGGAATGAAAAGTTTGAATTAGAACAGAATCTGGTTGTATTGAATGGAATGAAAAGTTTGAATTAGAACAGAATCTGGTTGTATTGAATAGAATGAAAAGTTGGAAATAGAACTGAATCTGGTTTTATTGAATGGAATGAAAAGTTGGAAATAGAATAGAATCTGGTTGTATTGAATGAAATGAAAAGTTGAAAATAGAACAGAATCTGGTTGTATTGAATGAAATGAAAAGTTGAAAATAGAACAGAATCTGGTTGTATTGAATGAAATGAAAAGTTGAAAATAGAACAGAATCTGGTTGTATTAAATGGAATGAAAAGTTGGAAATAGAATAGAATCTGGTTGTATTGAATAGAATGAAAAGTTAGAAATAGAACAGAATCTGGTTGTATTGGATGGAATGAAAAGTTGGAAATAGAACAGAATCTGGTTGTATTGGATAGAATGAAAAGTTAGAAATAGAACAGAATCTGGTTGTATTGGATGGAATGAAAAGTTGGAAATAGAACAGAATCTGGTTGTATTGGATGGAATGAAATGTTGGAAATAGAACAGAATCTGGTTGAATGGAATGAAAAGTTGGAAATAGAACAGAATCTGGTTGAATGGAATGAAAAGTTGGAAATAGAATAGAATCTGGTTGTATTGAATGGAATGAAGATTTGGAAATAGAACAGAATCTGGTTGTATTGAATGGAATGAAAAGTTGGAAAGAGAACAGAATCTGGTTGTATTGAATGGAATGAAGATTTGGAAATAGAACAGAATCTGGTTATATTGAATGGAATGAAAAGTTGGAAATAGAACAGAATCTGGTTGTATTGAATAGAATGAAAAGTTGGAAATAGAACAGAATCTGGTTGTATTGAATGGAATGAAAAGTTGGAAATAGAATAGAATCTGGTTGTATTGAATGGAATGAAAAGTTGGAAATAGAACAGAATCTGGTTGTATTGAATAGAATGAAAAGTTGGAAATAGAACTGAATCTGGTTGAATTGAATGAAATGAAAAGTTTGAAAAATAGCAGATTCTGGTAGTATTTAAAAATGATAATCCAGTAGTAAATTAAATGAAAAGTTTGAAATAGAATAGAATCTGATTGTGAATAGTATATACCTTGTATACCTTAGCAGCATATATGTCACTTATAATGTAGGCGTAAAAACATCTACAGAAACTCCTGAATTGATAAAGCTCATAATTTATTTATTGCCATTTGTTCAGTGTCAGTTTGTTTACTTCCAAAAATCACTCGAGACTCTTAAATCTTCGTCAATTTCCATAGAACCTCGTAAACTTATGTGACCATCACACAATAAACAAATAACCTTCTTTGTGCTCGTGGCCAGTCTTCATTATAAGGGAATTATTTTCCTATTTAAATGATGTTTATGTACGTTAGTAGGGGACCTATACACACTTTGCATGGGTCCTTTTTATAGCCATGGTTCTTTCCATAGCTTGTCCTTTGTCCGTTGTTGTCCAGTGATGAATAATATTGTATGATTTGACGCGAGTTGAACAATAGTGATTATGTGTAGGGGCAGGTGGGGAATATATAAGTATTATTCAGGGTATATCTTTTATAAGACAACATGTCCACCAAGGTCAGGTCACTTAGTGTAATTATGGTCGGCGATTTATTTACGCCAGCGGATTTAGTATTGATTTCGATGGAACTTTACAATTCGAGAAACATCATACAATGTGCATGCATGATATTTAGCTAGGCAGTGGCGATGCCATTCTTAAGTGAGCACAAATGGAGCACAAACTGATCAATGTCGGTTGAAATTCTAAAATATGGAAGAGCCACCAAAGGCACAAAGCTGTTCCTGATAAGTTAAACCTCTCATTTTGGTCATTCAAATTTAACATAAAGATACCATAATTACATTGTCCGTCCGGATTTATATCTATTGCTTTTCCCCCTTAAGCTTAGATTTTCCGCATATGAAACGAATCAGAATTTCATAGCGCATCTTCTCAACACAAATTTGGACGATATATTACCATACCGGGCTTAGCGAAAAATTTCTTTTACCGAGGGTCAAACTCGGGGGCGTGAGACCCCGTAGGTAGCGCTCCAGCACGCTATCCACTCGGCTAGCCGGAGCTTGCTGAAATGGGGCTAGGGTTAGCTAAAGTCAGTGTCCTAGACTAGGGTAAACGCGTTTTTTTCTTAAAGAAAAATACGTTTTGGTCAATAAATGTTTGAAAAAAGGTCGAAGATGGGGTTTCCGCATATGAAACGAATCAGACTTTCATAGCGCATCTTCTCAACACAAAATTGGGACGATATATTATCATGCCGGGCTTAACGGGGTCATCAAACATTTAAAACTCTCCAAAATGGCTTCCAAGGGATAAAAAATCCGAGCAAAGGCAATTAAGCTTAGATTTTCACTGTTTTTTCAGTTGTTCGCAACAAAAAAAATATATGCTAAAATTGATGGACTAAACAAAAGTATTTGATTTTGGAAAAAAAAAGAAAAAAAAAATTTCTTTTACCGAGGATCGAACTCGGGGGCGTGAGACCCCGTAGGTAACGCTCCAGCACGCTATCCACTCGGCTAGCCGGAGCTTGCTGAAATGGGGCTAGGGTTAGCTAAAGTCAGTGTCCTAGACTAGGGTAAACGCGTTTTTTTCTTAAAGTAAACTACGTTTTGGTCAATAAATGTTTGAAAAAAAGATCGAAAATGGGGTTTCCGCATATGAAACGAATCAGAATTTCATAGCGCATCTTCTCAACACAAAATTGGGACGATATATTATCATACCGGGCTTAACGGGTTCATGAAGCATTTAAAACTCTCCAAAATGGCTTCCACGGGATAAAAAATCCGAGCAAAGGCAATTAAGCTTAGATTTTCACTGTTTTTTCTGTTGTTCGCAACAAAAAAAATATATGCTGAAATTGATGGACTAAACAAAAGTATTTGATTTTGGAAAAAAAAAAGAAAAATTATATTTCTTTTACCGAGGGTCGAACTCGGGGGCGTGAGACCCCGTAGGTAACGCTCCAGCACGCTATCCACTCGGCTAGCCGGAGCTTGCTGAAATGGGGCTAGGGTTAGCTAAAGTCAGTGTCCTAGACTAGGGTAAACACGTTTTTTTCTTAAATAAAAATACGTTTTGGTCAATAAATGTTTGAAAAAAAGGTCGAAGATGGGGTTTCCGCATATGAAACGAATCAGAATTTCATAGCGCATCTTCTCAACACAAAATTGGGACGATATATTATCATGCCGGGCTTAACGGGGTCATCAAACATTTAAAACTCTCCAAAATGGCTTCCAAGGGATAAAAAATCCGAGCAAAGGCAATTAAGCTTAGATTTTCACTGTTTTTTCAGTTGTTCGCAACAAAAAAAATATATGCTGAAATTGATGGACTAAACAAAAGTATTTGATTTTGGAAAAAAAAAGAAAAAAAAAATTTCTTTTACCGAGGGTCGAACTTGGGGGCGTGAGACCCCGTAGGTAACGCTCCAGCACGCTATCCACTCGGCTAGCCGGAGCTTGCTGAAATGGGGCTAGGGTTAGCTAAAGTCAGTGTCCTAGACTAGGGTAAACGCGTTTTTTTCTTAAAGTAAACTACGTTTTGGTCAATAAATGTTTGAAAAAAAGATCGAAGATGGGGTTTCCGCATATGAAACGAATCAGAATTTCATAGCGCATCTTCTCAACACAAAATTGGGACGATATATTATCATACCGGTCTTAACGGGGTCATCAAACATTTAAAACTCTCCAAAATGGCTTCCACGGGATAAAAAATCCGAGCAAAGGCAATTAAGCTTAGATTTTCAGTGTTTTTTCTGTTGTTCGCATTAAAAAAAATATATGCTGAAATTGATGGACTAAACAAAAGTATTTGATTTTGGAAAAAAAAAGAAAAAAAAAAATTTCTTTTACCGAGGGTCGAACTCGGGGGCGTGATACCCCGTAGGTAACGCTCCAGCACGCTATCCACTCGGCTAGCCGGAGCTTGCTGAAATGGGGCTAGGGTTAGCTAAAGTCAGTGTCCTAGACTAGGGTAAACGCGTTTTTTTCTTAAAGAAAAATACGTTTTGGTCAATAACTGTTTGAAAAAAAGATCGAAGATGGAGTTTCCGCATATAAAACGAATCAGAATTTAATAGCGCATCTTCTCAACACAAAATTGGGACGATATATTATCATACCGGGCTTAACGGGGTCATCAAACATTTAAAACTCTCCAAAATGGCTTCCACGGGATAAAAAATCCGAGCAAAGGCAATTAAGCTTAGATTTTCACTGTTTTTTCTGTTGTTCGCAACAAAAAAAATATATGCTGAAATTGATGGACTAAACAAAAGTATTTGATTTTGGGAAAAAAAAGAAAAAAAAAAATCCTTTCACCGAGGGTCGAACTCGGGGGCGTGAGACCCCGTAGGTAACGCTCCAGCACGCTATCCACTCGGCTAGCCGGAGCTTGCTGAAATGGGGCTAGGGTTAGCTAAAGTCAGTGTCCTAGACTAGGGTAAACACGTTTTTTTCTTAAATAAAAATACGTTTTGGTCAATAAATGTTTGAAAAAAAGGTCGAAGATGGGGTTTCCGCATATGAAACGAATCAGAATTTCATAGCGCATCTTCTCAACACAAAATTGGGACGATATATTATCATGCCGGGCTTAACGGGGTCATCAAACATTTAAAACTCTCCAAAATGGCTTCCAAGGGATAAAAAATCCGAGCAAAGGCAATTAAGCTTAGATTTTCACTGTTTTTTCTGTTGTTCGCAACAAAAAAAATATATGCTGAAATTGATGGACAAAAGTATTTGATTTTGGAAAAAAAAAGAAAAAAAAAATTTCTTTTACCGAGGGTCGAACTCGGGGGCGTGAGACCCCGTAGGTAACGCTCCAGCACGCTATCCACTCGGCTAGCCGGAGCTTGCTGAAATGGGGCTAAGGTTAGCTAAAGTCAGTGTCCTAGACTAGGGTAAACGCGTTTTTTTCTTAAAGAAAAATACGTTTTGGTCAATAACTGTTTGAAAAAAAGATCGAAGATGGAGTTTCCGCATATAAAACGAATCAGAATTTAATAGCGCATCTTCTCAACACAAAATTGGGACGATATATTATCATACCGGGCTTAACGGGGTCATCAAACATTTAAAACTCTCCAAAATGGCTTCCACGGGATAAAAAATCCGAGCAAAGGCAATTAAGCTTAGATTTTCACTGTTTTTTCTGTTGTTCGCAACAAAAAAAATATATGCTGAAATTGATGGACTAAACAAAAGTATTTGATTTTGGGAAAAAAAAGAAAAAAAAAAATCCTTTCACCGAGGGTCGAACTCGGGGGCGTGAGACCCCGTAGGTAACGCTCCAGCACGCTATCCACTCGGCTAGCCGGAGCTTGCTGAAATGGGGCTAGGGTTAGCTAAAGTCAGTGTCCTAGACTAGGGTAAACACGTTTTTTTCTTAAATAAAAATACGTTTTGGTCAATAAATGTTTGAAAAAAAGGTCGAAGATGGGGTTTCCGCATATGAAACGAATCAGAATTTCATAGCGCATCTTCTCAACACAAAATTGGGACGATATATTATCATGCCGGGCTTAACGGGGTCATCAAACATTTAAAACTCTCCAAAATGGCTTCCAAGGGATAAAAAATCCGAGCAAAGGCAATTAAGCTTAGATTTTCACTGTTTTTTCTGTTGTTCGCAACAAAAAAAATATATGCTGAAATTGATGGACAAAAGTATTTGATTTTGGAAAAAAAAAGAAAAAAAAAATTTCTTTTACCGAGGGTCGAACTCGGGGGCGTGAGACCCCGTAGGTAACGCTCCAGCACGCTATCCACTCGGCTAGCCGGAGCTTGCTGAAATGGGGCTAAGGTTAGCTAAAGTCAGTGTCCTAGACTAGGGTAAACGCGTTTTTTTCTTAAAGAAAAATACGTTTTGGTCAATAAATGTTTGAAAAAAAGGTCGAAGATGGGGTTTCCGCATATGAAACGAATCAGAATTTCATAGCGCATCTTCTCAACACAACATTGAGACGATGTATTATCATACCGGGCTTAACGGGGTCATCAAACATTTAAAACTCTTCAAAATGGCTTCCAAGGGATAAAAAATCCGAGCAAAGGCAATTAAGCTTAGATTTTCACTGTTTTTTCAGTTGTTCGCAACAAAAAAAATATATGCTGAAATTGATGGACTAAACAAAAGTATTTGATTTTGGAAAAAAAAAGAAAAAAAAAATTTCTTTTACCGAGGGTCGAACTCGGGGGCGTGAGACCCCGTAGGTAACGCTCCAGCACGCTATCCACTCGGCTAGCCGGAGCTTGCTGAAATGGGGCTAGGGTTAGCTAAAGTCAGTGTCCTAGACTAGGGTAAACGCGTTTTTTTCTTAAAGAAAAATACGTTTTGGTCAATAAATGTTTGAAAAAAAGGTCGAAGATGGGGTTTCCGCATATAAAACGAATCAGAATTTCATAGCGCATCTTCTCAACACAAAATTGGGACGATATATTATCATACCGGGCTTAACGGGGTCATCAAACATTTAAAACTCTTCAAAATGGCTTCCAAGGAATAAAAAATCCGAGCAAAGGCAATTAAGCTTAGATTTTCACTGTTTTTTCAGTTGTTCGCAACAAAAAAAATATATGCTGAAATTGATGGACTAAACAAAAGTATTTGATTTTGGAAAAAAAAAAATTTCTTTTACCGAGGGTCGAACTCGGGGGCGTGAGACCGCGTAGGTAACGCTCCAGCACGCTATCCACTCGGCTAGCCGGAGCTTGCTGAAATGGGGCTAGGGTTAGCTAAAGTCAGTGTCCTAGACTAGGGTAAACGCGTTTTTTTCTTAAAGAAAAATACGTTTTGGTCAATAAATGTTTGAAAAAAAGGTCGAAGATGGGGTTTCCGCATATGAAACGAATCAGAATTTCATAGCGCATCTTCTCAACACAACATTGAGACGATATATTATCATACCGGGCTTAACGGGGTCATCAAACATTTAAAACTCTTCAAAATGGCTTCCAAGGGATAAAAAATCCGAGCAAAGGCAATTAAGCTTAGATTTTCACTGTTTTTTCAGTTGTTCGCAACAAAAAAAATATATGCTGAAATTGATGGACTAAACAAAAGTATTTGATTTTGGAAAAAAAAAAATTTCTTTTACCGAGGGTCGAACTCGGGGGCGTGAGACCCCGTAGGTAACGCTCCAGCACGCTATCCACTCGGCTAGCCGGAGCTTGCTGAAATGGGGCTAGGGTTAGCTAAAGTCAGTGTCCTAGACTAGGGTAAACGCGTTTTTTTCTTAAAGAAAAATACGTTTTGGTCAATAAATGTTTGAAAAAAAGGTCGAAGATGGGGTTTCCGCATATGAAACGAATCAGAATTTCATAGCGCATCTTCTCAACACAACATTGAGACGATATATTATCATACCGGGCTTAACGGGGTCATCAAACATTTAAAACTCTTCAAAATGGCTTCCAAGGGATAAAAAATCCGAGCAAAGGCAATTAAGCTTAGATTTTCACTGTTTTTTCAGTTGTTCGCAACAAAAAAAATATATGCTGAAATTGATGGACTAAACAAAAGTATTTGATTTTGGAAAAAAAAAGAAAAAAAAAATTTCTTTTACCGAGGGTGGAACTCGGGGGCGTGAGACCCCGTAGGTAACGCTCCAGCACGCTATCCACTCGGCTAGCCGGAGCTTGCTGAAATGGGGCTAGGGTTAGCTAAAGTCAGTGTCCTAGACTAGGGTAAACGCGTTTTTTTCTTAAAGTAAACTACGTTTTGGTCAATAAATGTTTGAAAAAAAGATCGAAAATGGGGTTTCCGCATATGAAACGAATCAGAATTTCATAGCGCATCTTCTCAACACAAAATTGGGACGATATATTATCATACCGGGCTTAACGGGGTCATGAAATATTTAAAACTCTCCAAAATGGCTTCCACGGGATAAAAAATCCGAGCAAAGGCAATTAAGCTTAGATTTTCACCGTTTTTTCTGTTGTTCGCAACAAAAAAAATATATGCTGAAATTGATGGACTAAACAAAAGTATTTGATTTTGGAAAAAAAAAGAAAAAAAAAATTTCTTTTACCGAGGGTCGAACTCGGGGGCGTGAGACCCCGTAGGTAACGCTCCAGCACGCTATCCACTCAGCTAGCCGGAGCTTGCTGAAATGGGGCTAGGGTTAGCTAAAGTCAGTGTCCTAGACTAGGGTAAACGCGTTTTTTTCTTAAAGTAAACTACGTTTTGGTCAATAAATGTTTGAAAAAAAGATCGAAAATGGGGTTTCCGCATATGAAACGAATCAGAACTTCATAGCGCATCTTCTCAACACAAAATTGGGACGATATATTATCATACCGGGCTTAACGGGGTCATCAAGCATTTAAAACTCTCCAAAATGGCTTCCACGGGATAAAAAATCCGAGCAAAGGCAATTAAGCTTAGATTTTCACTGTTTTTTCTGTTGTTCGCAACAAAAAAAATATATGCTGAAATTGATGGACAAAAGTATTTGATTTTGGAAAAAAAAAGAAAAAAAAAATTTCTTTTACCGAGGGTCGAACTCGGGGGCGTGAGACCCCGTAGGTAACGCTCCAGCACGCTATCCACTCGGCTAGCCGGAGCTTGCTGAAATGGGGCTAAGGTTAGCTAAAGTCAGTGTCCTAGACTAGGGTAAACGCGTTTTTTTCTTAAAGAAAAATACGTTTTGGTCAATAAATGTTTGAAAAAAAGGTCGAAGATGGGGTTTCCGCATATGAAACGAATCAGAATTTCATAGCGCATCTTCTCAACACAACATTGAGACGATGTATTATCATACCGGGCTTAACGGGGTCATCAAACATTTAAAACTCTTCAAAATGGCTTCCAAGGGATAAAAAATCCGAGCAAAGGCAATTAAGCTTAGATTTTCACTGTTTTTTCAGTTGTTCGCAACAAAAAAAATATATGCTGAAATTGATGGACTAAACAAAAGTATTTGATTTTGGAAAAAAAAAGAAACTAGAACCGTGATAACGGTACTGAGCAGTGCGCAATTTAAACATCCTTCAACGGTTGCATTTTAGTCCTGCATATAAATTAGGTCATGTGACAGAGCTGTTTATGGTTAAAAATCTCAATTTGCAATCGGCTATTAAACCGGAATAAAACATCAGTTGATAGATTTTATCGAGGGCGATAGTTTTGGTTCAGATCAAAAGGTCAGCAAACGTCAAGGTCACGAGTTTTGAGCTTTGAAAGTGTTTGCTATTGCTGAATTTCTTTAACCGGAAACAGACAAAACTTTTAATCGAAATTAGGAAATCGGCTGTCACCATTTTGTTAATAATGTATTGAAGATGCAATAGACATCAACATTATGTAAATCGGATGATATCCTGATCACTTATATCGATTTAAAGAAAAGTTGGTCATTTCAAGATGGTGGTCTACTAGTTACTTCCGGGTCCAATTTTATCCTTTTTTTTCTATGAATGTTATGTAATTTTATATCTTCAAAAGAATGTGTCGACTCTCTTTAAAAATCCACAATTTAGATATTGGACAACAAAAATGAATTCACCATTGGATAGATCTCATTTCGGGCAATAACTTTTGTTCGGATCATAAGGTCAACAAATGGCAAGGTCACAAGTTATGAGCTTTTAAAGTGCTACAATAATTGCTGAATATCTTATACCGGAAATAGACAAACACCATAATCGAAATTAGCAATTCAGCTACCCTCATTTTGTTGGCAATATAAATCGGATGTCGATTTAAAGAAAACATGTTCATTTCAAGATGATGGCCAACGTGTTACTTCCGGTTACGATTTTGTCTTATTTTTTTCTTTGTTAGTCATGTTCTTTCATATCTTAAGAAGAAATTGTTACCTATCTTATGAAATCCGTAATTCAGATAACACGTGTTTTTTTCCCGCCAAAAAACCACGCAGAGTTACTATAGAACAAAGAACAAAATTCCAAATAGCAATTTTTATCAAAATATCTAGTGTTATATATCACTAGAAAGAGGAAATAAAGCGTAATAAGAAAAGAAGATATTTTGTGACGTGACGCCACGTGACAGAGCTGTTCAAAGTTCAAACTAACAATTTTTAAATGGCTATAAAACCGGAATTAAATATTGGACAACAAAAATGAATACACCGTTGGGTAGATCTCATCATGGGCAATAACTTTTGTTCAGGTCATAAGGTCACTCAAATCCAAGGTAACGTGTAATGAGCTTTGAAAATTTTTGTCATTTCTGAATATCTTTTACCGGAAAGAGGCAAATATCATAATCGAAATTAGCAAATTGGCTGTCATCATTTTGTTGGCCATAGATTGAAAATGCCCTAGACATCAATATTATACAAATCGGATGATACCCTGTTCACTTCTCTCGATTTAAAGAAAACATGTTCATTTCAAGATGGTGGCCAGCGTGTTACTTCCGGTTACTATTTTATCATATTGTTTTCTTTGTTAGTCATGTTCTTCCATATCTTAAGTAGAAATTGTTACCTATCTTATGAAATCCGTAATTCAGATAACACGTGTTTTTTCCCGCCAAAAAAACACGCAGAGTTACTATAGAACAAAGAACAAAATGCGAAAAAGCAATTTTGATCGAAATATCTAGTGTTATACATTTTTGGAAACAGGAGATAAAGCGTGATAATAATAAAAGATAATTTGTGACGTACATGAATTAGGTCACGTGACAGAGCTGTTTAAAGTCAAAACTCGACATTTTCAAATGGCTATAAAACCGGAAGTAGACATCGGACAGCAAAAATGAATACATCAGTTGATAGATCTCATCAAGGGCAATGACTTTTGTTCAGGTCACAAGGTCACTCAAGGTCAAGGTCACAAGATATGAGCCTTACAAAATTTGACTATTACTGAAAATTGTTTACCGGAAATAAAAAAAAATCTGAATCGAAAATCAAAAATCGGCTTCCCATGTTTTGTTAGCAATCGACTGTAGATTACATACACATAATTTTTATTCAAATAAGATGATTCCCTGATTCTGAATTTCGATTTAAAGTAAAATCAGTCAGTTCAAGATGGCGGCCAATATGAAACAGCTGGGTCAGATTTTATCATTTCATATTTTGTCAATAATGATTACTAGCACATTGCAAAAACATTTTTTAGAATATCTTCATTATTCCGGAAGTTGAAATTTCAACTTTACAAGCGAATGACGTCAAAACCGGAAGTGATATAAAATTTTCGAAAAGATCTTTTTGTTTGTCATCAAAATGTCTATGCATATGTAAGTTTTCATATTGATCAAAATAAAATTGCCAAAGTTGAAAAAATTGTCAAAAAAGTGCTTCAAAAAGTCAGCGACAAAGTTTTAAAAATGCATGTTTTTAAAACCCCAATTTGAAGACAATCGATTAATAAAATAAACAAAAAAAATTTCATCAAAATCGGTTGAAAATCATAGATGAAAATGGTAAAAACATTAAATTAGTCTTATTTGCCATACGTCATTTCCTGTTGGACGAAAATGCATCATTTTATATTCACCTAATACCGTGCAGTTAGGCATAGTAAAAAATTATATGAGATAATGTGTGGTATGCTCCCTTCATACCGAATTAGCGTGACCAGAAGTAGACAAAAAAAAAAAAACATACATTATGAAAACAAAGCAGTGCGATTTTGGAAAAAAAAAGAAAAAAAAAATTTCTTTTACCGAGGGTCGAACTCGGGGGCGTGAGACCCCGTAGGTAACGCTCCAGCACGCTATCCACTCGGCTAGCCGGAGCTTGCTGAAATGGGGCTAGGGTTAGCTAAAGTCAGTGTCCTAGACTAGGGTAAACGCGTTTTTTTCTTAAAGAAAAATACGTTTTGGTCAATAAATGTTTGAAAAAAAGGTCGAAGATGGGGTTTCCGCATATGAAACGAATCAGAATTGCATAGCGCATCTTCTCAACACAACATTGAGACGATATATTATCATACCGGGCTTAACGGGGTCATCAAACATTTAAAACTCTTCAAAATGGCTTCCAAGGGATAAAAAATCCGAGCAAAGGCAATTAAGCTTAGATTTTCACTGTTTTTTCAGTTGTTCGCAACAAAAAAAATATATGCTGAAATTGATGGACTAAACAAAAGTATTTGATTTTGGAAAAAAAAAAATTTCTTTTACCGAGGGTCGAACTCGGGGGCGTGAGACCCCGTAGGTAACGCTCCAGCACGCTATCCACTCGGCTAGCCGGAGCTTGCTGAAATGGGGCTAGGGTTAGCTAAAGTCAGTGTCCTAGACTAGGGTAAACGCGTTTTTTTCTTAAAGAAAAATACGTTTTGGTCAATAAATGTTTGAAAAAAAGGTCGAAGATGGGGTTTCCGCATATGAAACGAATCAGAATTTCATAGCGCATCTTCTCAACACAACATTGAGACGATGTATTATCATACCGGGCTTAACGGGGTCATCAAACATTTAAAACTCTCCAAAATGGCTTTCAAGGGATAAAAAATCCGAGCAAAGGCAATTAAGCTTAGATTTTCACTGTTTTTTCAGTTGTTCGCAACAAAAAAAATATATGCTAAAATTGATGGACTAAACAAAAGTATTTGATTTTGGAAAAAAAAAAAAAAAAAAATTTTCTTTTACCGAGGGTCGAACTCGGGGGCGTGAGACCCCGTAGGTAACGCTCCAGCACGCTATCCACTCGGCTAGCCGGAGCTTGCTGAAATGGGGCTAAGGTTAGCTAAAGTCAGTGTCCTAGACTAGGGTAAACGCGTTTTTTTCTTAAAGAAAAATACGTTTTGGTCAATAAATGTTTGAAAAAAAGGTCGAAGATGGGGTTTCCGCATATGAAACGAATCAGAATTTCATAGCGCATCTTCTCAACACAACATTGAGACGATGTATTATCATACCGGGCTTAACGGGGTCATCAAACATTTAAAACTCTTCAAAATGGCTTCCAAGGGATAAAAAATCCGAGCAAAGGCAATTAAGCTTAGATTTTCACTGTTTTTTCAGTTGTTCGCAACAAAAAAAATATATGCTGAAATTGATGGACTAAACAAAAGTATTTGATTTTGGAAAAAAAAAGAAACTAGAACCGTGATAACGGTACTGAGCAGTGCGCAATTTAAACATCCTTCAACGGTTGCATTTTAGTCCTGCATATAAATTAGGTCATGTGACAGAGCTGTTTATGGTTAAAAATCTCAATTTGCAATCGGCTATTAAACCGGAATAAAACATCAGTTGATAGATTTTATCGAGGGCGATAGTTTTGGTTCAGATCAAAAGGTCAGCAAACGTCAAGGTCACGAGTTTTGAGCTTTGAAAGTGTTTGCTATTGCTGAATTTCTTTAACCGGAAACAGACAAAACTTTTAATCGAAATTAGGAAATCGGCTGTCACCATTTTGTTAATAATGTATTGAAGATGCAATAGACATCAACATTATGTAAATCGGATGATATCCTGATCACTTATATCGATTTAAAGAAAAGTTGGTCATTTCAAGATGGTGGTCTACTAGTTACTTCCGGGTCCAATTTTATCCTTTTTTTTCTATGAATGTTATGTAATTTTATATCTTCAAAAGAATGTGTCGACTCTCTTTAAAAATCCACAATTTAGATATTGGACAACAAAAATGAATTCACCATTGGATAGATCTCATTTCGGGCAATAACTTTTGTTCGGATCATAAGGTCAACAAATGGCAAGGTCACAAGTTATGAGCTTTTAAAGTGCTACAATAATTGCTGAATATCTTATACCGGAAATAGACAAACACCATAATCGAAATTAGCAATTCAGCTACCCTCATTTTGTTGGCAATATAAATCGGATGTCGATTTAAAGAAAACATGTTCATTTCAAGATGATGGCCAACGTGTTACTTCCGGTTACGATTTTGTCTTATTTTTTTCTTTGTTAGTCATGTTCTTTCATATCTTAAGAAGAAATTGTTACCTATCTTATGAAATCCGTAATTCAGATAACACGTGTTTTTTTCCCGCCAAAAAACCACGCAGAGTTACTATAGAACAAAGAACAAAATTCCAAATAGCAATTTTTATCAAAATATCTAGTGTTATATATCACTAGAAAGAGGAAATAAAGCGTAATAAGAAAAGAAGATATTTTGTGACGTGACGCCACGTGACAGAGCTGTTCAAAGTTCAAACTAACAATTTTTAAATGGCTATAAAACCGGAATTAAATATTGGACAACAAAAATGAATACACCGTTGGGTAGATCTCATCATGGGCAATAACTTTTGTTCAGGTCATAAGGTCACTCAAATCCAAGGTAACGTGTAATGAGCTTTGAAAATTTTTGTCATTTCTGAATATCTTTTACCGGAAAGAGGCAAATATCATAATCGAAATTAGCAAATTGGCTGTCATCATTTTGTTGGCCATAGATTGAAAATGCCCTAGACATCAATATTATACAAATCGGATGATACCCTGTTCACTTCTCTCGATTTAAAGAAAACATGTTCATTTCAAGATGGTGGCCAGCGTGTTACTTCCGGTTACTATTTTATCATATTGTTTTCTTTGTTAGTCATGTTCTTCCATATCTTAAGTAGAAATTGTTACCTATCTTATGAAATCCGTAATTCAGATAACACGTGTTTTTTCCCGCCAAAAAAACACGCAGAGTTACTATAGAACAAAGAACAAAATGCGAAAAAGCAATTTTGATCGAAATATCTAGTGTTATACATTTTTGGAAACAGGAGATAAAGCGTGATAATAATAAAAGATAATTTGTGACGTACATGAATTAGGTCACGTGACAGAGCTGTTTAAAGTCAAAACTCGACATTTTCAAATGGCTATAAAACCGGAAGTAGACATCGGACAGCAAAAATGAATACATCAGTTGATAGATCTCATCAAGGGCAATGACTTTTGTTCAGGTCACAAGGTCACTCAAGGTCAAGGTCACAAGATATGAGCCTTACAAAATTTGACTATTACTGAAAATTGTTTACCGGAAATAAAAAAAAATCTGAATCGAAAATCAAAAATCGGCTTCCCATGTTTTGTTAGCAATCGACTGTAGATTACATACACATAATTTTTATTCAAATAAGATGATTCCCTGATTCTGAATTTCGATTTAAAGTAAAATCAGTCAGTTCAAGATGGCGGCCAATATGAAACAGCTGGGTCAGATTTTATCATTTCATATTTTGTCAATAATGATTACTAGCACATTGCAAAAACATTTTTTAGAATATCTTCATTATTCCGGAAGTTGAAATTTCAACTTTACAAGCGAATGACGTCAAAACCGGAAGTGATATAAAATTTTCGAAAAGATCTTTTTGTTTGTCATCAAAATGTCTATGCATATGTAAGTTTTCATATTGATCAAAATAAAATTGCCAAAGTTGAAAAAATTGTCAAAAAAGTGCTTCAAAAAGTCAGCGACAAAGTTTTAAAAATGCATGTTTTTAAAACCCCAATTTGAAGACAATCGATTAATAAAATAAACAAAAAAAATTTCATCAAAATCGGTTGAAAATCATAGATGAAAATGGTAAAAACATTAAATTAGGCTTATTTGCCATACGTCATTTCCTGTTGGACGAAAATGCATCATTTTATATTCACCTAATACCGTGCAGTTAGGCATAGTAAAAAATTATATGAGATAATGTGTGGTATGCTCCCTTCATACCGAATTAGCGTGACCAGAAGTAGACAAAAAAAAAAAAACATACATTATGAAAACAAAGCAGTGCGATTTTGGAAAAAAAAAGAAAAAAAAAATTTCTTTTACCGAGGGTCGAACTCGGGGGCGTGAGACCCCGTAGGTAACGCTCCAGCACGCTATCCACTCGGCTAGCCGGAGCTTGCTGAAATGGGGCTAGGGTTAGCTAAAGTCAGTGTCCTAGACTAGGGTAAACGCGTTTTTTTCTTAAAGAAAAATACGTTTTGGTCAATAAATGTTTGAAAAAAAGGTCGAAGATGGGGTTTCCGCATATGAAACGAATCAGAATTTCATAGCGCATCTTCTCAACACAAAATTGGGACGATATATTATCATGCCGGGCTTAACGGGGTCATCAAACATTTAAAACTATCCAAAATGGCTTCCAAGGGATAAAAAATCCGAGCAAAGGCAATTAAGCTTAGATTTTCACTGTTTTTTCAGTTGTTCGCAACAACAAAAAATATATGCTGAAATTGATGGACTAAACAAAAGTATTTGATTTTGGAAAAAAAAAGAAAAAAAAAATTCTTTTACCGAGGGTCGAACTCGGGGGCTTGAGACCCCGTAGGTAACGCTCCAGCACGCTATCCACTCGGCTAGCCGGAGCTTGCTGAAATGGGGCTAGGGTTAGCTAAAGTCAGTGTCCTAGACTAGGGTAAACGCGTTTTTTTCTTAAAGTAAACTACCTTTTGGTCAATAAATGTTTGAAAAAAAGATCGAAGATGGGGTTTCCGCATATGAAACGAATCAGAATTTCATAGCGCATCTTCTCAACACAACATTGAGACGATATATTATCATACCGGGCTTAACGGGGTCATCAAACATTTAAAACTCTTCAAAATGGCTTCCAAGGGATAAAAAATCCGAGCAAAGGCAATTAAGCTTAGATTTCCACTGTTTTTTCAGTTGTTCGCAACAAAATAAATTTATGCTGAAATTGATGGACTAAACAAAAGTATTTGATTTTGGAAAAAAAAAGAAAAAAAAAATTTCTTTTACCGAGGGTCGAACTCGGGGGCGTGAGACCCCGTAGGTAACGCTCCAGCACGCTATCCACTCGGCTAGCCGGAGCTTGCTGAAATGGGGCTAGGGCTAGCTAAAGTCAGTGTCCTAGACTAGGGTAAACGCGTTTTTTTCTTAAAGTAAACTACGTTTTGGTCAATAAATGTTTGAAAAAAAGATCGAAAATGGGGTTTCCGCATATGAAACGAATCAGAATTTCATAGCGCATCTTCTCAACACAAAATTGGGACGATATATTATCATACCGGGCTTAACGGGGTCATCAAGCATTTAAAACTCTCCAAAATGGCTTCCACGGGATAAAAAATCCGAGCAAAGGCAATTAAGCTTAGATTTTCACTGTTTTTTCTGTTGTTCGCAACAAAAAAAATATATGCTGAAATTGATGGCCAAAAGTATTTGATTTTGGAAAAAAAAAGAAAAAAAAAAATTTCTTTTACCGAGGGTCGAACTCGGGGGCGTGAGACCCCGTAGGTAACGCTCCAGCACGCTATCCACTCGGCTAGCCGGAGCTTGCTGAAATGGGGCTAGGGTTAGCTAAAGTCAGTGTCCTAGACTAGGGTAAACGCGTTTTTTTCTTAAAGAAAAATACGTTTTGGTCAATAAATGTTTGAAAAAAAGGTCGAAGATGGGGTTTCCGCATATGAAACGAATCAGAATTTCATAGCGCATCTTCTCAACACAAAATTGGGACGATATATTATCATGCCGGGCTTAACGGGGCCATCAAACATTTAAAACTCTCCAAAATGGCTTTCAAGGGATAAAAAATCCGAGCAAAGGCAATTAAGCTTAGATTTTCACTGTTTTTTCAGTTGTTCGCAACAAAAAAAATATATGCTAAAATTGATGGACTAAACAAAAGTATTTGATTTTGGAAAAAAAAAGAAAAAAAAATTTTCTTTTACCGAGGGTCCAACTCGGGGGCGTGAGACCCCGTAGGTAACGCTCCAGCACGCTATCCACTCGGCTAGCCGGAGCTTGCTGAAATGGGGCTAGGGTTAGCTAAAGTCAGTGTCCTAGACTAGGGTAAACGCGTTTTTTTCTTAAAGTAAACTACGTTTTGGTCAATAAATGTTTGAAAAAAAGATCGAAAATGGGGTTTCCGCATATGAAACGAATCAGAATTTCATAGCGCATCTTCTCAACACAAAATTGGGACGATATATTATCATACCGGGCTTAACGGGGTCATCAAGCATTTAAAACTCTCCAAAATGGCTTCCACGGGATAAAAAATCCGAGCAAAGGCAATTAAGCTTAGATTTTCACTGTTTTTTCTGTTGTTCGCAACAAAAAAAATATATGCTGAAATTGATGGACAAAAGTATTTGATTTTGGAAAAAAAAAGAAAAAAAAAATTTCTTTTACCGAGGGTCGAACTCGGGGGCGTGAGACCCCGTAGGTAACGCTCCAGCACGCTATCCACTCGGCTAGCCGGAGCTTGCTGAAATGGGGCTAGGGTTAGCTAAAGTCAGTGTCCTAGACTAGGGTAAACGCGTTTTTTTCTTAAAGAAAAATACGTTTTGGTCAATAAATGTTTGAAAAAAAGGTCGAAGATGGGGTTTCCGCATATGAAACGAATCAGAATTTCATAGCGCATCTTCTCAACACAACATTGAGACGATATATTATCATACCGGGCTTAACGGGGTCATCAAACATTTAAAACTCTTCAAAATGGCTTCCAAGGGATAAAAAATCCGAGCAAAGGCAATTAAGCTTAGATTTTCACTGTTTTTTCAGTTGTTCGCAACAAAAAAAATATATGCTGAAATTGATGGACTTAACAAAAGTATTTGATTTTGGAAAAAAAAAAAATTCTTTTACCGAGGGTCGAACTCGGGGGCGTGAGACCCCGTAGGTAACGCTCCAGCACGCTATCCACTCGGCTAGCCGGAGCTTGCTGAAATGGGGCTAGGGTTAGCTAAAGTCAGTGTCCTAGACAAGGGTAAACGCGTTTTTTTCTTAAAGAAAAATACGTTTTGGTCAATAAATGTTTGAAAAAAAGGTCGAAGATGGGGTTTCCGCATATGAAACGAATCAGAATTTCATAGCGCATCTTCTCAACACAACATTGAGACGATATATTATCATACCGGGCTTAAAGGGGTCATCAAACATTTAAAACTCTCCAAAATGGCTTCCACGGGATAAAAAATCCGAGCAAAGGCAATTAAGCTTAGATTTTCACTGTTTTTTTTCTGTTGTTCGCAACAAAAAAAATATATGCTGAAATTGATGGCCAAAAGTATTTGATTTTGGAAAAAAAAATAAAAAAAATAATTTCTTTTACCGAGGGTCGAACTCGGGGGCGTGAGACCCCGTAGGTAACGCTCCAGCACGCTATCCACTCGGCTAGCCGGAGCTTGCTGAAATGGGGCTAGGGTTAGCTAAAGTCAGTGTCCTAGACTAGGGTAAACGCGTTTTTTTCTTAAAGAAAAATACGTTTTGGTCAATAAATGTTTGAAAAAAAGGTCGAAGATGGGGTTTCCGCATATGAAACGAATCAGAATTTCATAGCGCATCTTCTCAACACAACATTGAGACGATATATTATCATACCGGGCTTAACGGGGTCATCAAACATTTAAAACTCTTCAAAATGGCTTCCAAGGGATAAAAAATCCGAGCAAAGGCAATTAAGCTTAGATTTTCACTGTTTTTTCAGTTGTTCGCAACAAAAAAAATATATGCTGAAATTGATGGACTAAACAAAAGTATTTGATTTTGGAAAAAAAAAAATTTCTTTTACCGAGGGTCGAACTCGGGGGCGTGAGACCCCGTAGGTAACGCTCCAGCACGCTATCCACTCGGCTAGCCGGAGCTTGCTGAAATGGGGCTAGGGTTAGCTAAAGTCAGTGTCCTAGACTAGGGTAAACGCGTTTTTTTCTTAAAGTAAACTACGTTTTGGTCAATAAATGTTTGAAAAAAAGATCGAAAATGGGGTTTCCGCATATGAAACGAATCAGAATTTCATAGCGCATCTTCTCAACACAAAATTGGGACGATATATTATCATACCGGGCTTAACGGGGTCATCAAGCATTTAAAACTCTCCAAAATGGCTTCCACGGGATAAAAAATCCGAGCAAAGGCAATTAAGCTTAGATTTTCACTGTTTTTTCTGTTGTTCGCAACAAAAAAAATATATGCTGAAATTGATGGCCAAAAGTATTTGATTTTGGAAAAAAAAAGAAAAAAAAAAATTTCTTTTACCGAGGGTCGAACTCGGGGGCGTGAGACCCCGTAGGTAACGCTCCAGCACGCTATCCACTCGGCTAGCCGGAGCTTGCTGAAATGGGGCTAGGGTTAGCTAAAGTCAGTGTCCTAGACTAGGGTAAACGCGTTTTTTTCTTAAAGAAAAATACGTTTTGGTCAATAAATGTTTGAAAAAAAGGTCGAAGATGGGGTTTCCGCATATGAAACGAATCAGAATTTCATAGCGCATCTTCTCATTACAAAATTGGGACGATATATTATCATGCCGGGCTTAACGGGGTCATCAAACATTTAAAACTCTCCAAAATGGCTTTCAAGGGATAAAAAATCCGAGCAAAGGCAATTAAGCTTAGATTTTCACTGTTTTTTCAGTTGTTCGCAACAAAAAAAATATATGCTAAAATTGATGGACTAAACAAAAGTATTTGATTTTGGAAAAAAAAAGAAAAAAAAATTTCTTTTACCGAGGGTCGAACTCGGGGGCGTGAGACCCCGTAGGTAACGCTCCAGCACGCTATCCACTCGGCTAGCCGGAGCTTGCTGAAATGGGGCTAGGGTTAGCTAAAGTCAGTGTCCTAGACTAGGGTAAACGCGTTTTTTTCTTAAAGTAAACTACGTTTTGGTCAATAAATGTTTGAAAAAAAGATCGAAAATGGGGTTTCCGCATATGAAACGAATCAGAATTTCATAGCGCATCTTCTCAACACAAAATTGGGACGATATATTATCATACCGGGCTTAACGGGGTCATCAAGCATTTAAAACTCTCCAAAATGGCTTCCACGGGATAAAAAATCCGAGCAAAGGCAATTAAGCTTAGATTTTCACTGTTTTTTCTGTTGTTCGCAACAAAAAAAATATATGCTGAAATTGATGGACTAAACAAAAGTATTTGATTTTGGAAAAAAAAATAAAAAAAAAATTTCTTTTACCGAGGGTCGAACTCGGGGGCGTGAGACCCCGTAGGTAACGCTCCAGCACGCTCTCCACTCGGCTAGCCGGAGCTTGCTGATATGGGGCTAGGGTTAGCTAAAGTCAGTGTCCTAGACTAGGGTAAACGCGTTTTTTTCTTAAAGAAAAATACGTTTTGGTCAATAAATGTTTGAAAAAAAGGTCGAAGATGGGGTTTCCGCATATGAAACGAATCAGAATTTCATAGCGCATCTTCTCAACACAAAATTGGGACGATATATTATCATGCCGGGCTTAACGGGGTCATCAAACATTTAAAACTCTCCAAAATGGCTTTCAAGGGATAAAAAATCCGAGCAAAGGCAATTAAGCTTAGATTTTCACTGTTTTTTCAGTTGTTCGCAACAAAAAAAATATATGCTAAAATTGATGGACTAAACAAAAGTATTTGATTTTGGAAAAAAAAAGAAAAAAAATTTTTCTTTTACCGAGGTTCGAACTCGGGGGCGTGAGACCCCGTAGGTAACGCTCCAGCACGCTATCCACTCGGCTAGCCGGAGCTTGCTGAAATGGGGCTAGGGTTAGCTAAAGTCAGTGTCCTAGACTAGGGTAAACGCGTTTTTTTCTTAAAGTAAACTACGTTTTGGTCAATAAATGTTTGAAAAAAAGATCGAAAATGGGGTTTCCGCATATGAAACGAATCAGAATTTCATAGCGCATCTTCTCAACACAAAATTGGGACGATATATTATCATACCGGGCTTAACGGGGTCATCAAGCATTTAAAACTCTCCAAAATGGCTTCCACGGGATAAAAAATCCGAGCAAAGGCAATTAAGCTTAGATTTTCACTGTTTTTTCTGTTGTTCGCAACAAAAAAAATATATGCTGAAATTGATGGACTAAACAAAAGTATTTGATTTTGGAAAAAAAAAAAAAAAAAAAATTTCTTTTACCGAGGGTCGAACTCGGGGGCGTGAGACCCCGTAGGTAACGCTCCAGCACGCTCTCCACTCGGCTAGCCGGAGCTTGCTGAAATGGGGCTAGGGTTAGCTAAAGTCAGTGTCCTAGACTAGGGTAAACGCGTTTTTTTCTTAAAGAAAAATACGTTTTGGTCAATAAATGTTTGAAAAAAAGGTCGAAGATGGGGTTTCCGCATATGAAACGAATCAGAATTTCATAGCGCATCTTCTCAACACAACATTGAGACGATATATTATCATACCGGGCTTAACGGGGTCATCAAACATTTAAAACTCTTCAAAATGGCTTCCAAGGGATAAAAAATCCGAGCAAAGGCAATTAAGCTTAGATTTTCACTGTTTTTTCAGTTGTTCGCAACAAAAAAAATATATGCTGAAATTGATGGACTAAACAAAAGTATTTGATTTTGGAAAAAAAAAAAATTCTTTTACCGAGGGTCGAACTCGGGGGCGTGAGACCCCGTAGGTAACGCTCCAGCACGCTATCCACTCGGCTAGCCGGAGCTTGCTGAAATGGGGCTAGGGTTAGCTAAAGTCAGTGTCCTAGACTAGGGTAAACGCGTTTTTTTCTTAAAGAAAAATACGTTTTGGTCAATAAATGTTTGAAAAAAAGGTCGAAGATAAGGTCGAAGATGGGGTTTCCGCATATGAAACGAATCAGAATTTCATAGCGCATCTTCTCAACACAACATTGAGACGATATATTATCATACCGGGCTTAAAGGGGTCATCAAACATTTAAAACTCTCCAAAATGGCTTCCACGGGATAAAAAATCCGAGCAAAGGCAATTAAGCTTAGATTTTCACTCTTTTTTCTGTTGTTCGCAACAAAAAAAATATATGCTGAAATTGATGGCCAAAAGTATTTGATTTTGGAAAAAAAAAGAAAAAAAATAATTTCTTTTACCGAGGGTCGAACTCGGGGGCGTGAGACCCCGTAGGTAACGCTCCAGCACGCTATCCACTCGGCTAGCCGGAGCTTGCTGAAATGGGGCTAGGGTTAGCTAAAGTCAGTGTCCTAGACTAGGGTAAACGGGTTTTTTTCTTAAAGAAAAATACGTTTTGGTCAATAAATGTTTGAAAAAAAGGTCGAAGATGGGGTTTCCGCATATGAAACGAATCAGAATTTCATAGCGCATCTTCTCAACACAACATTGAGACGATATATTATCATACCGGGCTTAACGGGGTCATCAAACATTTAAAACTCTTCAAAATGGCTTCCAAGGGATAAAAAATCCGAGCAAAGGCAATTAAGCTTAGATTTTCACTGTTTTTTCAGTTGTTCGCAACAAAAAAAATATATGCTGAAATTGATGGACTAAACAAAAGTATTTGATTTTGGAAAAAAAAAAATTTCTTTTACCGAGGGTCGAACTCGGGGGCGTGAGACCCCGTAGGTAACGCTCCAGCACGCTATCCACTCGGCTAGCCGGAGCTTGCTGAAATGGGGCTAGGGTTAGCTAAAGTCAGTGTCCTAGACTAGGGTAAACGCGTTTTTTTCTTAAAGTAAACTACGTTTTGGTCAATAAATGTTTGAAAAAAAGATCGAAAATGGGGTTTCCGCATATGAAACGAATCAGAATTTCATAGCGCATCTTCTCAACACAAAATTGGGACGATATATTATCATACCGGGCTTAACGGGGTCATCAAGCATTTAAAACTCTCCAAAATGGCTTCCACGGGATAAAAAATCCGAGCAAAGGCAATTAAGCTTAGATTTTCACTGTTTTTTCTGTTGTTCGCAACAAAAAAAATATATGCTGAAATTGATGGCCAAAAGTATTTGATTTTGGAAAAAAAAAGAAAAAAAAAAATTTCTTTTACCGAGGGTCGAACTCGGGGGCGTGAGACCCCGTAGTTAACGCTCCAGCACGCTATCCACTCGGCTAGCCGGAGCTTGCTGAAATGGGGCTAGGGTTAGCTAAAGTCAGTGTCCTAGACTAGGGTAAACGCGTTTTTTTCTTAAAGAAAAATACGTTTTGGTCAATAAATGTTTGAAAAAAAGGTCGAAGATGGGGTTTCCGCATATGAAACGAATCAGAATTTCATAGCGCATCTTCTCAACACAACATTGAGACGATATATTATCATACCGGGCTTAACGGGGTCATCAAACATTTAAAACTCTTCAAAATGGCTTCCAAGGGATAAAAAATCCGAGCAAAGGCAATTAAGCTTAGATTTTCACTGTTTTTTCAGTTGTTCGCAACAAAAAAAATATATGCTGAAATTGATGGACTAAACAAAAGTACATGTATTTGATTTTGGAAAAAAAAAAATTTCTTTTACCGAGGGTCGAACTCGGGGGCGTGAGACCCCGTAGGTAACGCTCCAGCACGCTATCCACTCGGCTAGCCGGAGCTTGCTGAAATGGGGCTAGGGTTAGCTAAAGTCAGTGTCCTAGACTAGGGTAAACGCGTTTTTTTCTTAAAGAAAAATACGTTTTGGTCAATAAATGTTTGAAAAAAAGGTCGAAGATGGGGTTTCCGCATATGAAACGAATCAGAATTTCATAGCGCATCTTCTCAACACAAAATTGGGACGATATATTATCATGCCGGGCTTAACGGGGCCATCAAACATTTAAAACTCTCCAAAATGGCTTCCAAGGGATAAAAAATCCGAGCAAAGGCAATTAAGCTTAGATTTTCACTGTTTTTTCAGTTGTTCGCAACAAAAAAAATATATGCTGAAATTGATGGACTAAACAAAAGTATTTGATTTTGGAAAAAAAAAAATTTCTTTTACCGAGGGTCGAACTCGGGGGCGTGAGACCCCGTAGGTAACGCTCCAGCACGCTATCCACTCGGCTAGCCGGAGCTTGCTGAAATGGGGCTAGGGTTAGCTAAAGTCAGTGTCCTAGACTAGGGTAAACGCGTTTTTTTCTTAAAGAAAAATACGTTTTGGTCAATAAATGTTTGAAAAAAAGGTCGAAGATGGGGTTTCCGCATATGAAACGAATCAGAATTTCATAGCGCATCTTCTCAACACAAAATTGGGACGATATATTATCATGCCGGGCTTAACGGGGCCATCAAACATTTAAAACTCTCCAAAATGGCTTTCAAGGGATAAAAAATCCGAGCAAAGGCAATTAAGCTTAGATTTTCACTGTTTTTTCAGTTGTTCGCAACAAAAAAAATATATGCTAAAATTGATGGACTAAACAAAAGTATTTGATTTTGGAAAAAAAAAGAAAAAAAAAATTTCTTTTACCGAGGGTCGAACTCGGGGGCGTGAGACCCCGTAGGTAACGCTCCAGCACGCTATCCACTCGGCTAGCCGGAGCTTGCTGAAATGGGGCTAGGGTTAGCTAAAGTCAGTGTCCTAGACTAGGGTAAACGCGTTTTTTTCTTAAAGTAAACTACGTTTTGGTCAATAAATGTTTGAAAAAAGGTCGAAAATGGGGTTTCCGCATATGAAACGAATCAGAATTTCATAGCGCATCTTCTCAACACTAAATTGGGACGATATATTATCATACCGGGCTTAACGGGGTCATCAAGCATTTAAAACTCTCCAAAATGGCTTCCACGGGATAAAAAATCCGAGCAAAGGCAATTAAGCTTAGATTTTCACTGTTTTTTCTGTTGTTCGCAACAAAAAAAATATATGCTGAAATTGATGGACTAAACAAAAGTATTTGATTTTGGAAAAAAAAAAAGAAAAAAAAAAATTTCTTTTACCGAGGGTCGAACTCGGGGGCGTGAGACCCCGTAGGTAACGCTCCAGCACGCTATCCACTCGGCTAGCCGGAGCTTGCTGAAATGGGGCTAGGGTTAGCTAAAGTCAGTGTCCTAGACTAGGGTAAACGCGTTTTTTTCTTAAAGTAAACTACGTTTTGGTCAATAAATGTTTGAAAAAAAGGTCGAAAATGGGGTTTCCGCATATGAAACGAATCAGAATTTCATAGCGCATCTTCTCAACACAAAATTGGGACGATATATTATCATACCGGGCTTAACGGGGTCATCAAGCATTTAAAACTCTCCAAAATGGCTTCCACGGGATAAAAAATCCGAGCAAAGGCAATTAAGCTTAGATTTTCACTGTTTTTTCAGTTGTTTGCAACAAAAAAAATATATGCTGAAATTGATGGACTAAACAAAAGTATTTGATTTTGGAAAAAAAAAAATTTCTTTTACCGAGGGTCGAACTCGGGGGCGTGAGACCCCGTAGGTAACGCTCCAGCACGCTATCCACTCGGCTAGCCGGAGCTTGCTGAAATGGGGCTAGGGTTAGCTAAAGTCAGTGTCCTAGACTAGGGTAAACGCGTTTTTTTCTTAAAGTAAACTACGTTTTGGTCAATAAATGTTTGAAAAAAAGGTCGAAAATGGGGTTTCCGCATATGAAACGAATCAGAATTTCATAGCGCATCTTCTCAACACAAAATTGGGACGATATATTATCATACCGGGCTTAACGGGGTCATCAAGCATTTAAAACTCTCCAAAATGGCTTCCACGGGATAAAAAATCCGAGCAAAGGCAATTAAGCTTAGATTTTCACTGTTTTTTCTGTTGTTCGCAACAAAAAAAATATATGCTGAAATTGATGGACTAAACAAAAGTATTTGATTTTGGAAAAAAAAAAGAAAAAAAAAAATTTCTTTTACCGAGGGTCGAACTCGGGGGCGTGAGACCCCGTAGGTAACGCTCCAGCACGCTATCCACTCGGCTAGCCGGAGCTTGCTGAAATGGGGCTAGGGTTAGCTAAAGTCAGTGTCCTAGACTAGGGTAAACGCGTTTTTTTCTTAAAGTAAACTACGTTTTGGTCAATAAATGTTTGAAAAAAAGGTCGAAAATGGGGTTTCCGCATATGAAACGAATCAGAATTTCATAGCGCATCTTCTCAACACAAAATTGGGACGATATATTATCATACCGGGCTTAACGGGGTCATCAAGCATTTAAAACTCTCCAAAATGGCTTCCACGGGATAAAAAATCCGAGCAAAGGCAATTAAGCTTAGATTTTCACTGTTTTTTCAGTTGTTCGCAACAAAAAAAATATATGCTGAAATTGATGGACTAAACAAAAGTATTTGATTTTGGAAAAAAAAAAATTTCTTTTACCGAGGGTCGAACTCGGGGGCGTGAGACCCCGTAGGTAACGCTCCAGCACGCTATCCACTCGGCTAGCCGGAGCTTGCTGAAATGGGGCTAGGGTTAGCTAAAGTCAGTGTCCTAGACTAGGGTAAACGCGTTTTTTTCTTAAAGAAAAATACGTTTTGGTCAATAAATGTTTGAAAAAAAGGTCGAAAATGGGGTTTCCGCATATGAAACGAATCAGAATTTCATAGCGCATCTTCTCAACACAAAATTGGGACGATATATTATCATACCGGGCTTAACGGGGTCATCAAGCATTTAAAACTCTCCAAAATGGCTTCCACGGGATAAAAAATCCGAGCAAAGGCAATTAAGCTTAGATTTTCACTGTTTTTTCTGTTGTTCGCAACAAAAAAAATATATGCTGAAATTGATGGACTAAACAAAAGTATTTGATTTTGGAAAAAAAAAGAAAAAAAAAAATTTCTTTTACCGAGGGTCGAACTCGGGGGCGTGAGACCCCGTAGGTAACGCTCCAGCACGCTATCCACTCGGCTAGCCGGAGCTTGCTGAAATGGGGCTAGGGTTAGCTAAAGTCAGTGTCCTAGACTAGGGTAAACGCGTTTTTTTCTTAAAGAAAAATACGTTTTGGTCAATAAATGTTTGAAAAAAAGGTCGAAGATGGGGTTTCCGCATATGAAACGAATCAGAATTTCATAGCGCATCTTCTCAACACAAAATTGGGACGATATATTATCATGCCGGGCTTAACGGGGTCATCAAACATTTAAAACTCTCCGAATGGCTTCCAAGGGATAAAAAATCCGAGCAAAGGCAATTAAGCTTAGATTTTCACTGTTTTTTCAGTTGTTCGCAACAACAAAAAATATATGCTGAAATTGATGGACTAAACAAAAGTATTTGATTTTGGAAAAAAAAATAAAAAAAAATTTCTTTTACCGAGGGTCAAACTCGGGGGCGTGAGACCCCGTAGGTAACGCTCCAGCACGCTATCCACTCGGCTAGCCGGAGCTTGCTGAAATGGGGCTAGGGTTAGCTAAAGTCAGTGTCCTAGACTAGGGTAAACGCGTTTTTTTCTTAAAGTAAACTACCTTTTGGTCAATAAATGTTTGAAAAAAAGATCGAAGATGGGGTTTCCGCATATGAAACGAATCAGAATTTCATAGCGCATCTTCTCAACACAACATTGAGACGATATATTATCATACCGGGCTTAACGGGGTCATCAAACATTTAAAACTCTTCAAAATGGCTTCCAAGGGATAAAAAATCCGAGCAAAGGCAATTAAGCTTAGATTTTCACTGTTTTTTCAGTTGTTCGCAACAAAAAAAATTTATGCTGAAATTGATGGACTAAACAAAAGTATTTGATTTTGGAAAAAAAAAGAAAAAAAAAATTTCTTTTACCGAGGGTCGAACTCGGGGGCGTGAGACCCCGTAGGTAACGCTCCAGCACGCTATCCACTCGGCTAGCCGGAGCTTGCTGAAATGGGGCTAGGGTTAACTAAAGTCAGTGTCCTAGACTAGGGTAAACGCGTTTTTTTCTTAAAGTAAACTACGTTTTGGTCAATAAATGTTTGCAAAAAAGATCGAAAATGGGGTTTCCGCATATGAAACCAATCAGAATTTCATAGCGCATCTTCTCAACACAAAATTGGGACGATATATTATCATACCGGGCTTAACGGGGTCATCAAGCATTTAAAACTCTCCAAAATGGCTTCCACGGGATAAAAAATCCGAGCAAAGGCAATTAAGCTTAGATTTTCACTGTTTTTTCTGTTGTTCGCAACAAAAAAAATATATGCTGAAATTGATGGCCAAAAGTATTTGATTTTGGAAAAAAAAAGAAAAAAATTTTTTCTTTTACCGAGGGTCGAACTCGGGGGCGTGAGACCCCGTAGGTAACGCTCCAGCACGCTATCCACTCGGCTAGCCGGAGCTTGCTGAAATGGGGCTAGGGTTAGCTAAAGTCAGTGTCCTAGACTAGGGTAAACGCGTTTTTTTCTTAAAGTAAACTACGTTTTGGTCAATAAATGTTTGAAAAAAAGATCGAAAATGGGGTTTCCGCATATGAAACGAATCAGAATTTCATAGTGCATCTTCTCAACACAAAATTGGGACGATATATTATCATACCGGGCTTAACGGGGTCATCAAGCATTTAAAACTCTCCAAAATGGCTTCCACGGGATAAAAAATCCGAGCAAAGGCAATTAAGCTTAGATTTTCACAGTTTTTTCTGTTGTTCGCAACAAAAAAAATATATGCTGAAATTGATGGACTAAACAAAAGTATTTGATTTTGGAAAAAAAAAGAAAAAAAAAAATTTCTTTTACCGAGGGTCGAACTCGGGGGCGTGAGACCCCGTAGGTAACGCTCCAGCACGCTATCCACTCGGCTAGCCGGAGCTTGCTGAAATGGGGCTAGGGTTAGCTAAAGTCAGTGTCCTAGACTAGGGTAAACGCGTTTTTTTCTTAAAGTAAACTACGTTTTGGTCAATAAATGTTTGAAAAAAAGATCGAAGATGGGGTTTCCGCATATAAAACGAATCAGAATTTCATAGCGCATCTCCTCAACACAAAATTGGGACGATATATTATCATACCGGGCTTAACGGGGTCATCAAACATTTAAAACTCTCCAAAATGGCTTCCACGGGATAAAAAATCCGAGCAAAGGCAATTAAGCTTAGATTTTCACTGTTTTTTCTGTTGTTCGCAACAAAAAAAATATATGCTGAAATTGATGGACTAAACAAAAGTATTTGATTTTGGAAAAAAAAAGAAAAAAAAAAAAATCCTTTTACCGAGGGTCGAACTCGGGGGCGTGAGACCCCGTAGGTAACGCTCCAGCACGCTATCCACTCGGCTAGCCGGAGCTTGCTGAAATAAGGCTAGGGTTAGCTAAAGTCAGTGTCCTAGACTAGGGTAAACACGTTTTTTTCTTAAATAAAAATACGTTTTGGTCAATAAATGTTTGAAAAAAGGTCGAAGATGGGGTTTCCGCATATGAAACGAATCAGAATTTCATAGCGCATCTTCTCAACACAAAATTGGGACGATATATTATCATGCCGGGCTTAACGGGGTCATCAAACATTTAAAACTCTCCAAAATGGCTTCCAAGGGATAAAAAATCCGAGCAAAGGCAATTAAGCTTAGATTTTCACTGTTTTTTCAGTTGTTCGCAACAACAAAAAATATATGCTGAAATTGATGGACTAAACAAAAGTATTTGATTTTGGAAAAAAAAAGAAAAAAAAATTTCTTTTACCGAGGGTCGAACTCGGGGGCGTGAGACCCCGTAGGTAACGCTCCAGCACGCTATCCACTCGGCTAGCTGGAGCTTGCTGAAATGGGGCTGGGGTTAGCTAAAGTCAGTGTCCTCGACTAGGGTAAACGCGTTTTTTTCTTAAAGTAAACTACCTTTTGGTCAATAAATGTTTGAAAAAAAGATCGAAGATGGGGTTTCCGCATATGAAACGAATCAGAATTTCATAGCGCATCTTCTCAACACAACATTGAGACGATATATTATCATACCGGGCTTCCAAGGGATAAAAAATCCGAGCAAAGGCAATTAAGCTTAGATTTTCACTGTTTTTTCAGTTGTTCGCAACAAAAAAAATATATGCTGAAATTGATGGACTAAACAAAAGTATTTGATTTTGGAAAAAAAAAAAAAAAAAAAAAATCCTTTTACCGAGGGTCGAACTCGGGGGCGTGAGACCCCGTAGGTAACGCTCCAGCACGCTATCCACTCGGCTAGCCGGAGCTTGCTGAAATGGGGCTAGGGTTAGCTAAAGTCAGTGTCCTAGACTAGGGTAAACACGTTTTTTTCTTAAAGTAAACTACCTTTTGGTCAATAAATGTTTGAAAAAAAGATCGAAAATGGGGTTTCCGCATATGAAACGAATCAGAATTTCATAGCGCATCTTCTCAACACAAAATTGGGACGATATATTATCATACCGGGCTTAACGGGGTCATCAAGCATTTAAAACTCTCCGAAATGGCTTCCACGGGATAAAAAATCCGAGCAAAGGCAATTAAGCTTAGATTTTCACTGTTTTTTCAGTTGTTCGCAACAAAAAAAATATATGCTAAAATTGATGGACTAAACAAAAGTATTTGATTTTGGAAAAAAAAAGAAAAAAAAAATTTCTTTTACCGAGGGTCGAACTCGGGGGCGTGAGACCCCGTAGGTAACGCTCCAGCACGCTATCCACTCGGCTAGCCGGAGCTTGCTGAAATGGGGCTAGGGTTAGCTAAAGTCAGTGTCCTAGACTAGGGTAAACGCGTTTTTTTCTTAAAGTAAACTACGTTTTGGTCAATAAATGTTTGAAAAAAAGATCGAAGATGGGGTTTCCGCATATCAAACGAATCAGAATTTCATAGCGCATCTCCTCAACACAAAATTGGGACGATATATTATCATACCGGGCTTAACGGGGTCATCAAACATTTAAAACTCTCCAAAATGGCTTCCACGGGATAAAAAATCCGAGCAAAGGCAATTAAGCTTAGATTTTCACTGTTTTTTCTGTTGTTCGCAACAAAAAAAATATATGCTGAAATTGATGGACTAAACAAAAGTATTTGATTTTGGAAAAAAAAAGAAAAAAAAAAAAATCCTTTTACCGAGGGTCGAACTCGGGGGCGTGAGACCCCGTAGGTAACGCTCCAGCACGCTATCCACTCGGCTAGCCGGAGCTTGCTGAAATGGGGCTAGGGTTAGCTAAAGTCAGTGTCCTAGACTAGGGTAAACGCGTTTTTTTCTTAAAGTAAACTACGTTTTGGTCAATAAATGTTTGAAAAAAGGTCGAAAATGGGGTTTCCGCATATGAAACGAATCAGAATTTCATAGCGCATCTTCTCAACACAAAATTGGGACGATATATTATCATACCGGGCTTAACGGGGTCATCAAGCATTTAAAACTCTCCAAAATGGCTTCCACGGGATAAAAAATCCGAGCAAAGGCAATTAAGCTTAGATTTTCACTGTTTTTTCTGTTGTTCGCAACAAAAAAAATATATGCTGTAATTGATGGACTAAACAAAAGTATTTGATTTTGGAAAAAAAAAAATTTCTTTTACCGAGGGTCGAACTCGGGGGCGTGAGAACCCGTAGGTAACGCTCCAGCACGCTATCCACTCGGCTAGCCGGAGCTTGCTGAAATGGGGCTAGGGTTAGCTAAAGTCAGTGTCCTAGACTAGGGTAAACGCGTTTTTTTCTTAAAGAAAAATACGTTTTGGTCAATAAATATTTGAAAAAAAGGTCGAAGATGGGGTTTCCGCATATGAAACGAATCAGAATTTCATAGCGCATCTTCTCAACACAAAATTGGGACGATATATTATCATGCCGGGCTTAACGGGGTCATCAAACATTTAAAACTCTCCGAATGGCTTCCAAGGGATAAAAAATCCGAGCAAAGGCAATTAAGCTTAGATTTTCACTGTTTTTTCAGTTGTTCGCAACAACAAAAAATATATGCTGAAATTGATGGACTAAACAAAAGTATTTGATTTTGGAAAAAAAAAGAAAAAAAAATTTCTTTTACCGAGGGTCGAACTCGGGGGCGTGAGACCCCGTAGGTAACGCTCCAGCACGCTATCCACTCGGCTAGCCGGAGCTTGCTGAAATGGGGCTAGGGTTAGCTAAAGTCAGTGTCCTAGACTAGGGTAAACGCGTTTTTTTCTTAAAGTAAACTACGTTTTGGTCAATAAATGTTTGCAAAAAAGATCGAAAATGGGGTTTCCGCATATGAAACCAATCAGAATTTCATAGCGCATCTTCTCAACACAAAATTGGGACGATATATTATCATACCGGGCTTAACGGGGTCATCAAGCATTTAAAACTCTCCAAAATGGCTTCCACGGGATAAAAAATCCGAGCAAAGGCAATTAAGCTAAGATTTTCACTGTTTTTTCTGTTGTTCGCAACAAAAAAAATATATGCTGAAATTGATGGCCAAAAGTATTTGATTTTGGAAAAAAAAAGAAAAAAAATTTTTCTTTTACCGAGGGTCGAACTCGGGGGCGTGAGACCCCGTAGGTAACGCTCCAGCACGCTATCCACTCGGCTAGCCGGAGCTTGCTGAAATGGGGCTAGGGTTAGCTAAAGTCAGTGTCCTAGACTAGGGTAAACGCGTTTTTTTCTTAAAGTAAACTACGTTTTGGTCAATAAATGTTTGAAAAAAAGATCGAAAATGGGGTTTCCGCATATGAAACGAATCAGAATTTCATAGCGCATCTTCTCAACACAAAATTGGGACGATATATTATCATACCGGGCTTAACGGGGTCATCAAGCATTTAAAACTCTCCAAAATGGCTTCCACGGGATAAAAAATCCGAGCAAAGGCAATTAAGCTTAGATTTTCACAGTTTTTTCTGTTGTTCGCAACAAAAAAAATATATGCTGAAATTGATGGACTAAACAAAAGTATTTGATTTTGGAAAAAAAAAGAAAAAAAAAAATTTCTTTTACCGAGGGTCGAACTCGGGGGCGTGAGACCCCGTAGGTAACGCTCCAGCACGCTATCCACTCGGCTAGCCGGAGCTTGCTGAAATGGGGCTAGGGTTAGCTAAAGTCAGTGTCCTAGACTAGGGTAAACGCGTTTTTTTCTTAAAGTAAACTACGTTTTGGTCAATAAATGTTTGAAAAAAAGATCGAAGATGGGGTTTCCGCATATAAAACGAATCAGAATTTCATAGCGCATCTCCTCAACACAAAATTGGGACGATATATTATCATACCGGGCTTAACGGGGTCATCAAACATTTAAAACTCTCCAAAATGGCTTCCACGGGATAAAAAATCCGAGCAAAGGCAATTAAGCTTAGATTTTCACTGTTTTTTCTGTTGTTCGCAACAAAAAAAATATATGCTGAAATTGATGGACTAAACAAAAGTATTTGATTTTGGAAAAAAAAAGAAAAAAAAAAAAATCCTTTTACCGAGGGTCGAACTCGGGGGCGTGAGACCCCGTAGGTAACGCTCCAGCACGCTATCCACTCGGCTAGCCGGAGCTTGCTGAAATAAGGCTAGGGTTAGCTAAAGTCAGTGTCCTAGACTAGGGTAAACACGTTTTTTTCTTAAATAAAAATACGTTTTGGTCAATAAATGTTTGAAAAAAAGATCGAAGATGGGGTTTCCGCATATAAAACGAATCAGAATTTCATAGCGCATCTTCTCAACACAAAATTGGGACGATATATTATCATACCGGGCTTAACGGGGTCATCAAACATTTAAAACTCTCCAAAATGGCTTCCAAGGGATAAAAAATCCGAGCAAAGGCAATTAAGCTTAGATTTTCACTGTTTTTTCAGTTGTTCGCAACAACAAAAAATATATGCTGAAATTGATGGACTAAACAGAAGTATTTGATTTTGGAAAAAAAAATAAAAAAAAATTTCTTTTACCGAGGGTCGAACTCGGGGGCGTGAGACCCCGTAGGTAACGCTCCAGCACGCTATCCACTCGGCTAGCTGGAGCTTGCTGAAATGGGGCTAGGGTTAGCTAAAGTCAGTGTCCTAGACTAGGGTAAACGCGTTTTTTTCTTAAAGTAAACTACCTTTTGGTCAATAAATGTTTGAAAAAAAGATCGAAGATGGGGTTTCCGCATATGAAACGAATCAGAATTTCATAGCGCATCTTCTCAACACAACATTGAGACGATATATTATCATACCGGGCTTAACGGGGTCATCAAACATTTAAAACTCTTCAAAATGGCTTCCAAGGGATAAAAAATCCGAGCAAAGGCAATTAAGCTTAGATTTTCACAGTTTTTTCTGTTGTTCGCAACAAAAAAAATATATGCTGAAATTGATGGACTAAACAAAAGTATTTGATTTTGGAAAAAAAAAAAAAAAAAAAAAATTCTTTTACCGAGGGTCGAACTCGGGGGCGTGAGACCCCGTAGGTAACGCTCTAGCACGCTATCCACTCGGCTAGCCGGAGCTTACTGAAATGGGGCTAGGGTTAGCTAAAGTCAGTGTCCTAGACTAGGGTAAACGCGTTTTTTTCTTAAAGTAAACTACGTTTTGGTCAATAAATGTTTGAAAAAAAGATCGAAAATGGGGTTTCCGCATATGAAACGAATCAGAATTTCATAACGCATCTTCTCAACACAAAATTGGGACGATATATTATCATACCGGGCTTAACGGGGTCATCAAGCATTTAAAACTCTCCAAAATGGCTTCCACGGGATAAAAAATCCGAGCAAAGGCAATTAAGCTTAGATTTTCACTGTTTTTTCTGTTGTTCGCAACAACAAAAAATATATGCTGAAATTGATGGACTAAACAAAAGTATTTGATTTTGGAAAAAAAAAGAAAAAAAATTTCTTTTACCGAGGGTCGAACTCGGGGGCGTGAGACCCCGTAGGTAACGCTCCAGCACGCTATCCACTCGGCTAGCCGGAGCTTGCTGAAATGGGGCTAGGGTTAGCTAAAGTCAGTGTCCTAGACTAGGGTAAACGCGTTTTTTTCTTAAAGTAAACTACCTTTTGGTCAATAAATGTTTGAAAAAAAGATCGAAGATGGGGTTTCCGCATATGAAACGAATCAGAATTTCATAGCGCATCTTCTCAACACAACATTGAGACGATATATTATCATACCGGGCTTAACGGGGTCATCAAACATTTAAAACTCTTCAAAATGGCTTCCAAGGGATAAAAAATCCGAGCAAAGGCAATTAAGCTTAGATTTTCACTGTTTTTTCAGTTGTTCGCAACAAAAAAAATATATGCTGAAATTGATGGACTAAACAAAAGTATTTGATTTTGGAAAAAAAAAGAAAAAAAAAATTTCTTTTACCGAGGGTCGAACTCGGGGGCGTGAGACCCCGTAGGTAACGCTCCAGCACGCTATCCACTCGGCTAGCCGGAGCTTGCTGAAATGGGGCTAGGGTTAGCTAAAGTCAGTGTCCTAGACTAGGGTAAACGCGTTTTTTTCTTAAAGAAAAATACGTTTTGGTCAATAAATGTTTGAAAAAAAGGTCGAAGATGGGGTTTCCGCATATGAAACGAATCAGAATTTCATAGCGCATCTTCTCAACACAACATTGAGACGATATATTATCATACCGGGCTTAACGGGGTCATCAAACATTTAAAACTCTTCAAAATGGCTTCCAAGGGATAAAAAATCCGAGCAAAGGCAATTAAGCTTAGATTTTCACTGTTTTTTCAGTTGTTCGCAACAAAAAAAATATATGCTGAAATTGATGGACTAAACAAAAGTATTTGATTTTGGAAAAAAAAAGAAAAAAAAATTTCTTTTACCGAGGGTCGAACTCGGGGGCGTGAGACCCCGTAGGTAACGCTCCAGCACGCTATCCACTCGGCTAGCCGGAGCTTGCTGAAATGGGGCTAGGGTTAGCTAAAGTCAGTGTCCTAGACTAGGGTAAACGCGTTTTTTTCTTAAAGTAAACTACGTTTTGGTCAATAAATGTTTGAAAAAAAGGTCGAAAATGGGGTTTCCGCATATGAAACGAATCAGAATTTCATAGCGCATCTTCTCAACACAAAATTGGGACGATATATTATCATACCGGGCTTAACGGGGTCATCAAGCATTTAAAACTCTCCAAAATGGCTTCCAAGGGATAAAAAATCCGAGCAAAGGCAATTAAGCTTAGATTTTCACTGTTTTTTCAGTTGTTCGCAACAAAAAAAATATATGCTGAAATTGATGGACTAAACAAAAGTATTTGATTTTGGAAAAAAAAAGAAAAAAAAAATTTCTTTTACCGAGGGTCGAACTCGGGGGCGTGAGACCCCGTAGGTAACGCTCCAGCACGCTATCCACTCGGCTAGCCGGAGCTTGCTGAAATGGGGCTAGGGTTAGCTAAAGTCAGTGTCCTAGACTAGTGTAAACGCGTTTTTTTCTTAAAGTAAACTACGTTTTGGTCAATAAATGTTTGAAAAAAAGATCGAAGATGGGGTTTCCGCATATAAAACGAAATAGAATTTCATAGCGCATCTTCTCAACACAAAATTGGGACGATATATTATCATACCGGGCTTAACGGGGTCATCAGGCATTTAAAACTCTCCAAAATGGCTTCCACGGGATAAAAAATCCGAGCAAAGGCAATTAAGCTTAGATTTTCACTGTTTTTTCTGTTGTTCGCAACAAAAAAAATATATGCTGAAATTGATGGACTAAACAAAAGTATTTGATTTTGGAAAAAAAAAGAAAAAAAAAATTTCTTTTACCGAGGGTCGAACTCGGGGGCGTGAGACCCCGTAGGTAATGCCCCAGCACGCTATCCACTCGGCTAGCCGGAGCTTGCTGAAATGGGGCTAGGGTTAGCTAAAGTCAGTGTCCTAGACTAGGGTAAACGCGTTTTTTTCTTAAAGTAAACTACGTTTTGGTCAATAAATGTTTGAAAAAAAGATCGAAGATGGGGTTTCCGCATATAAAACGAATCAGAATTTCATAGCGCATCTTCTCAACACAAAATTGGGACGATATATTATCATACCGGGCTTAACGGGGTCATCAAACATTTAAAACTCTCCAAAATGGCTTCCACGGGATAAAAAAAATCCGAGCAAAGGCAATTAAGCTTAGATTTTCACTGTTTTTTCTGTTGTTCGCAACAAAAAAAATATATGCTGAAATTGATGGACTAAACAAAAGTATTTGATTTTGGAAAAAAAAAGAAAAAAAAAAATCCTTTTACCGAGGGTCGAACTCGGGGGCGTGAGACCCCGTAGGTAACGCTCCAGCACGCTATCCACTCGGCTAGCCGGAGCTTGCTGAAATGGGGCTAGGGTTAGCTAAAGTCAGTGTCCTAGACTAGGGTAAACACGTTTTTTTCTTAAATAAAAATACGTTTTGGTCAATAAATGTTTGAAAAAAAGGTCGAAGATGGGGTTTCCGCATATGAAACGAATCAGAATTTCATAGCGCATCTTCTCAACACAAAATTGGGACGATATATTATCATGCCGGGCTTAACGGGGTCATCAAACATTTAAAACTCTCCAAAATGGCTTCCAAGGGATCAAAAATCCGAGCAAAGGCAATTAAGCTTAGATTTTCACTGTTTTTTCAGTTATTCGCAACAACAAAAAATATATGCTGAAATTGATGGACTAAACAAAAGTATTTGATTTTGGAAAAAAAAAGAAAAAAAATTTCTTTTACCGAGGGTCGAACTCGGGGGCGTGAGACCCCGTAGGTAACGCTCCAGCACGCTATCCACTCGGCTAGCCGGAGCTTGCTGAAATGGGGCTAGGGTTAGCTAAAGTCAGTGTCCTAGACTAGGGTAAACGCGTTTTTTTCTTAAAGTAAACTACCTTTTGGTCAATAAATGTTTGAAAAAAAGATCGAAGATGGGGTTTCCGCATATGAAACGAATCAGAATTTCATAGCGCATCTTCTCAACACAACATTGAGACGATATATTATCATACCGGGCTTAACGGGGTCATCAAACATTTAAAACTCTTCAAAATGGCTTCCAAGGGATAAAAAATCCGAGCAAAGGCAATTAAGCTTAGATTTTCACTGTTTTTTTCAGTTGTTCGCAACAACAAAAAATATATGCTGAAATTGATGGACTAAACAAAAGTATTTGATTTTGGAAAAAAAAAGAAAAAAAAAATTTCTTTTACCGAGGGTCGAACTCGGGGGCGTGAGACCCCGTAGGTAACGCTCCAGCACGCTATCCACTCGGCTAGCCGGAGCTTGCTGAAATGGGGCTAGGGTTAGCTAAAGTCAGTGTCCTAGACTAGGGTAAACGCGTTTTTTTCTTAAAGAAAAATACGTTTTGGTCAATAAATGTTTGAAAAAAAGGTCGAAGATGGGGTTTCCGCATATGAAACGAATCAGAATTTCATAGCGCATCTTCTCAACACAACATTGAGACGATATATTATCATACCGGGCTTAACGGGGTCATCAAACATTTAAAACTCTTCAAAATGGCTTCCAAGGGATAAAAAATCCGAGGAAAGGCAATTAAGCTTAGATTTTCACTGTTTTTTTCAGTTGTTCGCAACAAAAAAAAATATATGCTGAAATTGATGGACTAAACAAAAGTATTTGATTTTGGAAAAAAAAAGAAAAAAAAAATTTCTTTTACCGAGGGTCGAACTCGGGGGCGTGAGACCCCGTAGGTAACGCTCCAGCACGCTATCCACTCGGCTAGCCGGAGCTTGCTGAAATGGGGCTAGGGTTAGCTAAAGTCAGTGTCCTAGACTAGGGTAAACGCGTTTTTTTCTTAAAGTAAACTACGTTTTGGTCAATAAATGTTTGAAAAAAAGGTCGAAAATGGGGTTTCCGCATATGAAACGAATCAGAATTTCATAGCGCATCTTCTCAACACAAAATTGGGACGATATTTTATCATACCGGGCTTAACGGGGTCATCAAGCATTTAAAACTCTCCAAAATGGCTTCCACGGGATAAAAAATCCGAGCAAAGGCAATTAAGCTTAGATTTTCACTGTTTTTTCTGTTGTTCGCAACAAAAAAAATATATGCTGAAATTGATGGACTAAACAAAAGTATTTGATTTTGGAAAAAAAAAGAAAAAAAAAAAATTCTTTTACCGAGGGTCGAACTCGGGGGCGTGAGACCCCGTAGGTAACGCTCCAGCACGCTATCCACTCGGCTAGCCGGAGCTTGCTGAAATGGGGCTAGGGTTAGCTAAAGTCAGTGTCCTAGACTAGGGTAAACGCGTTTTTTTCTTAAAGTAAACTACGTTTTGGTCAATAAATGTTTGAAAAAAAGATCGAAGATGGGGTTTCCGCATATAAAACGAATCAGAATTTCATAGCGCATCTTCTCAACACAAAATTGGGACGATATATTATCATACCGGGCTTAACGGGGTCATCAAACATTTAAAACTCTCCAAAATGGCTTCCATGGGATAAAAAATTCCGAGCAAAGGCAATTAAGCTTAGATTTTCACTGTTTTTTCTGTTGTTCGCAACAAAAAAAATATATGCTGAAATTGATGGACTAAACAAAAGTATTTGATTTTGGAAAAAAAAAAGAAAAAAAAAAAAAAATCCTTTTACCGAGGGTCGAACTCGGGGGCGTGAGACCCCGTAGGTAACGCTCCTGCACGCTATCCACTCGGCTAGCCGGAGCTTGCTGATATGGGGCTAGGGTTAGCTAAAGTCAGTGTCCTAGACTAGGGTAAACACGTTTTTTTCTTAAATAAAAATACATTTTGGTCAATAAATGTTTGAAAAAAAGGTCGAAGATGGGGTTTCCGCATATGAAACGAATCAGAATTTCATAGCGCATCTTCTCAACACAAAATTGGGACGATATATTATCATGCCGGGCTTAACGGGGTCATCAAACATTTAAAACTCTCCAAAATGGCTTCCAAGGGATAAAAAATCCGAGCAAAGGCAATTAAGCTTAGATTTTCACTGTTTTTTCAGTTGTTCGCAACAAAAAAAATATATGCTGAAATTGATGGACTAAACAAAAGTATTTGATTTTGGAAAAAAAAAGAAAAAAAAAATTTCTTTTACCGAGGGTCAAACTCGGGGGCGTGAGACCCCGTAGGTAATGCTCCAGCACGCTATCCACTCGGCTAGCCGGAGCTTGCTGAAATGGGGCTAGGGTTAGCTAAAGTCAGTGTCCTAGACTAGGGTAAACGCGTTTTTTTCTTAAAGTAAACTACGTTTTGGTCAATAAATGTTTGAAAAAAAGATCGAAGATGGGGTTTCCGCATATAAAACGAATCAGAATTTCATAGCGCATCTTCTCAACACAAAATTGGGACGATATATTATCATACCGGGCTTAACGGGGTCATCAAACATTTAAAACTCTCCAAAATGGCTTCCACGGGATAAAAAATCCGAGCAAAGGCAATTAAGCTTAGATTTTCACTGTTTTTTCTGTTGTTCGCAACAAAAAAAATATATGCTGAAATTGATGGACTAAACAAAAGTATTTGATTTTGGAAAAAAAAAGAAAAAAAAAATCCTTTTACCGAGGGTCGAACTCGGGGGCGTGAGACCCCGTAGGTAACGCTCCAGCACGCTATCCACTCGGCTAGCCGGAGCTTGCTGAAATGGGGCTAGGGTTAGCTAAAGTCAGTGTCCTAGACTAGGGTAAACACGTTTTTTTCTTAAATAAAAATACGTTTTGGTCAATAAATGTTTGAAAAAAAGGTCGAAGATGGGGTTTCCGCATATGAAACGAATCAGAATTTCATAGCGCATCTTCTCAACACAAAATTGGGACGATATATTATCATGCCGGGCTTAACGGGGTCATCAAACATTTAAAACTCTCCAAAATGGCTTCCAAGGGATAAAAAATCCGAGCAAAGGCAATTAAGCTTAGATTTTCACTGTTTTTTCAGTTGTTCGCAACAACAAAAAATATATGCTGAAATTGATGGACTAAACAAAAGTATTTGATTTTGGAAAAAAAAAGAAAAAAAATTTCTTTTACCGAGGGTCGAACTCGGGGGCGTGAGACCCCGTAGGTAACGCTCCAGCACGCTATCCACTCGGCTAGCCGGAGCTTGCTGAAATGGGGCTAGGGTTAGCTAAAGTCAGTGTCCTAGACTAGGGTAAACGCGTTTTTTTCTTAAAGTAAACTACCTTTTGGTCAATAAATGTTTGAAAAAAAGATCGAAGATGGGGTTTCCGCATATGAAACGAATCAGAATTTCATAGCGCATCTTCTCAACACAACATTGAGACGATATATTATCATACCGGGCTTAACGGGGTCATCAAACATTTAAAACTTTTCAAAATGGCTTCCAAGGGATAAAAAATCCGAGCAAAGGCAATTAAGCTTAGATTTTCACTGTTTTTTTCAGTTGTTCGCAACAAAAAAAATATATGCTGAAATTGATGGACTAAACAAAAGTATTTGATTTTGGAAAAAAAAAGAAAAAAAAAATTTCTTTTACCGAGGGTCGAACTCGGGGGCGTGAGACCCCGTAGGTAACGCTCCAGCACGCTATCCACTCGGCTAGCCGGAGCTTGCTGAAATGGGGCTAGGGTTAGCTAAAGTCAGTGTCCTAGACTAGGGTAAACGCGTTTTTTTCTTAAAGAAAAATACGTTTTGGTCAATAAATGTTTGAAAAAAAGGTCGAAGATGGGGTTTCCGCATATGAAACGAATCAGAATTTCATAGCGCATCTTCTCAACACAACATTGAGACGATATATTATCATACCGGGCTTAACGGGGTCATCAAACATTTAAAACTCTTCAAAATGGCTTCCAAGGGATAAAAAATCCGAGCAAAGGCAATTAAGCTTAGATTTTCACTGTTTTTTCAGTTGTTCGCAACAAAAAAAAATATATGCTGAAATTGATGGACTAAACAAAAGTATTTGATTTTGGAAAAAAAAAAGAAAAAAAAAATTTCTTTTACCGAGGGTCGAACTCGGGGGCGTGAGACCCCGTAGGTAACGCTCCAGCACGCTATCCACTCGGCTAGCCGGAGCTTGCTGAAATGGGGCTAGGGTTAGCTAAAGTCAGTGTCCTAGACTAGGGTAAACGCGTTTTTTTCTTAAAGTAAACTACGTTTTGGTCAATAAATGTTTGAAAAAAAGGTCGAAAATGGGGTTTCCGCATATGAAACGAATCAGAATTTTATAGCGCATCTTCTCAACACAAAATTGGGACGATATATTATCATACCGGGCTTAACGGGGTCATCAAGCATTTAAAACTCTCCAAAATGGCTTCCACGGGATAAAAAATCCGAGCAAAGGCAATTAAGCTTAGATTTTCACTGTTTTTTCTGTTGTTCGCAACAAAAAAAATATATGCTGAAATTGATGGACTAAACAAAAGTATTTGATTTTGGAAAAAAAAAGAAAAAAAAAAATTTCTTTTACCGAGGGTCGAACTCGGGGGCGTGAGACCCCGTAGGTAACGCTCCAGCACGCTATCCACTCGGCTAGCCGGAGCTTGCTGAAATGGGGCTAGGGTTAGCTAAAGTCAGTGTCCTAGACTAGGGTAAACGCGTTTTTTTCTTATAGTAAACTACGTTTTGGTTAATAAATGTTTGAAAAAAAGGTCGAAAATGGGGTTTCCGCATATGAAACGAATCAGAATTTCATAGCGCATCTTCTCAACACAAAATTGGGACGATATATTATCATACCGGGCTTAACGGGGTCATCAAGCATTTAAAACTCTCCAAAATGGCTTCCACGGGATAAAAAATCCGAGCAAAGGCAATTAAGCTTAGATTTTCACTGTTTTTTCTGTTGTTCGCAACAAAAAAAATATATGCTGAAATTGATGGACTAAACAAAAGTATTTGATTTTGGAAAAAAAAAGAAAAAAAAAAATTTCTTTTACCGAGGGTCGAACTCGGGGGCGTGAGACCCCGTAGGTAACGCTCCAGCACGCTATCCACTCGGCTAGCCGGAGCTTGCTGAAATGGGGCTAGGGTTAGCTAAAGTCAGTGTCCTAGACTAGGGTAAACGCGTTTTTTTCTTAAAGTAAACTACGTTTTGGTCAATAAATGTTTGAAAAAAAGATCGAAGATGGGGTTTCCGCATATAAAACGAATCAGAATTTCATAGCGCATCTTCTCAACACAAAATTGGGACGATATATTATCATACCGGGCTTAACGGGGTCATCAAACATTTAAAACTCTCCAAAATGGCTTCCATGGGATAAAAAATTCCGAGCAAAGGCAATTAAGCTTAGATTTTCACTGTTTTTTCTGTTGTTCGCAACAAAAAAAATATATGCTGAAATTGATGGACTAAACAAAAGTATTTGATTTTGGAAAAAAAAAGAAAAAAAAAAAAAATCCTTTTATCGAGGGTCGAACTCGGGGGCGTGAGACCCCGTAGGTAACGCTCCTGCACGCTATCCACTCGGCTATCCGGAGCTTGCTGATATGGGGCTAGGGTTAGCTAAAGTCAGTGTCCTAGACTAGGGTAAACACGTTTTTTTCTTAAATAAAAATACATTTTGGTCAATAAATGTTTGAAAAAAAGGTCGAAGATGGGGTTTCCGCATATGAAACGAATCAGAATTTCATAGCGCATCTTCTCAACACAAAATTGGGACGATATATTATCATGCCGGGCTTAACGGGATCATCAAACATTTAAAACTCTCCAAAATGGCTTCCAAGGGATAAAAAATCCGAGCAAAGGCAATTAAGCTTAGATTTTCACTGTTTTTTCAGTTGTTCGCAACAAAAAAAATATATGCTGAAATTGATGGACTAAACAAAAGTATTTGATTTTGGAAAAAAAAAGAAAAAAAAAAATTTCTTTTACCGAGGGTCGAACTCGGGGGCGTGAGACCCCGTAGGTAACGCTCCAGCACGCTATCCACTCGGCTAGCCGGAGCTTGCTGAAATGGGGCTAGGGTTAGCTAAAGTCAGTGTCCTAGACTAGGGTAAACGCGTTTTTTTCTTAAAGTAAACTACGTTTTGGTCAATAAATGTTTGAAAAAAAGATCGAAAATGGGGTTTCCGCATATGAAACGAATCAGAATTTCATAGCGCATCTTCTCAACACAAAATTGGGACGATATATTATCATACCGGGCTTAACGGGGTCATCAAGCATTTAAAACTCTCCAAAATGGCTTCCACGGGATAAAAAATCCGAGCAAAGGCAATTAAGCTTAGATTTTCACTGTTTTTTCTGTTGTTCGCAACAAAAAAAATATATGCTGAAATTGATGGACTAAACAAAAGTATTTGATTTTGAAAAAAAAAAGAAAAAAAAATTTATTTTACCGAGGGTCGAACTCGGGGCCGTGAGACCCCGTAGGTAACGCTCCAGCACGCTATCCACTCGGCTAGCCGGAGCTTGCTGAAATGGGGCTAGGGTTAGCTAAAGTCAGTGTCCTAGACTAGGGTAAACGCGTTTTTTTCTTAAAGTAAACTACGTTTTGGTCAATAAATGTTTGAAAAAAAGATCGAAAATGGGGTTTCCGCATATGAAACGAATCAGAATTTCATAGCGAATCTTCTCAACACAAAATTGGGACGATATATTATCATACCGGGCTTAACGGGGTCATCAAACATTTAAAACTCTCCAAAATGGCTTCCACGGGAAAAAAAATCCGAGCAAAGGCAATTAAGCTTAGATTTTCTTTGTTTTTTCTGTTGTTCGCAACAAAAAGAATATATGCTGAAATTAATGGACTAAACAAAAGTATTTGATTTTGGAAAAAAAAAGAATTTTTTTTTTTATTTTACCGAGGGTCGAACTCGGGGGCGTGAGACCCCGTAGGTAACGCTCCAGCGCGCTATCCACTCGGCTAGCCGGAGCTTGCTGAAATGGGGCTAGGGTTAGCTAAAGTCAGTGTCCTAGACTAGGGTAAACGCGTTTTTGTCTTAAAGTAAACTACGTTTTTGTCAATAAATGTTTGAAAAAAAGGTCGAAGATGGGGTTTCCGCATATGAAACGAATCAGAATTTCATAGCGCATCTTCTCACCACAAAATTGGGACGATATATTATCATACCGGGCTTAACGGGGTCATCAAACATTTAAAACTCTTCAAAATGGCTTCCAAGGGATAAAAAATCCGAGCAAAGGCAATTAAGCTTAGATTTTCACAGTTTTTTCTGTTGTTCGCAACAAAAAAAATATATGCTGAAATTGATGGACTAAACAAAAGTATTTGATTTTGGAAAAAAAAAAAAAAAAAAAAAAATTCTTTTACCGAGGGTCGAACTCGGGGGCGTGAGACCCCGTAGGTAACGCTCTAGCACGCTATCCACTCGGCTAGCCGGAGCTTGCTGAAATGGGGCTAGGGTTAGCTAAAGTCAGTGTCCTAGACTAGGGTAAACGCGTTTTTTTCTTAAAGTAAACTACCTTTTGGTCAATAAATGTTTGAAAAAAAGATCGAAGATGGGGTTTCCGCATATGAAACGAATCAGAATTTCATAGCGCATCTTCTCAACACAAAATTGGGACGCTATATTATCATACCGGGCTTAACGGGGTCATCAAACATTTAAAACTCTCCAAAATGGCTTCCAAGGGATAAAAAATCCGAGCAAAGGCAATTGAGCTGCACGCTATCCACTCGGCTAGCCGGAGCTTGCTGATATGGGGCTAGGGTTAGCTAAAGTCAGTGTCCTAGACTAGGGTAAACACGTTTTTTTCTTAAATAAAAATACATTTTGGTCAATAAATGTTTGAAAAAAAGGTCGAAGATGGGGTTTCCGCATATGAAACGAATCAGAATTTCATAGCGCATCTTCTCAACACAAAATTGGGACGATATATTATCATGCCGGGCTTAACGGGATCATCAAACATTTAAAACTCTCCAAAATGGCTTCCAAGGGATAAAAAATCCGAGCAAAGGCAATTAAGCTTAGATTTTCACTGTTTTTTCAGTTGTTCGCAACAAAAAAAATATATGCTGAAATTGATGGACTAAACAAAAGTATTTGATTTTGGAAAAAAAAAGAAAAAAAAAAATTTCTTTTACCGAGGGTCGAACTCGGGGGCGTGAGACCCCGTAGGTAACGCTCCAGCACGCTATCCACTCGGCTAGCCGGAGCTTGCTGAAATGGGGCTAGGGTTAGCTAAAGTCAGTGTCCTAGACTAGGGTAAACGCGTTTTTTTCTTAAAGTAAACTACGTTTTGGTCAATAAATGTTTGAAAAAAAGATCGAAAATGGGGTTTCCGCATATGAAACGAATCAGAATTTCATAGCGCATCTTCTCAACACAAAATTGGGACGATATATTATCATACCGGGCTTAACGGGGTCATCAAGCATTTAAAACTCTCCAAAATGGCTTCCACGGGATAAAAAATCCGAGCAAAGGCAATTAAGCTTAGATTTTCACTGTTTTTTCTGTTGTTCGCAACAAAAAAAATATATGCTGAAATTGATGGACTAAACAAAAGTATTTGATTTTGAAAAAAAAAAGAAAAAAAAAATTTATTTTACCGAGGGTCGAACTCGGGGCCGTGAGACCCCGTAGGTAACGCTCCAGCACGCTATCCACTCGGCTAGCCGGAGCTTGCTGAAATGGGGCTAGGGTTAGCTAAAGTCAGTGTCCTAGACTAGGGTAAACGCGTTTTTTTCTTAAAGTAAACTACGTTTTGGTCAATAAATGTTTGAAAAAAAGATCGAAAATGGGGTTTCCGCATATGAAACGAATCAGAATTTCATAGCGAATCTTCTCAACACAAAATTGGGACGATATATTATCATACCGGGCTTAACGGGGTCATCAAACATTTAAAACTCTCCAAAATGGCTTCCACGGGAAAAAAAATCCGAGCAAAGGCAATTAAGCTTAGATTTTCTTTGTTTTTTCTGTTGTTCGCAACAAAAAGAATATATGCTGAAATTAATGGACTAAACAAAAGTATTTGATTTTGGAAAAAAAAAGAAATTTTTTTTTATTTTACCGAGGGTCGAACTCGGGGGCGTGAGACCCCGTAGGTAACGCTCCAGCACGCTATCCACTCGGCTAGCCGGAGCTTGCTGAAATGGGGCTAGGGTTAGCTAAAGTCAGTGTCCTAGACTAGGGTAAACGCGTTTTTGTCTTAAAGTAAACTACGTTTTTGTCAATAAATGTTTGAAAAAAAGGTCGAAGATGGGGTTTCCGCATATGAAACGAATCAGAATTTCATAGCGCATCTTCTCACCACAAAATTGGGACGATATATTATCATACCGGGCTTAACGGGGTCATCAAACATTTAAAACTCTTCAAAATGGCTTCCAAGGGATAAAAAATCCGAGCAAAGGCAATTAAGCTTAGATTTTCACAGTTTTTTCTGTTGTTCGCAACAAAAAAAATATATGCTGAAATTGATGGACTAAACAAAAGTATTTGATTTTGGAAAAAAAAAAAAAAAAAAAAAAATTCTTTTATCGAGGGTCGAACTCGGGGGCGTGAGACCCCGTAGGTAACGCTCTAGCACGCTATCCACTCGGCTAGCCGGAGCTTGCTGAAATGGGGCTAGGGTTAGCTAAAGTCAGTGTCCTAGACTAGGGTAAACGCGTTTTTTTCTTAAAGTAAACTACCTTTTGGTCAATAAATGTTTGAAAAAAAGATCGAAGATGGGGTTTCCGCATATGAAACGAATCAGAATTTCATAGCGCATCTTCTCAACACAAAATTGGGACGCTATATTATCATACCGGGCTTAACGGGGTCATCAAACATTTAAAACTCTCCAAAATGGCTTCCAAGGGATAAAAAATCCGAGCAAAGGCAATTAAGCTTAGATTTTCAGTTTTTTCAGTTGTTCGCAACAAAAAAAATATATGCTGAAATTGATGGACTAAACAAAAGTATTTGATTTTGGAAAAAAAAAGAAAAAAAAAATTTCTTTTACCGAGGGTCGAACTCGTCTAGCCGGAGCTTGCTGAAATGGGGCTAGGGTTAGCTAAAGTCAGTGTCCTAGACTAGGGTAAACGCGTTTTTTTCTTAAAGAAAAATACGTTTTGGTCAATAAATGTTTGAAAAAAAGGTCGAAGATGGGGTTTCCGCATATGAAACGAATCAGAATTTCATAGCGCATCTTCTCACCACAAAATTGGGACGATATATAATCATGCCGGGCTTAACAGGGTTATCAAACATTTAAAACTCTTCAAAATGGCTTCCAAGGGATAAAAAATCCGAGCAAAGGCAATTAAGCTTAGATTTTCACTGTTTTTTCAGTTGTTCGCAACAAAAAAAATATATGCTGAAATTGATGGACTAAACAAAAGTATTTGATTTTGAAAAAAAAAAAAGAAAAAAAAAATTTCCTTTACCGAGGGTCGAACTCGGGGGCGTGAGACCCGAACTCGGGGCCGTGAGACCCCGTAGGTGACGCTCCAGCACGCTATCCACTCGGCTAGCCGGAGCTTGCTGATATGGGGCTAATGTTAGCTAAAGTCAGTGTCCTAGACTAGGGTAAACGCGTTTTTTTCTTAAAGTAAACTACGTTTTGGTCAATAAATGTTTGAAAAAAAGGTCGAAGATGGGGTTTCCGCATATGAAACGAATCAGAATTTCATAGCGCATCTTCTCAACACAAAATTGGGACGATATATTATCATACCGGGCTTACCGGGTCATCAAACATTTAAAACTCTCCAAAATGGCTTCCAAGGGATAAAAAATTCAGTTAAAGGCAATTAACAATCAAATATATCAAAGAGTGTAAGCAATCCATACTTAAATACGAGCAAATGGAGGTTATCGTGCATAAGAGTTCTGTTCTCGACCAGGGTGTGAAAATCCTATAACGATGAATAAGTGATCTTCACTCATAATTCCATTTGACCCAGCTGTAAATGATCAATGTAAGATGTTTGGCCAAAGACCAGCTGAGAGAAAGTATCCTCATGAAAACTTATCATTTATCCTTGTAAAAATATAAATGTTTCTTTCTTCCTTTCTTTCTAGTCAGACAAAACAAAAGCATTTTTTTATCATTTTTATTTTGTATAATGTGTAAATAATATGTACAAAGATGATACAAAAATATCCTTAATTATATACAAAATAATTATATACAAAAATATCCTTATATATTATACAATTAAACCAAATATTTCTTCAATTGTAAGCATATCGGGTATGATTGGTCTTAAAAATATGCACTATAAACAGTAAGTTAGTCTATTGCATGAGGTTGGCAGGGCTTAACGTTTTTTTAGAACCTGGGGGTCTGTGAACAGTACTGAACAGATTAGATGTGTGTCATAACTCATTTTTTTAAAATTCTAACTTTTCCTACAACAATGACAATGACAATCTCAAGATATACTTGAAATATACTTGAATATCATGAAATATACAACTGAGTAATGGACGAAGGAATATAAATGTCAAATGTTAAGTAATACTTGTGGCTATATGAAATTCATCAAAACAATTCAAAATATAAATAATAAAAATATACACGAAAAATATCAGATCTTTAGTATGAATAAGCCTCTGGCGGCTGTAGATCACTTTTTGATGTTAAGAAAGTAAAATTTTATATAATTGACTTATCACTTCTAGATTGGGATTTTTAAAAGCAAGCATAAATATCTTATCAATGCTACTTTTGCATACAAAAATACCATAAAATCATACTCTATCGGGTTTCCAGCGGATTAAAAGCAAATCATAGCATCGAATTATACAAAATAATTCAAGTACGATTTAATACAACGTGTACATGGCAACGTGTACATGTACAAATAAGATAAGATAGCACCGGTCACAAAATTCGATTCAACACTTGGTTATATACACGTACTTAATTGTAAAAAAAAGTTTCAAAAATTTGGTTAATCCATGACCAAATATACACAAATAAAAAATAAATATCGTCCTCATTAATAAACGTATATATAACGTATATATAATATTATGTTGTATTTTGTTAATGTTATTGAACACGAGTAAATGAGGTTTAACGTTTAAAATAAAATTATGACATTTTCAGAATAAATATGAACATTTATTTTTTTACAAATTAGTGGATTTCTCCAATAAGTCCAGTGATGGGTATATGATATTATACTCCATGCCTTCATTGCTCTTTTTGAGTCCTAAAACACGATTCACCTATCCAAATCATTAATCCCTTGGACTGTATTTACAACAGTGTCTCTCTCACTTTTCAGTCGCAACAAAAAACCGCCAGCGGCCTCCGTCACATTGGCAAGTTAGTCATCTGGAATAGCACAAACATTGCACAGGCATCTCATGAGACAGTTTCCAATAACCGAGACTTTCTTTTGAGACTCAAATATCCAGTCTTGCCCACGTCCGATTTTCCCGCGCTCACAACATTGTTGGTAATTTTAGTGTTAAGTTTCGTCCGTTCACTTAGCACTCGTTGTGACCCCCGATCTTCTAAAGCTACCCCTAGTTTCAGAGACGGTAGGCAACTGACGCGAGACCTTGTTGATGACCTTTTTAGCTGGTGACAGTTTCCCCTTATCGGACTTTAGGTCCTCAATAGTCGGTGCTGCTGGAGCGGGGCTCTTAGTAGAACGACGCATACTACCGTGTCTTGTAAGAGGAGAGGGGGTGAAACTTCCTGCAGGTTTTATTCCGGAGGCTGAAGATGTTACTCTAGCCTTTGGCGTTGATTCTGGAGTAGGCACTTGTGGTAGTTCTTTTCTAGCGGCTCTATATGATGCCGTTGGTTCCATGAAACTTGGTGTTTTGCTTCGAGAACCTTCTGTGGTAGGGCTGACAATTGATTTTCTTGTAGAAGTAACTCTCATTGATTGAGTTCGGCTGAACGGTTTGGATGGTGTGCTCGTTGGTGAGGGCGAAACCTTTGTGGACGATGTGGGTTTAGATGGTGTTGTTTGTTTTGTAGGCGTTGATGGAGTTCGCGTAGTGGTTCTAGTTGACGGAGTTGTTGACCTTGCAGACGGGGTTGTAGGTCTTGCAGACGGAGTCGTAGGTCTTGAAGACGGCGTGGTGGGTCTACTTGTTGAGGTGGTTGTCAAACGTCGACGGATTGTTGATGCTTTAGAATGAGCTGTGGACGAACTGATGTCTGATGAATTACTACCAGTCAAGCTGGTGTTGGATCCAGTTTGAGTCTTTGATTTGCTGAGGTTGGATGATTGTGCTGCAGCAGATCGTCGTAACGTTTGCTCAACTCTCATGGAAGCGCGAACAGTCTTGTTTCGATCAAAACGACTCTCTGTCGTAGGCGGTGTTTTGGTTACACTGCTATGTGTACCTCTCATGTAACTGGGAGTTGATCTGGTAGTTTTTGAGGTTGTTTTGGAACTATTTGGTGGTGTTTTCGGTGTGCTGGTCTTTGGACTTTCATTAACTGATGTGTTTGATCTCACTGTATCATTGAGATTTGCTGTCCAAATGTCATCTTTTTGATCTTCATGACTGCTAATAGGAGAAGCTGGTGAAAAGTCCACAGCGGAATCCAGAGAGTTATTATGGCTCACTGATGCATGTAGTGTGGAAGCTGTCCAGGATGCAGTCCGCTGTTTCTTATCTTCTTCAATGATTTCGGTGGCTAATGGGTATGGTACTCTTGGTATGATATTCGTTTCATTTGAGTCCAAAGTGCTCGCCATCGAAGCTCTCTGTGATCCGGAGGCTCCGGACATACTTTCAAATCCTTCATCTTGGCTACTGGCATAACTACTTCGAGATCCGATATCGTTTTTCACTTCATTGGGATCAGACTTTAGACTGGTGATATATGCCATTTCACCTCGCCCAAAGATTGATTTCGATCTGATATCTTGATAATCGCCGTGACTGACTCTCAAACTTCGGCGAGTCTGTTTCCATTTGGCTACACTGAAGTAAGGATCGTCGCTATCATCGTTTGTAATATTTGACACCCAATCTTGTTTTGGCGTGAATTGCTCATTTGTGGTATTGGTGGGTTTTCTAGCGTTTGGCGAAGAGTTATTGCCCTGGCTATTTGCTGAATTCTTTCTTCTTGTTTCTGGTGATTTGTCTCCATCGCTCTGGTTGGCGGTGATCGTTTCTGTTGAAGTATTTGTTGATCTTATTGAGAGTCTACTTTGACTCTTTGGGCTACTGCTACCCTGGCTTAATTGTCCGACAGAGTTAGATTTTGATTCATCACTATCGAAGATACGACCGTAACGCCTGTCATCACACGAGGATAAGCGACCTGTACTACGACGAATTGCTTGTTTCTCGGAACACGTATCAGGAGTACTTCCACTGCCACGTAAATGAACTTCATTTTCATCAAGAGCCTGTTTAGCCACTGATTCGTCGTAGGATTTTGATCTGCTCATATTTCCCTGAGATACGTAATCTCTGAGAGCCTTATCAACATTGTCTATTTCCACATTGCTTTTACATCTGTTTACGGATGAGTCACTACCGGAAGTGTCTTTGCCTCCAAAGCGATCTTGACGGAACTTTTTCTTGCCAGCTAATTTAGCAGCTTTACTGAGAATGTGTTTCTCCTCGGTTGGTGAGTTTGGTCCACTATTGTTGTCAGATTTATTTAAATCACTGTTACTAGCTCTGGAGCGTCTGGGAGGTACAACAGGAGATTTCGGGCTTTCATTGGAAAGTTCTGGCTTATCTTCCGGTTTCAAAGCCGCATGCACTTCTTCCATTGAAAGCTGTGAACGCATCTTCCTCCTTTCTCTTTTCTTTTTCAGATTTTCTTCATTTATGTCAACTGGAGTCTCAGGACGACTGCGCGGACTATTACTCACATTTTCACTGCCCAGGGCTTTTTCTCCAGTTTCCACTTTCTTCAGGTCCTCTTGGAGGTTATAAGCACGGTTAAGTTTCTCATTAATTGAAACGTTTACTTCATTCGTTTCCGAGTCCACATCTTTCATCATTTTGCTTAATTCGGCCGAGTCCAAAGTGTTCCTGAACCGACTTGAAAATTGTTCTCTGCTTCGAGTAATGGCAGAAACAGCCTTCACATTATTGTTCTTGTCCTCGGTCGCAGAGTTTTCTGGCTTATCCTTTTCAGAAATAGTTTCTAATGTTCTGGGTGATTCCGGAATAACATTTGTGATACTACTCCTCCATCGGTTTCTTGGACGCACATCCGTAGGAGATTCGACCGTTACTTTGACTGGACTGTCTAAGTCACTGATCACAGATTTATTCGATTCACTATCGTCATTGTTTTTATTGTGGAGTTTTTGTTTCATACGAGACAGGAACTGTTCGTGGTCTGATTCCTCCAAACTTTTCTTTGGATCAAAGTCTTGAGCTCGAGCAAGGGCTCTATCCACTGCCGATTTGTCCACCATACTTCGCGTTCGTCGTAGAGGACTCGAATGGGCAGAAGGGTGCTTGTCTACCACATCTGATTTAGGTCTGTCGGGCAAACTTAATGGACTGTCACTTATGCTTTGAGATTTATCACAGCTTTGATCAGAAAGAGCCGGTGAAGGGGCCCTTTCTCTTTCCGAGAACACATCCAGTAATCCACGACGTTCAAGACGCTCCTTTCGTCTACGACGCATACTTCCGTTTTTATCAAACGGGGTTGTGTCCGGTTCTTCTCCTGACTGCATCAGAAAATCAATCAAGGAATCGTCCTCAAACGTAGCGTAGCTCCTGCGTGTACGTTTTGTTGTCATGGTGTCATTAGCATCCTCTAGACTGCTACATGTGCTGTCCGTGTCGGTATTGTCCATTGTTGGCGAGTCTGTTGGTCGTGCGTTTGGCAAACGACGTCTTCTCATACTAGTGCGACCAAAACCAAGTCGGACGAAGTCATTTGGATCTACTTCTGGTGTATCTGGTTTTGACGTTGCTTCACCAACTCCCGTTTGAAGTGAACCGTTGTTATTTAGGCTATCTAATGTGACCTTCTTGACCTTTGTTACTGTGAAATTGTTATCTCCTAGCGGACGACTGGCAAATCCACTCCTGACATCGGCTAATAACATATCTACAATAGAACCATCATCGTTGACGACTCTATCCATGGACTGGTCATTGGGCTCTTTGGCATCTTCTGAAATGACAAAGACAGTAATCGGTTAAGTTTCAGTTCAGTTTCAAAATCAAAAAGTAATGGCGGAACAAATTCAAGTGCACGGGAAGTCTTTAGCTAATGCAGTCAACATTTCATTTTTTAAAATTTTCGAAACGTGAATTAGACTCAGCGACCTTGAATTAAAATTGTGCAACTAGTTCGGTGTAGTCAAACATTCTAAGAACCAATTAAACAGTTCTTGCAGCTTGACATTAGTTAAACCTTTCCTAAAGGTAAACATGTTTTTTTGAAACTCTTCACAGAGAAGGTAATAAAAGGTGTGAATTGTAAACAAGATGGCTGACATATGTCGTAGTTGCAGAAATGGTGTTATGCAGTGATTTAAAGTTTTAAATTCAGAAATAATAGACTATATGTCAATGAACCAAAATAACCACTTTTCAGAAACTATATCAAAACAGAAATCATCATGCGATACAAATGCCCTTCTCGAAATTTCTCAGTCAAATCTTAATCAAAGATGAGAAAAAATTCGCTGCAAGTAAACAGCTTAAAAAAACTTACTTCGTGTACTGTGATCATTTTCCTTCTGTTTTCGACGAGCCTTTGCCTTCTCTTCTTGTATTTTACGTAGTTTATTCTCCTAAAAAGACAAAAGAATAAAGGAGATTAGCAAAGCGTTACGACGTTATCATAGGCTTGACTTTGTACGAATAAAGACATCTTATTTAATATTTGGGAAATTTGAGATGGGACAATGGTTACGGATGATGAGACAAGGATGAATTTATGGTTGACAGTTTCTCCACGATTTCAATAAGAAAGGTCTAAAAATAAAACGAAGGTAGTACACGGGACTGTTACAAAAACAATAAAAATGGCGAAGTCACTTGTCACATGTTACATACAAGTGTCAATTAAATGAAAATTATGTCGCTATCTCTTTTCTTAATGTTACCTACAGGTGACGACCATCACAAATGATAAAATGTTTCGAAATATTTCACTGACAGTTATTAAAATCGCACCACAAAATCAGATAACGTCAACCCTTAAATATTTTTATGCCTTGTTTTGCATTAACTTTATTTACTCGATGAACTTTGGATTGATCAACAAGTGTAGGGCCTACTTTTTGCATCAAAAACGCCTAATAAAGAATGTTTTATATAAAATTTTGGATTATGTTTAATATTTGCTTTCTGATTAATGTGTTAGCTAAATTGCAGTCCGAAGTCAATATAACAAATGTAAATAGCTGCCTATGCCCGGATAATTTTTATCCAAAGATGATGTCCATAAAACAAGGATTTTGCATGTGACTTGGTCATGTCGCTATCACTAAGACAGGCCTTCTCAAATGGTGGCCCGCAACGCCCTCAAGAGTGGCCTCTCAAAAATGACCCCTTTCGCTTAAATGCTCTGCTCGCTATGTTAGCTAAGCTATATTTAGCACTTATATTTCATTCTCAAAATGCATTTGGCCCTTTACAAAAATTAATTGAGAAGGCCTGCACTAAGGATAATGATTTCTTCCTTATGCCGTAAATGCCTATCCTTGAGCTGCAGTGTACATGTGAATTTCTTTAATAATTATCCAATAACTTACCTCTACGGCTTTCTTAAATCTTTCACAGAAGATGGAAAGAGTCTTGAAGCATTCTTCTAGTTTAAAGGCATTAGCATCTTCACAGAAGAACTCGGCTAAGTCAGTCTTCAGAACATCAATGTCTTTCAAGTCTTCTTTCAGCTCTAACATCTCATAGTTGGCTTCCTAAAATCACGAATTCAAAATCAAAATGGGAATTACATTAAAATCGTATGGAGATTTGGTAAGAATATAGCAAAGCAATCCAAACCCTAAGTCTTTAAATAAAAATGTTAAGGGATCTAACAGATAGCGGGACAAGCATCGACTCCCTTCAATCCAAAGTTAATCCCTTTAATCGAGAAGACCTAAAGAAAAATACATCCCAAACAATATAGGAGTACACATTTTAATTGAAAACAAAGGTCAAACTTCCTTCTTCGAAAGCAATTTAATTAAAATTTAAGAGGAGTACAGTAATCGAGTTGAAGTTCAATATCATGTTGTCAAGAGCTTGTTCAACGTTAACAAATGAGGGTACGAGCATGTCATTTTGTTGTTAGTCACGTACGTAACATTGGCAGCTATATTGGTGCTCAAATGTGTCGAGTTAATTACCAATTAAACATATATTGCTCAATCCTACAACCTATAAGATCTATAGGGGACTATGCAACATGTGTATGCCTGGTTTTGGAAATGGATTAAAGGGATATGTTCACTAACTGTTCGACCAATAAATAATTTTGTCTTAGAAACTGGAATTGTTTAAACTATTTAATCCATAATAATGTTCACAACTCTCCCTCGAAATATAAGCCTTCAAATCCCTGTGTAGCCATAATTATGAGCGTTTGAAAGTCAAACATACAACTCGCCGTTTAGTAAGACTATGCCTGTTAAAGCTTATGAGTACGAGGGAATGAAAACGGATTAAACAATCTTTCGCAGATTAAGAAAATTGTAATAACCTACCTTTAAGAAGGGTTCCATTTGACTTCTGAAATTATCGTTCATTCTGTTGATATGTTCAGTAATAGTTGATACTTTATTGGCTAGTGTTAGTATATCTGATGAAAGACTATCCACAGACGTCCTGCAAGAATAGATAGAATTTGAAATTAAATTCAGAAATACATTCAAAATTCATTGAAGTTTTAAGTTCTTGAAGCATCATTAAGCAAAATCCTTGCACAGACCACAAAATCTAAACAAAATGAAATTTTAACCAGCATGTTCCACGCCTACGTCAATTTTTCTTTTTTGGATTCAATTATATGAGGTATGTTCAATTATGTTCCAATGTTGAAGCCTCTAAACTTAATAGATCATGAGATATTCATATATTAATGTAAAAAAATAAAAAATTCGGGTAAGATTACCCAAATTGCAAAATATAAAAAGTTAAAATTTTGCATTACAATCCATTGTGATATATCGTTCGAAAGAGCCCGTAAAGCGCATTCAGAATCTGAAAAAAAATAACTCTCTAGATGAATTCACGAGCTAGAGCAGTCCAAAGTTGTCAATTTTGCTGTTTTCGGACTGAACGTCGAAATAAGAAGGTTACGAAGCGTTCATTGGAATGCATATCCAAAAGCACTACACAGGAAGTATTTTCTAGCTTCAGATAAAACGTTACTTACTGTGAAGCATCTTTTAAAGCTTTCATCTCATCAGGAAAGGAGAGTAATCTTGGATTCTTCTCTAAGGCTTCCTGCAATATGTAAATGTCTTGTAACAAATGACCCACGATGTTGAGTCCAACGTACACAATTAATTTTCAACATCATGCACTTTACTTAAAGGGATATGTTCACTAACTATTCGACATAACTCTCCTACGAAATTTAAGCCTTCAAACACACACGTACCCATAAATATCAGCGTTTGAAAGTCAAAATTACGACTCGCCGTTTAGTAAGACTATGCGTTATATAGAAAACACATATACAGAAAATGAAGGATAAATGTTAAGGTAAGGATATAATTGAAGGAATTATATGATTTTCGTGCATTAGTAGTACTTCTGAAGGCTATTTGCATTTATTCAAGACCCAAATCCACCCTTTAAGCATAGTCTGGTTTTTAGACCTAAACAATTGAACCTTACATGCGTTATGCAATAATAATTTTAATGACCGCATGGGATCTTCATTTTAGTTGGTTTTTTTTTTCTAAATGGGCTACTGACTTTTGGTTTTTTGAGGTTTCTTTTTAGCACGGATGCAAAATTTTTACTTACCATAACAACGTAATGCATTAAATTCATTCGGGGTTTATTGGCTCGTATTTCAGTTAGTTTTACTAAAGAAGATAGTTTGAAGCCTGCAGCATTGCCTGCATAATTTCCCTACAAAAACAAATTTGCATATCTAAAAATATGATTCACCTATATTAACCATGAATATCATATAAAACATATCTTCTAGTATCATAAATGAAATATTACAAAACGAAATTTGCATATCTAGATATATGATTCACCTATATCAACCATATAAAAATACTCTTGTATCATAAATAAAATATTACAAAAAGAAATTTGCATCTTTGAAAATATGATTCGCCTATATCAACCAATAATATAAAAAAAAATCTACAGGTATCATAAATGAAATATCATATTTCAAGTGTCGTTTTCATGAAAATTGACATAAAATAAACATTAAATTTCGAATACCTGTGTAACTATTGAAAAAAAGCAATAAATTTTTAACAAAAAATTTAAAATTTTAAAAAAGTTAAAAACTCACCGAATTGAGGTAATTACCAGCAATTAAAACCAAATAAATTAACTCCCTCAATGACTGGTTATCTTTTATATCTGAGCAATGAAAAGAAAGAAAAATGGTGTAAATATCAAAGGCAATATAGTTAAATAAAATCCAAGAATAGAACTGACTACGATAGTTATCTTGAAATTTTTTATCGCAATGAATGAAACAAAAAATACATCACAAAATCATCCCAAATATCCATGAAAACAGAGATATCCGATATGACAGTGGGTGGTATTCCTTATTCGAGTTCTTCTTTCTGTCCAAAAATTCCGAAAGATTTTTTCGTTAAATTAGAAGCATGTAGCGATTTACTTAGAATTTGAGTCTATTTCTCTATCGACATCAATGGAAAAACCAAGAATAATTTTTACATAAATCTGTGTCCAAAAGACATGATTTAAGATAATTTTCTGTTAATTGCTTCTGCATACTTCGCTTTATATTATTGTGTGCACAGATAAAAAGAACTCGAATTTGGACCATGGAAGGATGCCCTTTACCTTCACTGCAAGACCAAAAAAAAGCAGTAAAGGACACACCACAGAAAATAGGAAGAAAATCACGCTTAGAAAAATGTCATCATATAAATTAACAAAAATCAACTTTAAGAAGAATATTTTTCTGAGATCACAATGACGTTTGTTATCAGTTATGAATATATACCGCTTAAACCTAAAAATCCACAAACAGTAAAAGCCCTGGGCGATCTCAGAATACCACACAATAAGTTCCTGAAAGAAAATGGCTTGAAAACCACACAAAAGACGAAAAAAAACTACTTAAAGGAAACCCACAAACAAAAGTTGTTCCCGAAATTCTGCAATAAAAGCCAATCTGAGTTTTAATCCGAAATTGAGCACAGAAGCGAAGAGAGGTATCAAGAGCTCATTCATGTCCAAAATCCTTCACGACCTAATATAAAATTACCCACGATTTTGATTTTTTATATAATTCAAGACCAGATAACCTTAAACGAAACCAAAACACACAAAATGATGACGTCGACGTATTAGCTAACTACGTCACATCTTATGTGTAAATCGCTACAAGCATGCAAATTAAAGACGGATTACTCTACAATGCCTAATTACTGAACTAAGCCGCCACATTTTCCATCCACCCAAACCATTTTGATTGACATTTGCATACTTGTTACTTACTGTTTGGGTCCTAAGTATTTATCAGTCCTTTAATCCAACGTAACTTGTAAGAACGTAATGAGCCCTTATTTGTGAAACAAATTCTCAAGGTTGTTTTTCCACTGCGATGAGCGGATTTAGGTCATTACTAATTACAACGGATTTGTTCAGCTTTTATTATCCCCACAATAGTACTTCACTATGCTTAAATCATTGTTTTTATACCAAATCTACATTCCACAACGCTAGACAGCTTTAAAATCAAACCTTATCACCAAATTGAAGACGTTCTTGCAGTAGTGAGATATTTTGTTGTGCTGAAAGCTCGACTTCGTTCGTTTGTCCGTTTTAATTAATATAACATTGGGCAAAATGAATAGCTCCTTTATGTTTCTTGCATTTTTCAAAAGTCAACATTTTTTACGTAATTTTTTTCCTTATACTAAAAAGAAATCCTTTGTAATAAATTTTAATTCCGTTTTATGAAGTAACACGAATACGCTATTTGTTTTTTCTCAAATACTGAAATTATTTAGTTCAAAAGAAAAGCCAAGACGTTGGTCCATACAATGATCACGACTTTGAAACACAGCCAAATAATTTAGAAATTTTTAATGAAATATGCAACTAATGCAAGATATTGTTTCAAAAACGTACGTATTTAAGACCCTGTGCATGAACTTTTGAATGGTAAAATGTTTTTATATTGCAATGAAATGCGTTGTTTGTAGGACTTAACATCGACTTGTCTTATTTATCTCATAAAATCGGACATTCACTTAAAAAGATGTATGCTCATCATTTTTGCACGTATTCGTTCGCGATAATATATGAAATTTTTATATCGCAGTTGGTGAATTGAATTGGTTCATATACAATTTCCTTTAAAGAATCGATTAGAATTAAAAGAATTTTAAAGGGATCGTTAACACCGATAGATATTTGCACCTTTCTAATTTTCAATCAGACATCCGTGGTTTTAGGAATTCGTCACAATAGCGAAGTATGCTTCTATCACAGATGACATCCTAAAATACGGAAATCGGAATGATGCAAATTGATGCTACCAGTGTCCCTGATACACATAAACAATTTAGAAAACCTTTTTACACTCCCCCCTTTAATATTCCTATGCCTATTTTAAACACAGAAACGACTCGCAATTCTACCCACCACAAAATAGAAAACACATGCTTCTATTCCACAAAGTAACACAGAAGCTGTGGTTGTTCAATAATTTGACGTATTATACTTACTTAGGTGAAATAATTAAAGTACATTATACATTTCGTTCTGATAATGGCACTTTAGAAATAAGATAAAGCCATTCAGTGATCATTCATATACCATCGAAATTCATGTTTTGAGAAAACGAATTTTCACAATACGACAAGACTTTTGCAATTTATACTCAACATTCAAAAAAACAAGTTCGATTCTTTCACCGGAAGTTGTTCACCAAAATACCAATTTCCCGCTAAAAGTTGTTCCCGCTTTTTCGTGATAATTGAAAATCAGGCTTTTGTTCAAAGCCAAAACCAGTTCATAGTGCAAAATTGTGTGTCAAATTTTGCGCACGAATAACAATTCGACAAAACTGAATGTGACTGGTATATGAATGTCTAGATCTCTGTGCCGTGCAACCTAATATAAGATTTGTTTATTAACTATATAAGAGATATAAAATAAGTGCAAGATATGCTGTGTTAGTGCTGTTAAAGCATATTATTATTATGGTCAATGGATTATATAATAGTGTAAGCATGGCCTTTTTTGTAAATACTGAATATGAAAACTTGATATAAATTGTACATAGTGCATAACATATTTTGATTCGTTGTAAATACAGCTTACAATGATATAAATACGTAATTCAAAAGCTTTTTCTATATAATAATACAGAGTGAAAAAGGGTAATTTCAGAAAATAAATGCTACCAATCGTTGTGTGCAATAGCTAAACAAGAAAGCTAAGTTTAAAGTTTAATGAGTCATTAGTGAAAATAGTGAAAGAGTGCCACCATTAGTGCAAGTGCAGATAAAAGAACTTGGTGAAGGTGGTGGTATTAACAAAAATAAAATTTGGGCAAAGATTTTGATACTGAGTGCACTTAAACAATAAATTCGAAAATAATGGTTTGATCCCTAGACCAACACTGTCTATAAGATCGCAGACAAAGCAATCATCCACAGACAATCTACCGTCGTTACATGGTTGCTGAGCTTTAAAGTACAGATTTGCATCTCAAAATCTTTGCCCTATTTATTTAAATTAGATGTGCTATACGTATTATAAGTGTCAAGGTAGCAGAGGAAAGGAAAAAGTGACTCTACCTTTAGCAGCTTGAATAACAGATTCTATAGAAGGTCTGATCCATTCCATATTATCATTGAATTCTTCCTTGATGAGTAAACCTTCGATTCGTAACGTATAGCTGAAAGAAAGGTGGATATAGCAACTTATTGATTTACGACCATTTTCTTGTCTGAACAAGATTTGATGGTTTTGAGAAGACACAACTACAAATAGAAATTTTTCGAATTTTCAACTGAAGCAATCACAGGATAATTGGAGGCTTCTTTAACTCCAGCATCATAGGCAAGAATCCGACGTCATGAAGAGAACCCTTTGATTTTTTTCCAAAGAGCACGGTTTCATGATGTATGTCAAGATACCATTCAAATGCAATGCCACTAGTAGCCATCATTTCTATTAAATGCACTGAACCTGCTTTTCATCTTTGTGCCATTCCTGAATACCACAAGCACAGTTCATGCTCTATGCTTGGAACGAAGCATTTAAGAAGCATTTTACTGCAGATAAACATATTTATAGTGATATAAAAGAAAAAGAAATTACTTACTTTGGCAGGCCCATCAGACAAACGAAAAACTTCTCTGCTTCTCCAAGTTTGTCTTTATTCCCATCATACGCTTTTATTATGTCGACCTGCAAAATTGACAAGAGAACCATTTTAGTGATGCTTAGAAGTGGCCCTGATACTGAATCCCCTCGTCGAATATTGGCTCATTTTATACAAAACAAAAATTTCCAGTCATCACTTTTGGTCAATAAACACATTTGCAATAAAGTAAAAGTAGATTGTTTCAAACTTTCACAAAGTTCACGTTGTTATTGAAAAAAGGTCACAACATTCCCAACAGTGTCACAAAAAATGACATTTTTTATTCATTATGCAAATTAATAACATCAGAGGTCATGCTGTTCTTCTCGTTGGGTTTGAAAGGTCATCTACAGAAATTATGCAAAATGCATCTTTTTATTAATCAATTCAACATATTGTCAAAAGAGAAACAACTTCAATTGGCAAAAGAGTTGGAACTATAGGAAACAAAGGGTCACAGTGCTCTTTTTAGTCATTTAAAGTTAAAAGTTCAGAATCCGAAATTATGCAAATATATGTTTATTACAATTGCCAATTCATCATTCCAAAGTCAATCAATCTTTTGTAATCATTGTCAAAAAGTCAGCATTCAATGAATTACTTACAATAAAAACGACGTATGGAAGATTTGATAATGATGTTGCTTGGCACGCTTCAATTGTGAACGCATGCAGGTAAACACTAGGACAACCAACCTTTATCATTGCAAAAAAAGGTCGTGTGGTCAAAGGAAACGCTACGTCGAACATACATCAAAACATAAATACTAACATCAACAATTTAACGCCTGGTCAGTTTTAAATATGTCCATTGATAAAAAAGTGCAACTGTTTAACCATTTGTCCAGCATTGTCCATTTAGTGTCCAGATTGATGTCTATATATCTACCTTCATTGATATGTCAATGGCAAAGTTGACCTCGCTTGACCTTCCCAATATTCAATAGTCGATGTCCACTCCCTTTGACATGATCTACCTATGTTCGCGCCATACTAATGCTCCGCATTGTCCAGTCGCAAGTAGAAGTGGACAGGTCAATCTTTTGTGATCGGGGGTCAAGTAAGGGGAATCGTGATTTTGCTCCAGAATACAGACATCGTTTCGACAGCTATAAAAATGTTGTTGCCGCGATCGTAAAATGATAACAGTAACATTCGGCGAATTTCTAACAATTCTTTTAACAACATCCATAAAACGATATATCAAATGAATACTTTAAAAATAGCCGAGGATTACAATTTAAAGCTTTTGGGGATTTTATACGAATTTATTTTACTTATTTTTCGGGTCATTCATAAGTCAATGGACACTTAAGGATTACATTTTGAATCTAAGAGAAAATATGTGAACGATCATAAGTGTTGATTTAATCAATTTTAATTCCCTGAGATCGCCACTGTCCTAATTATTAGCTTTAAAACACCTTGAAGAGAGCATCATGTTTGATAAATTCATGACAGGCAGATTTACAACTACCAATTAGGTTGCTGATGATAATGATAGCCTATCAATACATAGAAAATACATACTTGATAGTGGGGTAAAACAAGGTTCACGTTTGTGCCCCTTCTTTTTTATATATGAAATGAATGACCTTAGAGAAAACTATTGAAAGCCTTAGCTTAGGCTGTTAATGTTAACTAACTGTATTCCATCACAGATTACTTTGCTTAGTGCTTTTCGAAATTTTATCCCCACCATCCTAGTTTTGAGTTCCAATGCAATGCTTACCTCGTCATGTGTAGGTAGAAGCTTCGACAGCCCTCGTAATTTTTCAGCACCAAATTTACTGCTATTGCCTTCACGTAACAATCGTACGATTTCTTCATGAGGCATTCTGAACTGCTTGAGGAAAATATTCACATTCAAACTGCGCCTACTTTCAATAAGGGTTACCTAGAAATAAAGATAGTTCATACTCATTAAACATTTCCCTAAAAATTTACCAAACACATACTTCCCTAAAAATGAAATAAAATACATGAAATAAATCAGTTGTCTGAAGATCGCACAGCGTGAAAATCTGAGTAACAACATGTTTCAGGTTCTATTCTAATATTTTTAATATTTCTATATCGCTCTACATTTAATGTATTGAGCACTATTTTAACAGTAAAAATATTTTGTTATTATTGTACTTCCCTAAAAATACAAAAATAGGACCTAGGTAAAACATCGTTAGAATTTCGCAAATTTAAAATTTATAGGGAAAATATGTGTCATTTAGGTCAAACTTCCTTTTTCCCATCAGATTTTTCCACCTCAAAAATCAAGTCAGATCACCAATGCAATGAATGTTTCGTTGACTATTTTATTACAAGTTTGATAGATCGGTTTTAAAAAAGACAAAAACATTCCAGAATTTACATACAAGCAATCTGAAAGTATGTTGACTGACGAGGCTTACTAACACACTATCCTTTGTTAGTCGGACAAGTTACAAAATAACACTGTCTTGTTACTTGTCGAAAATTAAATTACTGTACGATGTACTGTTTTCAAGCTGGAACGAAATTCTCGACAATGCTAAAACTTTGATTCAGACGCCAGTTTCACTAGATGGTATTTCAAAAGATGTCATTGCCAACCACATTTAAAAGCAAATGTGCATTTTTGCTTCGTCCAAACTTTGATATTAATGAGTTGGAATGACTAATAGAATAGTGTACTCCTCCACTGGGTCACGAAAATGGTGTAGAATAAATTTTGACGAAAATTACATGAGGGGGACATTTGGTGGTGCTGAACATAAGTTACCGTTAGAACAAGTTTGACTGTAGATATTATAAGATCATGTCTTACCTCTGAATTTTCCTTCTTCTTTTTGTCTGTTCCCGGTGTACTGGAGTCCGCAGTGGCAGTCTGAGGCATTGGATTTACACTAAATAAATCATCCATTTTAGAATAGTCCACTTTATGATAACTGAATATTTTTCCTACTAATGTCCACAGATTGTTTTTTCCAATAACTTTCACGTTAGGAATCTTTTGCCATTGCAGACTCCTCATCTTAGCTTTGGGTTTAGGGGTAATTTGTTGTGGTAGTGCTTTGCTCGCAGCTGGAGATGCAAATCCTCCAAAGGGTGGAGGTGGAGGTGCACCAGCAGCTCCAGGAGGGGGAGGAGGAGGCGGAGGACCAGCTCCAGGAGGGGGTGGCGGAGGCGGGGGACCTGCTCCAGGAGGAGGAGGTGGTGGAGGAGGAGCTGGTACAGCTGGAACGGGAGTGTCTTTAATGTTCCCACTCGGCACCTTTGGTCCATTTTGTCCACGTTCACCACAATCTTTGTGACATGAACAGCAACACTTTCCATCACCTTGCTTGTCCAATCTTCTCGAAGTGGTCACTAATAGTTTTTGAGCATCTTCTGCTGATTCAATTGAAGTACACTTGCTAAGTAATTGTTCGGCTGTCTGCCATATTTTATCGGCTAAAGCATCTTTGTTGTCGATTTTCAGAAAATATTGCAAACAAGTTAAAAAATATAGTTCGAGTGGTGAATCACTGACCTGGAAAAAGAAATAAAAATAGTTGCTAAAGATGTTACTGATAGTTCATTTTTATGCAAAATTGCCTGAAAGCATGTTCATAAATACATGTACGTCTATAAAAATTGTCAAAATCTGGTACATCACGTTGCACCAAAATGCAAATTACATAACAAATCACATGGTTGCTATTATCTAATTTATTGAGAATTTAGGTAAAGTTTTCTAAAGAGATATCCCTGAATGTTCTACCAAAAATAAACTGCTTTTTCACAGGAATTTTTAATGTACTACTTCACTGCACTATGAAATGACATAAAACCTATTTACGAGGGCATATCAAAAGTATAACATGCTGTGTAATCAAAGATCAAAGGTTATATAAATAAGTAAAGATCAATCAGTTTTTTAAAGATAATATCTTGAAAGTAAGATTTCTTCAATCATAAAGCCCTAGGTTGTAATATATATACAATATACTCGTTTGAAATATGTAATTTTGATCGTACATTGAACCGTCGTCTAGTTATTTACCTATAAGCATTAGGACAAATATTAAAAAAATGTGCACTGCACTAATTTTGAGAGTGTATTTTTCAATATTCATGTCCTTATCAAAAGGAAAATTAAAAATTTCGATTTAACGATTGGATTCATTTTTGGAAATTCATATGCATCGCAATATGTTCCTTTAAAGGGTTTCTCTTTCTACCAACATTAATTTAAAAATATTTCTATAACCGAACACTCGTAGAAAAAATCAGTCACATCTCGTGCGTATTAAGGTGGCTTTACCTATATCTAACCCTACAAGGATCTACAAGAAAATTTTCCGACGGTCTTTAAGAATTTACACGACATCCTTGTCCATGGTAAATTGACATTGACTTAATTTTTCATAGATATTGATAGAAATTCTCTTACCCATCTTTTATATTGTCCAGTACCCACCTATTATTATTTTGTGAAATGCAATTTGTTTTAATGCTAATCCAAGAATCCCATAAGGGGATGTATTTCTTCTGCTAATTTCAGATTATCTACAGTTTACAGAATTTAAAACTACGAACACTAAATAGCTAATACGCACAGTTTGTTTCTTAAAGAACATTAAACTAATACGTCCTGTGCCTGTGCTTTCGTAACTCTGTCATTAATATAAAGTTGCAAACTACAATCCCTATACCCAAGTCGTGAAAATTTGCAGAGAACTGCCTTCACAATATTTATATAAGTTAAGTTAGTACACAATATTACCCTGGTGAAAATATCTTGTACAATATTAATCATCGTGATAACTCAATGTTATAACTGAATAAATGAATAATCAGAATAAATGAATAATTCAGAATAAATAAATAAACTTGTGTTTGTGTCAGATGTGTTAAATTTTGATGGTTTTTTAATTTTAGGAACACGTACGCCTGCCTTAAATATTGTTATTTCAAGCATTTTTATTCAACAAAACATGAGTGTCAGTGTCAAATTTTGCAGCAAAAGCAACAATCAGAGTATCTACATACGTATGTACATGCAATGTACTGTGATATGATATGCCCTTCGTACACAGTCTAATTAAAATCAGACCCTAATTTCGTTTCGTTCGTTTTTTTTTTTAAATCCGGTTTTTTAACCACTACATTAGGGTCTGAGAACGAGACGCGGCAACAAACGTTCACGTTAACTTTGACCTAACCTTGATAAAAATGACCTAATAAACTAGTCTACAGCACTTAGGTATCCTAGAATGCACCTACAAAATCCCAGCGCAGGAGAGGGCAAAGATCTGATTGGTTAAAACAAAGGTCATTAAGGTTAGGTCAAAGTTAACGTGAACGTTTGTTGCCGCATCTCGTTCTCAGACCCTTATGTAGTGGTTAAAAAACTGGATTTAAAAAATAAAACGAACGAAACGAAATTAGGGTCTGATTTTAATTAGACTGCCTTCGTACACAAATCTTAACGTTTTATATACGCCCTCTCGCTTGATGTTTCTTTACTGATAATGTCCCAAAATTAAAAAATTAAGTTTTATGCCCTGTTCTTCTGAACCTGTATGGGCTAATAAGAACGGGCAAAAGCCATGACGTGTGCAACGAGGGACATTTTTCCAGGACAGCGGCATTAGCCTTCTCATTTTTTAGATTTCCAACTATCCAGGGATCTTTAACCCCTCCTACCTGCATCAATGACAGGGGAAACCGGATTGAAAAATCTGAAGGTATCATCTCGACCAATTATGTCCCAAAGATGCTTGACAATGAGAGTCTTCTGTTGCCAAATTGAATCTAAATATATTTTTAGAATTTTTATTCTTTTGTTGATGAATAACTATGTGCCCTTATACCACATTTATTTAAAATTTGTAAGTTAGAATTTTTTTCACTGACCTTTATTGCTCAAAAAATATTAGGGAAATTTTCTAGCAAACGCCTTCAAGTTATCTCGTGTGCAATCTTATTCAAGCTTACAGAGGTAAAAAATTATTCAAATATCGCTATGTTTGAAAATGTTGGTTTATCAAAAAATCTCTTTAGTATAATTTAATGACAAAAGCTGTGTATAAACAGAGTTTTTCATATAGGCGTGGTGTATAAACCAAATAAGTAACGTGTATGAGTCACAACTGTATTATAATGGTGTCATCCTAGTTAGGGCTTATTGCAACATCCCTTAATTATCTATTCTGCATCGTACGATTTTAGGGATTTGTTTATGGGAATTTTACTGGTGATTTGAAATATCATGAGAAACTATTGGGTATCTTTCCTTCGTAAATTTTTTTTTTTTTTCATATATAATTTTAACTTAATGATAACCATGATAAAAATAGCAACATGGGCACAATAGCATAATTTTTCAGTTTTTACTTGGGCCACATTTCAGTAAAATTTTAAGATGTGAATTTTCTCAATGGAAAGTGTATAAACCAAAGAAATTATTGAATGAACAACGTTTATTACTGTCTTTTGGCATTTTGTGCTTCTACCTTTGGCAATTCATGCATTGATGCTTCTACCTTTGGCATTTGGACTCCAACCATAGGCATTTGATGCTTCTACCATAGGCATTTGATGCTTCTACATTTGGCATTTGGTGCATTTGATGCTTCTACATTTGGCATTTGGTGCATTTGATGCTTCTACATTTGGCATTTGATGCATTTGATGCTTCTACCTTTGGCATTTGGTGCATTTGATGCTTGTGCCTTTAGCAATTGATGCATTTGATGCTTCTACCTTTGGCATTTGGTGCTGGTACTTTTAGCAATTGATGCATTTGATGCTTCTAGACATCTTCTAACATTAGCACATTGATGCAACTTGTTGAATACTAACCTGTTTGAAAATTGCATTGAAGATGTCGAGGGCTGAATTTAGGTCGATGCCTTTTACTCCCGCAAACTGTTCTTCATCGTTGAATTTATGATCTTCAAACACTTGTAGTTGTAGTACAATATGTTGTTCTTCTTCACTCCTGAAAGGAAAATACCAATAAATTCCAATGAAAAATCAAAATAAGGAACAAGATTTCAAGTTCAAAAAATGGCTCAAGCAGAGAGGGGATAATTCAGTCCAATCCAAAGCAGGGTTGCCTGTAACTCAGGAAAAGAAGAATCTTAAGAAGTATTGCCTGGCCGATCTCAACGCCATTAGCGAGCTATTATCGAAAGCATTTACATCATCAGCATCAAGTGGATCCGTTCCGAAAAGTTATGGCTTATATGCATAATATCAATTTATTTGGCGTTTTCAAGAGTAATATTTAATATAGCTCCAAAAGTCTTCTTTGAGAAACGTTATAAAGTACCTTTGTAATAAATTATATAGAAAATGTGTAATTCAGTCATATTCCTAAAAGGCAAACCCTTGCGACACAGTCATCAAATAAATAGAATTTTGGTTCAAAAATACGAAATTTGACCTATATCATCTTAAAGGATTGCCAGATGTCATCAAATAGAAGATTTAAAGCAAGATTTTAATATAGTCTAATTGTTAGCATGTATTTGATATATAAATAATTGTTAATAGTTTATGTAAACAATACATGATGATAATTATACTTCTTCATCTTATTATGTCAATCCTGAATTAGCTCAATTCAAATACTGCTATTTATTCATCTTAAAACCTCTCTATAAAGGGATGATCCTAAAGAGTTAAACCAAGGGTGTTAAAGGGATTGTAAAGGTTTTTTTTAATCTTTTTCTGTAGTGTCATGGACACTGATAGTAACAACTTCTACCATTCAAATTTCAGATGCCTGTGGTTCCAGCATTGTCTGATGATGTCTGATTAAAAATCGCAATGGTGCAAAAAACGACTTAAAAGAGTATTAAGACGTTTTAACAATCCCTTAACATTGGAAATTCTGTGTTCAGCACAGTGGACAAAAGCAACATCGCCAGTGCTATTATATTATATGAATTGTTATTACGACTACATTTTGGGCACACATTATGCCCAATTCTTTGGGCACACCTTGCATAAAACGGTTGATAATGATTTTAATGTTGTGAGTCCATCCAAACGGGAGTTAAAGGGCGTAAAACTTCATTTCATTTACTTATAAACCGCTAATTAAGAGTTTCTCGGAGTTTTTATCCAGTCTTCACCCATGACCATTCTCCATTTTTTGTTCATTCTCAGAAGTTGTATTCCTTTAAATCAACCAAATAATCCCCCCAGATGTGTCAATATCGCATCTTTTTTCTTCAATTCAAGCGAATCAAGAGTGCTTTTACTTACTAACGTAATCAAAATACATGAATTTGGGTCAAGATTTTTTTCTTTTAGAAAATAAATATTATTTAGATGTCATGTTATTACAGGTGAATAATAGGTTCAATATTCAATATGATTTAATCATCTGAGACGGTTTGAAGATCTCTGGTTCGTTGTTTGTGATATTTAGACCGTGGGATGCAATTAGCTATCTACGACGCAATATTGGTCAAACGTTTAGTGAGCGACCATTAGTTTTATGAATACATGGGATACGACCGATAAGCTTTGCAAACACCATAATTATTTTGAAATCAGTTAAGATATATGTCAGTAAATTTTTGCCACGATACCTTGCAATGATTAAGCTATTTTAAATCAAATACGTTCAAAAGCTACCAGAGTATTTGTTAAAATTTAATTTCAGTTTAGTTTTAAGTTCTTCTCTTGTGTTTATGCAATGCAATGTATTGGAACCGAAATTCTTAATCCGCGAACATTTAATAGAGATAAAGATATTTTCTTTTTTTCTAACCCAACGAAAGGTTAGTCTTGGGACAAATTTACACTTTTCCCACATAGGACCAAAAGCCCTCAATAACTACAAAATGCTACAAAATCCAAATCAGGGAAGTTTAATCAATTGATTGGTCGGCTACTTTTATATCGCCCCGAGAAATAAATTTTTAAAATAATCTGTTTTGTCATCATCATATAAAACAAAAATAAATTTTTACATAATTTCCTTGGGCCATTTTAATATATTCACATAACTTGTGATGATTATTTTTAGAGGAGTGGTGGTTAATTTATTAATTGTTTGTTGTGATTTTACATAATTTTTTTTTAATTTTCTTATTTTCATTGAATTATTTTAAGGTTTGTCATCCCACGCGATACAGAAATGAAAGGAGTAATCTGGAGATGCGTCCCAACTCATCCGTTAAGGGCATGTAGACCACAAAAAGGGCTTTATCAAGAAATAATATATAGGATAAAAAAAATGGTATTTCCCGTTGAAGAAAAGAGAGAAGGCAGTAAGACAATCTAATTAAAATTAGATTACATTTCGTTTCGGTTTTTTTTTTTGATTGTCGACACTCAAAAAATAACTGAAACGAAATGTAATCTAATTTTAATTAGACTGGCAGTAAGGTGCCTTTGAAACTGGGAAAAGTTGCCAATTCATTTCTAGTAAGGACTCCTGAATCTGCTCAGTAGTTTCAAAATTTTGCCCATATGCCTTAAGTCCAACGATAATCTCATCTTCACAACCAACTGTCCTGACGAAAATCGTATATTAAAAACACACATCGACAGAACAGATGAGCTCTAGATATTTACAGTAAAATGATTATGTTACTTACTTTAAGCTGTTTAAGATTTCTTGTAATTTGAGACCTGAAATACAAAAGTTGTAATTTAAAATCTTGGAAGAGCTAACGGAATAAATATTACCGCCAAAATTGATATGGACTGGGCATTACACGTGAACAATCATATTAATTATGTTCACATAATGTGCGCTATCACTTCTGATAGATGCAAATAAGCAATTCAAATTTTAGTCAGCCAGATGTCGAGGAGTTAATTATTTCCCACAACAGTCAAGAGCTGCACAAATAAACATGGCGGCATATTCAAATCAAAAGGCCATCAGTTATTCATTTAAACAGACAAGAACAGACGTTTCGTACTGTTATACAAAGAGCCTCACAATGAAATGTTAAATATACTATTGATATAGGTAATTACCTAGCGTCTTATATTTCAATTAATAAATTAAAAGTCAATCTATGTTAATCTAATATTTCAATATTTTTCTTTGGTCTAGGATTTACTAAATCTTACAGTGACGTTAGTTTGAGAACACGTGTTGTGTCCTTCAAAATGATATACTTAAAGTTTGGTGTGTTCGATGGGTCGTGTCTTAACTGTCTTTTTGACCAATTGTATCAATAACAACTAACATATCTTTTAATACTTTGATATCGACCACCAATATATTCCCAGCAGCCATAACTCGTAAAGGGTTCTTAAAATATTTTCTAAATTTGTATATCGAGGACACTGATAGCATCAATTTTCACCATTCCAATTCATACGTCTGTGTTACGATACACATAAACGAATTAAAAACATCTTTACAATCCTTGGCAATGCTCAAGACTTAAATTAACTTTTACTTCTTATTTTTGGGCTGATATAACTGTGGAAGCAAAAGATCTTTAACGTTTATAGCTTATAGAACAATGGGTTTTATCCCGTCATAATGCATTTTCTAATCGGCCAAGAAAGGAGTCCAATGTTTGTACCCAATTTTATCATGGACAAACACGTACGTAAATGGAAATAATTATGAATTCAGCCTAGTAAATAAATAATATACAAGTATATAAAATGAGGAGTTAATGTATCTTGAAGTGTAGGGTCAAGTATTTAATATTGAAATAATAGCTTAGGTTACGTGTTCTCAAAATTTCTAGACGTTGATTTAACACTTTTCAGTCAATTGCAACCAAATTCCACGAATATGTGCATATAATAATTTGTATCGTTGAAGATCTATATCATAAGTAAAGACTCTGTTATAGAAAACCCAGTTCGTTTCGTGGCCTATGTGTATCAAAAACATTCTACTTCTTAGAGTGTATTAGAGTGAACAAAAAGATTAAATTTGGTGCAACAGAATGCTATCTTTCAGCTTCTTGTCCATGTTCTTACATAATATTGTTTTGACAAAAGACACATTTGGAAATCTGTATACATGTATAACAGATACGCTAGTTTTTGTCACTTATTCAGAGACATCGAAATTTACGCAGAGTGACTAATCACTTTAACTCCCAAACCAAGGACATGAGCAGGTTATTGCTATGACAAGTTCTTTTTATATTTTACAGCATGTCCAAAAATGGAAAATAATTTGAAACAAATATGGTCATTATTTTTAATTCATCATCATTATAATAGTCCAGTCATCAGTACAAATTGCTGTTAGACAGGTTTTCTTATAGGACTGTGAACTAACCTTGAATTAACAGTCGCCTCTTTATAAACATTACCATAAACTGCTCGGTTAAATACTTATTATGGACCTACTCGATGATTTAAATATTGTTTTATATGAATTATTACTTCGTTCTAACAATAAACCTTATTCAGGTTGTGACCTCCCTTAAGGTTATAAAATATTACTCCTAAGCTTAACGAGATAGTTCAGAAGTGTCCTTCACAGAAGAGACCCACAGTACTACGAAATATCCAGAATTTCACAATGCTGTTCGTAAACTTGATAGATACACTCAGAAATTTCTACAATTCATTATCGCAAGAAGTTCAAGAATACAATTGTAGAATGCTAAGGGTAATAAAAGCTCCCCCATGTTATACCTTATCCAACCCACAGTACTACGAAATCTCTGATTTTTCACAATGCTGTTAGTAAACTTGATAGATACACTCAGAAATTACTACAATTCATTATCGAAAGGAGTTTAAGAATACAATTGTAGAATGATAAGGGTCATAAAAGCTCCCCCTGAGTTATACCTCATCCAATACAGTTTATTATTGCACCATACTGTTGCAATACAAATCGGAGACAAATAAGAGATATTGATTCACGTCTTTGATTAGTTTTTAGGCATGTTTAGGAAATTGATGGAGATTGTTATGAGCATCCCATTTATGCCTTTAATGCAATTGTCGACGCCAATTTCATATGGGTCATTGTCATCGGTTGTACTAAGCTATTCAGAAAAGGTACTTACTGAAAAATTCGTTTCTGATGCGAATTCGGTTCTCAGCTTTGTCTGTATAAATTATAAGGCAGTTGATGAATTCCAATAGAATGATTTTATAATGGACATTATCTGTAGCTCTTAATTCATCTACCACTAAGCTGAAGCGGTATTTCTTTTTCTTCGTATTCTGAAACAAAGAATTAAATTACCATTAAACATAGTACAATTACATGAATGGATAGTTACAATTTGAATTCAAGTGGACTGTTGCGTCCTACTGTTACGCCCTACTGTTCTGTACCTGATGTATTGGTTGAAGGGGGTGGTCTAAACCCAATTTATTTGTAAATTTCAGCCGGTTAATCCGAAGTTATACACATTAATAGTCATTCAAACAAGTGCAATTACATGATTGCATGGTTTTAAAATTAATTTGTATGTTAATGCAAGGGCCGATTAATTTCGATTTAATTTTTTCTCCATTCCTTTTTAATTACGTGCAATTACATGATTGGGTGCACCTTAAAACCACTTATCATTTTAATTACAAGGTAACAAGTTTTCCTACAATTAAATAAAGTGTGGATTTCGCTTTGATATTAACTTACTAATATTGAATTAAGTGTAATGACACATTTACTTTTCCTTAAAAATGATTGGATGTGCAAATTACACTTATTTGAAATTGCACTAACGTCATTTTGTAACATTTTAATTTCAGTTACAATAAGTGTATCATTTCATAGTTTCAATTATCTGTTGACATACATTTCAAATTTATAGTCAAATTGTGAATTAATTTTCGGCCCTACATAACCTCTGTATAATGTAAATAATTTAGTCATTATAAGATTTGCCCTTTAATTTACCCCGTCTTCTATTGTCATGGAAATGACCAAGTCGCATTCCATTAAAGATTTTATGTCGTTTAATCAAAGGTCAATCAGTGTCGGTAAGAATTGGTCCCGACCCTAGGGCTGTCACCACCTAAATTAAAAAAAGAAAATGCAGTTCGGACACAAGGACCTTTTGAAATCGCTTGTCATTTATTTGTTTTTATCTGATTTCAACGAGGCATTCGTATTATCAAAACATAATTAAATCGCAGTTCAGGTGTAAGGACATTGTGTAGTTCACACTCGTACTATTTGTGTTTATTGATATTGTCAACCCCTCAAATCTTTTACAAAATTAAAATAACATCAAACATCTGCTATAGTTGATTAAAAAGATAGACAAAATAATCCCCAGATCAAAACAAATATTTTGAAACCGAATTTTTATCAAATTGAAGAATCGAATGGACGAACAACAACAATGTTAAGCTAATCCATCAGGAGGACCTCCTTCACTATATTGTACTTCCGCTACATTGATCACAGTTGTCAACTCTTCTGATTTACATGCTTTGACGGTATTTCTGGACTTTTTCATCTTTTAATCACATTTTATGGCGTAATATAGCTGAATTGGTCTGTTCATAATGCAGATGAGACCATCATAGTCAAGGGGCCGAAAAATCCCTCATATAACGGTATTTATTGAATGCATTTGCTGAACGAACATGTCTTTGCTGGCATGTGGCATTTTTTAAAGACTGAAGTTCATGATGTTTAAGAAGATATTGCGTTTCCTTGGTAATGCTACAGGAGCTTGAACGCGGAAAAGATCTTTAAATGCATATGCCATATACTGATATCTTTTGGCACTTAATGAAATATCACTAAGAGTTTCGCCTATCCATAAGAAAATTCTCCCTCGATTTTATCCATTAGTTATTTGGTTACAGTACATTGAAGAAATCTTAACAGCGAGTCTTCAATTTTCAACCAGATTTGTTGATAAACAAAAGAGGTGGCGAGAAATCGTAAGATTTGGCCGAACAATAGCTTTCATATCGATTTCAGTTTAGTTGAACCTTTGTTATTCTACAAGCCTAGTAAATCCTTTAATTCAAGATAAAGGCAACGAGACATGGCGATCAAATGATGAGAACGCTCCGTGCCAAGAAGACTCGGATGATTCTCAATTTTCCACAATCTCAGTCGCTTTGTCTTGTTTGTTACTCATATCAGCAGGTCAACACAACAAAAAGAAACAAAAACAAAAAATAAGTTAATGCAAACTATGAGAAATGTGAGTAAAGCTCTTTCTCTTTTTTATTTTACAAAGCATCTAATGTCCAGTCTCCGGACAATTGTCATTTTTTGGTCATTCCCTTCTTTTCTCACAGTTCTTGTTTACTTAAACTGGTCGCGGATTAAAAATAACAAATTAGACACCTTAGATGCCAGCGTCAGTGCATGTATCCAGTGTTTTGTCCAATAAACATCTTCCAGATCGTAGATATAGAACACTAGATCAATCTTTGGTCATTTCTAGAAATTGTAAGCATTGACATGTATGGCACTAAGCAGGGTATGCTAACTCTTCTAAGACACCTACCACCACTTTTCATTTTGAAGTATTAACTCATTTATTGATAAACTTCCTCAAATGAAAAGTTCATTAGCTGCTGCTAACAATGTATTGCCAATGTGTATACATGGATTTCGAGATTTGTTTTACGGTTGGGATCTTTCGTGCTTGTATTGTATTATAGCAAGACACCTGTGTACCTTATGGATTTCAATTATGCTTCTCCGGAATGCCTATGGTATGCTTTTATGGCCAAATTAAAAAAAAAACCTTCAAAATATCAACATCACAATATGAAGGTCAGGAAACTGAATGAAAAAATCCTTCACCTCTCGATATGGTCATTAAACATTTGAATATATTTGTTTCATAAACGAAGAACCCCCGTCGTATATCAAAAACCTCTTATGAAACGTCGTCAATAGTATTCTTTTGCCACATTATATACCCTGTGAAGGTTCCATGCCTAACAATTACCGTTAAAATGTCATAAACGACGTATTAATCCCTACTACAATATCATTAATTAGTGCATGTTTCACCATGTTCGGAGGGAGTAGCTTTTGCTGCTGTCCATTGGTTAAATTTTGACGTCAGAAGAACCATATTTCATTTTTTCTGACCTGCATCACTGACAGGTAGAAAGTTCTGAAGGCTAGGTCGAACTCTGTATCCGCCGGGATAAGCCAATGTGTCACTAACCGTAAAGCACAACTGTTACTGTAGCAATTACGTTTTAAGTTTTTGTCCTATCCCATTATTTGGTCTTACAACATAATTTGTTAATACAGTCTTTTTATTTAGTATAGCTCCAAGATTTTTTGTCCATAGCAATATGGCTCCTTCTGAACCAAAATGTCAAAAGACATCATAATATATTCAAAAGTAGCCATCTGTCTGTAATTGCAGCTAGTGGTTTGGGGGATCTTAAAATTCTCAGAGAGGAACAAACTCAACAAAACATTATAAAAACATGAACTCAATTACAAGTTGTCAAGCAATCCGCCGTATAAACCTATTCAGCCTTTCTTGACCTAAGGTTTAATTGACCACTAGTTTTGTCCCCCGCTAAGGGGATGACAAGAAAAGTGGAGAAAAAATTGGTGAAAAATAAAGTTTATGTGACAGTCAACTATTTACTCAGTGGTTCAAGCTGACATGTTGGATAGAGTTTAATTGATAGTCTTCAAGTATTTATATAGTATCTTACAGTGAACTTAATTAAATTGGGCCGGGGTGAGGCTGTTTCCATTCACTTTTACATGCTATATTAGCTATAACTTTGAGGTCAATATGAAAATTTGATATTTGTATATGACATTGGGCAGCAGGAATGAATTACTAGCGTTTAGGATAGCAATTTCACACCTGATGGTTCTTCTCCTTTGAGGAGTCAAGTACAATGTAACTATAGCTCTCGATTTTGCCAGTATCTGGACGTGATTTTTGATTAATGGAATTGTCATGGACTCTTTTCACAAACGAACAAAAACTAATTCAGTTGATCAAGAGATATTCCAAATGCATCCTGGCCAATCAATGACCATTTGTTGCGTCCGGAAACAGACAACACTTTGGCAGATTGTGTGAAAATGTATCAACCGGCATAATCAAATGACAAATCAACTGATCAAATAGCGGGATATTAAAAGGGTCATATTTTGAACCATTGCATGTTCAAAAGCACACAGGAAAGGATCAAATGTGTTGCCACTTAATTCCAAAGGTACTAAAGCTTAATCAAAATCAACAGTATTTCACACAGCTGTGCATAAAATTTGAGTAAATAATGAATTGTACAAAGAGTGCATGACCAGTGTATCAAATCTAAACAAATATTAAAAATAAATGAAACCCATCATACGGCACGACCCGATCATTACGTCTAGCACAGATACTGGACACGAACAATTGAAAGGCAGGATATTGCTAAACAAAGGTGAACAAAGCTTTTTAATCAAGGGATTAAATGCCTAGTTCGGACACAATGGACAACACAAACAACTTTAGAGAAGAGAGATGCTAAAGTTGAAACTTGGCAAAGGTTTGAAATATCTATGTGTTGACACAGTATAGAAAGCCGATTGTTAAGAATGCTGTACTCTTAGAAAATGACAGGATGTCCACAATAGAGTATTGACACCATGGCTATGAGTTGGACCCTGATAAAATAACCAACATGGTGTATCTAATTAAACAACTCTTCTGACACAAGTTAGGTGGGAAGTTTTTAAACTGGTCAATAAAGGGAACGTAAATGTTTGACCATCGCCAATCCTTTATCACCACGTTTCGGGCCTTAATAGACAAGAGGACGCCACACTCCCTGAATATGATTGCAGGTTATTCATTGCCTGAAAGTTTATGATATCAAAAGATATGGCATAAGTATTCACTTTTTATCATGCTCGATTATAGATGTATATGAAAATTCAGGCAAAGTAAAAAAGAAGCTGAAGTACATGTATTTCATAATGAAAATTGTTCTAATGTGTCTAGAAGAGAAGCATATCTGCATAACTCTACAACAACCACTGCCGCTCAAGTACAAAATTAAACAACACTTTTGAATTCAGTATAGTAAGGTGTTGTCATGGATACCGAAAGGATTCACCGACTACAGCCGAAGTCGCAATATTCAATGGACATAGTTATGATGCACGTTGTCTCGTCGATGTTAGATTAATGCAAATAGATTAATGCAAAAACCTCATCCGGACCATGTATCATCAATGCATATCAATCCATACCATTCCAATGTTGATTCACCAGCGACCACCGTTTGTTGTTGACAAAGCAACAGCATCTTTAGATCAATATGAAGATATTAATAGTATAATTTAAACAATATTTATTTCACAAAATAATACATATATACATTTGCAAATATATAAGTTTGACCGATTCAGAAACAAGCGGGGCTTATATAAATCCGTCTCTTCTATTTAACATCAAATACCAAAAGGCATGTCAACAAAATTGATCGTTTAAATATAGCTCTGGTGGCCTGACAAACTGGATATCGTAAAATATGACCGTTTTCTTTCAAGTTTTAATCCCTACTGTTCTACATCTTGTTGAGTTGATGAAACTGAACTAACGTCGACATTTCAACACATGAACAATAACTAAATTTAAAGAGATATGTACCCTAACCGTTCGACCCAAAAAACTTTTAGTCTCAGAACCTGGAATTTTTTTAGCAATTCTAATCTGTAATAATGTCCCAAACTCTCCCTCAAAACAGAAGCCTTCAAATCCCCGTGTATCTATAAATATCAGTGTTTGAAAGTCAAAAATACGACTCGTCGTTTAGTAAGACTATGACTTGTATAGAAAATGAAAGATAACTGCTAAGGTAGGGTATAATTGAAGGGATTGTGCAATTTGTGGGTCGTTCCAGTAAATCTGAAGGCTGAACATTCCCTTTAACGTGTATAAACTATTGGTTTGTTTCAATCACGGTACGAAAGAACTGAGAGTCTAAATAATCATTAATGAAATTCGATCTTCTAGTGCATAGGACCTTAGATTTGCTTTTTATGCCCATTCTTTCCATATCTCATTTCGGCATCATTGCCTTCTCCTTAAATACTCGACTGAATTTTGCAACAAGAACCATTATGAATGATTATTTGGTCATCCATTGTCTCGAGGCCAACCACTAAATTAAGATCACAGTCTCAAGCCCTGGCTGTACTAAAACTAAACTAGTTCACGAGGGATATACTTAAAAATTAAAACAAAGTCAATATCGTCTGGATTAGAAAGATCACGTTTAAAGAGAAATTATATCATTGGTGTCATGATCTATAACTAGTGGTATATACCATCCAAGGTCCTTGAAAGCGATTACGCCATTGATGTGTACAAGGTATTAAGGGGCTAAAATTTCAAAACATCAATTATGAATGAACGTTATATAAATATTGTAACTGTTCGTACCTGGTGGTTTAAGATCGTATAAAAACAATGAATATATAATAACTAGGGTTTAAAACTGCTTTAGGAAGTGCGGTAATGAAAAATCAAAGATTGCCCTAGAAGAACTTGACTACGCAATTTGGGGATGTGTTAGATTTTCTTAGAAATCATTGAGTTTGCAAACTAGTTTTTGAGACAGCATGACTGACGCCTTGACGAAAGAGCATGCATTTTATGTCAAGGGCTCACACGATCATCTGAGAAACTCTTCGTGAACCAAACCCCTTCAGGGTTTCTGCCTACAAATTCATTGCCACACCAAGAAATATTGTTAAATATGCAATGAAAACAGACGCAAATACCACTGGCCTATGTAACTGTTGAATTATTTCTCTCTTTGATATCTTATTACGTATTTTCTATCTCTTTTCCGAGGCACATTCAGTAAATATTGTAAGCTCAACTCACAGAAATCGGCTTTCAAATGTAATTAGAAAATCTATCTTATATCACAGCGTAACAAAAGAAAATTGAAATTATGTTCATGTGGACAAATGAAGACGCATCGAATCATTTTTTCATAAACGTATCAATTTTCTTTCAAGTTTACCCAACTTATTTGATCTGGTTTAATCGGCTTGACGACTGTTGCTGATACTTTATGTCAATATTTTTGAATCTTTTTTTTCTTATATAATATATATCAAGCGGTCGCTGTGTGTGAGAAAGAGCTAATTGCATAGATTCTCCCTTATTGAAGAGTGCTGTTGAAAGGGGCGGTAAACGTGACTAATCGTGGAATTACACTGGATTTGATTTGCATTTCAAATCTGGGTGCATCAAATAAATATGCAGATGTGTTTTCATTGATGTGGGATTTAAGTACTTAACATTTCAACCGCATTTGAATGAAGTTACCTGTTGCTGAATCATTGAAATAGGCATTTTAGTTTGCAGTTAGCAATGCTTCAAACGCAAAAGTATGCCATTGAATGAAAAGGCGCTATATCATAAATGACATTTTAATGAAACCACAAGGACATCAGTGGCGGATTTAAGAATTTGATAAAGTGGGTGGATAATGAAAAAAATGTGTCCCCAAAACCGCGAGCGGCAAATTTTTGGAGGTTCACATAGTTTAAGGTTCAAATATACATCTCTAAATATATCCCAAAATTTGTCCACATTTTAATCAAACGATATATAAATTGGTAATAATAAAATCACGTCAACACAGGTAAGGGGGGTGGCCAGCCACCCGATTCACCCCTCTGAATCCGCCACTGGACATGCACTATCTTGGCGAATCTGGACATTTGACTGCGTTGCACCTAATCCTAGTGTACCTTCTCTGTCTTGGCCAAACGATAATGTCTATTAACCAGAAGAAGATCTCATACGTGTGTAAATAGTTGATCTTCAATTAAGACCTTATATGCGCTCCATATTTATTGTTTCTCAACTACCCTTAGCTTGAGGGCAAATATATATCTATGAATAGCTTACTATTTATCTACCGTAAACCGTGTAATTTTTGTATAAATGTCTGCTCACGACGCGGCGATTAGTATTTAATTAAGTGGTTCTCATTTAATGCTCATTATCCATCAGTATAATACGAAGTAAATCGAGGGTGTAATGCGTATCAAAGATTTCCTGATACGTTCAAATTAAAGTCTCAACGTAAACGTTCTGACGTCATCGATTTACCGATTTAGTGTCTTGTCACGTCCGATCTGTCAATCAAATAGATCAAACGTATTTGTGGCATTATAATGTAAACAGCCATTTATATATATATCTTAGTCTTTACAAACTAATTCTTGAAGGATGTGGTGAAGATGGTCATATCAATGGCTCAATATAGATAATTCAGAAAAGATCAATGCCAAGAGGTTTGACCAAGGACCAGTTTGAAGATGGGGTCTTCATGGGAATCAAAGTTGTTATGTTGAGGTTTCTTTTTTTTTAAAAAAAACACCATCAAATGACATTTATAACTTTATGATAAAAGGATTATGCAACGTTTCGACGTGTTTCTCCAGTTGTCCTTTGCTACTTTGGCCCCACCATGTTTCTGTCATACTGCATTCTAAAGCGTCCTAGTTTCTATCGGCAATAACTTGATATCATCGGTACATAACGTTCAAAATTAGTAATGCACAAACCCAATCTCCCGCGTTTTTTCAAACACAATAAATCAATGGTATGAAATATCAGAAGACTCAATGTTATTGTTAAGTGATTATAATTGTTCAACAAGGCGAACCGATGTCACAATAGGTAAATTGAGCTCTACAGACCTTTCCATGCCACCTGCATCGTCAAATGGGCATTCTACCCGAGGCTTCTACGCCTAATTTGTGTATGCAGCAGTTGACCCTGAACATCAGAGGTCAAAGTTTGTCTAGACGAGCAGAAGTAATGCAGAAAAGCTTTAGCATAAAACAATACACCATAAGATTGGGGATTGGATCTTACGTGTGGTCTGATATGAGAATCTCAAATGACCCAAAGTGCGACGGTAATTGGGATTCCAAGCATTGCAAGTAAATGCATTTATGTTAAAGGGATTGTAAAGTGATTTTCTAAACTTTGTATGTGTATCGGGGACACTGATAGCATCAATTTGCGCCATTCTAATTTTCATTCCGACGTCTGTGGTTCTTGCAATTCTACTAAAATTAGCGCATTTTATGACGTCACTGACAGTCTTTCTGCCGAAATCTACTATTGATATCTATGCAGATCACTGTCAGTGACGTCATAAAACGTGAAAGTTTCAGTGAAATTTCAAGAACCACATAGTGTGCATATGCAAGACAATACTGCAATCATAATATTAAAAAACCATAGCAAGGATTGCATAAGTGACCGCAAATACGACCTTCCAACGGAAATCGGGTAATTCCGACCACTCTATCAATATTAGCATTCTTATCATTTTGTAGTGTATCTTTACTATTTATGTTTTAATAGTAGCTTAGTACATGAGGTAACTGTCGTGTTCCGTCCACTTAGCTTCCGGCAAATCAGTACCGAATTTCCACGCCTTGAATATTTCTGATTGGTTAAAATTATTGTGTTGTCATAAATATTATTAGAAGGTGAAATCATATCTGAAAAAGTTCACACGTGACACAACTGGTCGATATGTGTAAGTAATTTAACTATATTTGCTGAAGCTATTGCTCAACAAGAGAACTTGCTTTAAGATGGTTCAAAATTGTAATGTTTGGCACCATTAAGTCTCCTTAAGATGTGTCGTTCTAGTAGGATGCCATCCTGATTTCCCAATTACCAATATCATATTCATTCTCCTTACCAGTTATTAAGCAATTTCGCCACCTAAAGTGTTGATCGATCTCACAGGCAGACCATAGAATAACCACGTTCAGAACACAAATGCATACCATCATCAAATAAATGCACCAGCATCTAATAAATGCATCAGCATCAAATAAATGCATCAACATCTAATAAATGCATGCTGTCATCAAATCTTATAATAATTAAATCTGGGTCATTAACCGCCCGAGTCGAGACTGAACAACCTGATTTCAACTTCGTATCAACACCAACGTAAAAGACGTCAGTTTGTACTCGTTGAAGAAATCATCCGAATAACAACACAACGTTAAGTCGTTATATTGGTCCTGCAAACATGGGGCTATTTTCTTCCCAAAATAGGAATAATATTTATTACAATCACTTCTCACACTCTGTGACCTGCCCGAATGTTGTTTTTGATAATTGTGAAAAGAATATGAGAATAGCCGCTAGGTTCTTATTGAATGTAAACTATTCATGTCAATATCGCCACTAGCGGTTTTCAAATAGCATGAGAAAGAAAATCACTGTCAAAATGTGACGGTAATGACAATGCTATTTCTAGAGTTGATGCTGAGTATTTCACGAATGTTCCCTGTTTCGAAGTCTTGAGGGTGATCTGATTGATCATCTTTAGCAAGGTAGGTTGTCCGACGTCCATAACTTTGTTCAGTTGCAAAAACTTGAACGTTTCCGTATACCATGACTCAAAGCGATTTGGAAGAACCATGACTCAAAGCGATTTGGTAGTTCCATGACTGAAAGCGATTTGGTAGAACCATGACTCAAATCGATTTGGTAGAACCATGACTCAAATCGATTTGGTAGAACCGTGACTCAAAGCGATTTGGCAGAGTCATCATCGAGTACAAAAAGATATGTGTCCATACACTGTTATTGATGATTTGATATTGGACTGTCCAGATCAATCTGCTTCATTAGCTTTATTACGTAGGTCACACGACAGATGAGTTCCATCTGATAAAGCATCAGCTGATAGAAAAAGTTATGGATGACGTTAATGTGACACTGGATGCATGAAGCGGAAGATCTGTTATGTTAACAACGGATGAACAGATTAGATTACGACTTATGCAAGATCTGATAGAACTGCATCAATAAGCAGTAGACTAATTCGTTCGCGACATCGACCAGGAACTGGATCAGAAAGTGTCGCTACAGCTTGATAATCGTTTTCCAAGTCTCGCTTTACCATCTTGCTAAGATAACCTTCGCTAAAGATATTATAACCAACAAGAGTTGTATGTATAACAACCATAATCAGGGGTATCAAATATCCACGCAACTGTTGCTCGACAAGCTGATAAGAAATGACAACCTAATGCCTAAGGACTATCCGTCCTAAACCATGACTGTTACAGCTTAATCAACCAAAACTGTTCATAATCTTTTCTAATGTACCTCAGATATACGTTTCATATTTAATTTAACAAAGCGTGAAATTCGACAACGGTTGGAAAAGCGTTAAATTTGATTTGACAGACGCTGTGTAGTATGTTGATCGGGGTATATAGTTATCCCCTGGTACGACCCTGTACAGTTATGAGAAATAGACGCACAGACAACGCAATACTGTATAATATGTAAAAGATACGAAATTAAATATATATCATTTCACCATTTTGCATTAAGGTTATGTCATTTTAACGAAATTTAAAACCTAAAAAAACACGTTGCTAAATCAATCTCTTTCATAAAACAAACGTCATTGAGAATAGACGGTGGTTACCTTTAGGAGACATCAATTGAAATTCATAGCATAGCAATATTTTAAGCGTTTTTCAATAATAACCTGTAATTTTATAGAAATTTTGGGTTTATTGGATTTTGTTTAAATACTTTTAACACCGTTGATGAATATATACATGTACTCTTCTTGGCCAAGTTTGAGAACTTAAATTTTGTTAGTTCTAAGAGGTGGTATAGCTTATAGAGGTTATGCGAAATGCATCAGTTTCGTTCACAGATTTCACCGAATTGTAAATAGAAGACATTCGAAGACCGACAAGGTTCAAGGTTTAAGAATATGCACGCCCACTCCTAAATGTAGTTTAATTCATTGGATCACAATCTGACATTCCGTTCGTGACTATGCAAAGATTACGGATAAATTCATGTTACCAAAAGAGGGTTACACGATCTTTTTGTGATACAGATACAATAAAGGTGAGGTTTATCTGCTTTTGCTTGTACCAATTAAGGCTAAATTTAGCAGATAATTTGAGGAGCGTTGACCTTATGGCCCAGTCTTTCGTGCGAAATCTCTACACCTCTCAGATTGTATACTATGGAACCACTTGTGCAACCACCTTAAAGACAAAATTTCAATCAACTGAATGACACCAACCCACATCACGTTTTGGATACATAGTCCTGATCGGGACAAATGTTGGATAAAAAATACTCATAAGAACAACAAGTTTAAAAAAATGCATTTTAAACGCATGATTCCAGCTCTTTTTACAGGAATGCTTCTGAAGACACCTGCAGATGGTCAAGTGCAAGAACGTTCCATCATGATGCCAAAAACTTAAATACTATTCTTAGTGCATTAGTATGTTTTTCATCAAGTACATATAGGCAAAGATTCATAAAAATAGGTTGTATAATAATAATACAAGCGCTTTTTAAAAAAAAGATGACAAATCTTTTAAAGTTCAGAAAAAATGTATCTTTCAATCGTTATACAAGATGACAAACACATCAAGTATGGTTTAGGTAAATACGGATGGCAATAGGTGGAAGGCGGTGTAATGGTCTCTTATAGCCAGTGACATTAGTCGTAGCAACATGTCAGCTGTACGAACATTTATTGTCAAGTGAACAAGGCCGGCGGCAAATCCTTGTCACATATCATGTGAAATTGTGAAACACCTTGTCGAATCTGCGGCGTTTTGTCAGGTTTTGTTCTCTTGTTGCAAGAGCTGCATTAAAATGGACTACTAGGTCAAAGCCGGATATTCATACACGAGGCCCTACAGCCTGGGTTTTCAACTTGGGGGACATTTGGACATTCTCCAGGAGACACAAACTGATCTATAGGTCTGAAAAAATATGTTTTGTTTTGTATTATCTTGCAACACCAGTGTCCACTGCCTGCAATGACCACAATTTAAGTTACAAATTTAAAACGAAAAATACACGACTATATCATGCTTTGAAATTGCATTTTTTCATAGACTTTCGCGGACAATTCAGGGCACATGATTATTTTCTTACGCATTTTTGGAGACATTTGAGAAAATCAGTTGAAAACCCAGGCCCTACAGCATTGTCAAGATGGTGGATTTGAAAACATGAAGACAAGGTGTGGTCGTTATAAAGATGATATTATATATAATCATGTATCTATTATTGGAATTATACTAACAAAAGGATGAATCTCTAAATTTAGCCCCTATTTAAATGTTTCTTTGAAGTATCGTTCAAGGCACGGGCGTGGTGGGGAAAGAGGAAAATCCAAGTTAATTTAGAAGTCTGAATCATAGCATATACCATTTTTTTCCCTAAATTCCTGTCTATCTTTCGTGACATCCTTATAATTGGAAATTCTAAAGAAGACGAGGTTGGATACAGGAAGTATATCAACCGACCATGTATTAAAGGGATTGTAAAGATGTTTTTTAAACTTTGTATGTGTATCAGGGACACTTATACCATCAATTTGCGCCATTCCAATTTCAATTCCGACTTCTGTGGTTATTGCAATTCCACTAGGCCAGAGCTTCTATAGGAGATTATTAGCATTTTATGACGTCACTAATAGTGATCTAACGGAAGCTATTATTGATATCTAGTTTTAGTGGAATTGCAAGAACCACAGACGTCGGAATGGAAATTCGAATGACGCAAATTGATGCTATCAGTGTCTCCAATACAAATACAAAGTTTAGAGAATCCCTTTAAAGGCGACCGGGCCACATTGTTCTGTGAATGTGGAATTTCCATATTACATACAATGCATATAAACACTTCTGTAACGCAATGACAGTTAAATGTAATATAATTGCATAGTATAGTATGGACATAATTATAACTTAGGAATATCTATTTCGAAGTTTCTTTCGAAATGAACGTTTTAACAGTATCAACTACACTTTATGAACAATTTCACACGCATATCAACTAGCTTGTCATCTGAAGATCTCAAAATCATTAACATTTTAATAAAGTTCTTCGCATGGGAAACTTTCTCATTAACGTTCATTGAAACTGAGATGCCCGTCGTAGATGATATGTAAGGATAAGATAGATATATGACTCACGATCAGCTCATATTATTGAATATTGACAATGATATATCAGACAGGTTTTCCCTCGAGCTATTCTCAAAATTATTACTTTGAATATAACATTACAAATGATATGTGATCCTTAAATAATTTTCATCAAGCATGTTTCAAGGCCTGCTCATGTCGCGAGCCTTTTCAATTTCGAAGAAAACTGGTGATGCCAAAGTCATTATTAAGTGGAATACCATCGTAATCAATCTGCATGGAAAGTTTTCCTTTATCTCGTATGGACATTAAGGTACTTAAAACAACTTTCAGAGCAAAATATATGCCGTTTCATGGTATACTACCATCTCTCATAGGATTGTCCAACTGCCCAATACATTGTGGCTTAAGCTTTCGAGAACACTGTACCTCATTGGGTTGACCCGATGTCCGATGCGTTATGGCTTAAGCTTTGGACTCAAAAGTAACAGTTTGAATGATTTAACCCTAACAAAGATAGACAATGGATGGTCATTAATTTAGCTGGGCTACATTGTCAATTATACCTCAGTAAACTAAGCATTATCACACATTATACACCAACCCAACAGGGCATTATCACGGTTATACCACAGTACAACAGGGCGTTATGTAGGTTACACCATACCTCAGTAGGGAGCCGAAACAAGACTTATTCTTATCCCAGTGGGATTCCTTAGAATTTACTTGTCCTAACAATCAAGCTAAAACCCTTATTATTTTTAAGACGTAGTAGGATTAGGATAATTAATTATAAGGCACAGGACCGATAATAGAAATGGGACAACCAAGTCTCTCGGTAAAAAAGGGGGTATGTAACTCTGGTTTATTCGAATATAAACTTCAGAAAATTAAAAATTTGACAAATTTCAAACAAATATGGAACTCAACATAGTAATGCTTGGACAAACTCTCGGCTTTTATGTGATGACCTATCCACTGTTTTAAATGCAATTAAAGTCACTACCGAAAAGTGAACACATCATTATAATGCAAATAAACCGCCCAAAAGACATTAACATCTTCAGTCTTATCCAGTTGATATCATCTCACTTTGACCTGTTTTGACAGAAAATGAAAATAAATGATGATGGTAACAAACAGGGCGACTCTATCAGTCCACTACGATTATCACTAGCTATTGATAAATCCTTGACCCGATGGGTATTTATCACTGTAATTATTTGGCCATTATCATTTACGCTGACCAATTTAAAACTTTTATACCTTCACCATCGTCTCGTTAAGTTGAAATATGAGGCTGGATCGGTCTTGAAACCTGATAAACGATAACGTGTTTTGAATCTGTGGATGACCTAAAGCAGGCCTTCTCAAATAATTTTTGTAAAGGGCCAAATGCATTTTATGAAAAAAGGCCAAATAGATCTTGGCTCGCATAGCGAAAATAGCGTTTTACGGGAAGTGGTCACTCTTGAGGGGCCATTCCCAAGGACGTTGCGGGCCGGATTTGTCCCGCGGGCCGCCATTTGAGAAAGCCTGCCCTAAAGTATTTCGGTTTAACATTGAACTCCGAACCATACTTCATACATGATGTTTATTTGAGTGCAAAAAGGCAACATTTTGGGAATAATTTCTAAATTTACTACGTAGATACTTTTGTCTGAACTTCATTTGATGGGCGCGAACCTTTCTCTAAAAGGTATTTTTAAAAGTAGATTATATTTTAATGGAAAGCGTCAAATATTTTCTAAATTTATTTTAAATCTTAAGTAACCCTTTTTAGCAACCTTTTAAACTGGACAGTCTGTCTACTCTCATGTCACAAAACATTCATTTCGTCCATTATGTCACTAAAGCTTCCAGAAACATTTGGTGGGTCACTTGAGGTTTGGACACTCGTCCATCATCACCAGGTGTTGTCAATGCGAACGGAAATCGCATGTTTACCTAACATCTTCTGTGATCCTTTGCTTTAAATGCTAGACAGTTCATCCAATGTAATTGTCAAACAGAACAAGCTTTTATGACACCAAATTACATGTACATATGAAGGTCTATCAATTACCAACAGTGTTAATGCTACTTGCAAGCTACATGTACATAAGGAGGTAAGTGTATTTGAAGAAAATGTAAAGTATATGTAATCATGGGTGAAACAGGTTTACTTTAAATACAAGACCTTATTGACTATATCAACACTTACTCCATTCTACTAGCATTGGGTTGAAATTACGCCACTTTACTTTAAACCTATTAACATCATCTCGTGGACGAACTTTGTAGTCAAGTCTGGCTAAACGACCACTGTAATGCTCAGATAATTCATATTCTTAGAATAGAAGCTTATGGAATCGTATGGCATTGTTCATTCGGTTCCTCTCAAAAGCTTTTTCAGAATCACTATTCTTATGCTTTTACTTAATCAAATGGTATACCACAAGGAACACAAAATGAGGAATTTGAAGCTTTAGGAATGGTTTACCTCGGGAATACTTAGTAAATTCATGTTGATTCAGAAGCCGTAATAAAGGCATATTAGGACAGTCTAATTAAAATCAGACTCTAATTTCGTTTCGTTGGTTTTTTTTTAAATCCGGTTTTTTAATGTAGTGTTTAAAAAACCGGATTTAAAAAAACGAACGAAACGAAATTAGGGTCTGATTTTAATTAGACTTATTAGGATTAATTTGGATCTAAAGCATATCAAAAGCAACCGGTAGTCATAACAGTACATTCACCACCACGTCACTCGACAATATTTGTTGATGCAATCTCAGTTAGTGCAAGTCAGTCGGTGTTACGGAAACACGTTAAAAACTAGGTTGTGTTGTTAACACTTTTTCTGATAAAACAATCGACAAATAATAGCCTGTTTTAAATATGTTTCTAGTATTTACTAAAGAACACTGCCTCAGATCGATCGAAATCACACATAACACAGCGTCTAGCCATCTACCTTCGTAGCTTTCTCGATAGGAGTTCTTGCATACTTTCGATTTTTCGACAAAATCGTTGAATTTGTTAACCTTTAATTTTCGTTGCAAGTCAACAAGACCAGTCTAGTTGAGAAAGTGGCGCTCACGAATATAGCCCAAAAACGTATAGTTACACTTCCTCTTTCGTGGTCTTGTCTACGCCATGATCACGACGTTCGTAAGGTACAATAAACCGTGGTCCCGTGTGCTACAGGCTGTCTTTAAGATTCCGTGAAAGTTGGAAATTGAAAACAAGGGAGGGCTTCTGCCACAAAACACTGCATGTCCTTTTTTAGCTCAAGAGGGACGAACAAAAAACTCATTTTCACTTCATTCAAGGTCCATAACTTTTGAAAACTTCATTAGAACGAGTTTTGGATAAATGTCTAATTCGTTCAAGGTTAACAGTAGTGCAAAAGGAAAAATGTTACTTGTAATACTTAAAGATAGGCGAATATACAAAGGGAACAAAACATATGAAAGTTAACAATAAATGAATCATATTTCGGACATTGTTTAATTTGTCGGTAACGTGGTCACTGTCAGTAACCGTTTAACACCAATTGTACAATAGTAAAAAAAAGCAGAACAATTAACAGTCCCAAATAATATAAGCAACAAGTAATATCACTTAGTAGCATTTGTAGTATATTACTAACTAACTGACCTCTAACCCTCAATAACTTTCTACTATTTGTTATTACTAGAATATATATTTGTAAGGCATTGTATATGAAAATATAATACAAGTCGTGCATACAAAAGCAGAAAATGTCTTTCTCAGGCGTTGTTCCACAAATAACTTAATCAATTTAGTATTATCGCCTATTAATACTGCATTGTCCTATATTCAATCTTAACATGCAGTACTTTGCAATAGGACAGAAATACATTTACAAACATTGATTATTAAAGAGACACTATGTCTTAGAATGAACAAAAAAAACCAAGTTCTCAAACTTGGTCAGTAGAAGTTTATATTCATCAAGGGACTTGCTTGGTTGCATAACTATACATAATCTGATAAATCCAGAAAACAATGTTTATATACAATAATTGAAAAACCCTTAATCAAATTTAATGCATTTATCAATTATAACCTGTTATTATATGGAAATATACATAGTTTCGTGGTTTTTTGCATTCTGTTTGTATACTTTGGACATCGTTGATGAATATATACTCATTGATTGACCAAGTTTGAGAACTTAATTTTTTTGTTCATTCTAAGAGGTTGTATCGCTTTAAATTAGGTAGACTAGTATAAAAGAGTAAGACGTAAAACTCCATCTCATTTTGTTTCATAAAAGTTTAAGTAAATATTTAATTTTGCAGGGGTTTGTTCTATGACTAACTTTAAGTAAAATCTAAATATTGAAATCCACTATTAAATATGCAAGTCGTGATCTAAACTTTGTTAATAGAGAATGACGTCCTAAAAACACACAACGCAATGCAGTGTGCAATGAAAAACATTTCTTCTGCACAGGGACTTGCTCACCTCTGCATCTTAGGAAATTTCTATCATTAAGGACAAAGACATCCATTTCATTGCAATGCAAGCCATAGCCCTCATATTAAAGGATATGCCGATATCTAAGTGACTTTTAAGGAAGCATCTCTCTCCTTTGAATACAACGCCTTTGCTTAGTCATCAGTTGATTAGATCCCGTAATGACAGTAATATTAAAGGAAAAACCACCTGTATGCAACGACGTGTAAAGATGTACAGATTGCGTGCAAGGTGGTGCAACGTTGATAACTAAAGACACATTTTTATATTTAAAAAGCAAGTAATTATTACACACTTTCAAGATCGAGATGCATCAATGAGTTTAAATGAGTCGCTGCTTTCGCTAATTTGAATTTTCCAAGAAAAAACGACTATGGATTTGATTGCTCTGAGCTCAGCGCTGCATCACAAATGACTAGATGTCATAAACGTGCACTTACTGTCGAATGCAGTATACCAAATTAGAAAAAGGTCAAGAAACATTCAAGATAAACGTGTTTTCGCTTTTAAAAATTACTAAATGTATGTTTTCGCCAAGTAGCATCTGTTCGGATGGGTTAAAATGATAATTGTTATCAAAATGGCGGACTTTTTCATCATTTTCGAACCAGATGCAAACAAGTTTAGGAGGCCAGGTTATTATTAAAGTTTCTTTTGAATGAAACTTGTAAAACAAGCTAGTCATGCCATATTATGTATTTTTTGAAGAGTCGCTCGAGGGTTCTTCAACCATACAAAGCTTTTTAAAACTTACATAATTAATCATTTGTAAGTGCAGTGTCTTTTCAAATCTTTCAAAAAACAAGACAAGGATGGCTGGCGTTTTCCAAAAAACTTACAAAATGTCGTGTCATAGCTCGCTGGGACACGTTCATTTACATAAAGCTTGACATTGAATAGAACATCGCGGTGAATAAAACTCTAGTCACAGAACGTTAAGTTTGGGCAAAACATCTTTTAAGAGACTCACGTAAAACGAAATTTACTTTAACCTTTAAATAAAAAAATAAATAAATATCTTTGTGAGAAAAAGGTACAAATTTCAAAATAGATATGTCTTTAAATTACAAATTTAAAAAGTTTGAAAACTTAATGGGATGCTGTTGCAAAGAGAAATTTGATATGCATCTTGCAATTATCAAAATGGAAGTTAGCATCAAGTTAAGAGTGAGCTCAAGGCTAGGTAACGCTCTCGACGCAATCATGCATCAACCCTTTTCTTAGATCCACCTTGATAAATGGCTATTGTCAACGAAAAGCTCATATATGAAGGAATTTCATATTTCGGCCTATATTTCATTACACTATACCAAATATATCTCAAGGATTACTGGGCATGCGTAATATTACAGGATGTGACGTAATTTCAAAGCTCTACGATTTATTTTAAGGCCTGACCTAGACTCTGGGTCAAATTACAGCCTCGTTATGACATGATTTAAAGCTTCCTGGAATTTTGACCTTTTGTAAAGTTTATATACATTAGTTATGTAACAAAGGCAACGGATAATGAATTTAAGTTTGTATTACCGAATTTGCATATATACCTATGGGCCACTTTTTTTCAATTCCCAACTTCCAGAGCTTTGGAATATATATTTGCAATGAATCAGTTCGTTTGTTGAATGATGGTGTTTCACGAAATCTCAACTATTCAGAAAAGCAAAACTTCAAATCAGTTGTTTTCTTAACGAATTTGTATTCCTAGCCAAAAGTTGAACTCTATCTTAAGTATTTGTTTATGGAAGTATTTGCCATTGGTTATTGGCGTGAAATCAAACTATAAAACTAGGAAGATATTACTCCAAATAAAATATTGTCATTCGACATGAAATAGTGAAGATTTCCTTATGGAAGTCGTGATTCAAAACAATGCATTTCATAAAATGACATTAGACTGTTACAATGACTTCTGACAAGGGTGCATATCTTTAAGGCCTTTGATATATGATTTGACGAAACTACAGAGACACGACGGACGTTATTGCTGTCTTTTAAAGAACAAAAAACATACATATTTCCTCATTCGTATTCATTAAAATTTATGTTCACTTCCGCGGCAGATTAAATTTTGTCATAATGCGTACGAAGCAATTTTCACTTTCCTTATGGTTGTATTCATTGTTTTGGTATGGTATTAAATTCCATTGCAATGTGTTCCTTGTATTTTTTGGTAGTTAGGGCTGGGCCTTAGCAAAAACAAAATGTTTTTTATAGTTATTATGTGTACGTATAGCCTACAGAGTAAAAGAAATTCAATATGCTCATTGTTGTTCTCTGAATATATTCATGACTATACGCATAAGTCAGAGCATGTCTAACTGTGTTGACAACGCACATGAACCTTCAACTTCGAAGACAATTGATTACTTAACTCTACCTAAAATATAGTACACGAGAATAACCCTGTACTTCCCTATTTGAATTCATTGTATGTTTGGGTAGTCCGTTAGATCACTACTGGTAATACTATGCCTATTGTCTTTTTCTTTCGAATTATCTTAAAGCCCCTTGATTTTCCGATGCAAATAGAATCATGAGGCAATCTTATTGTAGCAAATCCTAGGAGTAATCTATCCGCACCCGTTATTCCCTTCTTTTTTTACTTTGGTCATCCAACATCTAAGTCTTGCACAAACACTACGAATGGACAAACGAATTGTCATGTGTAAACTTATTGTCACTGTCCATACTTAGTATTTACCAATCATCCGACATTCACACAGTCTCAAATAGAACAACACATAGTTGGTGAGAGTCATTTTCTTTCTTATACAAACATTACCTAAACCTCAACAATTCAGCATTGGTTAAATTAAGGTTCTGTCCTTAACCTTGCAATTCAGCATTGGTCAAATTAGGTTCTATGATAAATCTTGTGAAAGTAGATTCTATTCTTAACCCTTTACACTTACAATTCCACTCTAATGAATTTAGGTTCATAAACGTTATGTTTTAACTTTAAGATAAGGTTCTGTATGTATGTATCAATGGTGTGTTTTAAAATAACTGGTATGCCAAGGTTTCTCAAAGCAAGTTCCCAGAAAACATCTATATGCTCTAATGAGGGCCAAGGATCATATGCGTACAAAAAAAGAAGATGCAATCGCTATCCACCTCAGTTCATATACAAATTGTAATTTTGACACGAAAATTTGTCCTTGGAAGAAACTTATCTTCTCAAATCTAGCCACAGCAGCCCCTGTCAGAGTGATCCTTCCACGAGGTTGACAAACATCATGACCTAAATCCCCATCTGACAGAAGTCATATTATACGGTCGGTCAATGACATTATAATAACAGTGATTATATGATTCGTGTAATGCAGTCCTTGTCACTTACAGAATGAATCTAAACCCTTTAATATTCCATACCTTAGATTGTCACATCCTGCACTGATAAATTACTCTTGATAATCCAACCCATTTGGTTGTTAATACTCATGGGATATGCAATACCTCCCATTTACAGACTATTTCATAGTTAAGCTTTGTATATTATGACAAAATACATGAATTTTGGGGGAGTAAAGCGAGCAAACGATCGTTTACAGAGTCTAGAATGGCTATAACCGCGATTAATACCATTTCAACATGAAGTATACCGCGCAACCATTGTGAAAAGTTTGGTACATTGCTCATGTATAAGTTCCCTTTTCCATATTTCATTTGATAAACATGTTTCTTACCTTGTGGTGCTCTAAAACACCCACAGCTCTGTTATATCCTTCTTTAGAATACACACACAGAGCGGCTAAAATCTCAAATGTGTGTTTACGTGTGTCATCGTCTTTTTCTAATGCTGAAATAAAAACGTTTAGATATCAAATATGACGTAATCTTCAATTTCATTGTAGAATTGGCCGATGAATAAAAGAACCATCCATGGGAGTCCTTGCATAACGATTTCTAAAATTGGGTTAATGGGAACCGTGGTAAGAGATCAGACATTTACTGGAAATAAGGGGAAAGAAAGATTTGCATTGATATTGCCTAAAAGTTCACTCCTAATGCTCGTTTAGCTACAAAAAACGGGACATTTTCTGTACATCGTGTTAGAAAAGACGAGAAAATTACTAATTGTGTTGTACGTTAGGTGATTAGAAAGTTCACAAATATGTGAAAGTTAAAAAATTGTTACACCTCACAGAGACATCTTAGCTTGACACCAAGTCTTGGAACATTTAGGTATTTCAAAAATCACCTTGTTGATGACCAATATTGAATTTGTGTCAACTCGCCTGCCCAAACCACATGGCTATATTGTTACAATACAGTTGTTAGTGTGCTTTTTACTCTTGAAACACAATAAAGTCAAATATTTTTGTTTAGATGCAAGTTTTAAACGTTTGAACTTAAAGGGACACGAGTTGACCCGATGTATTCAGATTTTATTCTTGGTTTATTAAAATCAAGATGCTTAATTATGAACAATGAGTTTACAAATAAGTTCCGCTGAAACTGATAATTAATTTTTTAATAATTATGAAGAACAGTAACCAAAACAGTCCGATTTAGTGAATAATTGAAAAATATTTGTACTGAGGTTCTTCATTGATTTGTGATATTTGTTCATTATTGAAGCAAATGAATGAGAAAGGACAAAACCCATCACCTTGTCTCAAACCTACTTCTAACTTCTTAATTTGGCATGTAGTCGGTGCAATATCACAAAAAATAAGACATTCGTGTATGTTTTTGTTGTTTTATGTTTACTATGTCATTTCCTTGGTTTTAGCCTAGTTTCTAATCATAGATGAGGCGGTTTCTAATTATAACAATTTGCTTTGGTTACCTCTATTTATTTTGATTTGGGTAACGTCGACACCGACATGTTAGAAATTGTTTGATCCTATATACTTAGTATGTTTAACTAGTGGCAGAACAAACCATATATTTTGAGTTTTAAGGGTTTTTAAGATAGATATAGGGCTGTAATATACGAACTAATAATCGTCCCTTTCATACCTGAGTAACCACTTTAGTTGTATATTTAAAGGGGTGCGGTGGTATTTTAGTTAACGAACTGTATATAAAGAATAAGTAAAAGGTCGATAAAAGAACTGATAGGATTAAGATACACATGTTTAAATTTGGACCAACCTTAAAATATAAATCATATTAAGTAATATTTCATAATTGTAAACTAGGCCAACATTTTGAGATGGATATGAATGGGTCAGTTGTTCTCATCCATCACGTTTTGTCATAACAGATGCAGATTTTCTTGTACATCATATCAGTGTACATATGTACACTACAGAACAACGATAATTCCGAATCTTAACATTTTAATCTAACGGTCCTGTTAGGATGGGCTAGGGTCAAAAAAGAAAGAAAGAAGCCTCTATATTTTACAAGGATAACAACTTAGGTTCCGTGAGGATCCTTTCTCCCAGCTGGTCCTTGGCCAAACCTCGTGGAATTGATCTATCCTGGATTATCCTACCCATTTACAGACTGGAATTATGAGTAAAGATGTCTTATTTAAGATCATCGGACTTGCACACCCCGGTCGAGAACCGAACTCAAACATAACATTTAGGGTATATATGGATTCGAAATTGGTATTAACACTTAGATAACACTTAGATGAATTCGTACATCGTGCCACATATAAGTTGTAGCGTCTGTATGTTTATGTTGAGGGAGAAAGGGTCCTTTACCCAAGCGTATTCAATGACAGGCATAAGTAGTCTCCGCTAAACCAGAATATAACCCTCTTTCATGAACAGAATCATGCATTCACCATAACATTAGAAGGTTACCAAGTTTGTAACCAGTTATATTAAACACAGCTGAAGAGGCGACGTAACGAAAAGGATGCGACATGTTTGTCTAAGCTTTGTCTTATAGCCATACTGTTTTTGAACTGCAAATATATTCAACAAGGTTCAAATTTTTCGTTCACATATTTTACCGATTCTTATGATAACCCATTCATTCACGAACAGAGTAAAGAATTTCGACAGTCACTATTATCAAACGAAAGATAAAGCCTTTTATTTTCAAGTTTCTATCGGACACGCAGATGTTGAGCGCCAAATTTTTAATTGCTAGTTACTAAGCTTTGGATAACATTGAAGCACGAGAACAATAGATATTTATGAACCTTAAAGCTAAAGAACATGGGAGCCTCAATAGACGAGAATTCTAATACTTAAGTATATAAAATCTCCTGAAGTTCATAGAAATGTCCAAAAAATGGCGTATGATTTTGAAGAAGTTGTGTTGGGTTACGTAATCATACTGTGGGAAGACACCACTATTATGGACTTTCAGATAAGACTGAGAAGTATAGATTCGGTTACAACTGAATCCAAAGGCTGAAAAGTATAGATTCGGTTTCATCTGAATCCAATCGGATCAGCATTATAAAATGTTCTCCAATTCAAAGATCGTTTTCACCAAAGAATTGAGTTGAATGTCTTAAAGAAAGATACACAACTAATGTCATGAGATTGTTTGGTAAACTTAATGCAGACGTAAATAATTCGATTTGAAGAGAACGTAAAAAATCGTTATGAATCACCAAATTCATCAGTTAAGCCTTTCAAATACATCGTTTTGAGTTCTATCATTCATTAACTGAATCGCCTTCTAGGTTGTTCTTTAAGTAAATAGAAACACAAGGGCAGATAAATATATTTAAAATGTTCATGCAAACTAATGTTACACTTTTTTGCCAATTTACAAATTCCTCGTACATATTCAAACATTGTCTGACAAAAGTAAGGTAAAAAGGCACGAGTTTGTTGTTTCATAGCAATAAGAGTAGGACTAATATAAATGCGACATCTGCGTATAAAAGTTTTGGGACATTTTCTACTGTTACTAAAAGAAGAAGTCGGAAAAATGGAACAAATTATTCTTAGTATGGATCAATTTCTGAAGAATTCCTTAGTATTGGCTGATTGTGTAGGCGTGTAGTTAGTGACCCGTGTCATCTTCAGGAACAACCGGAACTGTGGTACCAAAGACCACGTGAGCGCGCTTTTATGAAAGCTTAAGACGTCTTACCTTTGGCAAATTTGCCTAAAAAATCCTCGGTTTCTATCAAATAATCCAAAGAAGTCTGAGACTCCATAATAAAATTGTATATTCCACGTTCTTAGAAACACCTTAATCACAATTAATAATTAGTTTCCTTTTTTTAATAATGAGAACTTGGGTAGCCATTAAAATATCCATATTGTAGTAAGGGTAAGGTAAAACTAACTATCAACATAAAAGGTGTACAGAAACGGAGTTCTCGACTAAACTTAACAGAGGGCGGTATTTGCTTGAATCTGATTGGCCACTGGATATGTCAATCAAGTTTTTACCTGAATCTTTTTACCTGGACACACATAATGAATGTCTCTTTATTTTAGCCATTCTAATTAACACAAAGTGACTAAAACTTGTCTCATTAACTAATTTGTACACAAACTAACGGGTTTAGAAAGTTACAATTTCAAAAACTTATCCTCTTTGACAATTTAAAGGTAAAAAGCAACCAGGTGTATTTTGGGCTTGACGGTTAAAATTTAAAAATTTGAGAAAAAAAGTTATTACATACTCTTGATATTCCATATGTTTTGTATTGGAGCAAAAGATGTGCTTCACTTAGCAGTTATTATCTACCAAAGTATATTATAATGTCTTTTAAATTTCCATGTTTATTTTTGGTAACTTGCTACTTGAGAAATATTTTGTATATGTTTTGTCTGATGGGGATACAGTAGGGAACAAAGAGATTAGTATATGTCTATCTTTAGACAGTTTAAATTACAATAAAAAAATCTACAAGTCATGGGTTCAAATAGTAAGCATAATTGGTCTAGAGAATAACAAAGCAATTTAAATAACTCGAAACATCTTTTACATTAAAAATTACGTCTTCTAATAGATTAGATCATAATACAAAATCAAAAACACGGAATAGATCATAGAAAAAAATCAAGAACATGGAATAGATCATAAATCAAAATCAGGAATACCAAATAGATCATTAAACAAAATCAGGAATACAGAATAGATCATAGAACAAAATCAGGAATACAGAATAGATCATAGAACAAAATCAGGAATACAGAATAGATAATAAAACAAAATCAGGAATACAGAATAGATAATAAAACAAAATCAGGAATACCAAATAGATCATTAAACAAAATCAGGAATACAGAATAGATAATAAAACAAAATCAGGAATGCAGAATAGATCATAGAACAAAATCAAGACCACAGAATAGATCATAGAACAAAATCAGGAACACGGAATAGATCATAGAATAAAATCAAGAACACGGAATAGATCATAGAACAAAATCAGGAACACGGAATAGATCATATAACAAAATCAGGAACACGCCGCCGTTCATTGAAACGTCAAGTTTTTGTCTAACAGTTTGGAGGAAATTCGGACTAAATCCTGTTGACATATCATTTTAATAATGCATGGAACATGGTCTAAAACAATGACCTCTCCACTTGATATATTTCCTATAATGTAATTAAGGTGTCATTGAAATAAGAAGTGCTAATACAGGGAGGGGTAAAAATTCGGACTAAATCCTCTTGACATATCATTTTAATAATGCATGGAACATGGTCTAAAACAATGACCTCTCCACTTGATATATTTCCTATAATGTAATTAAGGTGTCATTGAAATAAGAAGTGCTAATACAGGGAGGGGTAAAAATTCGGACTAAACCCTCTTGACGTATCTTATTAATAATGCATGGAACATGGTCTAAAACAATGACCTCTCCACTTGATATATTTCCATCCATAATATAATCAAAGGGTCATTGAAATGAGAAGTGCTAATACAGGGAGGGGTAAAAACTCGGACTAAATCCTCTTGACATACCTTATTAATAATGCATGGAACATGGTCTAAAACAATGACCTCTCCACTTGAGATATGTACTATAATGTAATCAGGGGGTCGTTGAAATGAGAAGTGTTGATAATTACAATGAAATGGTCTAAAAGCAATCAGGATAAAACACATATATAAACAATAATCTGCTATTGACCTAATCCCTTAATCCCTGTTATACAATAGTTACGCGGACCTCGGATCAAATCACGTCAAAATATTACCCCCGGCGATAGATCTTTAGTCTTTTTCTGATTTGACCAAAGAAAAATATCACTGATCACAGATTATAAAAACAGTCACAGTGCGATTAGGCTTTGCTTAAACCAACATTTTCATATATCCCTTTCGCCTTCTCCCTACACACTTTTAAAGGGAAATGTTCATCATTTGTGAAGGTCAATTTGAGCCTTGAATATATGTAAATAGCCTCCAGAAGTACTAGAACTGCACAAAATCGCATAATCCCTTCAATTTTATCCCTACCTAAACATTTATCTTTCATTTTCTGTATATGTGTTTTGTACAAAAGGCATATTCTTTCTAAACGACGAGTCGATATTTTTGACTTTCAATAATTATGGCTGCACAGGGATTTGAAAGTTTAAATTTCAAGGGAGAGTTTGGAACAGTATTACGGATTAGATTAGCTTCAAAATTCCAGGCTGATGCTAAAATTTAGCATAAAGAATGCACAGTAAAGAAGGACAATTTGATGTGCGATTTGAACGCCTGTTAACAATTAGTTTTACTCTTGGTCGATCAACCTCTATTTAGTCTTCTGGTTCTTCATGGACGAACTATATAACCAAAAACTAAAGGGTAAAATGATACATAATACACTCTCTTCGTTTGGGATGTTGCTTATATTTTGTATAACACCTTTAAACGTAATGTTTCAACCCAAACCTTTCTTAGATCTGCATAAATAACAGTTCACCTTTGTGTAAAGAACCATTATGGTACGTTATTGACTAAGTGATTCCTTTTGTTAACTCATGGGTTTCCCCCTGTCAGTGATGCAGATCGGAGGGGCTGACATGGATGAGACAATAAACCGATGCTACAGGCTGTGTACATTAAAGATCCCTCGACAGTTGGAAATCGACGCAGAACGCAAAACTTCATTCATTTCATTTCATTTGTTAACTCATGGATAAGAAATGAATTTTGGATAGAAAGAGAATGCTGGTGAACTGTATAATTTGGAATTCAGGGGGAATAACTCACGATTTTCCCCAATAGCAATCTCAATCTGTCGTTTGTCTAATGTTACAGATCCACTTTTAAGTCGAAATTTTGTAAATGAAAATAATTAATTAAAAACTAAAAATGGAACAAATAAAGGTCATGGCGATGGTAAATCTTCCCTTTCAGTATATAGCACCAACGATGAATAATGACAGCTTTAGTCGCCGAGGCTATTTTAAGGGTGAACGAAGATGTTATCAGTCCTTAAACCACTTATATCTGTTAAAGCCATCATAACTATTAGCTTATCTTTTCTTATAGCACATTATCATCATTAGAGAAATGCCTTACGTTGGTTCTGATCCGAGTTATGCAACTATCTTTAATAAACGTATTAGAACTGTAAATGATATCGGTATAGAATATGATAAGAGGGTCATTAACCCTTCTTTAAACCTGTTTCAAATATTAGACAAGGCAAACACTGATTTTACCTAGTTTCAATTAAGATTTCAGTTGAGCAATATGTAACTTGTGCTTCAATCTCACTTTTATTATTACGTAACGTCAATATGATCATCTTAAAAAATATTCTCTGGAAAAAAGCATGATTAGATTATGACATGGATCAGCGAATGTGACTTTATTATTGTTTTCTGGAACAATACGAACCACGTTAGAAGACCGATATGGTGCAAATACAGGGGCCGCGCGGCGTTTTTGAAAGTGGGGGGCCTTTGGTTGAAAATTTTTAAAATCCACCCTAACCCTCACCACAAAAACTCCTCGGATTTTGGCCACTCGATTTTCAGCTCCCACGCCACCCACCTCCGCTCTGCGTCCCCTGAAATAAAAGCCATAAAAAATTACCTAATACAAAGCCAAATTTGAAAATTATGCTGATTTTAAGCTCACTTAATAACAATGTCAAACTTTATGCCCAAGCATGTTTTCGTAGCTCATAAGCATGATAGGGAAAAGGACAGGTATTTTAATGGAGCCCAATGCCAAAATATTTTAACACCAAGGAACTTGATGCTGGGAGTTGACATTGGATGGATATTTTCCATTTTCTTATCGTTGAAAGGTTAATTTGGGAGAATAAAACCCTCGCTTCCCCGAAATCTAACATCAAGCAATGCAGAAGAAAGAAGAGATGCATTTTTCAGAATTAAGTAATTGCTAACGATAATGTGCCACAGTTAATGTTTTCGCAGCCAAAGTAATATTCACGTCGAACCTTAAATAACAATGTTCACAAATACCAGATGGTAAATTGTTCCCGTTATTGTCCATATTCACATTATCTTCTCCATATCATAACAAGAGTAATCCCTAAAAATAAAGATTTGACCTCGATTTATTGTTATAAGGTCCGTTATTGACTGACCATAACTACCTCATAACGGTCACTTCAAAGTAAACTGACCACTGACAAGGTAAATAGATATGTATATAAAAGAAAAAGTGAAAATAATTAACGAGTTTTTACACCTATTTTGAAACCGGATACTATCATTTTATATATTTTATATCCTTCGAAGCTTAAATGGTCATTCTTGAAGACTTCATTAATAATTTTTGAAAGATAACGTACGTCGGTGATTTACTAGTAAGGATTTATGTCGTGAAAAATGATTTAAATTCACAGAAGAAAGTTCAGATACACTATATAACTGCAGTCGGTGCTATTCGGTGGCCTCTAGTAAAAAAAAACCGTGTGGATATCGAGGTTTCCGGATAATTGACATCCGGATAAATGCAATTTCACTGTATTCACTGGATATGCTTGAAAATTGTAAAGCAAACTATATTATCGTCACCATGTAATATCTGATAATGAGAAGGCGTGAAATGCTTACATAATATAATATTTCACTTGGTGATGATGATAATGCTTGTAAATATTCGTCACCATGTGACTTGGTGATAATGAGAATGTTTGTATATAATCGTCACCATGTCACTTGGTGATGATGAGAATGCTTGTATATCATCGTCACTAGTTGACTTGGTGATAATGAGAATGCTTGTATATAATCGTCACCATGTGACTTGGTGATAATGAAAATGCTTGTATACATTCGTCACCATGTCACTTGGTGATAATGAGAATGCTTGTATACAATCGTCACCATATCACTTGGCGATAATGAGAATGCTTGTATATAATCGTCACCGTGTTACTTGGTGATTATGAGAATGTTTGTATATAATCGTCACCATGTGACTTGGTGATAATGAGAATGCTTGTATATAATCGTCACCATGTGACTTGGTGATGATGAGAATGTTTGTATACAATCGTCACCATGTCACATGGTGATAATGAGAATGCTTGTATATAATCGTCACCATGTTAGTGATGAATAGAAAGCTTGAAATTCCTGATTAAAATCGTCATCATATGACTTGATGATTATTGAAATGCTTGTATGAATCGTGACCATGTGGTGACAATGGGAATGCTTGAAAATGCTTGTATAAAAAAAGTCACTATGTAACTTGGTGACAATGATCATGCTTGAAATGCTTATATATAAGCGTCACCATGTTACTTGGTGACGAGAATGCTTGAAATGCTTGGTAGTATGTGACCATGTACTCGGTTATATAAGGCATGCTTTTTTCTATAATTGGTATACATGTACTAATATAAATAAAAACATCACCATGCTTGATAACGCACACTGTCTGTTTACGAGAGCTCTATGTTTAGTTACTAATTTTCATCAATACGTATATATAGTAAAATGACTAATGAAAATATTTATTAATAATATTACTATATATATGTTAATACGATTATAGAATTAACATAATTAACTAGATTTTACTCATGTTATGAGATATTCTGATTTTTTATTGTATATTCTCGACGATAATTAGCTTGGAGTAGTTCTTCATTATATATTCATGAGACGCCTGGTTTGCTTTTTGCACTTTATTAATTTAATTTCGCGACCATTTTTTCCCTGAATTTTAAAATATGTATGAGCATTGCCAATTTATGCATAATACAAATTATTACAAATACAAATAACCAAATACACCATACGTTAAATGCTTGCTGCTTTATTTAGGTAATACGGGATGAAAGCCAAAAGCACTGACCGTGGCATGAAAATTTGTCGTACATGAAGCGGTACCAATGGTACCTTATAACTTAGATTACAATTTTTAAAACCCTGCCAATTATGCAGGATGTTGTCCGTAGACGATTTAAAACGGGAACTAGTGTGCCGAAGGCCAAATATGTTCCAGATCATTTTCAGTTAGAAGTCAAAATAACTATTGTTAATCTATACATCATTGTACACTGTATGGTGTTTCGTCTCCATTAGACTAATCAGCCACGGAATAAGGGCTATTCTGTATCATTGAATATCATTTTTAATCAAACTATGATCACTTTTTCTAATATTATTATGCTTTAATAGATAATCACATTGGTTGCTATCACACGATTTCAGCTCATATTGATCAGAAAGCTGATTGTATTTTGGCGAAATTTCATTGAAAACAGAGATGATACTTAAGTGAAATCATGCGTTAAGGAGCCAAGTGGACAATACTACTGTTCGGATTATAGGTCTAATCCCATGTTTATTGCATATACAATGACTTATAAAGACTTATGAAATTGTGTTGTGTTTTGAGGAATAAATAGAGTTAGGGGCTATTGGGTGTGGTTTTGACAACAAAAATATTTTCACAGCCTAGCAACTGCTACTAACTAATAAAGAAGGAGGGCAAAATTAATGTAATAATGTTCAAAAAACATTGGAAAATGAAATGAATGGAGTTTTACGTCCTGCTTTCTGCACCTATATGGGCTAAAACTCGATATACTGAGAGTAAATGTAGCTACGTTTCGGGCCTTTAAAGACCCTCAGTTCCGAATAAAGGATGTAAGAGTGGCCGTAACAACTAAGATTAGAATCTTTGCGTTAAAATCATTTAATCACAGCATGGTTTACCTCGAACAAACAGGGGTAGGCGGGATAAAGGCACCTTTATTTTTTTCCAAGTCGACCCCAGTCATAAAAGGGTACGGTAATCCGGTAAAGGTCATTGCTCAGATGTTTTGGACAAGAACCAGTTGGTAGATAGGATCTTTTAAGTTGTTACATGTATCTATTTAAATGAAATGACCTGTACCTTGTTGTGCAAGAAAATTTTGCCACGACAGAAGCATTATCCCACGTAAGCGAGCAAATATCTAACTCGCGTGTTTTCCTGTTCCATGCTTTCTTTCTTTCGAGGGCGACTCTCAATCTTTACCTATATTCTAATACTATTTCAATCATGTCACTCTATTGTATTTGAAAATACAGCCCCTACCTATTTGTATCAAAGCCAACTACACAATAAAACAGCTGTAAACCATATAAGTTTTACTATACATAAATAAGTAACAAAATATTTTATACATGTCTTGACCTTACTTCAACTCCGTGAATCTACTTTTATGGAACGTGAACAAGTAAATGCTTTTAAGTTAGTTACGTTATTGCCATAAAAGAATGTTGGCCGATATTAATTTTTTTTTTTTAGCTTCGGAGCCAATGTGGTGTGGCCATTTTATTTTTGACGTTTGGTCGATAACCTAAGTCCAAGATGCATAACTATCGTTTCTGGGTCCGCCTTACGACGTCGTCATCAATATATTGTGATAAAACTACAAAACCGCGGGTTTGGCGTCATCGGACACTAGTTTAAGTGGAATTGCTAGAAACACAAACGTCTGATTGAACTTTAGAACGTTTCAAATTGATCAGTGTCCCCTTAATCGCATGTTACTTTTAAAAATGCGTATTCCGGATACACATGCAAAGGCCAGAAAGCTCATTTGAGCCCAATTCAATTTCAAATAAAAAACGATATTTAAATTCTTAAAAAATTACATCAGAAGTAGTGGAAATTCAAAAAAGGTTAACGGGATTTTTTGTTATGCATATCCATTTCATTTCCCTAATGATCGAGGGATTTGTGCAGTGATTACTAATGTAAGAAATATTAAAATTGAGCTATGGTTAGATTAACATCAGAAAACAACCATTATCGATCACTTTCAATTTCATTTTTCATTTTTGTGGTTCGAAGGGTACGTTTCATTGTACAAATGCATATTGATATTGCTCATGCATAAATAACACCGTGAGTCATACCATGCCCTTTTTATGCGGGTAATAAACATTGCATAACAAACTATGCATGACCTCAATAAACATACTTTGTATGCCCCTATATTTGAAAGTCTATTTATTTATTCGGTCGATATTCTTCGGGGACGGAGATTTAGGGCAACATTTTAGTTATTCTGTTTTCTCAAAAAGTAATGTACATGACAATTTAGTAATAATAGCGATCACAGCTTATCACTTAAAGGGATATGTTCACTAACTCTTCAACCAAAAACATTTTTGTCTCAGAATCTGGAATTGTTAACCTAATCCAATCTGTACTATTGTTCACAACTCTCCTACGAAATTTAAGCCTTCAAACACACGCCGTTTGAAAGTCTAAATTACGACTCGCCTTTTTGTAAGACTATGTCTTATATAGAAAACACAAATATAGAAAATGAAGGATAAATGTTAAGGTAGTGATATAATTGAAGGAATTTGCGATTTTCGTGCATTAGTAGTACTTCTGAAGGCTATTTGCATATATTCAAGGCCCAAATCGACCCTAAAAATTGCTGAACATTCCCCTTTAAATTTAAGTCTTCAGACCCATGTGTAACTATAACTATCTGCATTTGAAAGATAAAACATTTCTTGAATTTAAGTTGGAAACCAAAAATACAGAAATAGCAAGTTTAAGGTATATTTGAAAGGATTATGTAATATAATAATGTATAACAGTTCTAATTAATCTGAAGGCTATTGACGTATATTAAAGCCAGAATCTGCCGATTTGTCGCCTTTAGGATGCGTATACGTCTTAAAATCCACCTGGGCCCAGTTCCTAGCCTTGTGCTTAAGATCAATTTCATGCGCAAAAACCTAAGTTGACTTGAGTCTATGCAAGAATTAGTAGGAAAATCTCAAGTCGAATATCGAACTTGGACTTACTTAAATGCTAGAAACCGGACCCAGGTATACAATGCTTTACTCGAACTGCATAAATGAAAGAGAGAAAGATCTATATATGCAGACGCAAAATTACTCTTATTATTACACGCGTAATATAATCCATCTTTGGGGTTTGAAAGCCGAACATAATAATGTTTATATATTATACGGTGATAGGTCAAATAGGTCTACTGTTGAAAGATTTATTATCAAAGACCAAAATATATATTATTATTATTGAATATGAATAGAAAATGACTCATATGTTTTTGTATAAAGTTGTTAGTCGGTCAGTGTTTTCAAGGTTGACGGCCTCAATGGACAGAGACGGGTGCATTTTACGTGGGCGAAAGACAAAGACCCACTCTTACCTATAGGAGTTGCAAGCCGAGTACTGCCCGTGTACGCTTTGGGCACAACGTTTACCGTTGTAACTAGCTTGTAATTTAAAGTCATATCACAACATCTTATAATCAACTTCTAAATTGAATTCGCATGGATTCTATCTAATGTCCACGTTCAAGGAAATGGATAAGCAAACCCGTTTATCAAGGAAAAAGAAAGTCTGAGTCTTGATGAGATCGGGCCTGTAGAATATTCTTATTCGGAATTCCGCAGTATTGTTTTGTCCGAAAACCACTGACAGGTTATTGAACCTCCGATATCATACTTAACTAAACAAAATCGATCTGTAGTAACCATATTCAAATTGGTAACCACAATAGCGTATCTCTCTTTCTTTTTTGCTTTTCAGATCTTCCTAACCACCAAACATCTCTCTCCTTTTTTTTCAGATCCTCCTGATCACCTGCTCTCTCTTCTCCTTTCTTTTCAGATTCCTGACCACCAGTTCTCTTTCTTTTATTTTCAGATCCTCCTGACCACCAGTTTTCTCTTTTTTATTTTCAGTTCTTCACAACCGCCAGTTCTCTATTTTCAGATCCTCCTAACCACCAGTTCTCTCTTTTCTTTTATTTTCAGATCACAAGTTCTCTCTCCCTTCTTCAGATCCTCCTAACCACATCTTCTCTCTCTTCTTTTATTTTCAGATCCTCCTGACCATCAGTTCTCTCTTTTTTATTTTCAGATCTTCATGACCACCAGTTCTCACTTTCTTTGATTTTCAGATCCTCCTGACCACCAGTTCTCTCGTTTCTTTTATTTTCAGATCCTCCTGACCACCAGTTCTCTCGTTTCTTTTATTTTCAGATCCTCCTGACCATCAGTTCTCTCTTTTTTATTTTCAGATCCTCCTGACCATCAGTTCTCTCGTTTCTTTTATTTTCAGATTCTCCTAACCACCAGTTCTCTCTTTCTTTTATTTTCAGATCCTCCTAACCACCAGTTTTCTCTTTTCTTTTCTTTTCAGATCCTCCTAACCACCAGTTCTCTCTTTTCTTTTATTTTCAGATCCTCCTGACCACCAGTTCTCTCTTTCTTTTATTTTCATATCCTCCTGACCACCAGTTCTCTCGTTTCTTTTATTTTCAGATCCTCCTGACCACCAGTTCTCTCTTTTCTTTTCAGATCCTCCTGACCACCAGTTCTCTCTTTTCTTTTCAGATCCTCCTGACCACTATTTATCTCTTTCATTTATTTTCAGATCCTGACCACCAGTTTTTTTTTTAGTTTTTTCAGATCTTCCTGACCACCAGTTCTCTCTTTTCTTTTCAGATCTTCCCAACTACCAATAATTTTTTTTTATTTTATTTTCTATTCAGATCCTCCTTACCACCAGTTCTCTCTTTCTTTTATTTTCAGATCGTCCTGACCACTAGTACCCTCTTTTCGGGTCTTCACCAATTCATAAGTTTATATTTTAAATTCATGACTGCCAAATTTCCCCATAATAACTTGTAACTGTACGTTTAGAAAAGCCTTTAAAAGTGTTTGAATCTTGAGAAAATATCTCATGGCTCACTTTCATCTGGCCTACTTTTTATACCCCAAATTAATAATTTCCCAAAGAAAATATATTAAAATATAAACAAAAAATATATCTTGAACAGGTGTACTTATTTAATCTATTATCATCAAAATAGTAATCCTTTTATCTTAGTTTTACACATAATCACGATTACAACATCTCAAGTGGGGTGGGGTTTACCTGTATTTAAATTGGTTTCTGGGAACCTCAATAATACGATGTTCTTGTGATATCTTCAGTCATAGCTCCCTATTTTCAATCAATAGTCCGAATCTCCGAGTGTTCTTTTCTAATGAATTTTCTTTAATCTACAACATAGCTCCATTCTTGCTGTAGGTGATTTTAATTTGATTTTTTTTTCTCCAAAAATCTAAAGAGTCAAGACTATTATATATTTGATAGAAATATATCCATTTATTGACACTTTCGCTAATTGGTAGGATCGTTCGTACTATTTACGTTATGGAAACGATTTGGCATATTAAGGCTTTGCCTATTAATATTTTCTTCCAGTGGTTTTTCGTTTGAATAACGTAGTTTATTACGTGGTACCGACAAATTCTGTATCATATCTACTAACCAATAGTGTAGCAAAATATAATTTACATGTATTGTGATTGCAACATCCCAGTAATTGTTTACTTTTGAAATCGAGGATGACAATCCCATAACACCTTCAGCATTCACCATCCAAATGATAACTGTTTGATATCGGACTAATAACACGTACGACTCTTTCTCGTGTATTTATTAATGTTCTTTGAATGGAAAATACGTCCACATAGCCAAAGAACAATGGTCAAAATAAATATTTGAATTTCATTCAATTTGTTTGAATGTTTTGATGTTGATTGCAGTTGAGTCACATATGAAAAGACTATTTAAGGAAACATCTTCCCAGAATAGCATGCAATTAATGTATTAGAAAGAAAGGGTGAAGGTGTAAAAAAAAAAATTTTTCGACAAAAGTTTTTGTGTTCACATTATATATTAAGTAAAAAATATTTAGAGAAAACGAAAAGATAGATTTTTTTTTTACTTTCTAGTTCTCACATAGTGGTTTTGCTACGTGAGTACGTAACCGTGACTTAAGTGGGATCCGGGGACAAACATCACTGGGGAAATACAAATTACATTTGCTTTTTTAATTCTGTATTTTTGGGTGGGGAGGTGACTTAGTTTTATAGTTGGCAATGGCAAATGAATGATCGCGTCTGATTTTTCTATTGATTACCATACTGCAACAAGGTTACAATTCGACCATCTCCACTGAATTAAGAATCTACCCAAGGCAGCTTACAGCTTAACGGGATTGTAAAGAGGTTTTCTAAACTTTGTATGTGTATCGGGGACACTGATGGCATCAATTTGCGTCATTCCAATTTTCATTCCGACGTCTATGGTTCTTGCAATTCCACTAAAACTAACACGTTTTATGACGTCACTAATAATTGATCTGAATAGATATCAATGGTAGCTTCCGGTAGATCACTATTAGTGACGTCATAAAACGCATTACTTTAAGTGGAATTGCAAGAACCACAGACGTTGGAATGGAAATTGGAATGGCGCAAATTGATGCTATCAATGTCCCCGATACACATACAAAGTTCAGAAAATCACTTTACAATCCCTTTAACGTGTTCCCTTCCAAAGCCAATGAATGAATGGCTCTCCTCAGACCGACTCCCAAATCATATGTTATTAAGCTATACTTATACTAGGCATCCAGGTGGTATCCTAATTCCTAATAATAAGGAAATCTGTGTCGATCATAACCTTGTTGCAAAACTATCATCTTTAATAATGTTTACAAGGATGAAATCCTGAAAGGTAAACAAGAATATTTATGTAAATATACAAATCATTTATGGAAAGGGTTTTTGAGAAGCCCTTTAACGTATTAATAAATTAAAGTTTATATTAGAAAAAAAAAATTCGGCAATTGAAGATGTACGTTGGTGACAACCGCCAGCTCCAAGAAATGTACCTTCAATATAACAGCAGTCCAATAATTCGGTTATCTTTGTGGCAAGTTTCTATATGGTTACATAACACAAAACATAACATGAATGATTTAATGACTATTTTTTTAGTATCATATATCATACCTTATCTGTACAATAAAATTTATACCATTTTATATATTCATTGGTAGACCCACAAGTCGAAATGACTCAAAATTTACACTAAAGGACTTTACTAACGAAAGTCAAAACGAACTTTCAATGAATCATTTATGATCCAGGACATCCTATGAAAATAGCCATTCCCTTAGGTTATGTTAATCCGGACACAAATGAATACATTTAAAGCATAGCCTATGCGATGTGGGATAGGTTGAGTCATATTCAACCACCCTTTTTTCACCAAGTGATAATTTATTTCATTTTAATAGACTTTTTATTGTTATTATTAAAGCGTTACCAACACTTAGAATTAACAAAAACAAATTTTCAAACTTGGTCAACGGAGCCCAAAGTATACAAACAGAATCCAATAAAACCATAAAATATGTAATTGTCCATACAATTATAGTTATAATTGAAGACGCTTTGAATTTGAGTAAGCGTTTTTCAATTATTGTATATAAACATAGTTTGCTGGATTTATCAGATTATTTATGTTAATCTGTATAGTAATGCCACCAGGCAAGTCCCTTGATGAATATATACTCCTATTGACCAAGTTTGTAAAATCATATTTTTTGTTCATTCTAAGAGGTTGTATTCCTTTAAAATAGGAGTAAAAATAATTGTTTGGTTGTCATTTTTATATTTATTAATTATTATGGTCATATTAGTTACGTTCGTTGTTTATTCTACTAGAACGGAGACAATTATACATTTATTATAATTTAATCTTATATTTCCTTCTGATTTATCTATGGTAGTGATTAAAAATAAGAATTGTTCCCCGTCTCATGGAGTATCCATCATTATTGTCCTAAATTTTAAATTCTGATCACTTTCCCGAATTACAGTGGCATGCTGTCATAGGAAGTCAGTCATAGGGCCTCATTTTCCTAAATACAGAAAGAATATTGCCCTTTAACTGCCATAATATTGCCCTTGGCAAGCCCTTAGCTACAAAATAAGTCCTTAGCTACAAACTATTGACCTTTGCCAGACATAATATTGCCCTTTGACTGAAATAAATAATATTGCCCTTGGTAAGTCTTTAGCTTCAAAATATTGCCCTTTGACAGAAGTAATATTGCCCTTTGACTGAAATAATATTGCCCTTTGTAAGACCCTAGCTGAAGTGGTGAACAATTTTATTTTTTCAATTCATATTTTAAGTTGCTTGTTTTTCATTGGGGGTAGTAGTTCGTGAACTTGGTTCAAATAATTTTACTCAGTAAGTTTCAATAATAAAGATTGTATATGTAAAACAATTCCATTAACATCACATCTTGTCCAAAGCAAGAATCGGAAGCAATAATTATATAATAGATTCCTAAAACGAGAAGTACTACCAAGCGAATCTAAAAGAGTAAGTGTGATCTAGTTTACTAATTGATCAAGTTCAATGAGGCCTTCACTCAATTCTCTTACATTTAAAAAAGACCTTGCCACATTTATCAATATTGTCACTTCCAGATCGTCATTAAATTTTGAGGTGAAATGGATATCTCTGATATCAGATAAAATTACTATTCAGATTAATATAATTGTATATCATTAATGATAAAACTACCATTTGAAGTTTCACATTTGATATTACACTAACTCCACAATAACCGTAAAAATAAACCTACCATTTGATTAAGTTTTAAATTTGATAACATACATGTATCAAAACTTGCTTCTCGGCGATTATTTTCTGTGAATAAATTGTGATGTACAGTGGAGATAGAGGTATGTCAGCTTCTCGATATGGTAGGCCCTACTACAGCGTCTGTTAACCACAGAAACTCTACACAAATCTTTTAATGTTAGTTTTATTCGCCGATTTTTAATTAATTGATGTAAATAATGCCTATCTTTCTCAGTTGACTGCTGAATGTCAATGAGTGTAAGGGGGTATGAAATCGACCTAGTTCGTCGTGGTTGTTTACCAAAAAGGCGGGAAATAATGAGAGGCAGACGACCTTGGATTGTGCACGCTTTAGATTTTAAATATATAATTAAGATAATATTACCAAGTTGTATCTCGGGGTGATCTTTCATGATGACTCGGTAATTGCCCCATTACTATTACTGAATAAAGCAGAATGCGATACGTTTTGAAAGGGACAGAGGTTTAGTGACCTTTAATACAAAGCAGAATTGCAATTCTGACCGATATTCAAAAATTCAATTCTTTAGCAGTGTCGCCTGTTCCTCTTACAAAGTCATTGTACAACAGCAACACCCCGTGTACCTCTTGCATATGTTGGAAGTTATTGGCTTGCAGATGTTGGCAGTTATAAGCTTGCAGATGTTGGCAGTTATAAGCTTGCAGATGTTGGAAGTTATTAGCTTGTCGATGTTGGCAGTTATAAGCTTGCAGATGTTGGCAGTTATAAGATTGCAGATGTTGGAAGTTATAAGCTTGCAGATGTTGGAAGTTATTAGCTTGTAGATGTTGGCAGTTATAAGCTTGCAGATGTTGGCAGTTATAAGATTGTAGATGTTGGAAGTTATAAGCTTGTAGATGTTGGAAGTTATAAGCTTGCAGATGTTGGAAGTTATTAGCTTGTAGATGTTGGCAGTTATAAGCTTGCAGATGTTGGCAGTTATAAGCTTGCAGATGTTGTAAGTTATAAGCTTGTAGATGTTGGAAGTTATAAGATTGTAGATGTTGGAAGTTATAAGCTTGCAGATGTTGGGAGTTGTTAGCTTGTAGATGCTGGAAGTTATTAGCTTGTAGATGTTGGAAGTTATTGGCTTGAAGATGTTGGAAGTTATTAGCTTGTAGATGTTGGAAGTTATTAGCTTGTAGATGTTGGAAGTTATAGGCTTGTAGATGTTGGAAGTTATTAGCTTGTAGATGTTGGAAGTTATAAGATTGTAGATGCTGGAAGTTATAGGCTTGTAGATGCTGAAAGTTATAGGCTTGTAGATGTTGGAAGTTATTAGCTTGTAGATGTTGGAAGTTATAAGCTTGTAGATGTTGGAAGTTATAAGCTTGTAGATGTTGGAAGTTATTGGCTTGTAGATGTTGGAAGTTATTAGCATGTAGATGTTGGAAGTTATTAGATTGTAGATGTTGGAAGTTATAAGCTTGTAGATGTTGGCAGTTATTAGCATGTAGCTGTTGAAAGTTATTAGATTGTAGATGTTGGAAGTTATAAGCTTGTAGATAATGGAAGTTATTGGCTTGCAGATGTTGGAAGTTATTAGCTTGTAGATGTTGGCAGTTATAAGCTTGTAGATGTTGGAAGTTATAAGCTTGTAGATGTTGGAAGTTATAAGCTTGTAGATGTTGGAAGTTATAAGCTTGTAGATGTTGGAAGTTATAAGCTTGTAGATGTTGGAAGTTGTTAGCTTGTAGATGTTGGAAGTTATAAGCTTGTTGATGTTGGAAGTTATAAGCTTGTAGATGTTGGAAGTTATAATGTTGTAGATGTTGGAAGTTATAAGCTTGTAGATGTTGGAAGTTATAAGCTTGTAGATGTTGGAAGTTATTAGCTTGTAGATGTTGGAAGTTATTGGCTTGTAGATGTTGAAAGTTATAAGCTTGTAGATGTTGGAAGTTATAAGCTTGTATGTGTTGGAAGTTATTGGCTTGTAGATGTTGGAAGTTATTAGCTTGTAGATGCTGGAAGTTATAATGTTGTAGATGTTGGAAGTTATTAGCTTGTAGATGTTGGAAATTATAAGCTTGTAGATGTTGGAAATTATAAGCTTGTAGATGTTGGAAGTTATTAGATTGTAGATGTTGGAAGTTGTTAGCTTGTAGATGTTGGAAGTTATTAGCTTGTAGATGTTGGAAGTTATTAGCTTGTAGATGTTTGAAGTTATAAGCTTGTAGATGTTGGAAGTTATAAGCTTGTAGATGTTGGAAGTTATTAGCTTGTAGATGTTGGAAGTTATTAGCTTGTAGATGTTGGAAATTATAAGCTTGTAGATGTTGAAAGTTATAAGCTTGTAGATGTTGAAAGTTATAAGCTTGTAGATGTTGGAAGTTATTAGATTGCAGATGTTGGAAGTTATAAGCTTGTAGATGTTGGAAGTTATAAGCTTGTAGATGTTGGAAGTTATAAGCTTGTAGATGTTGGAAGTTATTAGCTTGTAGATGTTGGAAGTTATTGGCTTGTAGATGTTGGAAGTTATAAGCTTGTAGATGTTGGAAGTTATAAGCTTGTAGATGTTGGAAGTTATAAGCTTGTAGATGTTGAAAGTTATAAGCTTGTAGATGTTGAAAGTTATAAGCTTGTAGATGTTGGAAGTTATTAGATTGCAGATGTTGGAAGTTATTGGCTTGTAGATGTTGGAAGTTATAAGCTTGTAGATGTTGGAAGTTATAAGCTTGTAGATGTTGGAAGTTATAAGCCTGAAGATGTTGGAAGTTATTAGCTTGTAGATGTTGGCTGTTATTGGCTTGTAGATGTTGGAAGTTATTAGCTTGTAGATGTTGGAAGTTATTGGCTTGCAGATGTTGGAAGTTATAAGCTTGTAGATGTTGGAAGTTATTGGCTTGTAGATGTTGGAAGTTATTAGCATGTAGATGTTGGAAGTTATAAGCTTGTAGTTACTGCAAGTTATCAGCTCAGATTGCACCAACCATGCTCGTAGGGCTCCTGAGAAGTTAACGGAGCTTAAGTTTAATAGGTTCTATAGCACAGTGGTTAGCGCATCGTTCTTTACAAACATGACGTCATTTGCTTGGATACGAGGAAATGGTGGTCGTTATGTTTTTGAGTTCGGTCCCTGACTAGGGTGTGAAAGTTCGATGACCTTGAATAAGTCATCTTCACTCATAATTCCAGTCCACCCAGCTGTAAATGGGTACGGATAATCCGGGAAAGATCAATGCCAAGAGGTTTGGCCAAGGACCAGCTGGGAGAAAGGATCCGCACGGAACCTAAGTTGTTATCCTTGTAAAGTATAGATGTTTCTTTCGTTCTTTCTTTCTTATTGTTTATCGAATGACAATATGTGAATATTATTATCAAAACACCATTTTCTTTCATTTATTTGGTTCTGTTTCCGTACTCTAGCTTGCCCAATCTACCTCAAATGTAACACAAATCCACAAAGTACACAACACTTAATCTAAATCACAATAGTGTAACAATGATATGCAAGGCACAGTTAAAAACATTGTAAAACATTATCAGTGCAAACACTTATAAATATTACCGCAATAATATTTGACCGGAAGTAGAAACGAGCGTCTGTACTTGACCTTGAACTTTATTGAGGGGGTGTTTTATTTGCTTAATAATTGATTTACACGAAAATAAAACTTCAAAACCTGTCTTGACTAACTATCCCTGGTATATTAAAGATATTAATAGCTAAATATTAACGTCAAGTAATTATCTATACGGGCAGTGTCCATTTTTAGTGTCCCACGTTCGATTACAATTTTTGATAGAAAAGAGTGCAAGTTACTTTTGTTTGCTAGCCCTGAGACGTCAGTGACACAGGAATAAATAATACTTTTTTCTATGATAGTCATGATGGGAAAAGCGTCTATTCATGTTCGGATGGAACAATATTTACCTCATTGTAAACATACGGCGTTTTCGTCTTCTTTAACCCAATCTGGAGCTTCGAAGTAGGAGTTAAAACTGCATTTCATTCCATTAATTGTATAATCCTTTTTTCTTAATGTATTTGAATCGGTCAAAAAAAAAAGAAAAAAAAAAGGATTATTCGTTTGATCATGATGCTACTTCCGCATGTGTCTTATAACATTCTGGATGTTATATCTATGATGTTTATCGTTACACAAAATAAACTTAAAAAAACAATGTTTCTAATACGCAGTTGAACCAAATGTAAATGTTCACTGTTTGCATAACGTTAATCACATATAAATGGTATGCATAATAATGTGTACTGCATTAAAATAAGTTCATCAACATCAGTCATCTAAAGTAAAATGTAAAGACAGGGGACATGGAAAGGCAGAAAGGCAATGTAGCTCATTTAGGTTCCGTTCTTCCATTTAGAAAAGGAAAGCGGAAATCTTCAAGCAACTATCATTGCTACTGTGAACCAATCGTAATCTAAATTGCTAGATCATTGCATTGAATAGTCGTATGTTAGAAAAAAACAACAAACGCTTCGAATTGTCAAGTTTTCATTCTGAAATGAAATAAGAAAACGTTCAATTTTTCTGCACCTCGTTAGGTTCATGGGGATGGTTGATCTTTTACAATATAAGTATGTATGCTATGTAAGGAATAACTGACGTCCACTTCTTAGAAGGAAGTACTTGGGAATGCATATCACAGGTGTAATTTCGAGAACTTGGTCGTGTTTTTATGCAGTTTTCCGTCCTCTGTGAAGAGTTTTATGTTCTATCGGTGTCCACACCTGCGAAAACTATTTTAACATTGCTGTCACATTGCATCAACTATAATAAATGATTTTAATAAAAATGCCATAAAACAAACTTCGTCACGACGAAAGGCATGAAAACTCTTCCCTTGTATTGTAGTTAATTTAGGATTTTCTTAGCAAAACTTTATAAATCCAATTGCATAGTGGTGGTACAATTTTTTGGAAAAATAGCTTGTACCTCCACCCTCTTTCATTAATCAATTTGCACCATATTTATCTACCTCACCTCTTTCATTAATCAATTTGCTCCATATTTATCTACCCCACCCTCTTTCATTAATCAATTTGCTCCATATTTATCAATATTTATCAACCCCACCCTCTTTCATTAATCAATTTGTTTCCTATTTATCTACACCACCCTCTTTCATTAATCAATTTGCTCCATATTTATCTACCCCATTCTCTTTCATTAATCAATTTGCTCCATATTTATCTACCCCACCCTCTTTCATTAATCAATTTGCTCCATATTTATCAATATTTATCTACCCCACCCTCTTTCATTAATCAATTTGCTCCATATTTATCAATATGTATCAACCCCACCCTCTTTCATTAATCAATTTGCTCCATATGTGTGCTTCTAATTCCAGAAGGCTATCGCCACCACTGATGAAGTTGGAATAACAGCAAAGCCGTCCCGGAAATGAAAGACCCTGGTATATAATAAATAATATCATATATAATTAAGGCCCTCATCTAGATTTATTCCTTGGTAACGGTGATAATATTTATAGTTTTTAAGTGCGTGCAAATTAGCATGTTGTATCTCGTTGCATAGATGTAAATCATATTTTAATAGCAAGAAATAGGGACTGGGATATTCTAGTATCGTTTTATCTTTTTACCCTTCAATATGTCTATATTTACGATATTTGCACAGTGATTCACTAAACTTTATCTTCAATAGTGGATAAGGGTTAAGTATTTAAGCTTCGTTATCAAATTAGAGCCCCACGTTTTAAGCCTTTGAACTAGACGTATAAAAACCCTAGTCTTCAAATATGTTGACGTTGTCTACTTGATATGTCCATCAAATTCTGTTAATACAGGCTTTCTGGGGTGAAGTGGTCTGCATTTTAAGGACTTTCTTTTCTATAGTTCATTTTTGCTATGTATATATCGCTTAATAAGCAAGTATCTCTTTGGGTTCAATTGTAATAAAAAAAAGTGGGCCTAATCCTGTATACTAAAGAAGACGTTTTAAAGGGGAATGTTCAGCATTTCCGAGGATCGATTTGGGTCTTGAATGTATGTAAATAGCCTTCAGATTTACTGGAACTGCCCAAAAATCGCAAAATCCCTTCAGTTATACCCTTACCTTAACAGTTATCTTTCATTTTGTGCACATGTGTTTTCTATATAAGTCATAGTCTTACTAAACGACGAGTCGTATTTTTTGACTTTCAAAGGCTGATATCTATGGATACACGGGGATTTGAAGGCTTAAATTTCCAGGGAGAGTTGTTAACATTACTATGGATTAGAATAGCTAAACAATTTCAGGTTCTGAGGCTAAAAGTTTTTTGGTCGAACAGTTAGTGAACATATCCCTTTTAAGCCTTGGAACAGATACTCAATTTGTTAAAGTGTTTAGACAACCCAAGCATGATTTGAAAACAGAAGGGACATTGTCCAGTGTACTCTATGATCTTCATCGTACGTAACTGAATCCTCATGTTTTGTCATTTCAGTCTAATGAGCGTGCCCTCTTTGACGGTCTGGTTACTTCCTGTTATTCAATAAGAGGACATAATATTCTAAAAACTGTTGTATCATCCGTTTCAGTTTTTGGTTGCTGTTCAACTTTCAGTCCAAAACGTCCGCATTAAAGTATCATCAATTTCATTCTAATGCATATATACTCATAGGCTACTGCTTAACTTTGAATATTCAACTTCCGCAATAAACGTCCGCATTAAAGGGATATGTTCACTAACTATTCGACCAAAAAATTTTTAGTCTCAGAATCTGGAATTTTTTAGCTTATCTTATCCGTAATGTTGTTCACAGCTCCCCTACAAAAGTTAAGCCTTCCAACACACGTGTACCCTTAATTATCAGCGTTTGAAAGTCTAAATTACGATTCGCCGTTTAGTAAGACAATGCGTTATATAGAAAACACAAATACAGAAAATGAAGGATAAATGATATAATTGAACTAGTGTACTATAGTAAGGCTATTTGCATATATTCAAGGCCCAAATAGACCCTAAATGCTGAACATTCCCCTTTAAAAGACTTTTCCCAGTTAATATTACATGTATAAACATATCTGCATCGTCATACAACGCGAAACCCATAAACCTCCACATATTAACCAGGAGATAAAAAATATTATCTTTTTACTATCGTATATTACTCATCCCTCATTATCTATTACATGTATTAGATAACACTCTATCTTTTATCTCTGGCCTAAATAATACCCTAACTTGATAAATCGTTATTTGACTATTCTCTTATTGTTCCGACCTAATGTCCCTTGTTGTTTGCAAGATAACAGTTTAGAGACGCACGTCATCTTTACTATCAGATCCACTTTCTGCTCAGGCAGAAGAATTACCTCGAAACAGACAAGTCTGGTCTCTTAGCCCACGCGTCAAGTTTTATCGACGTCTAGACCAAAATGTTATACACTTTTAGCCTACACTCTTCAGCTTGTGTAGGTTTGATTGGACAAATGTTTTACAGCAATCAAAAATCTTTGTCGCAATTTGTATATCAAAAGATTCTCAATGTTCCCGATTCAGAAAATGACTGTAGCGTACCTTTTTTCCAAGACTTGCTCCTTGTACGTGTATTGAATTATTTCATGTCTATGTTTCAGACCACTACACTACAGCTTGTGTGGGTTTTTTTTTTTTATGTAACATGGCTCAGATGTATCCCGAATTTTTCACTTTCAAAACAAGGCTTCTCTCCTAAATGCTTCGTTGACCATTTCAAGTCAATGATGTATGTACGTATCTAGTATGTATAGTGCCATTGTTGTTTTGACGCCACGCAATGGCTTTTGATGTCTTGATTCCTTCGATATGTCATGTTGGCAGTAGCCGATTAAGGAATCTTATCGTTAGAGGGCCTAATTTGTTTTGAACTTTAGTGGTAGGGGGTTTGGGGTTGCTGTTTTTAAAATTGTTGTTTCTGGGCAACCACGCGATTGGTGCTTTTCTCTTGCGAAAGTTTTTTTTTTTCAAGAAAATTTTGAAAATTAGGGTAAATTTCCTTCGATCCAAGACCTTTTTGTACAGCATTCTCGTTGACAGCTTGTATCCAAAGAAAATTTTGAAGAATTAAAGTTGATTTGCTTGCATCTCAGATTTTTCTGGACTTCCTTTTGTTGAATAATATTTAGTTACTGATTGATATTTTTTACTGTGACAAGATTTTTCATAGGTCCAAGGCAGCTGTCTACTTTGCATAGAGATTAATCCGTCTCTGCATGTTGTTGGCTAGTTTACACGTGACTAAAAGTAAGCACATCATGTTACAATGTATTTTATTGGTTTATTGGTTAACGTTTGAGTGGACTGACACCGAGAAAATCAATTCTTAAAATGACCTGCCGAGGCTGTCAGAGGAATTAAGACATCTAACTTTTATTCTGGATAAGACCAACTTCTCTTACGAATCTGTATCCTAGTTTGAGTAAGTACTAAAATAGGTCCAATGTTGATATAAGGTTGTATGGCTTATTCTTTTCAAACCAGTATATGAATAAAGGATATTTCTGCACCTATAGGTATTTATTGTATATATGAATAGATGCTTTTATATATCATTTAAAAACCATCCCCTTCATATTCAAAAAGGATATCATAACCGCAAAATTCTTTTCAAATATTTAATAAGTCATTTTGTTGAATGAATTTACGACGAAGACGTTTCAAAATTTCAATGAATTGTTAAAGTTTATCTCGACATTTAGGTGTTGGGCCAGTACGTCTAAAACACTCTATGATGTCTGTATATTTTAAGAAAACAGTACTTATAATATATGTTCCAAACTGCAAGACAGAGATTTGTTTTATCGGTCTCTAATCGCACCAATTTGCACCATTCCAATAATTGTGGATGTCTATGTTTCCAGCAATTCAACTTAAACTAGGTGTTTGATACACCCGGATGTAACATTATCAAAAACTTAGTTTGAATTCAGCACCTAGCCCCAGATCAACGGTGTCTTCTAAAATAATATTTCCCCTATATATTCATAGATTATTATACCACTGATCTACATCGCAAGGCAATAAAACCGACATAATCGAATAATAAATCATAAACCAATATTTTTGTAGACGTCGAACCCAGACTGACCGCATTTTATTTTAAACCATTCAACTCTCCCTGATTCTTGGTATTCAAAATCAGTCTTGGTTATAATTCTTAACCAAACAATGTGGTTGGATCTTTAAAAACATGGTGAAAGGAGCGTTCATTATTTACATTGAAGATCAAGGTTAAATGGGAGCAGTAGTTAAATTACTGAATTAATTCTCCTACATCATGACATGTATGTCAAGTGAGTGTTCAACAGTCGTACAATTTCAATGTTTGAAGATGGGTTTCCTTAATTTTTGACTGTCAAATAAAGCGAACTATTTGATTAGTTGGGTTTTTTTCTAATGAAATGTGCATGTATGCTTCATCATATTCTTATTGTATATAATTAAGAGATTTCGACAAATCATAAATTTCATAGTTATGTATCCGGAAATTCATTAAACCGCACGGGAACGGAAATGTGCGGATAACTGTGTTCCACTGTATATACGGACTCTCGATAAACAAGGATTTTTTACCTATCTTGATCGGTCAATCAATTCAAACTAGGTTGTTCTAAAGATTAATCTTAATAATTCATAATATTCTAATTACATAAAGTTATGAGATTTAACAATTCATAAATGTTCATGTATAAACAGACTGTATAAACAAAAACAAAAGGCTTTTTGACCTTTCTTGAGTGGTAATACACTGGAACTTTCGTCTAATTTAGCAAATTATGTGTTAAATATTGACATGTGAAACAAAATTCACGCGGTGGGTGATCCAAAAAATTGCTCTGAACCGGATGTGAACACGTGATATTGCTGCTTATACCATCCTTAAACAGAAAGCAGGATACTGATGTTGTTATATATTTGGCTCCTCCATTTTAACCCCGTCCTCATGCAGATGCAGAAAAACAGAAAACAGTAAAATTCCAATTAATTTAATTTCATTATGATCCATGATGGATGATAACATTTAGAATTCTGGACCCTTTTTTTTTTATTCCGGATGCCTTGACTATCCCTTGATGACTATTCAAGAATCGGATGAGAAATTTGTTATCTATGGAAGCTGAAGCCATTTCACGTTTTCGGGGTTAATTGGGGTATAATTTCAGATTCTGAAACAAATGATCAAAAATTAATAAAATCAAATAACGTACAAGGACTTCAGTCTTAAAACAGTCTATTGGAAGCAACGCCATTCTTGAAAAATACGTTAAAACTACGCCAATTTTGGGTTTTGTTTTTTACCCCATGTAGAAAACTTGGTTAAATGTAGCTTTAAGTGCGAAATACTTGTCTATTTGGTCAAAGAAAATACCTCTCCTTAGCATTCCAAACCTATATACAAACTGTGTAAGGTATATAAAAAGGTAACATTAAAAACGGATCTATACACCACAAATAAAGGAATATAAAAGTGACATACGAGTACGTAGGCGTTTTGTATCTATTATATACTAAATGTCCCACTGTTTAAGATATAGGTATAAGGTAACCGTATATGGTGCGTTTGGCAGAAAAAAATGACATGTATCTACTTTCATTTTTATGCATCGTCAATTGTGTAAAGGATGCATCTTTTAAAATACATTATTTTTGTTAGGCTCATTACCTACATCGACATGCGTTTAATGTTTACAGTAATAAAATGCTACATTATCATTTTCTGGGATTAGTATACTTATATGCGCTATAAAAGTTTTTTGATCATTGAGACGCAGTATTTTTTTATATCTTTCAAATATTTTAACTTTAAAATCATGAATTTTTTTTAAGATACATGAATACGGCATTGGCGGTAGCAATCTATGCTGGGCCCATATTGACTCTACGACTGGGCGTAGAGATGGAGAGGGATAAAAAACAACCAACTCGTTCGATGGATTTTCAAGTTATACTTCATTTCACGAAATACAAAAAATTGGATGCGTGCGCAAGCCGCACGTGCATATGCGATAGAGTCTTTTCGTTACAAGAGTCTTTTGGCGCAGGCTTGGTAGTCCGAAATATTCTGTTTCCAACACCCAATTTTAATTCCTCACTACAATTTTAAAGGGGAGCATTCAGTATTTACGAGGACCGATAAGGGTCTTGAATATTTGTAAATATCTCTCAGCAGTACCAGAAATGCACTAAAATCCCCGTTCCTCCTCAAAAATACCTCTAACTAAATATTTGTCTTACAATTTGTGTATATGTTTTTTCTTTATAAGGGATAGTCTGACTAAAATATGAATCGTTTTTTTTAATTTCAAACGCTGATGTTATGATTACACATGGATTTGAAGGCCTAAATTTCAAAGGAGAGATGTGAGCAATGTTACTGATAAGCCTATATTTAACCAATTCCCGTTTCTGAGACTAGGGTCTATTGTCCAACAGATGACGCGACTATAGTTAAAAAAATTAGAACATGGGAAACTTTTGTCATATATCGTAGGGTAGAGTAGGGCATTAGGTAAAAGCATAACAAAAGTTTCAAAAATTCCGATCAATATTAACAATTAATATCAAGAAATAGTAAAACACATACTTTCCTTTGATCCAATAATATGAGGGCATTTAAAATGTTTTATTTACCTCTCAGGTGACCTATGTAGTAAATAATAACCTAAGATGACCCCTTGGTTGCTAGCAGATACAAAATAAGAATCTTTTATTGACCAATTTTTACATTTAATTAGAGAAACACCTTTCATGATTTTTTTCGATTTTTATTTTACGACTTGGTTATTACTATACACCTTTTTAGTTATATATTGAAATAAAGAAAGGTATTTTTGTATCGTTAAAGAACTTCTACTACACTGAATCCGGTAAAAGAAAATTATCATTGCGGGGTAAATCAAGAACGCCTACTTTGTCCTATGTTATTAATTTTTAGTGTTAATGAATTTGTTAACAGATGTTTTTAGTGTTCAGATTCTGACTGAAATTATGCTATCTTTTATCATATGAACCCATACAGGACAATGTACGAAATTAAAAAATACCTTAGCTAAATGTTTTCTCAATGGTTTTTAATTTCTATTTCTTCTATTGTGTCTTCGTGTTTGTTATTCAAAATATGTCATCAGATCAAAGTCTTTGGAATTGGGATGAGGTTGGAATTTAAAATTTCAGCATAACAAAAAACACCAACATTGTGCTGTCGTCCAATGGCAAAACTTAGTAAGTCACTTTTTGTTCATTTCGAGATAACAAAGGAAAACCATTTTACCAAGACTTACTAGGTTTTGCCATTGGAATGTCAGAATGTGTTTTCTGGATGGATACTTGGAAAATACTAGGATTTGTCATTGTAAATACCAGAAATTGACTGACTTTACTGGTTTTACCATGGGCAATCAAGCTTTTAGGACCGATTTTTACAGATTTTTTTGTGGTATATAGATAAAGCATAACCTTGTAACTCCAAAAATGAAAAAATGTCAATTTTGACCAAAAAGTGACTTACTAGGTTTTGCCATTGGACGGTAGAGTGTGTAAGCTAATGACCAGCAAAGCTTTTATTTCCATTTTAAGACTTGTATGGATTTGCAGCACAGTCGTCTTTGAACATTTTGGATTCTTTCATAACTTGTTTACAATTTGTTGAATTTTGAGAGTCACTGACCTAGGTCTGAGAGTCTTTTTGTTTCTGATATGAATTGCTACACTCGAAGATGATATACAGCTGATTATAAATGGTTAAGAGAATAAACTGAAAGTAGAGGTCAAGTGTTCAGTTTGAGACAAGATGTATCAATATGTAGTGGTCAATATTTGTAGACCTGTATATAAATATATACATAAGATTCACTCTGGCGTTTAATCAGATGTACCAATCGACGGCTGATCAATAACAAAGAAGTACTAATTGACAGAAAGCGGTCATTGCTTGACCTCCAATTCAATTCAAAACATAAGATCCTACATGACAAAACTGTGCTTTCATTGGTTATGTAAATTGCAATCAAAGCAATTAACGTCATGCTAACTCTTCTAGACACCCGATACCACTTTTCATAATGCAATATTTACTCATTTATTGATATACTTCCTCAAATGGAATTTCATTAGCTGCTGCTAATGTGTTTACATGGATTTCAAGATCTGTTTAACTGTTGAGATCGTTCGTGCTTGGGTTTTATTATGGAACAATATACCAATTAACATACAGGATCTGTAAAAACAGTTGAAAATCGAAAAACACAAGAAAATGCCGATGCCTTGACAATTAAGACTGCATGACGTGTGGTAGTCTTATTAATTTTTATTTTATCTAAGGAAATAATATCTGCAATTTATGACAACAACAATGGCATCATCAGCGCCTGTAATCTGAAAAGGATTACAAATCGACAGATGCAGTTGCAAGAAGACTGCAATTCGCGATCCACATTTTGCTCTCAGAACAGTAAGTAAATAGGTGGACCATAGTAAAAGAGATCTAGGGGTTCGACCAAGTGGAAATAATCATGTATTGAGATGACCTTATTGTTGTCCACTATCGGTCAATGAATATATTATATAGATAATATATGGTGATAAACATGTCAAATAATATACTTTCTATACATAATAACACGTCATGACTATCGTAAATTATCTACTATGGCAAGCTGACTTGGGCTCCGTACTGACCACTGAAGGGGTCACCGTTTATCTTGTTGTTTTGATTTTGATATTTTCGTCGTCCAGACAAAAACGTAAAACCAAGGAACTGTATCTTGCGCATCAAGCATTGTCTTAATGCGTAGTCAAAACAATGTTGCCGTTACTATTGGTAGGTAAAGTATGACCTTAAGTGGATTTTTCAGGATGAAAATTTCCAAGAAATCAAGTCTACTCGTTTTTGATTTCCTCATGTTGATTCAGTCAGCAACGATGTCATATATCTTACCGTTGCTTTCACAACACGGTATTCCAATCGTTAATTTGATTGGTACAGAGTGTCGAAATTGATGACGAGAATATCTTATTGCGGAAGCAATGGTATGGTGTATCCTAGAGTGTCAAAAATACCGTATTGCGCAAAGACCACGGCAAGTTGTATCGTATACCATTGTTAAAGGGACATGGAAGCATAAGAGACCTTCGTCTGTTCGCCATCAATTAAAACTGGGGCCTTATTCTCGAAAACTTAACTAAGATACATGTAAAATCCAGATTTTAAGAAATACAGTAATATGATTGGATAATAAAGTCAAATTCAAAATTGATTTAGTGATTGACCAATCAGATGTCTAAAACACTAAAATCATCTTATGTTAAGTTTTTGAGAATAAGGCCCCACATAGTTATTCTCCGACCTGCATCACTGACCGGGGCTCAAGAAGTCGTAAAGCATGACCTGTCATCACACTTTCACACTTCAAACCAGTACAAAACATGTTGTCAACTCTTGCATTCCGAATATGTTAGGATGGGCTCTGTCATCATGTTCCCTGTGGATTTTAGAGACTTCTCAAAAATAAGTCGACATAAATAAACATGGACATAAATTTGTTTTTGAAATATATTTATTTACGTGACGTTTTTATGCATTACGGTTAGATTGACATTGTGACATGTTGAAAAGTAGTGTTAGGTGAACTGCCATTTCTATATCAGTTTTATAGCTCTACTGTCAGATAAATTCACCTCGACGCATGTATCTTTCATATTTCTACGTATGTATCGAATTCCTCAAATATTCTTCAGTTCTTAAAAAAATAATGAAGTGAAATTTTACGCTCAATTTGGGACAGACTTAGAAGATAAGTTTTTTTTTTCATCGAATAATAATAATAAAAGGTACCATAACACCTTTGAGAGCATCTGTTCCCGAGATGACACTCTTTCGTAAGCATAGAGTTACAATGACTATTCTTAAACTTTGTAAAAAATAAATCAGACAACAACGTGCAAAGATATACTGATACTCAAATATTTAAATTATTTGATAAATATAATAATTATATAGCAAACAAGATGTAATTTAAGGCTTAGTTAGTATATCAAAATAGGCTGTAAATTAACGCTTGGTAACTTTTCTTACGTCACAATTACTCAAATAATACAGTTAAAGTTAATGACACCTTAAATCATATTGCAGTTATTAATTTAAAAAATGTTTTTTATGATGTTATTGTTCAGTGTAACCTTCATATGGGTATTAAAATTCTAACAGGCGCTATCATGTTGACATCGCTATAGTGACAGACAAGCTCACGTGAAGACATTCCATTTGAGTCATAAACCCCATTGGAAAAGACACACAGAACATAAACATGCCACATTTTGCACTAGAGATGCCTACATTTATATGTATATTTATTAATTTTGGAACAGTTCTTAGCAACTGGATTGACGCGGCTTCCGACCGCTAAGATCGTTACGACTCAATTATTGCCAGAGACCAGCTATCGACGGGAACTGCAAATACAGGAGAGTTTTTTTCTTAAGTTTTTTAAACTTGTATCCAATCCTTTTGTGTATTTCAATAAAATATGTTTAAACTGCGAATTTTCGGTAGACTTAATCCACCGATTGACCATATTCTCTTAAATGCCACCATTTGCCTCTTATCAACAAATCCAGTTTTCCCCTCTTTTCTCCGTGGAACTTTTTTATACAGAAAAGGTGTTAATTCGGTGTTCTTTCCTTAGGAAACGCTTAATGTTTACGTAGGTCGCTTGGAATTTGGCCTCGTAGAATAACATTATCTTATGTTGTTGTTATTATTGGTAACTAATCACAAGCCTTTGTTGAAGAATTACGTTAATATTAGAAATAGGAGCCTTACAATGGGAACCATGACCTACTCTGATTTCAGCCAAAATGATTTATTACCTATCCAGTGTAGAATTACAACAAAAATATGCTATTACATGCAAATTTTAAATGTTTTTTTAGTGCAATTGAGATGTGTGTCATTGTATGTCCTATCTGAACTCGATTTTAAAGTCATTGGTTATAGGGATTATATTCTGAGACAAAATTAACATTGTTTTCAAATGTTTTAATACCAAAAAGTGATCACGGGACAACCTACATAACAGTCCTTCCTAAGTGGCTATCATTAAACACCCACATCATTTTCTTATACAGAGTTGACGATTCTTGCAGTTACCTGGGGTCTGCACGAATCATTGTCCAGAACAGTCGTAACTGGATTTGAGTGAACTGGAACACTGTTCCGGACAAAGATTTTCTGTCCAAATTAGCGAGGTGGTGCAGCTGGAACAGTGACAAATCAAGATGGTGGCAAATGTCGCAACCGTTTTTTAGTGCAGTGATAGCAATCACTTCCTGTCCAGAACCTGTCTATAGAACTACTCAGATTTTAGTTCTGTACAAGACTTTCCACTTCCTGTCTAGAACAATTCCAGAATTACTCGACAGCTTGTTCGGAATAGAACATCTAGAACAGGTCAATAACATCTAATTCGTGCAGACCCCAGGACCAATATGTGTTGAACATAAACTGCTGACTTTAAGCCGTTTTGGGTTTCTAAAATTAGTCACGATACATTAAGAATTATCATCACGTGGCATATTTGGGTTTTCACTTTCCTTATTTTCATTATCGATACAGTAATAAGGAAGAAGTAAATTACGTGGGAAGACTACCTTCTTGAATATGTCAATTTGGACACTAAGAGAGTTGGTGACGTCGACTTTAAAGGAATACAACCTCTTAGAATGAACAAAAAATCTTTATTTTCAAATTTGGTCAATAGGAGTTTATATTCATCAAGGGACTAAATCATAACTATACAACAGATTACCTAAATAATCTGATAAATCCAGAAAACAATGTTTATATACAATAATTGTAAAACCCTTTATCAAATTTAAGGCGTTTATCAATTATAACCTGTTATTGTATGGAAATTTATATACATGTAGTTTCATGGGTTTTTTGCATTCTGTTCGTATACTTTGGACATCGTTGTTGAATATATACTCTGATTGACCAAGTTTGAGAACTTTTTTTTGTTTTGTTCATTCTAAGAGGTTGTATCGCTTTAAGTCTGTTTTCACGTGTCGATGGTGCAGGCCGGAAGGGATGACGTGAATCAGGCGCCTTGTTATGACAATAAACAGAAGATCCTCTGTATGTCGACGGCTGATGATGATTTGACATACTCTGTTTGTAGTATTTGCTACATTGCTATATAGACCTCAGACCTCATAATATAGGCTTATTCAGTATGTTTTTCTTATTTTTTAAAGAGGTTCCTAAATACTTTGTCGGGGATACTGTTAGCATCAATTTGCACCATCCAATTTTCAATCAGACGTAAGTGGTTACAGCCATTCCAATTTCCACAAATTGCTATCAGTGTCCCCAATACAAAATGTACAGATACAAAATTCAGAAACCCCCTTTAAAAATTAAATTCATCGAGGTAATGGCTTTACCTAGAAAGATCTTTCATAACGACTAAAAATTTGGGGTAATTATTGCATGATGATGATGGTGGTTTCGGTTCAGATCTCATGTTTCACTATTGAGGCCAGAGACTTTGAATAGGTTCATCATGCTTGAAGTTGTCGTTGAATGGTCTGTTTTGTATAACATTGATAACAAGTTTCGCTACACTAAGTCCCTAAGAATCCGCAACTGAAAAGATTGAAAGAGTTTTCAAATATGTTGATGAAAATTTATAAGATTATAATCTAAACTTAATGAAAAAATGTCAGAAAATTAAAATTTAATCAATTCATCCATATCTCATGAGAAAACAGTCTATAAAATGATTTTTTAATAGTATATAAACATGTCGTTAAGCCCCTCGTTCAAACCCAGTAGTTATCATCTGCTTTCAAGCTTCCCTGTCAACTGTCACTGCCCGTCACTAGATCGTTATCGTTCCAAACTATCGTTTTTTTGTATCTTCTTGTGTGACTTGTGACTTAAAGGAAACAAAGTATCAATCATGCATAAAATATGCAGTTCCGTATCAAATACAACCAAGAGCGTGGATTTGGGGGGAGCCGAGGGGGGACGAACCAGGATGATTTGTAGAGATGAAGTACGTCGCAAAGCGCAAACAGAAGGTCCTCGCCCTAGAGCAAAAATGGAAAATGGCATCAATTTGGTGCATTCTGAAGGATATTTCTGGATTTGAGTTGGCAAAAGGGACTACCTACTCTGATTTTCATCTGATTGATTTTTATTTTTCAAAAAAATCTTTCTGTCCAATCAAATAATGGGGGGGGGGACCTAGTCCCTTTCGTCCACCCTAAATCCACGCCATTGAATACAACCATAGAACAGCTAACATAGTTAGTTAATATACCTATATAGAAATAAAAGGGTATATTTTGTTCAACCAATATTTGGGTCAAGAATCTAACACATTTTATTATAATTTTTTGCAGCGAATGAATTATATTTCGTTTTAGTTTTGACTGCTGAGAAAAAAAACAATTTGTTTCTAGTTGCCTTAAGGGGAATGAGGATCGATTTGGGCCTTGGATTTAAATAAATATCCTTCAGATTTACTGGAACGGCCAAAAATCGCACAATCCCTTCAATTATACCCATACCTAATAGTTATCTTTCCTTTTCATTATATATAATGTGTTTTCTATATAAGTCATAGTCTTGCTAAACGACGAGTCGTATTTTTGACTTTCAAACGCTGATATTTATTAGTTTTTGGGTCGAACGGTTGTGAAAAAATCCCTTTTAAATGTTGATTTCTTTAGCATCTGTTGACGGATAAGACTGTTCAAGAAGCCATTAATGTGAAAATTGAGACGTAACTTGCACTCGTGCTACACTTAAATGTCCTTGAACAACCCTAACAAGGGATTTAGTAGAATTTAAACACCAACGCATGTTGATTTGCTCTTGCACTCATGCATCGTCAGAAATCCTTGCTAATACTCTTCGAACTTGTTATTTGTATGACAAACCATAACTTCTAAACCTTGAAATATTGTCTCCTGTTTGAATACACTCAGTTGTAGAAGGATTGCTGTTAGTTTCAAGTTTTGGTTCATATCGGTGCATAGTTTACTAGTTCAAAAAAACAAGCATAGGTGTCTTTCAGTAATGATGTTTCGAAAAATAAGATCGAATAAAGCTAAGATTCTATATGCGTCATCCGTCATGTGTTAAAAATCAACCATTTCGATTTTTAGCGCATGACGGATGACACATGACGGATCCACATGACGCGTATATGGAATCTTAGCTGGAAGGTAACTCAACCGACGAACTGCGTCAAGCGACACATTCTAAGATAAATATGGAGAATAAAATATGGGCATCTTCTATATTATGGATTTAAATATTTCATGCTGAAAGGAACGAAATTATGAAGTTCAGAGGAATTTTCAATATATTCAATGTCAATTGGTCAATTGAATATGGCAGCCTTTTAAAAAACATTTGCATTATATGATGCATGCAAGCTCAATACTCGATAGATAACCGAAATACTGTTTTGAGTACGTTGTGGAGTCAAGACAGTACTCGTATTTACAAATACGCACTGAAGATTTTACAGATCTAAGAAATTTAAAGGGATATGTTCACTAACTGTTCAACCAAAAATGTTTTAGTTTCAGAATCTGGAATGTTTAAGCTTATTGAATCCGTAATATTGTTCACAACTCTACTACAAAATTGAAGCCATCAAACACGTGTACCCATAAATATCGGCGTTTGAAAGTCTAAATTACGACTCGCCGTTCAGTAAGTCTATCCGTTATATACAGAAAATGAAGGATAAATGTTAAGGTATGGATATAAATGAAGGAATTATATAATTTTCGTGGATTAGTAATACATCTGAAGGCTATTTGCATATTCTAGACCCAAATCGACTGTAAAAAATGCTGAACATTCTCCTTTAAGTAGTCCAAACTCACATTGTCGTCAAAGGTTAGATACCACTCATCATGTGTACATGCATTTCACAAGTCCATAGCAGATTCTTACTTAATCTGCATATTTAGCCAAGTTGAATTCGTGCCACTCTGCAACAGTTCAGCCCACTTTAATCTTCTACAACTGTTGTACATAACACCTCGTTACTAATATTACAGCTAACAATATCTTCTATAACAGCGTGAATTCCAGATGAAATTTTAATTGCATTTTGACGGTATTAACACATTCAGAATACATTTTGAAGCCTTTAATCTTGATTCAAATACTAAATGTTGAAATTAGACTGTGTATAGGGCATTTTGTAATATGTTATTTTAAGTATGTTAAGATTCTATATATGCGTCATCCGTCATCCGTTAAAAATCGAAATGGTTGGTTTTAGAGGGTATGATTCCGTATCATAGCGGTATCCGTCAAATGGTCTCCGTCATGCGTCAAAAACCAACCATTTCGATTTTTGACGGATGACGCATGACGCATATGGAATCTTGGCTTTATTCGTTATTTTACATACATTGCAGACTGGTTAATATGTCTACCCAAATATTCAACCTAAAATATGAATAATGTGATTTGTCTCCTTATAACGATTATTGGTATGATGTTTGTCATGATTCCGTTTTAGACACATGTTCATGCTTTCTATGGCCTGATGCAATATAATATTCGTTATATGGGTATATATTTTATGGAACGAGTAAACTGGGTGGGTCTTTACGTCATAACAACCAAACTGCACCAACCGGAAGTTCACATATTTGCATATCTTTTAATGTTGATGTCATGATCAAGTATTTTTCATTCACCAGATCTAATTGTTTAAATTTCATTTTTGAATGATTTTCCTACTCCTTTCGCACTGCACAACTGAATTATTGAATTCGGTTATAACTGAATAAGTTTATTTGCCAATGCAAAAGCAACTGGAAGTTATTCAGATAGAACTGGATATAACCGAATTACTTTTGCAGTGCGAAAGGGATATTAGAGACCATAGAATGTTAACTACTAAATTATATTAGATAAAATAAGTGAGTTATGTTATTATGACGGACCTTTTCCTCTTTCCAAAGATTAAAACAAGGGTTTGGCTTTCGTATTAAAAACATCCTGAATAATAACAACATTCTCTCGTGGCTCGATAATGGTGTTTAGAAGAATATATAATGTAGTCTATTGCATTAGCCTTATGTTGATTTTCATTCAAATTGCAGGTTTCAGAAAGATCCTAAGAGAGACTTGCATTTTCAAATTATTCCTCTGAAAAAAACCTTTAGACTTCATTTTCTTATAGAAACTTCAAACGGTAATTATTTGAAAATTGACATAATTCAAAATCGAATGCGTTATCCTTGGCAATTATTCAGCTAATGACCGATAAACTCACGCCACATCATCCCTCAAGGTGGAGTTTCGACCCTACAAGAATTCTCAAAATGTCAAACCAACATCACAGTACCATTCGTTTGAACCAATACAACTACAACTACCTAGTTTGCGATAAAAGCATCCACTGGAAGCGGAGGTTAACTTGTCATCTACCAATCAATCAACTGAATCAAATCCTAAATGAAAATTATTAAATCAATATTTAAACTTGGATTCCAGTTAGCCACAAGTATTGTACGAGTGGGAGTTGAGGTCAAGAAGAGTGAACCTTATTACCTACACGAGTGACCTAATTATCATGATAATACCAATGTATTGTCAATATATACATATCTTATAACAAATTATAATATTATCCATATAATTTGTTTACTTTTTAAGATTTAGGAGTGGGGTTATTTTCAATTACCTTTACTGCGCTTACTTCAATTCGGGGGTCTTTTTCTGAAGAAAAATTTTCAGTGTTCCAGTCATTTGATTGGTCAACCTCACTCATAATTCCAGTCCACCCAGCTGTAAATGGTACGGATAATCCGGGAAAGATCAATGCCAAGAGGTTTGGCCAAGGACCAGCTGGGAGAAAGGATCCTTACGGAACCTAAGTTGTTATCCTTGTAAAATTTAGATGTTTCTTTCTTTCTTTTCTTTATTTTTTAACGTAATGCTCTTGATAAGAATGTAAATTCGCACATCTCAAGACACCTACATGTGCAAATAGCATTACCTAAAAATGACAGCACCATACTGAAAAGTGAAACATTACTGAACACATTCTGTGCTATTTTGATGGCTAACAATATTCTGAATTCCACAAAAATACTCATAAGGAATATTTGTATTATTTTCTAGCGCTAAAATATTCGTTATTCGAAAAAAATACAACTTTTGGCTTATTGCACTGTACTGCGTTTTTTTCTCTTAGTGACAACTTTGTTAAAATGCACAATATATTGATGTTTCAAACTTTCAGTGAGCAAATCAAATACACTTGTCCATCGAAGATCCTAACCGAATTTTCTGTTGAAAATTTAACTTAAAGATAGTGGACCACAGCCATATACGCCCAATGAAAAAGTCCTAAATTTAACCAGGAGTAAACTAAACTTTCTCAAACCTTTCGACTTAAGTCCAATAACATCCATTTTAAGTTTCATCAAAATCGGTTCAAAACTAAGAGAGTAATAGCATATTCAAGATTTTGGGGCAAGGGCAATAACTCTGCTTCTAATGATCAAAAATAGCTCAAATTAGAACTTGATCTTCATTTTATGAATATGTATACACATATCAAATTTCATTTGATTCCATCAAAAACTCTAGTTTTTAGAGCGTTTACGAGCAAATGTTGACGGACGGACACGGGTGCCGACAATATACGTCCTCATAGAGAGATGAGGGCGTATAAAAAATGATTGCGACGTCTTCACGCCAACGTCAATCTTCTTAATAAAAAATCTTATGAATATAACATGGTGATAATGAAGAATAGGTATTTAATAGTATATATTAGAGGTAGTTATCAGGTAGTTCAGTTTACATGTTTCAGTTGTTGACAACAGAACTATTGATGACTGAGTCAGATCTAGATCACTAGGTATCTATGTTGTCCATACTGACCTATTTCTTATTTGGTAAATACGTGTATGCTGTTTAACATGTACGCTTAACGCCAATAATTTTATTTAAAAGTGCACCCAACTGCTAAAGAAATGCACACTTAAATGGGGATGGATTCGTTTAGTGATTTTCACCGGCCCGAGAAGAACCGCATTGGTAACAAAACACCGATACTAGACCGCAGTTAGGACCACATGTGCAGTTTTTATGCACATTGCATCCCTCGGCTGCAGACAAGTGTTGCACGGGGACGCATACGTTTTGCTAACTCCTACTAGACTTAATTTCCCAATTATCCTCGTTTTACAAGTGTTGACATAATTAGAATTTAAAATAGCTTCTTGGCCTGTCCAGTTTTAAGTTGAAGAAAGGGAGTTTGCATGGCATGCCTTGCTTGCTGTCTTGTAACGTACGTGTCTAATTAGAAACACAAAATTCGAGGTTATCCAAATTAAATGTTGGATTTCAAACGAATAAAATTCGTATTCTCTCCAAAGGCAATGAAATAAAGTTGCGTCTTACATTTTTGCAACGTCACGTAGTATGCACACTGTAAAGAGATCTTGAAAGAACAAAATAGCAAACGAAGCTTCATTTAATTGTCCTATTCGAACGAACACATGTGTCAATGTCAGCATTCCCGACCGGCACCGCTGATGTTAATGCTATGTTCTGCACGCCTGGAAACGAAAATTCCAGACTTATCAGTTACTATCATGGATGAGAAAAACTGGCAATGATATGGATTATTAATGAAACGAAACGGAGATTCTGTAGTCTTAAGATTTTCGTCTGATGGAATCGTGCCAATGTAATCTTCGAATTGAAGAGTGATAAAGGGGAAAGTACTCATACGTGTGTTTGATAATTCTGAGCGGTATTAAGATAAGCCTTATCATTAACATGAGGTTTAAAGGCGTACAATCGCCTAATATTGCTTTGACTGTTCACAGGAAATTGCTAGTCAATGGCATATGGCATGTACACTGCAGTGTACATTTCGATTCCGAGTTCATTTCTTTGTAGGAATGCAACAAGACAAATGATTCTCCAATTTTTACGAAAATATGCGCATTGGATCATTTATCGCCTTATATCCCGTCTTTCAGATCGGAACAGATGAAAAACAACCAGCAGATGCAACCCAATATTTAATGAAGTATTTGTTCAATCCTAAGGCAGTACATTTTGGATATTCAAATCTTCTCTTCCCAAGATAAACAAGGGTGCTGAAAAATTAGAACAGCATCTCAAAATCATGCAATGCAAACTAGATTGGTTGAAATTATCACTGAAAATGGTACTTTGCACTGTACCTTTGAAATTTGACCACACTTTTCTTAGGAGAATAAATAGTGTTGACAATAGAAGTCCATTACCATTGGTGCCAGTTAATCAGCAGTTCTAGGTATTCATAATACTTACCATGTCGAGAGTAACAGAATTTGCAATAGAAATATCAGCGATTTTTGTAAAATAATATTTTGTTACCTTCTAGGCCTAGTGTAGACCGAATTTTTGTTTATCCAACCACGTAATAGCTATTTGGACCTTAATTTCCGCAGGTTTTTTAAAACATATTAAAGTTATTAGGACTGCCAAACTCCTATATATTCGGAAAGATGGATATTTTTTTAGTTCATTCCCTCATTCCCTAACGTTCCCTGTTAGTGTTGACTTTGAACTTTGGTTGTGCAAACATTTTGTAATGTAAGACAAAAGATCATTTTCGTTGATGGGTCTAATGCAAATAGCTTTCAGAGGTTGAGAATAGAGTCTGCAAGTTTTGGACTTGGCCTAGTGCTGTGCTCAAAATTGTGGTTAACATTTATTATTGTCAAAATTGGTAGCCTCTCATCTACGGAATATTCAAAATTTCGTTGATTACGAACACTTTTCCCTTTACATGATCAAATCTATCGCTAACAAGACAAAATGTTACCACCTTAACCACATAAATTTTACCCCCTACCAGCCAATTTTAGACTCTCGCGACGTGAATCAGATTAACTTGTAAATTGTGAGATATTTTGGGCCGTTTGTTTAAACTATTTTTAATGAACTGTGATAAAATGAAATAAGGTTATCAAATGAAAGGTAATTTGGTGAAACAGTTGATCGAGACATTTGCTACTTTAAACAGTTACTATCAGATAAAAGATAAGACCCCCATCATTCGAAAAGTGAAAGTGTTTTTATTTGTTTTCAAATTCAAACTGATGAACATTTGAAATTCACCACTGAAAACTGCCATACGAATCAGGGACACTCAAACCTTTGGTTCTTGCGTTTTGAAAAAAACTTTATTAATATTAATGGCTTTTCTTATGTGCGTAAAAGCTCAATCATGAGCAAAAAAGCGGGACTAAATACTCCATTTCATAGAATTACTCAATAATTTTTACTCTAAGTAGGGTTAAGTGTATGTGAATCTAAAATGCAATGATTTGATCTATCTGAAATATAACATGCTTCAAATTCAACGGTACCGCGATCGCCGAAGGCGCGAGCAGCAAATTTTTAGAGGGTTCTGCTCGAACCTTTTTGGATCCGCCCCTGCAATAGTTCCGATATCGTCATTTATACGAAATTAAAAATCTTGATTATGTAGAAAATAATGTATCCCTTAAAAGCCTCAATGTATAGACGATAAAATGGCGTCTTGCATCATGAAATCCTTTGTTGGATTCTGACTCAAAACTGCGAATATAGATTTTTACATCTCGAATGATCCATGCTATTCGCATCTAATAAAGAAGGAAGTAGGCCTATTTCAATTGCTTAATTGTTAAATACCTTAAATTTGTTTCGCCGTGTTGAGTATCAACTGTAAGAAAATTTGATGTTCATATTTGTTTTTGTGACCTTGACATTATGAGTAAGATTTTCTCTACCACTCTTAATTGCAAAACTGTTCGACCAAAAAACGTATCAGAACCGGGAATTGTTTAGCTAATCTAGTCCGTAATAATGTTCCAAACTCTCCCTCAAAATGTAAGCTTTCAAATCCCTGTGTATCCATAGATATCAGCGTTTGAAATTCAAAAATACGACTCGTCGTTTAGTAAGACGTTGACTTCTATAGTAAACACATATACAGAAAATGAAAGATAACTGTTAAGGTACGGGTATAATTGAAGGGATTATGCGATTCGTTGGACTAGTCCCAGTAAATCTGAAGGCTATTTACATAAATTCAAGGCCTAAATCAACCCTTGCAAATGATGAACATTCCGTTTTTGTTATTTTATCTTTCACTAGCGCATGGTAGGTCTTTGTAATTGTAGGCTTAAATGTGTAGCCAATACATGTGTGTTTACATGAATTTGAATATTCGTTTTACGGATCTCTCGTGCTTGGGTTTTATTATTGTAATGCGTATTTACATGTATAAATCAAACAATTTCGTCATATCCTTGTGATACAAAAACATGGATTTTGAAATCTTGCACTATGACATTAAAGCAATTCATGTGGAAATTGTAATACAAATAGCTACAAAAGAAGATGTAAATATGATATTATGAAATACTAGAGTGTTTTTTAATGTATCTTTTATGTAAATTACCGTAATGGTATTTTGGGCCTACGTGACCGAGAAAAGGGTAAAGCCGCGAAAAGACGGGGTACCGTCATCGAAAGTGATCCAAAATAAGATGAACATGATGCACTTAGGCTAAAATTCCATATACGCGTCATACGAATGCGTCATGCGGACATAAAATGGCCCTTGCTGATCCGTCATGCGTCAAATATGATTCCATATGTGCGGTTAACGTGTGCGTTATCTTTCTTTTGACATACAGACTTCTAGACGGATGGATGCTTTATCAAAATATGGCGGGGAAAAAAACAGGGAATCCCCACAAAATACGTCACATTTGGAAGATCTCCGCGCGGGTTACGGATGCGTCAAAAATCGCTACATCCGGCGATTTTTTTTTTTTTTTTTTTTGACGCATGACGGAGACCATTTGACAGATCCGCATGACGCGTATATGTAATCTTAGCTTTATTCTGCTTTCTTATACTGTATCGATAATACTGCATAAATATGTATGTCCTATGCAAGGTGGGTTTTGGGCGTTAAAGGTGTTTGCTTGTATGGATCAAATTACCTCCCTTCGTCCTACAAATCCTTCCTATTTCGTAAAAAATTTTGGGGTATTCCCTGCGATTTTTTTCCTATCGGAGAACATTGAGAGCATATAACTGTAAAGTTGAAAACCTCTCTGAAAAATAAACTTCAACTGTTTAATGGTGCAGATGACGATGACTGTTTTTTTGGGTAAATGAAAAAACTTTTGAAATTTTTTAGATGTATACTCTTAGCATTTAACTAAGACAAAAAATTAATTTAACCATATCAGAATTTCAAGGGAGGGAAGTTTTAAATCTCTCAGCTTTACAGGCCTGTGTTCCTCGAGTGTTGAGTGCGAAGAAGATTCAAAACACCTGATGGTACTTCTCTTTGGATGATCCCACTGCTACACAACTATACCATTCGTTGGACATAATTTTTATCAACGTAATTGTCTTGCTTGTTCGGATTTTTGTTTCAATGTTGTCCTAGATAACAAGACAAACGTCAGAAAGGTGACATTTTGCATACCAACTGTACCTTAGATTTATTACAGGACATAAAATATGCTGTGGCTCGTGACTTGCTACACGGAAGTTGCCAAATGATATCAAGAAATCAACAACACCATTAAATTCATAGAAACAAATCCCCGTGTATCCTAAAAATACATATTATGTATCTAGGTTATGTATTTTGACATGCTTTCATTGCGGGGTGGGTTATTCAGGGGCGGATTTAGGGGGTGGCGTGGCGGGCGTGCGTCCCCCCCCCCCCTAAAATTTGCAAAGTATGGGTTGTCCGCACCATTTTACCACAAATGTTTCTCGCCACACTTCGCTTGGCAAGATATCTATCTACATTGCACCAACTCTAGAAGAATATTTCAATAACTTTGATTATTTTAACCTCAACTGCGCCCCCCACCCCTAACATCAAATCCTGTATCCGCCCCTGTTATTTAAAAAAACCAAAAAGTGTCCTTTGTCGTAAAACAAAAAGTTCCGAGGTATTCAAAATTTAACATAGAAAAACAATAACCTTATTGGATAATAAAACCACATTGGTTTTAGTGATTGACCAATCAGATTACTAGAACACTAGAATCATTATATATTTTTTGTGAATAAGGCCCCATAATGCTAGTTTCAACAGGTATTTTATAGTATAATGGGTCTTCAACCTTCATTTTAAAGTGCAATGAGTTTTTGAATAACCGTAGGTATTGGTTTTTATTGAACGATGCAACTTGGTGGTAATGATTTGAAGTGCCCCTTTTGACGAAATCTAAATCTTATATCCAAAATCACACTTTTTGTGTTTTAATAATAGTGCAACGGATCTTGGTGCAATTAGTCTTCGTATGTAGTTTAGTGGGTATCGGCCTTACTCATTTGTATACGCCCACATCTTTCTATGTGGACGTATATTGTCGGCACCGTCCGTCAACATTTGCTCGTAAACGCTCTAAAAACTAGAGTTTTGGATGGAATCAAATGAAATTTGGTATGTGTATTTATATTCATAAAACGAAGATCAAGTTCGAATTTGAGCTATTTTCGTCCATTAGGAGCAGAGTTTTTGCCCTTGCCCCAAAATCTTGAATATGCTATTACCCTCTTAGTTTTCAACCGATTTTGATGAAACTTAAAATGGATTTTATTGGACCTAAATCGAAAGGTTTGAGAAAGTTTAGGTTATTTCTGATTAAATGTAAAGCTTATTCGTTTTACCATCGGCATGCCGTGGTGGGCGTATATGGCTGTGGTCCACTATCTTTTTAGTTGTGATTTTGTAGTTCGCAAATGTAAACCACCGTCCCACAGCCTCGTGATATAAAACCCAAGATTTTACGACATTATCAAGCATCAAAGAAGATATTTTGCCTTCAGCATGTGGACATCAAAAGTAACTGGATTGTCATCTAAATGTCTGTTGAGTTGATTACTTATTGTTAACGCCTATGTTTATGTAAATCTCAATTTGACATTTTTTTGTATAAGGAGAAAATAATGTAGCTACATTGCACTCGTACCATGAAAAACAATATATCACTTTTGTAACTGCATAACTGTCACAGGTATATATATCTTCACTGCCCCGATCGTGTGCCTGACGTAGATAAAGTATGTTATGGTTTGGAAGAGACAATAAACTATGTTTATGGTACAAGTAGTGCAAGTAATTGAAAAATGTAGGCTAATTCCAATGACCTTGCAAATTTTCTTCAATATCCATCTTCTTCAGCTTAATCATGAGCAAAAAGGTATGACGCAAAAAAAAAAAACCATTTTAAAGCAAATCGAAGCAGCACCGCCTTGGGCAACCATCGCAATACACACAATTAAAATTCTAAGTTCAATCTAAGCTCTAAAAGCCGTTATTGTGATACAACCTTAAGAACTTATAGTTGTTGCTAATTTTTTTAAGTGGTTTCGCCAAAAATACGGATAATGAGGAATATTCAGTGGCATCAGCCCATTTGCATGGATACGAGCGAATGAAGGTCGTTATGTTTGAGAGTTCGGTTCTCGATCAGGGTGTGATGGTCCGATGACCTTGAATAAGTCATCTTCACTCATAATTCCAGTCCACCCAGCTGTAAAATGGGTACGGATAATCCTGGAAAGATCAATGCCAAGAGGTTTGGCCCAGTACTAGCTGGGAGAAAGGATCCGCAAGGAACCTAAGTTGTTATCCTTGTAAAATATAGATGTTTCTTTCTACCTTTCTTTACATGTTCTTATAATATTTGCACTGCTTGTACCTCATACATGAGTTATTGTCGCTTCCAAATCACTAGATATATAATATTCAATCTGACCTAGTGGTAACGACAACATCCCATCAACAATCAATTTAACAAAAAGGTTACTAAAAGGTCTTCCGCAATTTTATTTAAGATATCTATTTATCAAAACGCCTGACGTAAACAGTTGTTTTGGAGGATTCACAATAGTGTTAACTATTTGTTTACAAAGAGAAACATAGATCATACTTGAAAGAAGATGTCAATAAATTGGTATATTTGAATCTGATTAGGACTTATACATGTCAATCATATTTCTATTTTATCAAATTTTGCTTAAAATGAGTAAATTTGTTGGCGATATGACTTATTCGCTTTCATGAATATTTTGGGTTTTTTTTATTATCGTATTAAAGAGATTTTAAAGAAGTCTACTTCAAAAACATTATTGGATTTGTGACGTCATCAAACACTTAGTTTAAGTGGAATTGTTGAATCTGATTGAAAGATGGAATGGTAGCAAATTGATGCTATAAGTGTACCCGATACACGTACATGGACAAAATTTTGAAAACCTCTTTACAACTCATTTAACTTCAGAACCTCTAAAGTTTGGAGTGTTAGACGATTGGTTGCTAAATTGAATGTCCAGGATTCAAACGAGGTATAAATTGGTTTAACAGTGGAAACCCCTAGACCAATGTCCCGACATAATTTTCTCTTTGCACACTGCCTGGCGTTATCTGTCTCCTTCGATTTCAAGAAGATAGTAAAACTCCATAAATATCAAGTACTTTTTCGAAGTTTTCACCCCGGCTTCTCTAAACCAGTGATGTAGGTCGGAGGGACTGAGACAGAGAGGGCTATATTTCAGTCTCGTTACTGTGTTGTACACTTTACTCTTCACTTGATATTTACCTAATACTACTGTCCTTTTTTCATTCTGCACGTCTCTTCCTTCTTTCATTTACTCAATAGGGTGAAAATGTAGGACTTAATCTCAATGTCACTTTGCAACTGTTTATGCAAAGGGCCTCGTCATATTTTAATTTTTGTTTACACATTACTAGTACAATATAAATATTCGTGCACAGATAAGTTATTTGGATTCTTAATCTATTTAGCGTTGTAATATCCTTCATTGCTGTTGGTGAATGCGAAAATAGACCCTTAGGCAAGATTTCACATCGTCACTATGCATTACAAACTCGTTTCAAGATTTTGAAAATTGGGTGTCGGCATGTGCCCAAATATTATTGCAAAGATTATAATTTGATATACAGTACCGTGCAATAAAATGGCCGTGTGATTACATTCACTATACATTTCTACATACTGGCACATCGTTTGGAAATTATTACAAAGGGGGAAAACCATCACCTATGTATCAGAAACGTTGGACTTGTCCAGGAGTACAATTAGCAAGTTTTAAGAAGCATGTAGAACGAAGGGGGTTCATAGTATACACCCGAGACGAAAAAGGCAACCCATTTCTATGTACGAATATATATTGCACAGTACTGTACATGGTAGCTTTTTCATATCTGATATTTTTTTCATATTAAAAGTGATTCATAATTCAAGCTTGGCAGACATAGCCCAACAAACCCTTTGATTTCAACTCAAAATAGCTAAAAAGAAAAAGAAAAGAAATCCGTTAAAAGATTTTAAATTACCGTTTTAAAATTGTTCACAATGTTAAAAATGGCGTAATAAGCTTCACTTTATACATGACTGCATATAGTCATGTTAGACTCTTCTAAACTGAGTATAAAGAAAATGTTTTGAATTGAAATTTGACTCTGGTATGTCTCCTTCTAAACTTAATAATGAGAGATGACAAAACAACACAAGACCGACATCTCAAGATGATGTGACATTAGGAGGTTGAATGCTTTTTGTCACTGGGTACAAATTTTCATTTATTTATGATGATGGTTATGGTGACAAAAAAACCTTCTAGAGTTATAAAGAAGGGGAGACCTGAAGGTTCGATCCCGGCATGAAATTAACCAAGGCCCCTGCTGCAGGCTATAGATGTTAAAGATCCAAAGACAGTTAGAAATAAATACGAAAGCACAGTTTTCGACGCTGTACACTATAATAAGGTTGCTAGTCTTCTTTAAGTAATGTGAAGGTAAAGCAGGATATAAACCACTCACTTTTTACGTTCACCTTTCTCGTAATGTGTTGAGATTTTCAACGACGACTAAAAGGCATTTCACTTAAATCTTTAATCTGCATCGGTCCAATTTCGAAAAACGTCTGTGGTTCTAGCAATGCCACTAAATTACACGCAAAATATGCATTAAGGGAATTACTTGAACAACAGGCGTCTGATTGAAAATTGGAATAGTTCAAATTGATGCTATATTTGTTCTCAATAGCCATACAAAATGAACAAATTCAGGAATTTCCGGAAATTCACCATTTTCATGAGAAAAAATGTTTTTTTTTTTTTTGCCGGAGAGTTCATTGAAATCGTGACTGTCCTTGAATAAAACAACACTTTCAAGACAAATTAATGTTTGAATCAATTTCAAAGTGCATGCGATATTGCTAACTTTGTTTTCACCAAAACAAAAAATGTTGTAAACGAGCAAGTTTCACTCACAAAAAACAAAAATTCAATCACGTCTCGTCTCCTAAACTTTTATTGTTGATTCATCAAATTTGAGAAGCAGGTTAGACGAATTCTTCAAGTAAATATATGTAAATTATATATGGTAATTTAATATAGGCAAATCATTAAAGTTGTGAAAGAAGTATGAAATAGGGTCAATTGGTGTTGTTTTAGGTTGAACTACGTGTTTAGTCTGGCCATTAGAGACTGATTTACAACTGAGTAAATGAACATAGACAGAAGCAGACATGTTTGTTACCGCCCTGAACATGCTGTACAACTTGTCATATACATGTTCTTAATTAAAGTCACAATATGTATGCAGAGGACCATGATGGCTCAGATGGTTTATGTTTTAGGGCATAGGGATTAGATTCAAACCTTCTGATTTATCGCAGTTTCTTTTTTTTTAATGAAAAATGAGTTTACGTCTTACATTTCTGTATTTCTGATAGAGACACCAGGCAGTGTGCACTGAGGGAAATCTTATCAGGATAGTATCATTAGCCTACAATTTTCCGATATCCAACTGTCGATGAATCCTTAACGTGCAGTCTGTAGCAAGGGACCTCAGTTTATTATCCCATCCAACCGAAGCTTTTCCCATTTTATATGTCCATATATTAAGCGACATTATGTGCCCCTATAAAAGAAATTGATCTCGATTGTGATCTAGGTGAATCGTTTGTGCTTAATACCTATTGTTCCAATAATTTTGAAATATTTTTTAAAATGTCGAAAGTTATTAAAAAATCAGCTTCTGCCCTTATTAGTACAGTGTGACTTTAAGGGTATTTTGGGTACAAAAACATGCTTTACGGCATGTCTACGGTGAGAGTTGGTAATAATTAGAACCAGCTAGGTCAGTGTGATAATGAACTAGGTGGTGAAGAAATTCGACATGTGTCTACCTTCTTACCGGCTATCTTCATTGATAACACTGTTGATCTATCAATCTCAATTGATTCAGTATACAGCTTGTAAAAATCAGGTTTACGATTCATCACTTGGTACAGTTGGTCTTTCTACACTGGTCAGTGGTCAATTGACCAACTTTCATTAATTGAAATGAATGAGATTTTGTCCCCTCTGTATGGAAGCGTAATAGTGCCACACAATTTTTTTTTAAAAATAAATCCGACTTAGTAACTCGAAAATCCGACTTAGTAACTCGAAAATCCGACTTAGTAACTCGAAATGGGTCAAATATATAAAAAAAAATTCAATTCATTTAATTACTCGGATTTGAAAAAAAAAATGTGGCACTATTACGCTTCCATAACTCTGTATCTACGCCTAATGAATAATTTCAGTATATTTTCTAGCCATTTAATAAATAAAGTAAATATATACAATAAACAGAGTAATAAAACGTCAATCTTTTAATCGTAATGTATTAATATACCTTGAAGATATACTAGATGATTGATTTGTTAGATATGTTAATTTGATGACCATACCATAATCATGATGGTCAGTCACTTAACATTGGTCAAACAGGTGATCTGACCAGAGTAGTGGTCAACATGCTAAGGCCAAACTTAGGGGCCGCGGAGAAACGGGAAGAGGGACTTTTCATTAAAATATTTTTTTCATTGTTATAAGATAATTGTCGGAATCAGAAAATCGAGTGGCCGAAATCCGAGGAGTTTTGGAAACCAGCCCCCCCCCCCCCCATTCCAGAGACGCTCTGCTAGTGCTTTGACCAGAGTGAAAGCCTTAAAGCAGTGGATGTTATTGTGTGTGGCCCCTTCTCGCCCCTCCACCTTATAATTCATACAAACACCACTTAATGATCAGTTAAAAAGGCTGGACATAAGGTATTAATGTACACACGAGACATTATGGCATATCGACTAGAAATCCAGGATCAAAGGCTAGTTGGTTGTTCCAGATCTTGATATCGCAAAATATGTAGTCGTTGGAAGTCGTTGGTAGTTGGATTGGATGATTCTATGCTGTTGGTTACATTATATGTATCTCCCGAATATATTATCTCCTTTCCGTATATAAAATATATAAAACAGTCAGATATGATGACTTTATGATCTTATCATTTATGATAATTGTTACTGAACTAGCCACTGGTCAAACAGGTGTTCACTGACCATACCCTGACCAATATAATCTGAAAGTATTTATATACGTCATACGTCCGTTTGCGTGGATGAAAATCGTAAAAAGTCCGAAAAATTAGTCATCTCCCGATAATACAAGGGAAGGCTGAGAACATCTCCGTGAACTCATAATGAGTAAAATAACAACTCATAATGAGTAAAATAACAACTCATAATGAGTAAAATAACAACTCACAATGAGTAAAATAACAACTCACAATGAGTAAAATAACAACTCACAATGAGTAAAATAACAACTCATAATGAGTAAAATAACAACTCACAATGAGTAAAATAACAACTCACAATGAGTAAAATAACAACTCATAATGAGTAAAATAACAACTCATAATGAGTAAAATAACAACTCACAATGAGTAAAATAACAACTCACAATGAGTAAAATAACAACTCACAATGAGTAAAATAACAACTCACAATGAGTAAAATAACAACTCATAATGAGTAAAATAACAACTCATAATGAGTAAAATAACAACTCACAATGAGTAAAATAACAACTCATAATGAGTAAAATAACAACCCATAATGAGTAAAATAACAACTCATAATGAGTAAAATAACAACTCACAATGAGTAAAATAACAACTCATTACTCATGAGTAAAATAATAACTCATAATGAGTAAAATAACAACTCACAATGAGTAAAATAACAACTCATAATGAGTCAAATTGCAGCATTGTGCAATACAGTCGTAGAGCACAGATGAGTGGGGGCATTGCCTTGAGGATAGGGTGGGGGTAAGGGCATACTCTCTTCGGAAATGTTTTTCTGAAATAATCTCTCCTGCATTCTGAGATTCCACTGAAAGTCCATTCAATTCTTTACTATTTATATTGTGTTATTTTGTGTTTTTTCTTTTGCAGTCGGAGACTCGTGAGCTTGGTTCCAACATTCCTTAGTTGAGCATTTGGAAATTCTCAAACTTGGTGAATAAGAGTTTTAATATTCATTAAGCAACTGTCATAAACTGTATAATCTGATAAATTCAGAAAACTACCTTATATATTATAATTATACAAAATATACAAAATATTGTGTTTTTCAATTATAACCTGTAAAATTATGAAAAATTACTTATTAGTTTTATGTGTTTATTGGATTCTTTTTGTATACTTTTAACACTGTTGATGAAAATATACTCGTATTGGCCAAGTTTGAGTACTTTAACTTTTTGTTCATTTTAAGAGATGGTATCGCTTTAAAAAGGAACACGTTATGCATTTATTGACTCCAATATTGGACTGACAATTTTCATATTACAAAAAATTCACACACACTTTTAAGATAGCATCAACAAGTTTGTAGCCTGTGGATGTTATTTTAAAACTAATTTCACTAACATTCTTGCGTATACAAGAATTTCAATTTACGTCATTTTATTTTGAAAAGTCTTTGTAGTATACATAGGAATAGGGTTTGATATGTAAAATAAATATAACGTATGGGGGTAAAAGGAGGATGAGTAAACCAAAACTGACATAGGGTTAATCCCCAAGGCGCCGAAATCTGCACGTTCTAATACCAATTACTTTAAAGCGATACAACGTCTTAGAATGAACAAAAAAAATAAATTCTCAAACTTCTTTAATAGGAGTGTATATTCATCAAGGGACAAACCTAGTGGCATAACTATAAAACAGATTACCTAAATAATTTTATAAATCCAGAAAACTATGTTTAAATACAAAAATTAATAAATCCCTTAATCCAAATTAAAGCATTTATCAATAATAATCTGTAATTGTATGGAAAATTACATAGTTTTATGGGTTTATTTGATTCTGTTTGTATACTTTGAACACTGTTGATGAATATATACTCTTATTGACCAAGTTTGATAACTTATTTTTTTTGTTCATTCTAAGACGTAGTATCGCTTTAAGAACCCGTTTTAAGAATTTTTATACGCCCTCATCTCTCTATGAGGACGTATATTGTAGTCACCCCTGTCCGTCCGTCGGTCCGTCCGTCAACATTTTGCTCGTAAACGCTCTAAAAACTAGAGTTTTTGACGGAATGAAATGAAATTTGATATGTGTATACATATTCATAAAATGAAGATCAAGTTCGAATTTGAGCTATTTTCGATTGTTAGAAGCAAAGTTATTGCCCTTGCCCCAAATCCGTCGGTCTGTCTATCAACATTTGCTTGTAAACGCTCTAAAAACTAGAGTTTTTGACGGAATCGAATGAAATTTGATATGTGTATACATATTCATCAAACAAAGATCAAGTTCGAATTTGAGCTATTTTCGATCGTTAGAAGCAGAGTTATTGCCCTTGCCCCAAATCCGTCGGTCCGTCTATCAACATTTGCTTGTAAACGCTCTAAAATCTAGAGTTTTTGACGGAATCAAATGAAATTTGATATGTGTATATATATTCCGAAAACGAAGATCAAGTTCGAATTTGAGCTATTTTCGATCATTACAAGCAGAGTTATTGCCCTTGCCCCAAATCTTAAATATGCTATTACTCTCTTAGTTTTCAACCTATTTTGATGAAACTTAAAATGGATGTTATTGGACCTAAATCGAAAGGTTTGAGAAAGTTTAGTTTTCTCCTGATTAAATTTTTTCCTTTTTCGACTGTTTCGTTAGGCGTATATGGCCGTGGTCCACTATCTTCACTTTCTTTATGCAATTTAGTCAATAGATGTAAAGTTTGCCTTTATTCTACGATGGGAATTTCCCTTTGAAAGTGAACTAATGTCAAATTCATGCAATGACGATTTGTTATCGGGACTCAAATAATTAAAAGTCATTGTCGATTTACTATTTAAGCAAAGGTAATAGTAGTGCAACTTATTTTGTAAAGAAAATGGTTACATTTCCAGAACTAAAAGGGGATTTTTATAATTTTATATACAAAATAGTTAAAAGGAAACTTCAGATATATATGTAACCATCAAATATAACTTTTTGGGGAGGGTGGGGGGATAATAATTTCCTATTTTTTTAAAATTACTGGTATGTTGTTTGGGCCAGTAAAATCTGAATTGCTTTATATAGGCAGGAGAAGCCCACCCGAAGGCCTAGAATTCTGCACACCACCCTTAAGAATAAGTTTTGCACAATTTGATGCCCACCAATATTGAATTTTTTTTGGTATGAAACTGATCAAGTATCATCTCGTAATAGAGAAGCAATTTGTGGGAAAAGAACTTGCTTGTTGCTAAAGTATTTCTTATATGCTGCGAGGTAAAACGTCATTTAGCCCTTTTTTTTTAAAAAGTATCGTACTTGAATGAAGTTTTCCACCGATATGTAAATATGTTGATGGGTGTTGTAAAATGCTTGTAAAAAGAAAAAGACATACAAAAAGATTTTGAACACTTGTAAATATTTGGTAAAAAAAATTTCAAAGCTAAATTAACTAGTATGCTTTTGTCGGGGATTAGGTAAAGATTGAAATGATATTTTTGTTGACATTGTAAAATTCTTACTAGTTGTCGTAACTCGGAAGTCTTTGTTCTTGACTTTGTTCTATAAATGTCAAGATAGTTATGTAAATGGTAATTTTCATACTTTTAATATTTCACTTAAAATGGTTTTGGTATTCTTCGCGTACTTGACCTTTGAACGTTAAATCGAATATGATAGTAGGCTAATGCCGTTGTCTTAGCAAACTTCCCTCATTGCACACTGCGTGGCGTTTGTCTATTCTCATTATCCCAATAGATGGAGAAAAAGGGACGTAAAACACCATTTCATTTATTTTCTTTTGGATAGCAGTCTAAAATCGACAATTCGAGTAGCCTAATGCAGCTCTCTTGGCAAATTTTCCCCATTGCATGCCGCATGGAGTTTGCCTGCCTTCATTAGCCCAAAAGGTTCAGAAATGTTTGACGTAAAACACCATTTCATATATTTGGTTTTAGATAGCAGTCCGTTTTGGATTTTTGTTGTATCTAAATGTATGTTGCCTGTTTGAAATAGCATCGCACTTGATATGTCGAAAAATATCTGTAATATCTGATTTTGGCTTATCCGGGGTTTAAAAGTGACACATAACACGTTTTCCTATAAATCAAGGCCTCGTATGCTACAGGCTGTGCACGTTAAATATGCAAACGAACTATCTTATGTAGGTTTCATTGAACGATGAGTTCTAAGCAAATTTTTAATATGTTTAGGCCTGAAAGCTATCTTTTGAAGAAGACAATCCCTCCTTCTGTAAGCGGTTCCCATTATAAACTTTATTTTAGCATGGAACCACATTTTTTTTACAATGACTCCAAAGTTATATTTTATCAAGTTGTGTCACTAGCGTTGTCCGTCCAGAAAATAGAACAGACTGGTCAAGTGTAGAGGTCAAATTTCGCATGTACTTATGCTTTTACCACTAAAAGGTTGCTACTCTTGACATACAAACAAACGACCCAATTAACTGAACAAAGTGTCCACCAACCTTATATAAGTAGACAAAACAAAATGTTTGCATAAAAGATGTGTCTTAGTACACTTTCACTTAGCTTGTAACGCAAGGGTCTTTACAATCTGTTCACAGCAACGTGGAATGTCTGGTCTCTGCCCAGTCTAATTAAAATCAGACCCCAATTTCGTTCGTTCGTTTTTTTTTTTTAAATCCGGTTTTTTAACCACTATATTTGGGTCTGAGAACCAGGCGCGGCAACAGCCGTTCACGTTAACTTTGACCTAACCTTAATGACCTTTGTTTTAACCAATCAGATCTTTGCCCTCTCCCGCGCTGGGATTTTGTTCGCGAACAATAGGTGCATTCTAGGATTCCTAAGTGCTGTAGACTAGTTTATCAGGTCATGTTTATCAAGGTAAGGTCAAAGTTAACGTGAACGGCTGTTGCCGCGCCTGGTTCTCAGACCCAAATGTAGTGGTTAAAAACCGGATTTAAAAAAAAACGAACGAACGAAATTAGGGTCTGATTTTAATTAGACTGGTCTCTGCCTGATAAAATATAAATGTTGCGTAGAGTCTCGGTGTCCAACGTAGGGTTATTGTTCGTTGTTGAACGTCTGAGGAGTATGAAGCCAGATTCTGATAACTTTATCCTACTTTAGCATATCCTAATAAACTTAATTTACATGAGATGAATTAGACTCAATAGATCAAAGTGAAATGGTCCTGTCTCATATTCAGCCTATGGACTGCTCTTCCGAAGCCCCGAACCATTACTGTGATGCAAAATTCCAAATTCCTCTCATTGCCTTGCCTTATAGTTAACGTTTGCTTCTAATGGATGCTGATATCGCAGACCAGTTAGTTGTTAATAGTTGTATTCTGAAGATCTTGACGGGTCAAATGACATGGCGGTGAAACTCGGACCAGAGTTTTCTTCATTCTTCCAAACTCGTTATGATCAAGGTTATTCTTTTTGACGGTGGTAGTTAAAAGGTAGTCGTCGGTTTGTTTTCATTAATACCACCTTCACATACACGATTTTTCTTACGAGTCCTTACGAATCACCAACTCGTAGTCCATCGGTTGTATCCGTAAATAACTCGCTTGTATCAGTAAACAACTCGCTTTTATCCGTAAATAACTCGTTATAACTCGCAGGCACCCCTGATTATCCGTAAAGCCCCTCTCCCACCTACAGGAGTTGCAAGCCGAGTACGTCCCGAGTAAAATTTGGATAAAAATCGGGAAACTCCATATATCCTCGGAGGAACTCGTAAAGAACTCCTGGTCAACTCGACACACTCGGTTGTAACTTGGCTGTATTCGTGAACACTCGCGGCTCTAGACAATTTTTTTAAACATGTTTAAAATTTTTGTCTAGAGCCGCGAGTGTTCACGAATACAGTCAAATTACAACCGAGTGTGTCGAGTTGACCAGGAGTTCTTTACGAGTTCCTTCCGAGGATATTAGGAGTTTGATGATTTTTATCCAAATTTTACTCGGCTTGCAACTCCTGTAGGTGGGAGAGGGGCTTAATAGTATCGTCAAATTTTTTGACATGTCAAAAATTTTCTTGCGATTGTCCACGAATAACATTATTCGTAATTAACTCGTAAATAAGTCTTAACAATCGACAAGTATCGTAAACTACTCGCAAGAATCCGTAAATGTCTCGTAAGCAATTTGTTTTACGATTTGTTACGGTGGCTTTACGGATTATTTAAGAGTAATTACGAGCACTTTACGTTTCAAAAAAAGTTATAACGAGCACTTAACGTATAGTTAAAAGTTATTACGACCACTTTAGGTATAGTTACGAGTGTTCTGCGAATACTTACGTATACTTTACGATTTGATGAAGTCTAAAAAAAAGCAGCAAAAAACGAACAGTTCCTATCATTTTCCATCAAGATGTCAAATAGTTCAGATCTTTTTGGATACAAAATTTACAAGCATGGCTCCAAAGAGGAAGAAACTCAACAACAAAAAGATGACACGGCCATCCACCCAAGAATCGCAGCCGCTTGAACCCGTGGTACACGAACATCCACCTTCCCTTGAAACACCGCAGATAGATCTTTATCCCACAGATGATGAAGACAGCGAAAATGAAGATGATGCAATAGCCAGTGACTCCTCAATCTCCAGAAGTGAGGTTCTACACGATGCTGAAGCGACTACCATGATTAGGTCAGCATCAACTCTGAGAAAGTTCTTATAACCAGAAGAATCGCCTTGGGCCAGCTCATGCAGAAGATGATCATACTGTCCAAAAAGGGTCCTGCGGGACAACCAGGTCCTGCACCAAAACCTTCTTCGTGCAGGATGCCTTCTCCTTGGCCTAGCTGTGTCTAATTCCTGCTGGATATCTTCTTCTTCCCTCTGGGCTAGTTGCAGAAGCAATTGTAGAAATCTTTGATATAACAGCAATCTGTTTCTCTCATATGCCATGTTCATTCGCTGATGATGTAAGTTGTCGAATGATGCTCAAACAAATTTGCATATTTTAATAGCAAAAAACAAAATGGCTGTCAAGAGTTATCGTAACTGACTTTTAACTTAACGTAAGATCATGTTTACAGGTCGTAATTTACACGTCAAGGCGTAGATGAATCGCAAAATTCCGTAAATTACTCGTAACAATCCATAAAAAGCTCTTATAATGTCGCAACATGCTCGTATTTATCGGTTGTACCTCGGAACATATCTTACATGTTTACCTTTTATTCCTCGCAATGCCTCGTAATAGCCCGTAAATGGCTCGTTATGGCCCGTTATTACTTGTAATCACTCTTAAATAGGTTGTAAAAGTGGCAAATTCGTAAGGATCCGTAAAAGATAAGTGAATTTGTGTGATTCGTAAGGACTCGTAAGAAAAATCGTGTATGTGAAGGTGGTATTAGTTAGATTATCTTCAAGATATTGGAAAGTCCTCATTAAAGCGATATAACCTCTTAGAATGAACACAACAATTAAGTTCTCAAACTTGGTCAATAAGAGTATAATATATTCATCAACAGTGTTCAAAGTATACAAACAGAATCAAATAAACACATAAAACTATGTAAATTTCCATATAATAACAGGTTATAATTGATAATTTTCAATTATTGTATATAAACATTGTTTTCTGAATTTATCAGATTATTTAGGTAATCTGTTGTATAGTTTTGCAACCAGGCAAGTCCCTTGGTGAATATAAACTCCTATTGACAAAATTTGAAAATTAGATTTTTTGTTCATTCTAAGACGTAGTATTCCTTTAACCAAGGTGCAGAAAAGAAGGACATAAAAATTCAGTTCATGACGCAAAGAACAGACTGAGTCCTTAACTCAACTCAATCATACATGTACTTGTAATATTGAAACAGCTATTGAACTTTTATTGCAGACGAATAATGACGAAAATGGAATGAAAATTGATACATATCAATCTATTAAACTGATATATTTCAAAATGTTATTGTTATTGACGTAAACATATATTGGACATGTGTTTATTTGAAATGTTATCTATGTAAATTACGTTATTGAACACCTCTGACCTCACTGAACCCATCAGATTTAGCCGGAAGACAAAAACTGTTCGACAAGATTTGTACATCTGTAAAGTTATAATTTTTGGTATGGGTTCATTATATTACTTTTATCGCGATTTTATATTGCAATGAGAAATATTTTGATGCATGTTCCTTTTGCAACGGATTTCGACATAATCTCTTCTAACCGTCGCTCCCACAACACGATAATCTTGACATTAAATTTGTCATTGGTAGAGAATTTAAATTTCAATCATAGTCATTTTATTGCGACCAAGAAATACTTACTTTTTTTGTATGGAATATTGTAAGTGTTTCTGTTTCGTTGTCTCCCCGTTTACAAGGTATGATATTAATAATCATAATTTCATAGCCATTTCCTCTGCTCCTCGTGGTGGTAGGGAGCCGCGGTGGCTCAGTGAGTTAGACGCAGTATACACGAAATAGCACGTTTTTTTAACAGTACATTTACTGTTATGTCAACAACTTTTTATTTTAACTTTTTAAGAGTATTTTACTCTATTATAATATGTATTTTCATATAAATTAATGTTTTGATTTATAGAATTTGAAATTATCTGTGATAGTGTTATATAATTTTTTGTTTTAATAATCATGATAATTGTGATATAAGTATGTAATATTATTCTATTATTTTGCATTGTATATGATTATCAATGTTTAATAAATATTTACAAGATAAAAAAAAAAAAAAAAAAAAAGACGCTTGCTCGCTAACCTGAAGGTCCAGGGTTCAATCCCGGCATGGGTCGAGATGATACCTTCGGATTTTTCAACCCGGTTTCCCCCTGTCAGTGATGCAGGTCGGAGGGGCTGACATGGAAAAGCGTCTAGTCGTTCGGATGGGACAATAAACCGAGGCCCCGTGTGCTATTGGCTGTGCACGTTAAAGATCCCTCGACAGTTGGAAATCGAAAATAAGAGCAGGCTAATGCCGCTGTCCTGGCAAAATTTCCCTCAGTGCACACTGCATGGCGTTTGCCCGTCCTCAATTAGCCCATATAGGTGCAGAAAGTAGGACGTAAAACTCCATTCATTTCATTTCATTTTCCTCGTGGTGGTAAAGATTAAGATCTAATTGTCAGCAACGGAGAAGAACCAGCTAGTCCACAATGTAGCTAATCATCTAATTGAATCTTTCTCGTCTTACAAACGCTGCTGTTCTACCTAGGCCTACTGTCTTTGGTTGGATTCGAAATCAACTCTTATCCCTGAAAATATGGTTCTAACGGAGCATTATGGTGCTTCACTACAAGTACACCAGGGCTTGATTAGTGTTCCTGGCCAAAGAGAAAGTTTCTACTTTGGAACTGCTTAAGCACGGTTACATGACACACAAATTATGGACAAATATGACAAATCTGTTTTTTTGTATTTTGGCTGCTTTGTTTAATCCGTGTGATTGTCCTTTTTCAGTGGCTCCTCCATCCGTCGGTTGAAAAAGTGTCGTCGGTAAAATTGAGTCGATACCGTATAAAGAATTGATATTCGGTTAAAGGGGACCAGTCTTCATTTTTTTTTGGTTGATTTGGGTCTTGAATATACTTAAGTATCCTTCAGAAGCACTAGAAATGTACGAAAATTGCATATTTCCTTCAAATATATCTTAAATTAGACATTTCTCCTTCTATTTATATAGATGACTTTTCTATATATTGCATAGTATCGCTAATGTGTAGTAGGGCATTATAACTTTCAAATGCTAATAATTATGGATGCATATGGATTTGAAGACTCAAATTTCAATGGTGAGTTGTGATAACCAGTACTAAATTGCTAAGCTAAAAAAGTCCCCGTTTCTGAGACTTGGAAAAATCGACCCACGAAAATGAAGCCTGTGCCACTTTAACAAAGTGTCTTACTAAGACATATTTTTAATTCAAATTTCATCCTTTCAAGTATCTTGATATTACATGGAGAGTTTATTGAAACCGTGTTTTACCCCACCTCTTGACAAGTAGTTCTCAATGGATAATCATAATAATCATGTTTATTCATTTATTGTTCAGTTATTTTTTAAACCCATGTGATATTGGATCACATTACAATAGGGAACTGGTACGGTAGTGTCGTAAAGACACCGTGATCAATGCAGTCGATGTAATTGCTTTCGGTTTCACAATTTTACCCTTCCTCATCAACTATGCAGGTCTTAAGGACTGATTGTTTGTGTGGGTATATCTTTTCTCCTTTTCAAGGTCGTCCAAAAATAAGGAGGAGTCAAAGGCAGTTTTGAAAGATGCATTATGAATACATATATAACGGTTATTTACCCCATATTATGCTCATCAGTGCAGAAGCTCTAGTGGTAAGGGGAAGTCAGCATTTTGGGATGTTGGTTTGGTTTTTGAATATATTTCAACACTCTACAGAAGTGTCAGAGTTGCAAGAAAATCGGACAATCTCTTACCTCGAACTATGAAATTAACTTGCACTTTTATATACAGTACCGTGCAATAAATATTCGTACAAAATGGCGGTGTGGTTACATTCGCTCTACGACCTTACATACTTGGACATCGCTTTGAAATTATTACAGAGGAGGAAAATCATCACCTATGTATCAGAAACGTTGGACGTGTCCAGGAGTACAATTAGCAAGTTTTAAGAAGCGTGTAGAACGAAGGGGGTACATAGTATACACCCGAGACGAGAAAGGCAACCCATTTATATGTACGAATTTATATTGCACGGTACTGTATTTTGTCTTTGGTCCAACCTAAATGCAAGCCGTATTTTTGTCAAAAGCAAGACATATGAGTTTAAAGGCTCGACATTATATGTTGTTATTTTTTTATTTCGGAGTTTTCATCAATAACACAAGAAAAAGCATTTTTTTTTATAATTTTCACAAAATCAATTTTTTTCCGAACTAGGAGTATTTTCAAAATGATTCCACTTATTGGCTGCAGTTACGGCTCTTTATTCGGAGATTAAGAAAAATCCTTTGTGGTTGTACACTACCGAAACGAAATCGACATTTATCTTTGTATTATCGAGGAAATAGTCGTAGAGCTCATGTGTAAATGATCCAAGAGAAGACTATATTATTGAACAAGTATTTTCAAGTGGTGTTTGGGTGTTGTTTCTTTATTTAAGGTTTGTTTTGTCAGTTGTACCAAGCAAATCAATTCACCACCTTTATAAGTATATCAATCTCATATTAGGTTTTCTTTCAATTTCACACCTTCAGATTATATTTTTAGTTTAATATGAAAAGAGAAGAAGTGTGATTTCGCCCACCACAGTTGTATTAGACGCCTTAAAACAAGTAGATTAGGGTACACCTAACTATGGACAATGGAGATTCAATAATGGTCAATAAGTTTATGATTCGCATTGTTATATTATGTCCAAATCCATTGTCTGCGAGTAGGGCGTAGTGCATGAGCCCGAATTCCAAATAGAATACAAACCACGCACTTTCTAATTGTGGATCTTAGGTAAGATAACGGCATAAAAGCCTATGCGTTTTCGATATATAAAGTATACTGTCTACATCGCACGAGGACTTGGTTTATTGCCACCTTCTGAAAGACTATACCTTGTAATCTTAGAGTTCACCAAATGTTTCCTCAAAATTAAAAATCCTCTTGACAAAAGTGACCATCTGAATTCTACGGCAGTGATATTTTCAAAGAAATAATATTTTGAAAATATAACCGTTTCTAAAAAAAAAACGTACAATATACCACATTAAATACTTTAATCAAAATACTTTAATTCCATGGTAATCTCTATTGGAATAAACTAACAACATAGGAGGTCGTTTTTGGAACGTTAATAATTTCAGATAGTTTCCATGATGATGGCGAAAGTGAAGGCGTAGAGGGATGAAGGGGATATTTTCCAACAAGAACTTTTCTGAAGAAATAATAAGTAGATAAAAAGATTTAATGTTGTGGAAGCAACGTTTAAATGTGATATTCCGTTGCTAAAGGAACATGACATATTGCAGGAACGAAATAACAGCTGCTGCTGGTATAAACTACGAGTAATAACCGATCACGTCCACGCTACAAACCGTCTTTTCATCACAACCTACAATCTGTACATTACTGAAGTCCTAATAACGTATTATTATGTATGTGTTAGGTAGATTAAATTGATTATTACGCTACTAACAAAAATAAGACCGGACGAAATAGACCACCTTGTGATAGGGACAGCCAAATCTTCGTTTGTAAAGACCTTTTGAACAAAATTAAGTTATTGAGTTATTAAGGCGACTAATCGGCGAGGGGAAGAATAGTCATTGCCAAAGAAAACGATCTCTATATTGTTATAAATGTAGAATTTTACAAATTATGGTGTGAAATATTCCTAAATAGTAGTGGAAATCCAAATTAAAGAAATCTGATCATTTACGGTAGATACTCATTTAGCCGAACTGTTGATGTGTCTATAATAATGCTGTATTATTTTCTCATTAGGTCCCATCCAATTCAACTTCAATTGCATGGAGGGGCTGGCATGGGGAAGTGGATGGGACAATAAACCTAGGCCCTATGTGCTGCAGGTTGTGCACGCTAAAGATCTCTTAACAATTGGAAATTGAAAATAAGAGAAGGCTTATGCCACTGTCCTCGCAAAATGTCACTAGGCCCTATAGGAGCTGAAAAGGAGGGTTAGTCTCCATTAAATTAGCATTTTGACATAAGTTCACTCTATGGGTCTCTCAGCCTCTGCTCATACGCCCCAAGTCCAACGTCAACACCAATTTCCTATAATAATTATCTGGTTAGGGCTGTATATCTGACACACCTTTTGCCATTAAGGGATGAGCTCTTATCAATTCCAGAAAACTAGTTTTAGTCGGAGCAATGAACTCACTGAACGGAAGCGAATTATCATTTAACGCCCTTACAATACACTAATATCAACTCTAGAATAACAGACTAACAAGTATGGGTGTTTACAACACGTAGTGTGTTTCACAGATAACTGTTACTTGACCTCAGATGATGACCCTCATGCTTGGAGTTGTTACAATTGTCACAGCCTGTTGTCACTGACTAATCTTGACTATTTACAGAGCTGTTCGGTAGTGAGATCCTAGAACATTGTAATAACATTGTTACAACGTTATCGTATGATAAAAGAACAGAATTAAAACATTAAGTTTCGTATTTCGTGTACATATTCCAGGTGGTATTTTATTAACAAAAAATTAATTTATTTACAACTTAGCAATAATGATAATAATTAACAACACTTTATTAAAGGAATTTTAAAGAGGTTTTCTAAATTTTGTATGTGTACTGAGAGCACTGACAGCATCAATTCGCACCATTCCAAATTGTAATATGACGTCGATGGTTCCTGCAATTCTAGTCTACTACGTATACGGCATCGGTTTACCTTGTCCGTATACTTCGTCCCGCATGCAAAGCTAGTCGGTATTCTGTCTGCACTCCTACGACAAGGTTTATGATCAAATTGTGAACAAACTATAAGTTGAATTCGGCAAATTTTGCACTTTATGCATAGACCAACATATCCACACTAAAGTCCATTAAAGTCAGCACGTAGTTCTGTTTATTAATTAGATCGATTTGCAGTAAGTTTCGGTTTGACAATTTGATTAGCTGCTATTTATAATGTATGCGCTGTGATTGGCTGTCTTGATTTGTCACAGCTATTGTATATACTAAGTCAAGCTGGACACTGTATCGTAGTAAATCAGAGTCCAGGGCTGGACTACTGCAATTCTTCTAAATTAAGTGTTTGATGACCTCACACCCGCGAAGGTCTTCTGTGATACAAGCATATTTTGAGAGTGTGACGTAATCAAAGACATGGAATTACTCGTGCCACCGTCGTCTGATTGCAAATTTATGCTTTCAGAATCCCCGATACACATACCAATGGTAGAAAACCTCTTTACAAACTCTTTAGTTATGTGTATGAGATGGACAGATTATGTTGCTGTGATCGAGATCGAATGAGGAACAGAAAATCTCAAATAAAAAGAAGTTTAAGTATATTTCTATGTACAAATAGTTGAAACAGAAATATACAAATTTGCGCAGATTATGTTGTCGTTCCAAATCTGCAGTTCCTGTAAAGATAAATGCTGACCTATCTGAAACTAAGGAACCATAAAAGGCACCATAAGTGTCTGAGATACGGGTACAAATCCCATATAATCGAATTTCTAAATTTTACCAAAACCATGATGGGGCATAATATAACTCCGTAAAAGCATCCAATAGTAATTTTATTGGTTCACTTCTAATGGTATTATATGCAATATACTTATGAGTTATGCTTGGTCTTTTTACCAGTATGCAATATACTTCAGATATCAAAGATAACCACTTGATGAAGTAAAGGCCAATATGTAGGCTATGATAATTATAAACACTAACCTAATTTACATAATACGTAATGGCCTTGATCATTAAAGATAAACACTTAATATAGTTCAGATCTGAATTCGCCTTATAATCGTAAGTGTAAATTAGAAGCTTTGTGTAAGATTTGTTAGTGTAAAGTATTATCCTTTTAACACCTTGTGTGTTTCGTGAGCGCACGTGTTCATTTCAAAAGACTTAGATTTGTTGACTGTAGCAAGGTTCAAGTGATTTTCGAGTAACGAGCCAACTCTTGAGTTATATTGCGATTCAGTTTTCACTTTTAATCCATCTATTTACTATGATATTTATTGTTATTGCGGATTATTGTCACCCTGCTCTTTACTGGTTTACACCGAACAACCCGTTAGGTAGATTCCGATATAAGGATGTCTTCAAGACCCCTCTCAATTCTTAAAACAGCAAATAATATTTCCATATCCAGCTGTTATGGTTAACCAAATGACGATTCTGTATCACAAGCAGGGGCGCCGGAACCACGGGGGCAAAGGGGGCGACTGCCCCCCCCCCCCCCCCATACTAAGGGGGGGGGGGGGGGAACATGTGCACTTTTTGTCACGGAGACACGGACAATTTGTTCCAGCAAAATTTGTTGTGTCCCTATGCCCCAAAATATAGGCATGACGTACGTTCTGGTATACCTAAGAAGTGATCTAAGAAGCTCTAAAATACAAACCCCCAGACCGGAAGGTTCCCTCGCTTCGCTCGGTCACATAGTGCCCTTTATATCACAGCTCCGCCCCCGCCTAACATTTCCTTCCGGCGCCCCTGATCACAAGATGTTACCTGTTAACCAAATGATGATTCTGTATCACAAGATGTTCACCAGTTAACCAAATGATGATTATGATAATTGCATCACAAGACGTTCACCAGTTAACCAAATGATGATTGTGATGATTACGTCACAAGATGTTCACCAGTTAACCAAATGATGATTGTGATGATTACGTCACAAGACGTTCACCAGTTAACCAAATGATGATTGTGATGATTACGTCACAAGATGTTCACCAGTTAACCAAATGATGGTTGTGATAATTGCATCACAAGACGTTCACCAGTTAACCAAATAATGATAGCACCACAAGATGTTCATCAGTTAACCAAATGATGATTCTGTTTCACAAGATCTTCACCAGTTAACCAAATGATGATTCTGTATCACAAGATGTTCACCAGTTAACCACATGATGATTCTGTATCACAAGATGTTCACCAGTTAACCAAATGATGATTGTGATGATTACGTCACAAGACGTTCACCAGTTAACCAAATGATGATTGTGATGATTGCATCACAAGACGTTCACCAGTTAACCAAATAATGATAGCACCACAAGATGTTCATCAGTTAACCAAATGATGATTCTGTTTCACAAGATCTTCACCAGTTAACCAAATGATGATTCTGTATCACAAGATGTTCACCTGGTAAGCAAATGATGATTCTGTATCACAAGATGTTCACCAGTTAACCAAATGATGATTATATATCACAAGATGTTCACCAGTTAACCAAATGATGATTCTTTATCACAAAATGTTCACCAGTTAACAAAATGATGATTCTGTATCACAAGATGTTCACCAGTTAACAAAATGATGATTATATATCACAAGATGTTCACCAGTTAACCAAATGATGATTCTTTATCACAAGATGTTCACCTGGTAAGCAAATGATGATTCTGTATCACAAGATGTTCATCAGTTAACCAAATGATGATTCTGTATCACAAGATCTTCACCAGTTAACCAAATGATGATTCTGTATCACAAGATGTTTACCTGTTAACCAAATGATGATTCTGTATGACAAGATGTTCACCAGTTAACCACATGATGATTCTGTATCACAAGATGTTTACCTGTTAACCAAATGATGATTCTGTATCACAAGATGTTCACCAGTTAACCACATGATGATTCTGTATCACAAGATGTTCACCAGTTAACCACATGATGATTCTGTATCACAAGATGTTTACCTGTTAACCAAATGATGATTCTGTATGACAAGATGTTCACCAGTTAACCACATGATGATTCTGTATCACAAGATGTTTACCTGTTAACCAAATGATGATTCTGTATGACAAGATGTTCACCAGTTAACCACATGATGATTCTGTATCACAAGATTTCACCAGTTAACCAAATGATGATTCTGTATCTCAAGATGTTCACCAGTTAACCAAATGATGATTCTGTATCACAAGATTTCACCAGTTAACCAAATGATGATTCTGTATGACAAGATGTTCACCAGTCAACCAAATGATGATTATGTATCACAAGATGTTCCCCAGTTAACCAAATGATGATTGTGATGATTGTTTCACAAGATGTTTACCTGTTAACCAAATGATGATTCTGTATCTCAAGATGTTCCCCAGTTAACCAAATGATGATTCTGTATTACAAGATGTTCATCAGTTAACCAAATGATGATTCTGTATTACAAGATGTTCACCAGTTAACCAAATGATGATTCTGTATCTCAAGATGTTCACCAGTTAACCAAATGATGATTCTGTATTACAAGATGTTCACCAGTTAACCAAATGATGATTCTGTATCACAAGATTTCACCAGTTAACCAAATGATGATTCTGTATCACAAGATGTTCACCAGTTAACCACATGATGATTCTGTATCATGAATGATCACCAGTTAACTAAATTATGATTCTGCAATCAGTTCGCCAAATAATGATTCTGTATCACGAATGTTTATCAGTTAACCAAATGATGATTCTGCAATCAGTTCGCCAAGTGATGATTCTGCAATCAGTTCGCCAAATGATGATTCTGCAATTAGTTCGCCAAATAATGATTCTGTATCATGAATGTTTATCAGTTAACCAAATGATGATTCTGCAATCAGTTCGCCAAGTGATGATTCAGTATCGTGAGCTTTTCACCAGTGAACTAAATGATGATTCTGCATCACAAGATGTTTACCAATGAACTTAGTGACGTGCGTACCGTGGACGTCTTTTCATCAGACCTTAGTTACAAAAACTTGTGTTAACTGTTCGTGAGTCCAAATTAAGGGTTTTCTATGGTGCCTGATATCGTCCTTTTTCGATCTTCGCACTTTTGCGTTATGAAGACAAAAAAAATAAAAAAATCGATGCAAAGATGCGAAGTTGTCTGGCTCAAAACGGTCACTTCGCATCTTCGCGTTGTCATTTTTTACTCGAGTCAAAAAGCGAAGATACGAAGATGCGAAGCAAATAACCTTCGCATCTTCGCTTTTCATTTTTCATTTTACTTTATAATTTTCATAATTTCAAGACGCGAAGATGCAAAGTGGCCGCTTTGAACCAGTCATCTTCGCATCTTCGTATCTTCGCGTTATCATATTTTCGAAATTGATATATAAAAAATGTAACACAAAGATGCGAAGATGCGAAGATGACTGGCTCAAAGCGGCCACTTCGCATCTTCGCATTTTGAAATTGAAAAGCGAAGATGCGAAGGCAATTTGCTTCGTATCTTAGTATCTTCGCTTTTTGACTCGAATAAAAAATGACAACGCGAAGATACGAAGTGGCCGTTTTGAGCCAGACAACTTCGCATCGTCGCTTTTCATTTTTTTTGTCTTCATAACGCAAAAGTGCGAAGATCGAAAAAGGACGATATCAGCCACCATAGTTTTCTTCCATTTGACAAAATATATTTTATCCGTACTAAGAAAGAAAGTTTCACAATTTTCACATCAGTATATTAATTACGTTTCAAATGCGATCGTTTTAATTCTTTTTCTCTTTCGTGTGACCGATATTCTGGTTTTGATCAGTCAGCTGGTTGAATGATTTGAAGGATATTTAAGAGTGAATTGTTTATTCTCGGTAACTTTGTGTTAATTGTTATTTATTCTCACTCAACTTGAAACTTCATTAATATTCAACTCAGTACTAATTTCAATTTACTGGTCAACGCTAATGTTGTTTAACGTTTCATATGTCACTTTTAGCCACGAGTGTTGTTTTTGAAGACGATTTGTAGGTTGAAATGTAAAAGGTTTTGGAATATTGAGGACTTGCAAACACAACGCATGTATTGTGTGAAATAGATTTTCGATTTCAAACTATCGAGATATTTAATATGCAGAGCCTGTAGCACACGGAGCCATTGTCCCATCTGAACGACTTTTCATGTTATCCCCTCAAACGGTTGAAATTCCGTTTTCCAATTTTCTCGATGAAAATGGGTTATAAGAATTAAAAATTTGCAAGAAATCAGATTTATCTTGGTTTAATTTCTATGAGCCTGTGGAAGCTCCTATGCTGAAAAATGATAGTTCTTTGAGTGTGGAGATTGCTCAGTTACGAATCAATGCAAATTTTGAGTGTAGCTATTTGGTCTCCAGTTAAAGGAAAAGATCGAAATATTGTAGGTCTTATCCAAGTCGATAATGGCTCATATAGGGAATGTTGAAGAGCTCACAAAGCCAAAGCAAGTTTAAGTAGGGGTATAAGTGAAGTATGTGCAGTTCTTGTACCTCTGAAGACTATTTTCATGTATTCATCCAAATCAACCCTAAAAAAGCTGAATATTACCATTAAAAACATTATTAGCTATATTGTATGCGGTCTGCAGCAATTGAGTTTCAGGGACTCCCAAGGTGAGGTGCCGTCGTGGTATTTTTTGCAATGAAGCTTAGCAAGCTGTATAGATCACATTATAGCCATAAGAGCACGTCACTCTTTACAAGAAGAAAGAAGATCCAATCACGAACGATCCCAACCGTAAAACAAATCTCGAAATCCATGCGAACACATTGGCAATATATTGGTAACATTCATTTGAGGATGTATATCAATAAATGAGTAAATATTTCATAATGAAAAGTGGTATCAGCAATCAGGTGTCTAGAAGAGTTAGCATAGGCCTACGCCACACCCGCCACCGCTGCCCAATGATCTTACATCAATAGTGATTTCTGATCCAAAATCAATTTTGTAAGTTTGAAAGCAGTTAAATTTATAAAATTCAACATTAAGGGAGAGAACTCTGTCAAAAAAATGTTTGTTCACTGTAATAATTGGGTCAAAACATTACGGGAGATAACTCCTAACGAAACCTTGAAGTTTAATTAGTATGTCTGAATTATGTAGACAGTCAAAGAAGCCCAGAGTCATGAAGAAGAACGAAGAAACAAGAAACAGAACACCATAGGAGCACATTGCTCCTCACTCAACGTCTGCGATATGGTAATTTTGACCGAAGCGGACACCATCTTACCAAGAAGGTTAGGTTATGTAGCCTACAAATTGTGAGTATGTCAGTTGACCATCTATAATAGAAACATGAGTAAGTCAGTAACCTAGTGATATTTAACCTGACAAGGTAAAGTGTAACCTGACCAACTGTTGTAATCTATGTAATCCACAATGTATACCACTAGACAAACCAGTTGGTGACATAACAATGACTACTTGTTAATTCTTTACAAAATTCAGGTTGATTTGTTCATTCATAAAACTAGTAAAACCGACTTCTTTAGTTGTCCAACGAGTGGGAAGACCCACTAGTCCGGAAGTTTCGTTCCCACAAACACATGATGTAGAATTACAGCAACACAGTAACTCGACCGCCTGCGTTACGTACAGGTGACCAATAACAGGGGCGGATACAGGATTTGACGTTAGGGGGGAGGGGGGAGGGAGAACTATTTGAGGTTAAAATAATCAAAGTTATTGAAATATTTTCTAGAGTGGGTGCAATGTAGATAGATATCTTGCCAAGCGAAGTGTGGCGAGAAACATTTGTGGTAAAATGGTGCGGACAACCCATGCTTTGCAAAGTTTAGGGGGGGGGGTGCGCATGCCCGCCACGCCCCCGCCTAAATCCGCCCCTGAATAACGCGGTTCAAGGGTCGGTTGGGACGCTACACTAAGTACTAGTCCGATTACAAATTATTTATGAATACATGTACATCAAATTCATTGAAAAATTTGTATAAGTTTTTCTAAATCAGAATAGAATACTAAGGAATAATAAGGAAAGGAAGAGCCTTGAGTCGAATATACATTATTATACTCGTCTCACGTCTTGGGCAATGGAATAGGGGCCTAAGGAAATCAACTGATGAGAGCCGCCCAGTTTGCCCCTGATTCGACTTATTTGGTCGTGAATGTTATATATATGCAATATTAGTAAGATACACTTAGGATATGATTCCACTCCTTCAGATTCATATGTTTATCTGAAGGTGAGACTATAGCTTTCTTTACTGTCAATGTTTATATCTAAAGGGGAATAACTCTTCCAATTACCCAAATTATTGTAATTGCTAGAATCTGATTAATTAATTGAAAAAATATGGAGAACATAGAATATAGATAATTTTAAATAATGATATGAAGTTAGTTCATATATATAAGAAGTTTGGGAACTTTATTTTTCGATTTCCATGAGAGTGAAGAACTTATCGCACAAAATGATTTGCACTATTGAATACAAAATTGAGACAAATGGTTTTCTATGCTCTTATTCTTACCCCAATTCTAAATCTTGTAAAAAAAAAATGTCCTATTTTAAAATATCATTTTTCTTAAAACATATCCTTGGGCTGTAATGATAAACAAAATGATAATGGTTATTGAATTTCACATAATAAAATAACATCATTTGATACTGTCATAACAACATCAATCACAGCTTAGAAATAAATATCATTTGTTATTTAAGATTTGACTGATGGTCCTATATACCCGAAAATGTTATAGGTTACCTACTTTTAAAGCGATACCACCTCTTAGAATGAACAAAAAACTTAAGTTATTACCTACTTTTAAAGCGATACCACCTCTTAGAATGAACAAAAAACTTAAGTTATTACCTACTTTTAAAGCGATACGACCTCTTAGAATGAACAAAAAACTTAAGTTATTACCTACTTTTAAAGCGATACCACCTCTTAGAATGAACAAAAAACTTAAGTTATTACCTACTTTGAAAGCGATACCACCTCTTAGAATGAACAAAAAACTTAAGTTATTACCTACTTTGAAAGCGATACCACCTCTTAGAATGAACAAAAAACTTAAGTTATTACCTACTTTGAAAGCGATACCACCTCTTAGAATGAACAAAAAACTTAAGTTATTACCTACTTTTAAAGCGATACCACCTCTTAGAATGAACAAAAAACTTAAGTTATTACCTTCTTTTAAAGCGATACCACCTCTTAGAATGAACAAAAAACTTAAGTTATTACCTACTTTTAAAGCGATGCCACCTCTTAGAATGAACAAAAATCTTAAGTTATTACCTACTTTTAAAGCGATGCTACCTCTTAGAATGAACAAAAAACTTAAGTTATTACCTACTTTTAAAGCGATACCACCTCTTAGAATGAACAAAAAACTTAAGTTATTACCTTCTTTTAAAGCGATACCACCTCTTAGAATGAACAAAAAACTTAAGTTATTACCTACTTTTAAAGCGATACCACCTCTTAGAATGAACAAAAAACTTAAGTTATTACCTACTTTTAAAGCGATACCACCTCTTAGAATGAACAAAAAACTTAAGTTATTACCTACTTTTAAAGCGATACCACCTCTTAGAATAAACAAAAAACTTAAGTTATTACCTACTTTTAAAGCGATACCACCTCTTAGAATGAACAAAAAACTTAAGTTATTACCTAAATGTTATAGGTTACCTACTTTTAAAGCGATACCACCTCTTAAAATGAACAAATAACTTAAGTTATTACCTACTTTTAAAGCGACACCACCTCTTAAAATGAACAAAAAACTTAAGTTATTACCTACTTTTAAAGCGATACCACCTCTTAGAATGAACAAAAAACTTAAGTTATTACCTACATTTAAAGCGATACCACCTCTTAGAATGAACAAAAAACTTAAGTTATTACCTACTTTTAAAGCGATACCACCTCTTAGAATGAACAAAAAACTTAAGTTATTACCTACTTTTAAAGCGATACAACCTCTTAAAATGAACAAAATAGTTATTACCTACTTTTAAAGCGATACCACCTCTTAGAATGAACACAAAACTTAAGTTATTACCTACATTTAAAGCGATACCACCTCTTAGAATGAACAAAAAACTTAAGTTATTACCTACTTTTAAAGCGATACCACCTCTTAGAATGAACAAAAAACTTAAGTTATTACCTACTTTTAAAGCGATACCACCTCTTAGAATGAACAAAAAACTTAAGTTATTACCTACTTTTAAAGCGATACCACCTCTTAGAATGAACAAAAAACTTAAGTTATTACCTACTTTTAAAGCGATACGACCTCTTAGAATGAACAAAAAACTTAAGTTATTACCTACTTTTAAAGCGATACCACCTCTTAGAATGAACAAAAAACTTAAGTTATTACCTACTTTGAAAGCGATACCACCTCTTAGAATGAACAAAAAACTTAAGTTATTACCTACTTTGAAAGCGATACCACCTCTTAGAATGAACAAAAAACTTAAGTTATTACCTACTTTGAAAGCGATACCACCTCTTAGAATGAACAAAAAACTTAAGTTATTACCTAATTTTAAACCGATACCACCTCTTAGAATGAACAAAAAACTTAAGTTATTACCTTCTTTTAAAGCGATACCACCTCTTAGAATGAACAAAATAGTTATTACCTACTTTTAAAGCGATACCACCTCTTAGAATGAACAAAAAACTTAAGTTATTACCTACATTTAAAGCGATACCACCTCTTAGAATGAACAAAAAACTTAAGTTATTACCTACTTTTAAAGCGATACCACCTCTTAGAATGAACAAAAAACTTAAGTTATTACCTACTTTTAAAGCGATACCACCTCTTAGAATAAACAAAAAACTTAAGTTATTACCTACTTTTAAAGCGATACCACCTCTTAGAATGAACAAAAAACTTAAGTTATTACCTAAATGTTATAGGTTACCTACTTTTAAAGCGATACCACCTCTTAAAATGAACAAATAACTTAAGTTATTACCTACTTTTAAAGCGACACCACCTCTTAAAATGAACAAAAAACTTAAGTTATTACCTACTTTTAAAGCGATACCACCTCTTAGAATGAACAAAAAACTTAAGTTATTACCTACATTTAAAGCGATACCACCTCTTAGAATGAACAAAAAACTTAAGTTATTACCTACTTTTAAAGCGATACCACCTCTTAGAATGAACAAAAAACTTAAGTTATTACCTACTTTTAAAGCGATACAACCTCTTAAAATGAACAAAATAGTTATTACCTACTTTTAAAGCGATACCACCTCTTAGAATGAACACAAAACTTAAGTTATTACCTACATTTAAAGCGATACCACCTCTTAGAATGAACAAAAAACTTAAGTTATTACCTACTTTTAAAGCGATACCACCTCTTAGAATGAACAAAAAACTTAAGTTATTACCTACTTTTAAAGCGATACCACCTCTTAGAATGAACAAAAAACTTAAGTTATTACCTACTTTTAAAGCGATACCACCTCTTAGAATGAACAAAAAACTTAAGTTATTACCTACTTTTAAAGCGATACGACCTCTTAGAATGAACAAAAAACTTAAGTTATTACCTACTTTTAAAGCGATACCACCTCTTAGAATGAACAAAAAACTTAAGTTATTACCTACTTTGAAAGCGATACCACCTCTTAGAATGAACAAAAAACTTAAGTTATTACCTACTTTGAAAGCGATACCACCTCTTAGAATGAACAAAAAACTTAAGTTATTACCTACTTTGAAAGCGATACCACCTCTTAGAATGAACAAAAAACTTAAGTTATTACCTACTTTTAAAGCGATACCACCTCTTAGAATGAACAAAAAACTTAAGTTATTACCTTCTTTTAAAGCGATACCACCTCTTAGAATGAACAAAAAACTTAAGTTATTACCTACTTTTAAAGCGATGCCACCTCTTAGAATGAACAAAAATCTTAAGTTATTACCTACTTTTAAAGCGATGCTACCTCTTAGAATGAACAAAAAACTTAAGTTATTACCTACTTTTAAAGCGATACCACCTCTTAGAATGAACAAAAAACTTAAGTTATTACCTTCTTTTAAAGCGATACCACCTCTTAGAATGAACAAAAAACTTAAGTTATTACCTACTTTTAAAGCGATACCACCTCTTAGAATGAACAAAAAACTTAAGTTATTACCTACTTTTAAAGCGATACCACCTCTTAGAATAAACAAAAAACTTAAGTTATTACCTACTTTTAAAGCGATACCACCTCTTAGAATGAACAAAAAACTTAAGTTATTACCTAAATGTTATAGGTTACCTACTTTTAAAGCGATACCACCTCTTAAAATGAACAAATAACTTAAGTTATTACCTACTTTTAAAGCGACACCACCTCTTAAAATGAACAAAAAACTTAAGTTATTACCTACTTTTAAAGCGATACCACCTCTTAGAATGAACAAAAAACTTAAGTTATTACCTACATTTAAAGCGATACCACCTCTTAGAATGAACAAAAAACTTAAGTTATTACCTACTTTTAAAGCGATACCACCTCTTAGAATGAACAAAAAACTTAAGTTATTACCTACTTTTAAAGCGATACAACCTCTTAAAATGAACAAAATAGTTATTACCTACTTTTAAAGCGATACCACCTCTTAGAATGAACAAAAAACTTAAGTTATTACCTACATTTAAAGCGATACCACCTCTTAGAATGAACAACAAACTTAAGTTATTACCTACTTTTAAAGCGATACCACCTCTTAGAATGAACAAAAAACTTAAGTTATTACCTACTTTTAAAGCGATACCACCTCTTAGAATGAACAAAAAACTTAAGTTATTACCTACTTTTAAAGCGATACCACCTCTTAGAATGAACAAAAAACTTAAGTTATTACCTACTTTTAAAGCGATACCACCTCTTAGAATGAACAAAAAACTTTAGTTATTACCTACTTTTAAAGCGATACCACCTCTTAGAATGAACAAAAAACTTAAGTTATTACCTACTTTGAAAGCGATACCACCTCTTAGAATGTACAAAAAACTTAAGTTATTACCTACTTTTAAAGCGATACCACCTCTTAGAATGAACAAAAAACTTAAGTTATTACCTACTTTTAAAGCGATACCACCTCTTAGAATGAACAAAAAACTTAAGTTATTACCTACTTTTAAAGCGATACCACCTCTTAGAATGAACAAAAAACTTAAGTTATTACCTTCTTTTAAAGCGATACCACCTCTTAGAATGAACAAAAAACTTAAGTTATTACCTACTTTTAAAGCGATGCCACCTCGTAGAATGAACAAAAATCTTAAGTTATTACCTACTTTTAAAGCGATACTACCTCTTAGAATGAACAAAAAACTTAAGTTATTACCTACTTTTAAAGCGATACCACCTCTTAGAATGAACAAAAAACTTAAGTTATTACCTTCTTTTAAAGCGATACCACCTCTTAGAATGAACAAAAAACTTAAGTTATTACCTACTTTTAAAGCGATACCACCTCTTAGAATGAACAAAAAACTTAAGTTATTACCTACTTTTAAAGCGATACCACCTCTTAGAATGAACAAAAAACTTAAGTTATTACCTACTTTTAAAGCGATACCACCTCTTAGAATAAACAAAAAACTTAAGTTATTACCTACTTTTAAAGCGATACCACCTCTTAGAATGAACAAAAAACTTAAGTTATTACCTACTTTTAAAGCGATACAACCTCTTAAAATGAACAAAATAGTTATTACCTACTTTTAAAGCGATACCACCTCTTAGAATGAACAAAAAACTTAAGTTATTACCTACTTTTAAAGCGATACCACCTCTTAGAATGAACAAAAAACTTAAGTTATTACCTACTTTTAAAGCGATACCACCTCTTAGAATGAACAAAAAACTTAAGTTATTACCTACTTTTAAAGCGATACCACCTCTTAGAATAAACAAAAAACTTAAGTTATTACCTACTTTTAAAGCGATACCACCTCTTAGAATGAACAAAAAACTTAAGTTATTACCTACTTTTAAAGCGATACAACCTCTTAAAATGAACAAAATAGTTATTACCTACTTTTAAAGCGATACCACCTCTTAGAATGAACAAAAAACTTAAGTTATTACCTACATTTAAAGCGATACCACCTCTTAGAATGAACAAAAAACTTAAGTTATTACCTACTTTTAAAGCGATACCACCTCTTAGAATGAACAAAAAACTTAAGTTATTACCTACTTTTAAAGCGATACCACCTCTTAGAATGAACAAAAAACTTAAGTTATTACCTACTTTTAAAGCGATACCACCTCTTAGAATGAACAAAAAACTTAAGTTATTACCTACTTTTAAAGCGATACCACCTCTTAGAATGAACAAAAAACTTTAGTTATTACCTACTTTTAAAGCGATACCACCTCTTAGAATGAACAAAAAACTTAAGTTATTACCTACTTTGAAAGCGATACCACCTCTTAGAATGTACAAAAAACTTAAGTTATTACCTACTTTTAAAGCGATACCACCTCTTAGAATGAACAAAAAACTTAAGTTATTACCTACTTTTAAAGCGATACCACCTCTTAGAATGAACAAAAAACTTAAGTTATTACCTACTTTTAAAGCGATACCACCTCTTAGAATGAACAAAAAACTTAAGTTATTACCTACTTTTAAAGCGATACGACCTCTTAGAATGAACAAAAAACTTAAGTTATTACCTACTTTTAAAGCGATACCACCTCTTAGAATGAACAAAAAACTTAAGTTATTACCTACTTTGAAAGCGATACCACCTCTTAGAATGAACAAAAAACTTAAGTTATTACCTACTTTGAAAGCGATACCACCTCTTAGAATGAACAAAAAACTTAAGTTATTACCTACTTTGAAAGCGATACCACCTCTTAGAATGAACAAAAAACTTAAGTTATTACCTACTTTTAAAGCGATACCACCTCTTAGAATGAACAAAAAACTTAAGTTATTACCTACTTTTAAAGCGATACCACCTCTTAGAATGAACAAAAAACTTAAGTTATTACCTACTTTTAAAGCGATACGACCTCTTAGAATGAACAAAAAACTTAAGTTATTACCTACTTTTAAAGCGATACCACCTCTTAGAATGAACAAAAAACTTAAGTTATTACCTACTTTGAAAGCGATACCACCTCTTAGAATGAACAAAAAACTTAAGTTATTACCTACTTTGAAAGCGATACCACCTCTTAGAATGAACAAAAAACTTAAGTTATTACCTACTTTGAAAGCGATACCACCTCTTAGAATGAACAAAAAACTTAAGTTATTACCTACTTTTAAAGCGATACCACCTCTTAGAATGAACAAAAAACTTAAGTTATTACCTTCTTTTAAAGCGATACCACCTCTTAGAATGAACAAAAAACTTAAGTTATTACCTACTTTTAAAGCGATGCCACCTCTTAGAATGAACAAAAATCTTAAGTTATTACCTACTTTTAAAGCGATGCTACCTCTTAGAATGAACAAAAAACTTAAGTTATTACCTACTTTTAAAGCGATACCACCTCTTAGAATGAACAAAAAACTTAAGTTATTACCTTCTTTTAAAGCGATACCACCTCTTAGAATGAACAAAAAACTTAAGTTATTACCTACTTTTAAAGCGATACCACCTCTTAGAATGAACAAAAAACTTAAGTTATTACCTACTTTTAAAGCGATACCACCTCTTAGAATGAACAAAAAACTTAAGTTATTACCTACTTTTAAAGCGATACCACCTCTTAGAATAAACAAAAAACTTAAGTTATTACCTACTTTTAAAGCGATACCACCTCTTAGAATGAACAAAAAACTTAAGTTATTACCTAAATGTTATAGGTTACCTACTTTTAAAGCGATACCACCTCTTAAAATGAACAAATAACTTAAGTTATTACCTACTTTTAAAGCGACACCACCTCTTAAAATGAACAAAAAACTTAAGTTATTACCTACTTTTAAAGCGATACCACCTCTTAGAATGAACAAAAAACTTAAGTTATTACCTACATTTAAAGCGATACCACCTCTTAGAATGAACAAAAAACTTAAGTTATTACCTACTTTTAAAGCGATACCACCTCTTAGAATGAACAAAAAACTTAAGTTATTACCTACTTTTAAAGCGATACAACCTCTTAAAATGAACAAAATAGTTATTACCTACTTTTAAAGCGATACCACCTCTTAGAATGAACAAAAAACTTAAGTTATTACCTACATTTAAAGCGATACCACCTCTTAGAATGAACAAAAAACTTAAGTTATTACCTACTTTTAAAGCGATACCACCTCTTAGAATGAACAAAAAACTTAAGTTATTACCTACTTTTAAAGCGATACCACCTCTTAGAATGAACAAAAAACTTAAGTTATTACCTACTTTTAAAGCGATACCACCTCTTAGAATGAACAAAAAACTTAAGTTATTACCTACTTTTAAAGCGATACCACCTCTTAGAATGAACAAAAAACTTAAGTTATTACCTACTTTTAAAGCGATACCACCTCTTAGAATGAACAAAAAACTTAAGTTATTACCTACTTTGAAAGCGATACCACCTCTTAGAATGAACAAAAAACTTAAGTTATTACCTACTTTGAAAGCGATACCACCTCTTAGAATGAACAAAAAACTTAAGTTATTACCTACTTTGAAAGCGATACCACCTCTTAGAATGAACAAAAAACTTAAGTTATTACCTCCTTTTAAAGCGATACCATCTCTGAATGAACAAAAAAAATTAAGTTCTCAAACTTGGACAATAAGAGTATATATTTCATCAAAGGTGTCCAAAATATACAAACATAATCAAATAAACCCATAAAACTATGTATAGTTCCATACAATTACAGATCATTATTGAAAAATGCTTAAAATTTGAGTAAGTGTTTTTCACTTATTGTATTAAAAGTAATTTTCTGGATTTATCAGATTATTTAGGTAATCTGTTGTATAGTTATCCCCTGATAAAAATACACTCCTATTGACCAAGTTTGAAAATTTAGAATTTTTGATCATTTTAAAAGTTTATATTCCTTTAAAGGGTGGTAAGGAGGTTTTCTAAATTGTGTATGTGTACTGGGGACACTTATAGCATCATCTTGTTCCATCTCAATTTTCAATCAGACCTCTGTGGTTCCAGCTATGCCACTTAAACTAAGTGATTGATGACTTCACATCCGCGAAGGTCTTCTGTAATTCAAGCATATTTTTCTTCCATTTTTTGCCTGTTTCAACCCCATTGCGCAGTCTGACTTGATACCTCATTCTCCTTAGCTTATATCCGACATTGATATATTTTCCTAAAAACTTAATTGGATTTATGATTTATATTACGCTAAAAAAAATTCAAAAACTTCACAAAGACTCATCATTGAAGTGGAACTTCTCTTGTTGACGTATTTAATGGTCCCCTCAAGTCTCATGATATAAAATTCCACAATAATTTGTTCTATTCGATACTATCATAATATCATAAATCATATTTGTTTGACAGAAACCTAGGGTGACAATATTTTAATCATATTGAACCTGCTGAGATTGTTATTGTGAAATACAATAGTAATAGTTCATCTGGAATGATAAGGGTGGTGGTTTTTAGTTTCGTTTTCAGTGATAATAACTAGGTTTACACCGCTTTCTAGGTTTTGAAACAAAAATTAATGGTTTTTGGGTTCTTCCTGTTGCTGGTTTGGACTACTAAAATGGCCCAAGTTATAAGGTTCTAATCTAGATCGACTGATCAAGTTAAGGTGTTGTTAAGAATTTCTGAGCTGCTGTCTCAGAGCGTGGCTTGGTCGACACAGTCGACACAGGTTGTACACAGTCGACGGTTGACCGAGAGTTGGTCACGCCTTAGTTTTCTGTGGTCGCACGTTTGTCGACAATGAGATCGCAACTCCGTTTTTGACGTCAAAAAATCGATTTTACTTTTAAAGGGCACAGTGAGTGTGAAAAAGGTCGAGAAAGGGGATGAGCGATGCTTAGTCTTCTCGAGCGAGAACTGATTGTGTGTATGGTTTTGCACTATAACATGCCAAGAGAAATGCCACAGACAACTATCGCTTGGGTTTCATCGTTTTATTTTTGCAGGATGGAAAAATCTTCGGGGTGATACAGTACTGTCGGTAAGAACGTCTGTTCTGTCAATCATGACATCATTTCCTTGGTGTTTGATGTATTTGCAAGTTCTCGTCTCGATCGAGGTGTGAAAGTTCGATGAGCTTGAATAAGTCATCTTCACTCATAATTCCAGTCGACCCAGCTGTAAATTGGTACTGATAATCAGGGAAAGATATAATATGCTAAGAGGTTTGGCCAAGGAACAGCTGGAAGAAAGGATCCATATGGGGATTTTAGTATATGTAGATATTTCTTCTTTTCTTTATTAAATGGAGTTTGTATTGGAATATTGTTTTAAAGGTCATGTTCAGCATTTTCGAAGGTCTCACTTAAATAGTAGTGTATTTTTTACTTTCAAACACTGATAATTATGAATACATGTGGATTTGAAAGCTTAATTTCCAGTGAGAGCTATGTACAATATCACTTATAAGCTAAGCTGAAAATTCATGATTTTGAGACTATGTTATTATTGGTGCGACGAATGGTGAACGTTCCACTCTTATTGACCTATCGTAAAGTCGTCCACATGAATGTTCTGATAAAGATCTCAGTCCTATTTTCCTGACCCAAATATTTCAAAACTAGATACGATTATTGAAAATACAGTAGTTATTTTACTAACAAACAGTTTGAAACTGATAAATTTTTAATTATGGTCATTACAAATATTATCACCATGTTGTGAACTTTAACAAAGATTCTCTGGGTTTATTGACAAAGGTTGGTGAACTGTTACTTATTGTTTGTGACTACCAAAAGCTTATCTAGTAACCTACATTTCATTTTGGTTTTAAATGAAATGGACAACTTGGAATTTCTAATAATTTAACTTCACGATTTAAAATTGTTTTTTTAATCCAAAGCCAAGAACATTATTCTTTAAAGCAGACCTTCTCATTAATTTTTGTTAGGGGCCAATCGAATGTTATGAAAAAATATAAGGGCCAAATATAGAGCTCAGCTAGCACAGCGTTTTAGTGGAAGGGGTCACTCTTGAGGGGCCATTCTTAAGGGCGTCGCGGACCGGATTTGGCCCGCGGGCCGCCATTTGAGAAGGCCTGCTTTAAAGACATATTGACAAAAAAAAATATTTGTTTTATCAGCAGATATATATGGCTGAATTCTATTGCTGAAACTTTGGCATATTAAGTACATGATGTAGATGATGAACTACGTTTACGTAATCCAGTGGTTCCCAACCTTTTTCTTACCGTGGCTCAAAAATCACGAAAGTCCCAGAGTCGTAGCAGCCTGTTTAATTCGAAATATCACCCAAAGGTGGTTTTGTGACTGCTCATCATCGGGAGGCCAAATGCATTTGACCACAAGCAACTACAGACCTTACACAGAAAAATATAGTTAAATAAAAGTTGGGCTAGAGAAAAAATTATCCACATTTCCATGCCCCATGGCGCCTTGACAAATACCCCATGGCCCCCAGGTTGAGTGGAACAGAAATGAAATGGAGATGTTTGTCCTATTATTCTGCACATGTATGGGCTAATATGGTCGCCAAGCAGTGTGCAATGAGGAAAATTTTGCCAGGACAGCGGCATGAGCATAATCTTAATTTCGAATTCCAACTGTTGAAGGTTCGTTATTGTGTACAGCTTGTAGCACATGAGGTCTCGATTTATTGCCCAATCTGTACGACTTATCGCCTTTTCCCTCTGTCTGTCGCAGCGAGACATGTTTCGGAGGCACTATATGAGCCATAGATAATTAACTTGAGAAAGACCACCATCAAGAAGAATAACCATGATCACAACGAGTTTTGGAAGAATGAAGAAGACCGAGTAACTCACGCCACATTACTCAGGGCCGAGTTTCACTGCCATGTCATTCGACCCGACCATATCTTAAGAATTCTCAAATTACCAAACCGAGAGCACAGTACCATCCGACTGAACTAATCAACTACCAACTACTACCAACTACCACCACTACCTATACTTTGCGATATCAGCTGCTGCTGGAAGCGAACGTTAACTTGTCATCTACCAACCAACCAACGTGAGAAAGCCTCGGAATCTTTCTAAGAAAATAATAACCGTTACGAATGGAAAGGTCTGCAAGAAACTTGTCTACAAAACTGGGACAAGATTATTATTGAAGCAGCAGGGAAGAGATTAATAAACAAATTATTTTCTAAACTAAATCTTAAAATTGTGTCAAAATATTGGTGGGTCATTATAACTAACTGATATTTGATAGGTTTTGAATGCAAAATTAGATCACTCATCGCAATAATGATATTGTTGTTGAGGTGGGTTTAGAGTTTGGAGTATGTCATGGCATTATAATATGACGAAAATTATATATATTCTCATGAAACATAGCAAAAAATGAATTGAATAGAGTTTTAAAACCTTCTTTTTTGCACTATATGAGCTAATTGAAGACGGGCAAACGCCATGCCATGTGCAATGAGGAAAATTTTGCAAGGACAGCGGCATTAGCCTGCTCTCATTTCCGATATCCAACTGTAGGGAACTTTAACGGGCACAGCCAAAAGAACACGGGACCTCGGTTTATTGTCCAGACGACTAGAAGCTTTTTCCATGCATCACTGACAGGGGGAAACCGGGTTGAAAAATTCGAAGGTATCATCTCGACCAATGCCGGGATTGAACCCTGGACCTTCAGGTTAGAGAACAAGATGAAACATAGCAGTGTATGAAACTATTTGTTGAAATAAAACATTTCATCGTCAAAGAGAAAACATTTACTACTTTACAATGTGACTAACAATACTGAAAAAAAGGGATCATATAAAAACGAAGATAATATATCGGCTGGGAACACGCAGAGTGGAATAACTTAATCACACAGAATTTGCACACGACACCTTCCTGAATGAGTTAAATTGCTGGATATAGATATCAAAAGAAGTAATATATCATCTTAACGCTTAAATTCTGATAAATAGCATTCTTCACGCGGTTCCCCGTCGCGATTTCGAAGTATTAACAAAAACTCTAGTTTGTTCGCCCCCAAAAATCATATTTAAAATTTAATCGAGCATAGCACACCTCAAAATTACTTTTTTTGTAATTTGATGTCAACATTTTCTTCTTCACTGCACCATCTTTTTATAACTTATGTATATAATTAATTTTTTGTAATGTAAAATACAAAATTTTACTTTAAAGGGAAACGTTCACTATGCGTTCGACTTATCATACATTAAAAAACGTCATATAAGGCGTTTGTTTTAGTGGAATTGTAAGAACCACAGACGTCGGAATAGAAATTGGAATGGCGAAAATTGAGGCTATCGGTGTCCCCTATACACATTCAAAGTTAAGAAAACCACTTTACAATCTCTTTAATCAGTAAGAGTGTTTAGAACCCATCATCAAAATTTAAGCCTTCAAATCCATGTATATATATATCGTCGTTTGAATATCAAAAATACGTCTCGAATATTAAGACTATGTCTTTCATAGAAAACACAGGATTTATAGGAATTAAAAGGCAATTTTTTTTAGTTTTAGACATATTTGAAGGGATTGACGATTGTCCGGCAGTTTTAGTACTTTTAACGGTTATTTACCAAATCATGACCCAAATCGACACGCGAAAAAAACGAATGTTTCCCTTTCAGTCTGAACAATGTAGAGCGTGGGTTCTATGGGGTTTTCTGTGGTTGCGAATATAAGGCTTAAACCGATACTGCCTCTTAGAATGATTAAGTTCTCAAACTTGGTCAATCAGAGTATATATTCATCAACAGTGTCCAAAGTATACAATAAGAGTATATATTCATCAAAGATGTCCAAAGTATACAAAAAGAGTATATATTCATCAACGATGTCCAAAGTATACAAACAGAATGCAAAAAAAAAAACCGTGAATCTATGTAAATTTCCATATAATAACAGGTTATAATTGATAAACGCCTTAAATTTGATTAAGGTTTTTTTTAATTATTGTATATATAAACATTGTTTTCTGTTATAATAGTTATGCAACCAGGCAAGTTCCTTGATGAATATAAACTCATTTTGACCAAATTTGAAAATTTAGATTTTTTTTTTCATTCTAAGAGGTTGTATTCCTTTAATTAGATTGCCCACAAATAAATGTTTTTTAAATATGATAATATTTAATTGAAAGAAAAAACTTGTGTGCCGAATTTTTTTTACGCCCACATGAAATGCGACACTTTTATCAACGGTTATGGAGTTATTACCATTTTAAAATTCAAAACCCATCAAAGAATAATTTGATAACGTCTTATTTCAATAACAGTTGTGTTAGTGAATAATGGGACATACTGCCGTTTTCAAAAGGTGAATGAAATTTGAAATAATTATTGAGATAAAAAAGTTCCTGGATAAATGTGAATTTTTCATTAAATGCATCAAAATCTTTTTGGTCTGTCTTTTTAGAGGTTTGCACTTAGTGTGTTTAAAGATGCTTAATTTAATTAGCAGCTTCTGCGATAACACGTCATGAATGCATAGATGTTGTAGAAATGCTAGGATCACAGACGTCTGACTGAAATGGAAACGGTTACATCCGACATAAAATAAATATCATTTAGCAAACCTCTTGACAATCACATTAATGGACTTTCCTTATTGAAGGCAAATCACAGACACCATAACAATAAAATGAAATGAAATGAATGGAGTTTAACGTCCTGCTTTTTTGGACCTATATGGACTAATTGAGGACGGGCAAACGCTATGCAGTGTGCAATGAGGGAAATTTTGCCAGGACAGCGGCATTAGCCTGCTCTTATTTTCGATTTCCAACTGTCGAGGGATCTTTAACGTGCACAGCCAATAGCACACGGGACCTCGGTTTATTGTCCCATCCGAACGACTAGACGCTTTTTCCATGTCAGCCCCTCCGACAATAAAAAGATTCAGAAGTAAAAAATGTCCCACTTAAACAAAAGTACTGATGTAACTGAACGGTAAAATGTGTAGTCATTACATCAATAATTTACTAACTTAAACTTGTTACATTTTTACCGTATTTCTATTACTAATGTTGTCTTTGTGGACCATCTGACATTTCGTTTTCACGTATTTCTACTCTTTGTGAAGGTCGTTTGAAAATTGATTTTGAGGGGTTTGTAACATAATTGCGACCTGACGGCGTCATAGATTCTGTATTTTAGTAGAATAGTTGAAATTTTCACCAGTAATAGCGATATTGTAAAACACTTGTTCACTCTCCTTTGACAATATAACAGGACATCCTTAACTGATGTATGACTGAAACTATTTTAATTTTTCGTGAAGATTTAAATTTGCCATCTTTTTTTTTTTTTTTTTTTTTTTATTTAATCGACAATTTAACTCTTGGTTGCGAACCAATTTCATTCACCGGAACGAAAACATTGTGGAGTTCAAAATGCATTCATTATAGATTAAAGTGCTCAGAATATCGGTCTTGTATTTCAAAGGCACACGTCAAGTATCAACTCGTATCAACTTCTTAATATACATTATTCAAATGTATGCCTTTGGTAGCAGAAATTTGCCGTTGTATATAGGCCTACATGTAAATGATGTACCTCAGATATTAATTTAGATCTTTAAAGGTAAATGAATTACTACTAGCATCTCAATAATGACAACAAAGACGCAGAATATATTAAATGTGATTATACTTTCATGTAACTTTGGGGTTCGACGTTCGAGCAAAACATTGGCATAAGGGATGGGAGTTATTGGTGGATATTTTCAATTAAACGTCCAACGTTTCTCAACGCAGCATATTAAGCACATTATAGAATATATGTCACGACCAACTCGGAAATTAAAAGAAAGAAAGAAAGAAACATCTATATTTTACAAGAATAACAACTTGAATTCCGTGAGGATCCTTTCTTCCAGATGGTCCCTGCATGGCCAAACCTCTTGGCATTGATCTTTCCCGGATTATCCGTATCAATTTACAGCTGGGTTGACTGGAATTATGAGTGAATGTGACTCATTCAAGGTCATCGGATGTCTAATAAACAATCAAAATGTACGAATATAAACCGTATATAGGATGTAAAACTCTACTTTTCAATCGATGTGGCATACTATAAAATGACTGGCACGAGAGATCAAAAAGTAACTTGCACGTATTAATCAAACATCATTAGGAGATAAAAAGTAAATATTTTATAAGAAGTGAACAATAAGATCTATAGTCAGTGGGTCGCCGTTAACGTGTGATGGACACTAGAGGGCAGACCGTGAAGAGAAACGGCACAGGGCACTGAAGAGTACAGACAGAGGAAATAAAAGGTATTAGGTATCGTTGTTTAGGGTGGAGTTGACCAAACTCAAGTAGATTAGGTTGAAGATCAATACAATGAATTATAAAAACTAATACTGGCCCACGGTTATATTGAAGTCCGACAAAACAACTCAGAAGTTTGTTGTTGTTGGGGTTTTTTTTCAGAGAAAAAAATATGTACTTTTGCTGGAATCACTTTTGATAAAAAAAAAAGTTGTGTAGAAAACCTGTTTGGTTTATTATTTGTAACACTATTTTCGATATGATTTTCTTTTCTTATACACTTTCCTTGAACATCTATACAAAATACAAATTTTTGTGTTAAATACAATTTCAGGGGCGGATACAGGATTTGACGCAGAATAAAATTTCGCCGAGCGGAGCGAGTCGAAAAATTATTTGAGGTTAAAATAATCAAAGTTATTGAAATACTCTTCTAGAGTGGGTGCAATGTAGATAGATATCTTGCCAAGCGAAGTGTGGCGAGAAACATTTGTGGTAAAATGGTGCGGACAACCGATGCTTTGCAAATTTTAGGGGGGGGGGCACACGCTCGCCACGCCCCCGCCTAAATCCGCCCCTGAATTTGAATAAAAGAACCACTTGTAATGAAATGAACATCATATTTTATTTCTGCAAACTCATCTAATAAGAGTAGGTCTATTATAATCATAAGGGGACTGATGTCATAAATAACATACTCAACCTATATATAGATAGATTCTTAAGAGTAAGTAGACCAATAATTGAAACTATCAAAGAACGATTAAAAGTTATAAAACGATTTTCAATAATTATAAAGCTTAATGGATTTATCAGATTTTTATACTCCCACGTCCACGCTTGCTCGTAAATACTCTACAAGGCACAATTCTTGATGGAATTTGATAATTGATAAATGGTGTTCATTATCACCCATGGATGAACCCTTTTGAAAATCAGCAAAATCTAAATATATTTACTATGAATTAATGCGCTTGTTCTTGAAAACGCGTTCCATTTTTAGCTCGTAAACACTCTAAGGGGGGGGGGGGGGGGGGGCACAGTTCTTGATAGATTGTGACAAAATTTGGTAATATAGTTCAGGAAAAAATAAATACTCAAGTGTGGCGTATATTACCTTGCCTGGCAAGCTAGCTTTCAGAGATTCTGTTGTTTACTTATGACACCAGAAAAGTCCGCTGATAAATAGATATTCGACCCAGCTTTAAAAGGGTATGTAATAATGTATAGGAAAGATCAATGTTTCTCAAGAAATAATCTTTCCATTCTGTGTTCCATGTCTACCACTTTCTACCAGTCTTTCGGACTATCATCTTTAAGTCACGCGGAATATAAACAGTTATTGAATATGCTTATAGCCTAATCAGATGATATATTTGAATATTTCTAAAAATAGATTGACTAAAACATAATGATTATTAACCCTATTCAAATTCGATATGAAAGATTTCAAGATGATAAGTAATATGAATAAAGATCAAGGAACGCCTTGTATTTTGATAGTAGTAATGAATAAACTGAACAAAAGATTGAAATCCGATCAGTGTTGATAATGCCGTGACAAGAGTCAATTATGATCCGATTGAATAATATTAGGGAAATAATAACCTCAGGTATTATCAGTGGCGTATTTATGGGGGGGGGGGGGGGGGTGCCTGGTGCTCGGGCCGATAATATATCTCTCTCTATTTTCACTTAAAAATAGCAAGATTTTTGCATTTGCATGTACATATGGCGATGTCATACCCCCGAAAAACAAAGATTCTCGCTGAAAACCCTTTTGACGGTTGTTTTTCAGAAAAATGTTTTGGATCATTATAGGAGTCAAAGCTACAAGGCATACACAGTCTACGTATTTGAACAGATGCATCTAATTTTGTCAAAATAAGTTCACTTTTTTTAATACAGTTTCATGATATTTTTGGTTTTTCGTCATGATATATGTTCGAAGCATCGTAGAGCTTAGGGCGAAGTTGGATTAATTAGGTCGAAATGTCCTTGTAGACCGGTCGGTTAGTCCCAAAAAGAAGGGCAGATAACTGTTTCTTACTTCCGTCAAAATGGCGTTCACGTGTTGAAGTAAAACATGATTTTATTTATTTACTAACATAATGTCAATATATCACGATGAAATAGAAATTGAGGACATGGAATATGACGACGAAACTGAGACCTACTATTATCCATGTCCTTGCGGTGATAAATTTGAAATATCTAAGGTAAAATTCGTTTCAGGAAGGTGTTTTTTTTTTAAGATATTATTATTATTTGTGATTTAATTCAGATTTATAGTTTATGACCTGAGTAATACTGTTTTTATCGGTAGACCTAAAGAATTGTGACCAAAGACAAAAAGAAAAGAAACTCATACTCTTATCTGTCATTTAGGCCTACTTTGTAAAATATGGTACCATATCGTATTTCATGAAGTTTCATCATAAATTCATAAAGATATTTTATTTACATATTCAAATACGCAGACTATGTATATTTTGGTTCACTGTCATTTAGGCACACATTTTTTAGGCACACATCATTTAGACACAGTACTTTAGGCACACTTCTTTTAGCCACACGGTCAGATAGGCACATGTCATATAGGCAGTGTTATTTAGGCACACTTTTAATTAGGCACATATTCTATTAGGCACACTAAATTTCGGCACACTGTCATTTATTCACACATTCAATTCGGCACACATTAAATTCGGCACACTGTCATTTATTCACACATTCATTTAGGCACATATTCAATTAAGCACTTATATGCGGCACTATGTCACTATGCGGCACATGGCGCTCAAAAGCTCAATTCACGGAAAAAGTGAGAGGTCAGAGTATAAATCAATATTAATTTGCGTGAAATCTGACTTGTAACTTTATAAATATCATCGAATTATAGAAATGCAAAACATTGATATTGAAAATCATCAGTCATTGTATTGATATTTCAGGAAGAATTAGAAAATGGTGAAGATGTTGCTAAATGTCCAAGTTGTTCTTTATTAATCAAAGTTATTTATGATCCAGTAAGTTTTTCTTCATCAGTCCAAATTATTGGTATATACAACACAACATCCATTCCTGACTTCATTTTTGCAGGATCAACTGAACAAACTATTAAATTTGTAGGAAAAAATAATGCACATGATCATATGCAAGCTTTGCATATTATCATGTGAATTATTTTTTCCTCTTAGTATATCGACTTTTTAATGCAAGAAGTAAGTAAAAAGTTGATATACTATTTAAGAGTAAATGTAGCTTCGTTTCTGGACTAATATTAAATCAAGCTGATAAAAAAATTAAAAGTAGGCGAGAAAGATCCATTCTCTACAAGAAACTACATTAATCTGACAGGAAAAGGAAGCTTAGCTTAGTTAGGTCATATTATTATAAAGGCCACTTAAACATGATATTGATGTTAAGTTAGGCCCGGCTAGATTTAAAAAAATCCAAAACTAGAGACTAGTGTTTCTGCTGAATGGCGCCATATTGAATCAGTCGAATCTGCCCTACTATACAGTTATTGCCCGACTTTGTCATGCTCTAGACAACATTTTTGATGAACGTGATGGTTTTACTTTTGCAAATTTTTATCATTGACCAACCCTTTTGTTTAAGTAGTGTAACTGTTCAATAGCTATTGGTGAATCTGATTCTTTGATATACGTCATAAAACTTTTATAAAATGTGATATGATTTACTTTTCAAACTAACAACAGCCTGGCTTCTCAAAGTGGGGGTAATGAACTCCAAGGAGTTGAACAAGAGGTTTTGATGGAATAAGTCCTGGGGCCTGTTTTTCAAAATATCCTATGATAAATTTTGTCGTAACTTTGGCATTTTACAATGAATTATTTCACACTTACGACAATTTTTACTCGTAAGATTTTTTGAAAAACAGGCCCCAGGACTGTAAGTTTAGCTGTCGTAGAGAAGCTTTTCCTAGCTCACTCTTTCTGACTGGATGTAGCAAATATATGAAATTTGGTTTTGTCTCGTCTCGCGTGACACTTTGAAAAATGAATAAGGGGTCAGTGAAGAAATGGTTCAGTACAGTTTGGGTTAATTACCAAATTGTTTCAGAATCCAGGTTGGTGGGAACACAAGCAGGTATATTCATGATTCTGTTAGATTTATGAAATTTTTAAACAAGCAAAATTCTATTGTTTTTCTAGGAAGATTTTTCATCTTGTGAAGAAGTTGTACCTCCAGTAAAGAAGGAACTAGCCATAGCATAACTTGGTCTTATTCTAGTTATTTTATAACACTGGAAAACTTGGTAAGATTTTTACATTATGTTAAAGGGATTGTAAAGAGGTTTTTTAAACTTTGTATGTGTATCGGGGACACTGATAGCATCAATTTGCACCATTCCAATTACCATTTTGACGTCTGTGGTTCTTGCAATTCCACTAAAACTAACGCGTTTTATGACGTCACTAATAGTGGTCTACCGGAAGCTACTATTGATAACTATGCAGATCACTATTAGTGACGTCATAAAACGCGTTAGTTTTAGTGGAACTGCAAGAACCACAGACGTCAGAATGGAACTTGGAATGGCGCAAATTGATGCTATCAGTGTCCCCGATACACATACAAAGTTTAGAAAACCTCTTTACAATCCCTTTAAAGGGGAATGTTCAGCATTTTCAAGGATTGATTTGGGCCTTGAATTTATGTAAATAGTCTTCAAATTTACAGGGACTGCCTAAAAATCGCACAACCCCTTCAATTATACCCTACTTTAACAGTTATCTTTCATTTTGTGTACATGCGTTTTTTATATATACGGTAAGTCATAGTCTTACTAAACGACGAGTCGTATTTTTTACTTTCAAACGCTGATATTTATGGATACACAGGGATTTGAAGGCTTAAATTTTGAGGAAGAGTTTGGAACATTATTACAGATTAGATTAGCTAAAAAAAATTCTAGGTTCTGAAACTAAAAGTTATTTGGTCGAACAGTTAGTGAACATATCCCTTTAAATTCTCTCCAGAACAGTGAAAAAAAATTGAAGGGATATGATTTCAATATAGTATAACAGTGCGTTCTTCAGTAATAAATCAGATCTTAAAGAATCCTTGATATACTTTATTACTGGTATACATTTAAATCAACACCCAAAAATGCTGACTGTTTCCTAAGTAAAATCATTTCAGAATTCACTTTCAAGGACGGTAGTGGCAATTGATAAAATAGAGAAAATTTCTCTCCAATCTTAAAGCATATTAAATTTCTCTTTAAGTTTCGTATTGCGCTATTATTATTTATGAGGGTCGACTTGACTAATATTGATAATGTGATGTTATATTATTATGTTATGTTTCTGTACGTATCTCGATATGGTACAGCCTACATGTAACTCGAGATGTCTTATTGTCATTTATGTCATACTCATGAATATTTTATGCTCATAAAAAAACTCATACAACCATCAAACTTTTCTTGTTGTTGTCATGTTAATGTAAGATGGTATTTCCATTGGACTATTTTTAATTTTAGGGACATTCAAATCTGAGAAAGTTTTCACATGACCAATTTTTTTAAATGTTGACTGATTCAGGAAATATTTATGTAGCTTTGTTTACTGAATTTTGTTTAAGAGTTCAAAGTCATTCAAGATCAATTGCAAATGAGTTTGATGTCCCACTTTTCTGTTCCTGACATGTTTTTAATCAGATTTTTCTCTGTCAGTGATGCAGATGTATGTTTAACAGCTAGGACGGGTGTGGCACCAGGCAGGGTATGCTTACTCTTTTAGACACCTGATACCACTTTTCATAACGAAATAGTTACTCATGTATGATTGATATAATTCCTTATGTGAAAAGATTAAAAACTGTTACCTATGTTTCGTCAAAATGTCTTTTTGGATTTCGTTTTGCGGTTCGGATTGTACTTGGTTTCTTTATAGAGGCATCGCGTGCTATTGTCTGTGCAGATTAAAATTTCCTCGACAGTTGGAAATAAAAAATAAGAGTAGGCTAATGTCGCTATCCTGCATGGCATGGCATTTACACATCCTCATTAGCCCATACAGGTGCAGAAAAGTAGGACGTAAAACTCCATCATATTTCCTTTCATTTGCTCCTGATGTCTAAACATACACACACAACGTCGTGTAAATATAGCATTAAGCAGATAATAGACCTTATTCATGCGTCGGCCATCTTGGAGCCATATCAAGGCTCATAACGCAAACAAACAAAAGCAACATCTTGCCAATGCATTAAAATCGCCACCTTGAGGTCTTTAACGCCTTCTTCTCCTATCCAACTAACTCAAACCCGATCAAATTTTACATCGGTAAAATCAGAATTAATTAAGCTCTTTTAAGAATACTTTCAGGTGAAGTGTTTCCTCACATATTTCTTGTTGTTGATATGGTGACTAGCGACGTGCATTTTATGAATGGATGACGTAATAATTTGCGTTATGAACCTCAGTTTCAAAATGAAACGTGAAAAAGGTTTATAGTCAGGATACAGAATTATCAATATAATACAAAATAGTTTTTATTTTTTTTTTTTTTTTTCCATTTGGCAAGAGATTTGTAACATGAAGTACACCTATTTGTCTCAGTTTGACAAATTTATTATTCGTTTTATATTTTTCTTAAACCACCACAATTGACATGTTGTGCAGATAGTCAAACTTTTAAAAGAAAATCAAAGAAAATACTGTAGAAATTTCTCAATGTGGACATTCATCAATTTTGATGGAAATTCAGAGAGAACAAGAAATGGTGCTGACATATGGGCGTCTGATCACCTTAACATGTATATATCTTATGAAAACTCTTAAATGCAAAACAAATTTTTAAGATTTACGCGTCAAATCATTGAAATTCCAAAATATTCACAATGAGTAGCAAAACCTTAAAGGGTTTTCTAAACTTTGTATGTTCTTGCAATTCCACTTAACTAACGTGTTTTATGAGGTCACCCCCACTGATCTACCGGAAGCTACTACGGATATCTATGCAGATTAGTGGGGGTCATAAGTGGAATTGCAAGAACCACAGACGTCGGAATGGAAATTTAAATGGCGCAAATTGATGCTATCAGTGTCCCCGATACACATACAAACATTTAGAAAACCTCTTTACAATCCCTTTAAATTGGAATCACTGACTTATTTTATTTAAACAGCAATATTTACATTATGTGATGTCATCTAATTAGAAATAGTTGTTTGGTTAAATAATTCAGAAAACTGAAAATGGTCCAAGGGGAATAACTCCTTGCCAAATTTAATAATCAATACAACAAATAACTCTCTTTATTTTCAGTATTAGTGCGTTTAAGGACGTTCACCAATATGGCTGAAGATATTATAAATATCTCAGATTGTGATGAGGAAGAAATGAGACAATTATTCCAAGATGGCGCTGAGCACAATAAACTTGACACAAACAATAGTGGAGATTTTTCTCAAAATCATTCACAAACTCAAATCTGTGGCCAGGTGACCTCTCAAACTGAGGGTAAGAAAAAGGCTCAAAGAAAAAGTAACTCTAGACAGAGATCTGGTTCCAGTACCGGCCGAGGAAGTGATAAATCTAGTGGCTCTCGTAAAGGGAGACAATCTAAAACACCTTCTACTAGCCAAGGAAGACATAGTCGAAGTGAGGTAAGTTTGAAATCTTATTAAGGTACGAAGATATAGTGCAGGCAAGGGCGTGGATTTATCAAAAATTGGGGGGGGGGGGGGCAACCAGCATGGCTTGTAGAGTCCAAGTACGTTGTGGAGCGCCGTAACCGCAAGCCAAAACACAGGGTCCTCGCCCTAGAGAAAAAATGGAAAAGGGCGTCAATTTCGTGCATTCTGACAGATATTTCTGGGTTTTGAGTTGATAATAGGGACTTCCTGCTATGATTTTTACTTTAAAGCAAGCAAAAGTTGTGAAGGGTAATTATAGCGCAAGTGATTATTTTGCAGGGTGATTTTAATATGTCACCAAGTTGTGAAGGGTAATTATAGTGCAAGTGATTATTTTGCAGGGTGATTTTAATATGTCACCAAGTTGTGAAGGGTAATTATAGTGCAAGTGATTATTTTGCAGGGTGATTTTAATATGTCACCAAGTTGTGAAGGGTAATTATAGTGCAAGTGATTATTTTGCAGGGTGATTTTAATATGTCACCAAGTTGTGAAGGGTAATTATAGTGCAAGTGATTATTTTGCAGGGTGATTTTAATATGTCACCAAGTTGTGAAGGGTAATTATAGTGCAAGTGATTATTTTGCAGGGCGATTTTAATATGTCACCAAGTTGTGAAGGGTAATTATAGTGCAAGTGATTATTTTGCAGTGTGATTTTAATATGTCACCAAGTTGTGAAGGGTAATTATAGTGCAAGTGATTATTTTGCAGTGTGATTTTAATATGTCACCAAGTTGTGAAGGGTAATTATAGTGCAAGTGATTATTTTGCAGTGTGATTTTAATATGTCACCAAGTTGTGAAGGGTAATTATAGTGCAAGTGATTATTTTGCAGTGTGATTTTAATATGTCACCAAGTTGTGAAGGGTAATTATAGTGTAAGTGATTATTTTTAGGGTGATTTTAATATGTCACCAAGTTGTGAAGGGTAATTATAGTGCAAGTGATTATTTTGCAATGTGATTTTAATATGTCACCAAGTTGTGAAGGGTAATTATAGTGTAAGTAATTATTTTGCAGTGTGATTTTAATATGTCACCAAGTTGTGAAGGGTAATTATAGTGTAAGTGATTATTTTTAGGGTGATTTTAATATGTCACCAAGTTGTGAAGGGTAATTATAGTGCAAGTGATTATTTTTAGGGTGATTTTAATATGTCACCAAGTTGTGAAGGGTAATTATAGTGCAAGTGATTATTTTGCAGTGTGATTTTAATATGTCACCAAGTTGTGAAGGGTAATTATAGTGTAAGTGATTATTTTTAGGGTGATTTTAATATGTCACCAAGTTGTGAAGGGTAATTATAGTGCAAGTGATTATTTTGCAATGTGATTTTAATATGTCACCAAGTTGTGAAGGGTAATTATAGTGTAAGTAATTATTTTGCAGTGTGATTTTAATATGTCACCAAGTTGTGAAGGGTAATTATAGTGTAAGTGATTATTTTTAGGGTGATTTTAATATGTCACCAAGTTGTGAAGGGTAATTATAGTGCAAGTGATTATTTTTAGGGTGATTTTAATATGTCACCAAGTTGTGAAGGGTAATTATAGTGCAAGTGATTATTTTGCAATGTGATTTTAATATGTCACCAAGTTGTGAAGGGTAATTATAGTGTAAGTGATTATTTTTAGGGTGATTTTAATATGTCATCAAGTTGTGAAGGGTAATTATAGTGTAAGTGATTATTTTGCAGTGTGATTTTAATATGTCACCAAGTTGTGAAGGGTAATTATAGTGCAAGTGATTATTTTGCAGTGTGATTTTAATATGTCACCAAGTTGTGAAGGGTAATTATAGTGCAAGTGATTATTTTGCAGTGTGATTTTAATATGTCACCAAGTTGTGAAGGGTAATTATAGTGCAAGTGATTATTTTACAATGTGATTTTAATAGGTCACCAAGTTGTGAAGGGTAATTATAGTGTAAGTAATTATTTTGCAGTGTGATTTTAATATGTCACCAAGTTGTGAAGGGTAATTATAGTGCAAGTGATTATTTTGCAGTGTGATTTTAATATGTCACCAAGTTGTGAAGGGTAATTATAGTGCAAGTGATTATTTTGCAGTGTGATTTTAATATGTCACCAAGTTGTGAAGGGTAATTATAGTGCAAGTGATTATTTTGCAGTGTGATTTTAATATGTCACCAAGTTGTGAAGGGTAATTATAGTGCAAGTGATTATTTTTCAGGGTGATTTTAATATGTCACCAAGTTGTGAAGGGTAATTATAGTGCAAGTGATTATTTTTCAGGGTGATTTTAATAAGTCACCAAGTTGTGAAGGGTAATTATAGTGCAAGTGATTATTTTGCAGGGTGATTTTAATACATCACCAAGTCGTGAGGGATTACCTATATTTACCAGTGATATACATCCAGTAGATAATAATTTTAAACTTAGTTTATTAGATGAGGTCCTCACAGAAAAGAAAATGGTAAGTTCGAAATCATTACTTCTATCGGCAACTGTGAAATCTTTTGGGGCCACAATTTTCTTGTCCCTTTTAGGCTACATATTAAAAAATTGGGATTGGTTATTATAGATTTTTTATCAACATAAAAGTTAATCTTTCCCAGATAATCCCTGCATGTTTCAGTTGGGTTGACAGGAATTGCAATTGAAGATGGCTTATTCGGGTCATCACATTTTGACACTGTGATCAAGATTAGAACCCACATCTGCAACTTGATTGTTACTACCAAACAAATGATGTCATGACCAGTGCACAACCAACTGTGCAATAGAACCCCATAACCATTTGTGCAGCTTGTATATTCTTATATTTTCTAGGTTGTTTTGTAAATTAAAGTTGTAAATTCCATCTAACATTATTTTACCTTTGAATTTTTCATTCCGGTTTCCTCCCTATCAGTGATGCAGGTCGGAGGGGGCTGAAAAGGAAAAAGCTTCTTGTAGTATGGATGGGACAATAAACTGATACCCTCTGTGATATTGGCTATACATATTAAAGATGCCTCAACTGTGGGAAATTGAAAATAAGAGCAGGCTAATGCCGCTGTCCTGGCAAACTTCCCTCATTGCACATTGCATGGCGTTTGCACATCCTCATTAGCCCAGTAGATGCAGAAAAGTTACATGTAAAACACCATTTCATTTTTATTCATTATTTAATAATTTAATATTATTTCAGGCCTTGATGAAGTCTCCAGAAGTTGTACAGTTCTTAAAAGAACAACAATCTGCCAAACAAGAATCTATTAAAACTAAATGTCAACAACCACAACATCAACAACCACAATCTACTTCTTGACATTGTGCTGATGATTTAACTAAATTTTAAATCTTTTTACTCTGGGGAATGTCCAATAGCAAGACAAGAGTACTTTCCAATCTCCCAGGGGATTTAATGTCCTTAGGATTATTTTCAAGTTTTACCAACTGCATTCAAACCCTGGACAATGTGTTGAATAAAGCTAAGATTCCATATACGCGTCAAACGGATCCGTTATGCGTTAAAAATCGAAATGGTTGGTTTTAGAGGGTCTGATTCCATATATGCGGTATCCGTCAAAAACCAACCATTTCGATTTTTAACGCATGACGCTCATATGGAATCTTAGCTTTAATCAAAACCAACCGACCTCAATGGCATAGTGTAATATTTTCAGGGGTGGGGGTATGGACCTGAAATAGTTCAAATCTTGCGTCTTACTGATTGGCAGTATTTTTATAAGTATACTGATTTCATAATATATATTGTAATTTATTGCAACTTTCTTGTCAAATTTTGTCGCCTTTACTATACTTTGGGATTTATAAATTTGTGACATTGATTAGTTATGAATACTTCTGTTAAAGGGATTGTAAAGAGGTTTTCTAAACTTTGTATGTGTATCGGGAACACTGATAGTATCAATTGCACCATTTAAATTTCCATTCCGTTTTATGACGTCACCCCCACTGATCTACCGCAAGCTACTATTGATATCGATGCAGATCAGTGGGGGGTGACGTCATAAAACGCATTAGTTTAAGTGAAATTGCAAAACCACAGACGTCTGAATTGGAATGGTGCAAAGTCAAAGTCAATCTTCATTCTTACCTTAAGGAAAGCAAATATAACAAGAATGCCCTGAGATGTGAAATCTTTTACTGTATCAGTGTCTATGTTATCATTTGATGTATGTATTATGTCTGAATGTGTCATGTACAAAGAAAATATTTTATTTACAACATGATTTGAATTTTTACATCAAGTCAGCCATATTTCCAAAACCAACCAACCAATCATTAGGGTCGCTTGAGGGGGCACATAGGTCACAGGAAATTCGGTCACAGTAAAAAGTCACAAGGTAATTTGGTCACAGTTAAAATATCACACAGTAATTTGGTCACAGTTAAAATATCACACAATAAATTCGTCTCAGTAAAAATATCACACAGTAAATTCATCACAGTTAAAAAGTCACAAGGTAATTTGGTCACAGTAATACAGTAAAAAGGTCACAAACAAATTAATATGAGACCTTTTAACTGTGACCAAATTACCGTGCGACCTTTTCACTGTGACCGAATTAGTCTTGAATACACTGAAGACCAATGACAATAGACAATACTAGGACAGGATACAATAAAACAGGCATTCTCAAATCCGGCCCGCGACACCTTTGGGAATGACTAATCAAAAGGGACCTCTTCCGCTAAAACGGTCTGCTCTCTATGCTAATTAAGCTCTATTTAGCCCTTATATTTTTTAAATAAAAGCATTTGGCCCTTTACAATAATTAATTGAGAAGGCCTGCAATAGAGGTTATATCTAGGCTTTTATCTTCAGAGGAAAAATGATACACAGTAGTTTACAATTTTATTACAAATTGAATTTTAAAGGGGACCAGTCTTCATTTTTATTGGTTGATTTGGGCCTTTGTTATATGTAAATAGTCTTCAGAAGTACTCAAGCTATAAGAAAATCGCAAAATACCTTCAAATATATCTCAAACTAAAAAATTCACGTTTATTTATTTTTTTTCATTGCTGTACGCGGCTGGTCTCCAGCCTGTGTGAAAATTGTGTGTCTTGTTGACCAAGTCTACAATTCAAAATACGGTATGCTTGTGTGGGCCTGTGCAGTAGTCTGGATGACCTGACCCGCGCTGTTGCACCACGGGAATAACTTATTTGTTATCAAGATGGCGGGACGCTCAATGTGTAGTAGGGCATTGGGACTTTCAAACACGGATAATTAAGGATACACATGGATTTGAAGGCTCAAATTTCAACGGTAAGCTCTGTAGACTATTTCTAATTAGCTAAGCTAAAGATTTCACATCTTTGCGACCGTCGGATGATTGTCCGAAACCAATACCGAACGTAGCTCTTTAACAAACTAAATAATTATAACAATTAGGAGTACAACCATTAGTAAAATAGGTAACGTGATATTGTGATTTGCAATCCTGATTATTCTGGATTTATGAAAATTAGTTCCATAAAACTATTGTCTTTGCCATTATTATCATGAAAATTTGAATATCAGTCTGACAATGGCACTGTTAGTCTTTTAAGCTAAGATTACATATACGCGTCGAACAGATCCGTCATGCGTTAAAAATCGAAATGGTTGGTTTTAGAGGGTATGATTCCATATATGCGATAGCGGTATCCGTCAAATGGTCTCCGTCGTCGTGCGTCAAAAAACCAACGGATGACTTTTAACGGATGACCCATGAGGCGTATATGGCATCTTAGCATTAGAGTGTCATTGTATTGATATAAAATATAAAACTTTGCAACTTTACGTTAAATAGATATACTACTTGAATATTTTTCTATTCAACAAAATGCAATCATTCGATTCTTTGAAAAAAATTGAATTGATCTAAATTTGAACTGAAAGTGCGACACACAAAAGATCATATGAACTTGCAAAATTGTTTTGATTGAGCAAGTTTCATTTGATATAAATCACGAAGAAAGTCATTATTCTTTGGTATTGTTGATTATAATAAAGTCTGGTAGTCTAAGGCTGCGTTTCAATAGAGCTTTACGCCTCACGCGTGAACTGAAAAATGTTTCGAGACATTTTGGTAGAATATGTCCCATACGACCTCATGCCTCGCGTTTCAAGCCTCAAGCGTGAAGAGGGAAAGTGTGCATGTTCACTTTTTGACGACACGTGAACTGAGAAGTTGAGTTATTTCTATTGAAAAGATGGATGATTATAGGAAAAATGTGATAGAGATAGTGTTGTGAACACGTGTAGTGACTGTCAGTGGAACATAGCGACGTGAGGTTGAGGCGTGAAGCGTGAGATACGAAGCGTGAGGCGTGAAGCTCTATGGAAACGCAGCCTTATAATCACTATTCTATTAAAGATGACTGTTGAGTTTCTCTGGTATTTCAACTATTATTTTACCTTTATTTTTACCACTATACATGTACTGAAAGGAACAAAAATGTCAATAACTAAAAATGTATTTTAAATTATTTGCTTTACCATAAATTCTATGAGAGAGTGTACTATATTGGCAATATTAAAAATGACTTCTGCTCTTTTTGTTCGAAAACATGTGACTTATAAATGCTCTGGAAGACACAATTCAGATATTGATAAAATATATAGGTGGGGCTACTCAGTGAGTTAGACGTTTGCTCCTGAATGTCCAAGGTTCAATCTTAGTATGGGTTGAGATGATACCTTCAGTTTCTCATGTCAGTGAGGCAGGGCTTACTTGGAAAAAGCATCTTAACAGTTCGGATGGGACAATAAACCGAGGAAATTTAAATTAAAGTAACCAAATGAAGATGTCCTAGCAAAATTTTTCTCATTGCACACTGCATAGCGTTTGACTGTCCTCATTAGCCTAATAGGTGCAGAAAAGAGAGAAATATAACTTCATTTCATGTAATTATGCTGTGTTGACCCTTTCAAACCGACAAGGCCGGTATACTGGCCCATCCTTATGTTATATATACCCGACAAGCCGGTAATGCAGCCGTTGTCAAGTGACATCATATAACGTTAACGTCATATGTTTTAAGAAATATTGCTGGGAGTTCAGGGTATATGACGTTTTAGCCAAAGTAACGTCAGGGTTCAAAGGGTTAAGACTAAGAGAGGCCAAATATAATCCTCAAAAGAATTAAAATCAAAAGGAACTTACTTCAATAGCATCAGCTATATCATCTAAACCTTTAAAACCACCAGGTTTGACTGATTCACCATTATCTACTACACTCATTAGTTTATTTTCAGCTAATAACTGTATTAACTTCATCATATATTCACTGTAATCTTTACTATAGTTAAATAGGAAGAACCCTCGTACACTTGCTGATATTGGTAGAAGCTGGAAAAACAAACAAACATATGCTTGCGGCAAGTCTCGCAAGCGTATACTAGACCGGAACATCCTGTCCCTCAATTAGTGAATTTGAGGGACAGGAAACCATCAATGGTTATAAGTTGAAATCGTGCAGCCAATTTGGTTGCGTTGAAATATTCTTCTTCCTTTTTCTCTAAAAACTGACAAATTTCTTTTATGTTATGAGGTCAGCTTCAAAACAACCATTTTTTTGACAAAATAAACCAATAATTGTCGTTTCCCGGTCATAATCTCAGTTAAAATATTCAGACGGAGAGCCATTTAGTAGACCGACAAGTTGACTCTAATAACCTATTTTAACTGAGATTAGAGACAACAATTATTGGTTTATTCATTAATTGAGGGAAAGGATGTTCTGGTCTAGCAAATACCCCCTCCGGCAGCTTGATAAAGAGGTAATGTAACATGAACAGGATATCACAGTTTAATGAACGCGATAAAAATCATCACATCATCACTAAATTCAATAGTGCACATCTTCATAATGATATTGACACACATACAAAAGATCAAATGAATCCATGGAGAATTATAGCATGTAAAATGAGCACGAGCAAAAAAACGAACGCGATTTCAGAGTTTTATGCGATATCTGTGAAGAAAATGATAAGATCAACACCAAATTCAATAGTGCACATCTTCATAATGATATTGACACACATACAAAAGATCAAATGAATCCATGGAGAATTATAGCATGTAAAATGAGCACGAGCAAAAAAACGAACGCGATTTCAGAGTTTTATGCGATATCTGTGAAGAAAATGATAAGATCAACACCAAATTCAATAGTGCACATCTTCATAATGATATTGACACACATACAAAATATCAAAAGAATCCATGGAGAATTCTCGCCTGTAGAGTGAGCACGAGGTACATGTGAACCAACGCGATATCAGAGTTCTATGTGATATCTGTGAGGAAAATGACTAGATCATCACCAAATTCAATAGTGTACATCTTCATAATGATATTGACACACATACAAAAGGTCAAAAGAATTCATGGAGAATTGTCGCTTGTACATATGAACCAACAAACGGACAGGGCAACTACAATATATGCCTGGGCATATAAAAATCAAAAATCTCTTAAAAATGGAAACATAATCTAAATCTAGGTAAAAACTTTGTCACGTCATTACCTTCCATGTACAAGGCTGAGATATTAAAGGAATACAACCTCTTAGAATGAACGAAAAATCTAAATTTTCAAATTTGGTCAATAGGTGTTTATATTCATCAAGGGACTTGCCTGGTTGCATAACTATACAACAGATTACCTAAATAATCTGATAAATCCAGAAAACAATGTTTATATACAATAATTGAAAAACACTTAATCAAATTTAAGGCGTTTATCAATTATAACCTGTTATTACATGGAAATTTACATAGTTTCATGGGTTTTTTGCATTCTGTTTTTATACTTTGGACACTGTTGATGAATATATACTCTGATTGACCAAGATTGAGAACTTAATTTTTTTGTTCATTTTAAGAGGTGATATCGCTAAGAAATGACAATAAAATAATAATGACCTTTTGAGGTAAAGTCGCTAATCTGGACGGTGTAAACCCTTTCTTAGTTTCATATCCTGATATATACCCAATAATAATTAATCTACCTTTAACTGCTAAACTGAAATAATATTAATTTTCATCATTGGAATGGAATAACTGGAGTCATAATTATATCGGGTGTCATAATTATATCGGGTGTCATAATTATATCGGGTGTCATAATTATATTGGGTGTCATAATTATATCGGTTGTACCAACAAAAAAAATTCCGATACTGAATTTTTTTAGCAGCTATTTTGTTTGGTGCATTTCTTGTAACATTTTTATTTGATGACTTGTATATTCACAGGGTTGGAAAATGGCATCTTTAAGTATATCTGTGATAATTTTGAAAGAGATCATATTACAAACTGCTAAGATTTCAAACTTTGGACATTTTTTTTTGACACCCGATACAACGAAAAAAAAAAAAAAAATTTTTTTTTTCGAAAATAACTACGTATGTTCATATAATGATCCATTCTCCCAGATAATCCTTGGCCAAACTTCTTACAAATGATCTTTCCCAGATTATCTGTAGGCCTACCCATATACAGCTTGGTTGACTGGAATTATGAGTGAAGATGACTTATTCAAAGTCATCGGATGTCCAATAAACAATCAAAATGTACGAATATAAACCGTATATAGCATGTAAAACTCTACTTTTCAATCGATGTGGTATACTATAAAATGACTGGCACGAGAGATCAAAAAGTAACTTATTCAAGGTCATAGAACTATTACACCCCAATTGAGATCCAAATTCTCAACCACAACATGTTTGTGTTTGTAAAGAATAAAGCTCTAACCAACTGTGCTGTGCTGTTAACCCTTTGATGAGTGAAGCGACACATATGACGTCACAGATGAAAGGAGCAGAGCGATATATGTCGCTAATGTGACACATGCTATAACGTCATAACGTCAAATTTAGTCACTCCCTACAGTATGACATCATAATTAAACTCACTTCTCAAAGGGTCAATTACAGGGGCCGTGGAGCGTTTTTGAAAGTGGGGGGGGGGCCCTTGGTTGAAAATTTTCAAAATCCACCTCTCACCCTCACCCCCACCACAAAAACTCCTCGGATTTCGGCCACTCGATTTCAGATTTCGGAAATTATAATAAAAAAATATAAAAATGTCAAAAATATTTTGATGAAAAAAAAAAAAAAAAAAAATTAACTGCCAAAAGTGGCCATGGCCCCCCCCGGCCCCCCACTCCGCGGCCCCTGAATTAAATATATATTGATCAAGAGACCAAATTGACTAACCTGTTGACACAAGTATCAAACATTTCTCCACCAATAGATTCATATATAACATCTATACCTTTCTACAAATATTGATTTCAAATTTGGGTTAAAGGGTTCACATTCATTTTTTTTCAGGTAAACATACTTTTTTTTTTTTTTTTTTTTAGCTAATCTCATAAATAATAGTGTTCACAACTCCCCATCAAAAATATTAACCTTCCAAAAATATTACCTTAATTTTAGCAAGACTGCCTAAAAAATCACAAATATAGAAAAAGAAAGAAAAATGTTTAGTTCGATGTCCATTTTGGTGCAGTTCTAGTACTTCGGCTATTTACATATATTTAAGACCCAAATCAATCCTCAAAATGCTGAACTTCCCCCTTTAATCTCAGGTCATCTTTTCAAAATGAAATTCATATAGATCCTACTCTTAATGGTAAAGGCTGTTTCACAGGCCTAAGTTAAAAGTCTTAAGGGCGTTACTGGGGCTATTTTATGTTGTGAAAAACTGGAATAAGTATATGAAATAATGATTTCTTGAGACTTGTTGTGCATTTGTTAATGATTTGGGGTCCTTCTCGATAGTTTAAGGTATTGCTGAGAAATGTACAAAGCGATTTTCCAAAAAGAAAATTATATTGGTGGTAAGAACGCAAATATTTTTCAGGGGCCAAACTAATTGGAATTTTCGAAAAAACTCTCTGTACGTTTCTTCCTTTCTATCAAGATCAAGATTGTAATTTTCCAATAAAAAATGGCTGAGAAATCTTGTACCAACCAGGACACATTTTTCTACGTATTAAATTTTTTTAGCAAGTATTAATAAGTATCTTAATCTGGGCCCAAAAATAATTAAGTAATTAACCAATTGTTCTGCAAAGAATCTTAGATATTGCGAACTAGTTTTATTGTCATTCGACCATAAACACAACATTGCGTGACTTCGGGAAATTCCCTTTGTTGGCATTCGTTGTTCGTTCATTTGGTTGGCCCGGAGACATGTATCATGGAAGATATCAATAATTTTGATTATTTATGATATGGAATGCGACATTTACCAAGCTTGATGAAAACATACTTCCAATGTACAGAAATTCATGTTTGTAAGAGTTTTTTTTCTTTAGCACAACATCAAACCACGGAAGTATTATGCTTCTTTGATCAAACGAACATGCAACCAGTCACGTAATGCATATCATTATGACGTAAAATAAACCGGGGATGCCCTTCCGTTTCTAAAAATTTTCACGTCCCTTTTGTGACAACAACAAAGTAGCAGACAATTTCAAGTCGTGATTTTTTCTTGAACGCTAACGCAATTAGCGCCCTTTAAGGGGAATTAAAATGGCACAGGCTTCATTTTCGTGGGTCGATTTTTCCAAGTCTCAGAAACGGGGACTTTTTTAGCTCAGCTATTTAGTACTGGTTATCACAACTCACCATTGAAATTTGAGTCTTCAAATCCATGTGCATCCATAATTATTAGCATTTGAAAGTTATAATGCCCTACTACACATTAGCGATACTATGCAATATATAGGAAAGTCATCTATAGAAATAGAAGGAGAAATGTCTAATTTAAGATATATTTGAAGGAAATATGCAATTTTCGTACATTTCTAGTGCTTCTGAAGGATACTTAAATATATTCAAGACCCAAATCAACCAATAAAAATGAAGACTGGTCCCCTTTAACATTAATATAAGTAAATAGCCTTCAGAAGTAATAGAAATGCACGAAAAACACATCATTGCTTCAAATTTACCTTTTTCTAAACATTTGTTTTTTGGATTCTGTATATGGAATTTTTATATAAGGCATAGTCCCACTAAAATACTAAAGTACAAAGAAACTTACAGGATATTCAGCTTTTAGAACATCTTTTAATACTTCAGTTTTATAATTAATAGGTCTATCACAACCAATACTCTAAAATACAATGTACAGTTTTATAATTAATAGGTCTATCACAACCAATACTCTAAAATACAATGTACAGTTTTATAATTAATAGGTCTATCACAACCAATACTCTAAAATACAATGTACAGTTTTATAATTAATAGGTCTATCACAACCAATACTCTAAAATACAATGTACAGTTTTATAATTAATAGGTCTATCACAACCAATACTCTAAAATACAATGTACAGTTTTATAATTAATAGGTCTATCACAACCAATACTCTAAAATACAATGTACAGTTTTATAATTAATAGGTCTATCACAACCAATACTCTAAAATACAATGTACAGTTTTATAATTAGGCCAAATAAAATTAATCATTAGTTTCTCAGGCCAATTTTTGAAAAAATCAATGAGGCAGGTAGGCCTTTTTTTTTTTTATTGTCTTGATGTGCTAATGAGGGTGTTTTTTTTTTTCAAGCAATTTCATGATGAGGCATTTCGACAATTTTTTTTTTTTTGTCATTTGGTGATGAGGCTGTTTTTTTTATTTTCATAGAAGAAAGAATTAATACCATTAGACTATTTATTAATTAGCAACATTCAACTTAATACCATTAGACTTATAAACATTTATTAATTAGCAACATTCAACTTAATACCATTAGACTAATAAACATTTATTAATTAGCAACATTCAACTTTACATACAAGTTATTTCAAATATGAATTTACCAAAGCCTCCATGAACCGAATATCATCCTACTTTTTGTGTTTCATTTTTTCTTTAAATGATGATGGTTTTGATCTTTTTGTGGGAAATTTTCCAGCACAGGAACGACAGAAATCATTGTATTTCGCTGGTATGGATACAGCGTTTCCGAAATCCCCTTCCTTGATACTCGTATATAGGCCACTGAGAGTAGTTGATTCGTTGTAGCCGCAAATAATAGTGTATGGCTGGATAATAAATGCACCACAAACAATTTGGATAGAAATAAGCGACATGTTTTTTTTTTTTAGGAAACCACGTGGTATGTCGATAGCCTAAAACCAAAATATTTCAGAAGCAGAGAAATCGAATCGAATTTGCAAAAACACAGATTTTATAATCATTTTAGTAATTAATAACATTTATACACGGTGCCTAAGCTTTTATAATAATGTATATCCGTTTTTTGTTTAGAGATCATTTTTGTACACACCTTTTTAAAGGCGTTTTTGTCATTGATGAGTCTATAAAGAACTTATCGAATCGCCTAATCACCTCATACATAGGACGGTTAGGTCGATTAGCCTAATCAGTTTAGGTAAACTATCTCACAAATGACCGCTAGGCCTAATCGTCCTGGCTCACAAATGCGCAAAATAGCTTATTTACCTAACTGAAATCAAATCGAATCGGCCGACAAATACGCCTTTTGTCAATGATTCATTTTGTTTTTTGTTGTATCGCGTAAATTTGTACGTTGCCACGTTGTATTGTCGAACAAATATTTTGTTTTAACTTTTATTCTGAAGATTTCTAGATCTAATAAGTCGTTGTCATTGATAAAAAAGGTCTTAAAATAGATGTACGCGGGACATATAATCGCTTTGCGGCGGGGACTAGGTATTTTTTTTTTTACAGTAACACTAAACAATGCGGCGGAATGACTTTTTTTTTTTTTTTTGTGTGGATAAAATGAGGAATGCAGGGCCAAAACACGTAATGCGGCGGTGCCTGAGAAACTAATGATTTATTTTATTTGGCCTTAATAGATCTATCACAACCAATACTCTAAAATACAATGTACAGTTTTATAATTTTACTTTTAATTTTTACTGTTGCTTTGGTTAAGCCTTATGGTATAAATTTACATAAAATACAAAAAAAAAAGGTTTTTTTGCCTACCTTTAAAAAATTTACTTTTTCATCACTTGAACATGTACCAATGACATGACAACCAGCATTCTTAGCCCATTGAACCTATCAAAGTTAAAATAAGACATCACTCTCAAATTATTAATGTTAATGAACAGGGGCTGCGGAAATGGGGTGGCCCTTGGTTGAAAATTTTCAAAATCCAACTCTCAACCCCACCCCCAAAACTCCTCGGATTTCGGCCACTCAATTTTCAGATTTCGGAAATTATAAAAAAAATAATTATTATAATTTTTGACAAAAATATTTTTATGTAAAAAAAATTATTTTAGGGCTAAAAATTGGGGGGGCTCCGCGGCCCCTGATGAAGACAAATATATTCGTTAAATACTTACAGCAAACTGACCAGTTCCCCCTGCAGCAGCTTCAAATAAAGTGAGAACAATCAAAATGTAAAAAATCAATATTTCATGTCAAATGGTGTATCAATTCACAAATATATATCTTACCAGAACTACATAAAACTTGTTAGAAAAGCATTGGCCATGCTAGTTATTTTCTGTCATATTTCTGGCTATTTTTTCTTAAAAAATTGCTTAAACATCTTCGTCTAAGTTAGAGAATTTCCTTTTTGTGTTCATTGCAAGAGGTAGTATTCCTTGATACGAGATTGTAAAGAAATTTCAAGAGTATTCTATTGGAGACACTGAAAACCACAATTTGTATCATTCAATTTTCAATATATAACATATTTTTTTTGCATGTTTGAGATTATACAGGTAATCTGTTGTATAATTATGACACCAGATAAGTCAACCAATGAATATATTGTCTTATTGACCAAGTTTGAGAAGTTAGATTTTATTTTCATTTTCAGAGGTAGTTTTTATGAAATATAGATATTAAAGGGATTGTAAATAAGTTTTTTAAACTTTGTATGTGCATCAGGGACACTGATAGCATCAATTTGCGCCATTCCAAATTCCATTCTGACGTCTGTGGTTTTAGCAATTCCACTTAAACTAACGCATTTTATGACGTCACCCCCACTGATCTGCATAGATATCAATAGTAGCTTCTGGTAGATCAGTGGGGGTGACGTAATAAAAAGTGTTAGATTAAGTGGAATTGCAAGAACCATAGGCATCGGAATGGAAATTGGAATGGCACAAATTGATGCTATCAGTGTCCCCGCTACACATACAAAGTTTAGAAAACCTCTTTACAATCCCTTTAATGTTAAATTCTCTGTCGTAAAAGAGGTAAAGATATACATTCTATTTACCTGTAACTAGTACTGTTTCACCTGACTTGATTTCACCAACCTACAACAATCATTTTATTTTCTTGGGTTTTAGTCTAGGTCAGGCCTTCTCAATATTATTTCCAAAGGAACCACATTGGTCAAGATATTAAGCAAGAAGCGCCACTTATCGCAGTCTAATTAAAATCAGACCCTAATTTCGTTAATTCGTTTTTTTTTTAATCTGGTTTTTTAAACACTAAATTAGGGTCTGAGAACCAGGCTTGATAAGAAGTGTCTAAGTTGACTTTGACCTAACCTTAATGACCTCTGTATTAACCAATCAGATTTCTGCCCTCTCCAGCGCTGGGATTTTGTGACGCGAACAATATGTGCATTCCGAAGTGCCATTTTGTGTACTGTGCCGAACTCGGTTGAAACACGTTTTTTTATTTGCTGTTCCATATGACGTCATTGAGATCTGATTGGTTAAAATAGAGGTCATTAAAGAGTATTTAAAAAAAAACGGATTTAAACAAAACAAACAAAACGAAATTAGGGTCTGATTTTAATTAGACTGCACTAATCCATTCATTTTGTAGAATGGTAGGGGACAGGGTACTTCTGAATGTCAGTAACAGAAAGAGAGGCAAAGCTGTTTTCACTGCAATTTTTTTTTTATTTTTCACATAAACATCAAGGCGCAACTTTGGCAATTTCAATGCGCCACTAGTTGTGTGCGCGCTGCCAATTGAGAAAGCCGGGGTTAACATATCAAAGTTTTTAGCTCGAGTGCATTATCTTTGCCGCTGTAGCAAAATGCCAAACAAAATGGCTGACAACGAGTGAATAAGCAATATCTATATAATCGATCATTTTTTACGATCCCACTGTGCAATAAAGAAACCAAGTACTAACGATCCGAACCGCAAAACGAAACTCGAAATCCAAAAAGACATTTTGACGAAACATAGGTAACAGCTTATGAACTTTTCACATGAGGAATTATATCAATCATACATGAGTAAGTATATCATAATGAATAGAGGTATCAGGTGTCTAGAAGAGTAAGCATACCCTGCCTGGAGCCACACCCGTCCTAGCTGTTAAACATATACAAAACAAGAACATGAAAAAGCGTCAGATAATAAAATTAAAAACGTGACTTGACAATATCTTCCATGACTGGTGATTAGAGCTCACCTCGAATCTGTACTAAGCTGTAGAGTAGTAGGATTATTGCTCCAAACAGCTTACCTACCTTATCTAAACTAATAGCAGCAGTCAATCCACTTAAAATTAATGGTAAAAATTCAGCCTTTAAACTGGGTAATGGTATAACATTTTTAACTGTCTGTAAAATAGAATTCAGTGAATTAATATTAAAAAGAAAAGAAACATCTATATTTGACAAGGGTAAGGATATCTATCTGGCTCTGCATTCGGTTCTCGATCAGGGTGTGAAAGTCCAATGACCTTCAATAAGTCATCTTCACTCATAATTCCAGTCCACCCAGCTGTAAATGGGTACGGGTAATCCCGGAAAGATCAATGGCCAAGAAGTTTGGCCAAGGACCAGCTGGGAGAAAGGATCCGCAAGGAACCTAAGTTGTTATCCTTGTAAAATATAGATGTTTCTTTTTTTTTCTTTCTTTTACTATTCTTGCAATGCATGACTTGCATACATTTTAAGAAAACACAGGTTTTCCAAATTTTCAATTTCTCAACTAAAATTATTTCCAACTCGTTGAGGAAGAATCAAAACTTTTGGGAATTACCTTATATTCTGAAAACGCTCCATAATTTAAATAAATAACTGTTTGACCTAATTTCAGTTTACTTCCATCTCCTACCCCAACAACTTCACCAATGCCCTATCAAAATAACGAAATTGAATCAAAAATAATGTTATCAAATTAACACAAACGTAAACAATTTTTTTTTTATTTCCAATAATGTTATCAAAATAACGAAATTAAATCAAAAATAATGTTATCAAATTAACACAAACATAAACAATTTTAATTTTTTATTTCCAATAATGTTATCAAAATAACAAAACTTTATCACTTCCTCTAACCATTTTCAAACCTTATCACAATTCACTTATTGATTCTACATATTGTTATCAAAATAAACAAAACTGATACAATTTCATTATGAAAAATTTCATTAAATAACTGGATGTAAAGAAATGTTCTGCATAACACAACGTCTTTAAACCCAATATGTTTGAAGTGTATTTTGAGATAAAAAAAATTCTTTTACGGTGGTTTCTCTGAAATGGCAAAGAATTGACCAAAATGATATTCTGGCTTACCTCAAAACCAGTATCGAAGGGTAGTTTTAAAGTTTGATCATATCTCCCAGCCGTATAGTTAATATCTGAGGCATTTATACCAACAAATCTATAATATACAACATAAATAATAACACAACTGAGTTTTACTCAAAACAGAATTTAAAGCCATATCATCATAATAAAATTAAGTTCTCCAACTTAGCCAATAACAGTTTATAATCATCAAAGGTGTCTACAGTAATCCATGAAATTACAGGTTATTATTGAAAAACGCTTAATTTTTTGTATATCTTGTAGTAATAATATATATGGTAGTTTTCTGGATTTATCAGATAAACAATATAGTTATGACACCAAACAAGTTGCCTGATGAATATAAACTGTTATTCACCAAGTTTAAGAATTTTGCTTTTTTGAAAATTCTAACAGGTAGTATTCAACATTTTCAATGACCTGTAATGTTCTGAGACTTAAAGGGATTGTAAAGAGGTTTTCTAAACTTTGTATGTGTATCGGGACACTGATAGCATCAATTTGTGCCATTCTAATTTTCAGTCCGACGTATGTGGTTCTTGTAATTCCACTAAAACTAACGCGCTTTATGACGTCACTAATAGTGATCTACGGGAAGCTACTATTGATATCTATGCAGATCACTATTAGTGACGTCATAAAACGCGTTAGTTTTAGTGAAATTGCAAGAACCACAGACGTTATAAACAATATTTATTGAGAGAGATACAATGTTACATAAATAATACACAGATTGGGATACAGTAACAAGACAGAAACTGTTTATATAACCACAGACGTCGGAATGGAAATTGGAATGGCGCAAATTGATGCTATCAGTGTCCTTGATACACATACTAAGTTTAAAAAACCTCTTTACAATCCCTTTAAGTCTGATTGATCAAATGGCTAATAACAAGCATAGCTCTTTAAATCCAAGAGATTGTAAAGATGTTTAAATTTTCAATCTATGGTTCCGGGTTTTTATGACTTTAAATGGGGTGACCTATAGGTCTGGGTCAAATAATTGAAATAATCGATACCTAGCCCTAGTGACCTACCTATTTCTGACTAACACCTCAGATGGTCCAGGAGTTGGTAAAGGTACTTCTGTTATTTTTGTTGATTCTCTGAACTTAGGACTGAACTGGAACGTTACAATTTTTTTCATTGTTTTAGGGAGTTGTCTTGCTGCCATTTTCTAATGATTGCTGATATTCTATAATTCTGCTGTGCTGTCAAAGGAAATTTTTTAAAAATAATGAAAGACATATCATGCATTCGCTAGGATTTCATGGAAACAGCAGGGGTGCGAGCAGCAAATTTTAGAGTTAGTCAGCCAAAAATAGGGGGGTGGGGGCGCCCCCTTGGATCCACCCCTGAACAGTGTCAGATTTGAATTTTGGGGGTTTTTTTTAATATGGAAAACTATAGATAAATATATGAAGAAATGTTTCCCTTACATTATCTAAAAGTTTTGAATAAAAAATATCTTTCCATTTAATTTTTAAATGCCAAAACTATTTAAAACTTTATGTAAAAATTTCTTTTGATTTCTTGATTTGATTTTATCAAAAAAAAATGTAAAAAAACAGTAAAATTATTAGTATGGGTAGTTTAATTCCTGATTCATAAATATGCATCTCCTTTTTTCCATTTTTTCACTTCATTAATAGATAACAATGAATATAAATTATCCCTATTTTTGGCCAACCTGTCATAAAAGTGACCGAATTTATATAGAGAAATATCATGCTCTGCATGTTTGGTACCAAAATTTTACCCAGAAATATTTGAGATCAAACCTTCATATGGATAAAATATAGGCTATTGATTAAATTTTATTATTGAACAAAGAAATTGCTATTAAAAAAGTATGTATTAACAGGGAAACAATGGCAAAGCTTACATCCATCAAAACCTGTGGTTACCATTAAAAATAATGTCAAAAAATTCAAAAACTTTTAAACTTGCACAGACAATAGCTGTTGGACAAGTGAAAACATAAAAAAGTGATGCTATAATTTTTGCAAGATGCTGAATATAACATTAACTTTATTTTAATATACAATGTATATATCATACCTACATGACATTTGCAGTTTTATTGAAAAATGTATGTGTACCGGTACTACATTTTGGAGGTTTAGGTTTTCCATATTATGCCCAAATGAAAAGTGAAAACTCGGAAGTATTCTAATCAATAAGATGAAAGCTATTTCTAAAGTTAATTTAGCTATTCTCCAACTATTTGCCGCTCTCATTTTAATCCTGCCAATTACTGACATATCATATATTTCGTTAAATACTTACTTTTAATTCAACATTCAAACCTCAATACTTCTCAGGGCAAAGGTCTTGTTTACACGATGTGGTCGCTTATATCAGTGACAAATAAATAATAGGTACTATGCATTTTCACAGGAACACCACTTTTTTGCCTTACTTCATTGTAAAAATTTGTTTGTGATTCAATAAGTCTGCATATAGTGGATATTCTTCATTTAAATCACTACTTAATCATTTTTTAAAGGTTATTGATCTAAGCGGCTAAGGTTTATGGAAAGCAAAACCAACCAACATTGTACAGTAAAACCTTTCAGCTAAGGCCATTTGAATTCGTGTATTAATTCAATACTGCAGCACACGAAAGGCTCTCTCAAGATATTATAAAATATGTTTACATACAAACATGATCCAATAGATCCAAAGTAATTATCAACAAAATTACAAGTTATATTTTTAATAAAATTATAACTCTCTGGCTCCCAGAGGTTCTGAATTGCAATTTTCGATTTCGAGGCATATGAAGTACTTGATTGATGGCATTTGACATTTTACTTTTTTAGTATATATGCCTACCCAGAGGCGTAGCTAGAGGGGGCCGGGGTGCCATTGCTTCCCCATTATTAATATCTGTCAATTGAAAAGGTGCCGTCGGTGAAATTGAGCCGACCGACCGCGGGCATAAACATAAAAAAATCAAATAATATAGCTTCAATTAGCCTTCTAGAAGTGTGTCAAATAGCTTTGCACCCTGGACCCCCACCATGTGCTTTGGTCCCACTCGTTATTCGCTCCGCTCGTAATGTCAATATATTCTGTCGGTTCGTCTTAACCACTGCACCCCCAGTTTCGAAAACCTGGTTACGCTGCACTGGGTGCACTGGGCCTACCATTCACCAGCAGACGGCATTTCCCACACATGGACTGCCTAGTTATAGATAGGCCCTATCGGCTATCACATGCCTGGAAAATACACCTGTTAACACTACTAATCACTGAGTACTTGAATAAGTCATCTTCACTCATAATTCCAGTCCACCCAGCTGTAAATGGGTACGGATAATCCGGGAAAGATCAATGCCAAAGAGGTTTGGCCAAGGACCAGCTGGGAGAAAGGATCCGCACGGAACCTAAGTTGTTATCCTTGTAAAATATAGATGTTTCTTTCTTTCTTTCTTTCTTTTTACTCTTATTTTTCTGATATATCTGAAATTCTGGAAAGTTCATACGTAATTCAAATACCTGTCATCGAGGATTGAATATCTAAAATATATGACAGCAGAATATTCAGATTTATTCAATTACAAAGTATAGGCACCTGAATTTTTTTTTCTGAAACATAGGAATGAAAGGTCTATGGGGTGTTTATTTTTTAAATCTTGTAGAAACATTTAAATGGATTGTAAAGTGTTTTTCTAAACTCTGTATGTGTTTCGGGGATACTGATAGCATCAATTTGCGCCATTCCAATTTCCATTCCGTCGTCTGTGGTTCTTGCAATTCCAATAAAACTAACGTGTTTTATGACGTCACTGACTAATGATCTACCGGAAGCTACTTTTGATATCTATGCAGATCAGCGAAGTCATAAAACGCGTAAGTTTTAGCGAAATTGCAAGAACCACAGACATCGGAAAGGAAATTTGTCCTTAACAGCAAAAATATGCCTAATACAGGGACATGTATATATCAACTACCTGAAACACCAAGTAACAGCGATCCTCTCCAAAAATAAGACAGAACCACAGTAGCATTCTACGAAAGTTGATGCACCTCAGATTTATTTATAAGATATTAACATTATCATTTTACCAGCCGATAAAGGAAAAACCACAGTCATCATGGATAAACGAGGTTGGACAAGAAGCTAAATGAACTTGAATCCAGTAGCAGGGGCCGCAGAGTAGATCATTTTCAAAACCCACCTCTCACCCTCACCCCCACCACCAAAACTCCTCAGATTTCGGCTATTCGATTTTCTGATTCAGGAAATTATGTTATAAAAATTTTTAAAATATTTTGACGAAAAAAAGCAGTTATCTTATGAGCCAAAAAGTGGATGGACCATCAAGTTGAAGAGAAATAACCAATTATTATATTTAGGTTACCTCCCTTTAATACCTACTACGCCTACACAAAAACAATTTACATCTCTTTTTTCGTTTTTGCATGCCCTAACTTGATGGCTGAATTTGTCATTTCTTTCAGATTTGAGTTCATATGAAAAAGACTTCCCTTGTACTTGTACGACTCCGCGTTATGATAGGAAGACAGATAACGTCATGATGTGCCCAAGGCCCAATGATAGAATATCTTTCAGAACAGAGCATTATCTTTTTAGATTCCATTTTGATGTCAAACGTTCTATTTTATTTATATTTTATATTTATTATGTTATTACAGCTTATCTGACCCGCATCTCAGAGAGAAATGAAATGAAATGAATGAAGTTTTACGTCAGGACAGCGGCATTAGCCTGCTCTTATTTTCGATTTCCAACTGTCGAGGGATCTTTAACGTGCACAGCCAATAGCACACGGGGCCTCGGTTTATTGTCACATCTGAACGACTAGACGCTTTTCCATGTCAGCCCCTCCGACCTGTATCACTGACAGGGGGAAAACCGGGTTGAAAAATCCGAAGGTATCATCTCGGCCCATGCCAGGATTGAACCCTGGACCTTCAGGTTAGCGAGCAAGCGTCTAACTTACTGAGCCACCGCGGCTCACGCATCTCCGAGAAGGGATTTCAAAATTTAAGCATATATTGATGTCCTTGGAGACAAATCCCGTAGCCAGGAATTTCCAAAGGGGGTGGGTGGAGGGGGTACATGGACTCGCGAAGCAATCATACTTAACTTTAACAGTTTCAATTCAAACAGAATGTCGACTTTAACAGCACTTTTTTGTTTTCAAGAGGATAGGGATAGGACCCTGATCCACACCCCTTTGAAAAAAATTATCTTTAGGCCACTGTCTTCATCTACGCAAGGATTGCAACATCTAGCCTTCACAGCTGCTTCACATGGACAAAGGAAAACAATTTTGAAAACCGTGGACCGTTGTATCAACTGATGCTCGAATTATATCAAAATCTGAGTCAAAATATAAAATCCATTATAACCACTACAAAAGCATTTATTAACTTGCATTAAATACACACAAATTTAACATCGTCTACTTGAATCCGTATACTTGGTTTTCAATTCTTTTTTAAGTTTTCCGAACAATTGTTCATTTTTATGGTTTTCTTTGTATCTATTTTCGTGGAAGTCTCCTACTTCTCTAAATCTTCTATGAATCAGAAAGGCGTCTGATACAACGGTAAAATTGTATCCAGCGACATGCATTTCACATACCTGAAATATATAATGTTTATCATTTATAACATCACATACAAGATACAAGAAATTTTATTTCGAGTCGGGAACAGGTAAATGACAAACATTAGCTCAAATGAGCTATTATTCCGACTAGAATACATAATTGGCAGTGTAATTAAAGGGGACCAGTCTTCATTTTTATTGGTTGATTTGGGTCTTGAATATACTTAAGTATCCTTCAGAGGCACTAGAAATGTACGAAAATGTGCATATTTCCTTCAAATATATATCTTAAATTAGACATTTCTCCTTCTATTTCTATAGATGACTTTTCTATATATTGCATAGTATCGATAATGTGTAGTAGGGCATTATAACTTTCAAATGCTAATAATTATGGATGCACATGGATTTGAAGACTCAAATTTCAATGGTGAGTTGTGATAACCAGTACTAAATTGCTGAACTAAAAAAGTCCCCGTTTCTGAGACTTGGAAAAATCGACCCACGAAAATCAAGCCTGTGCCACTTTAAAATCAGACCCTAATTTCGTTCCTTCCTTTTTATTTTTTTTAAATCCGTTTTTTTAACCACTACATTACTACGAATTAATTATTTCGTTTAAACGAGACACTTTTTTAAAAAAGTATTTCCACTGCGTGTTAGGGGCTCCGTAATATACCCAAAACTAAACATTTGTTTTTCAATTTCTGTATTTTATATGTATGTTACGGCATCGTTTCACGCCTTCTGGTTGTGTGTGGTCGCATATCGGCACTGACGTTGTCTGCTAAATCAAATGCGCGATGAATAATAGCACATTATGGTTAGTCCTTAGATTTTTTTCAAGATTTATTTCTTTGTCTAAGATTAAATGTAAATATATGTAGATAGTATTAACACTGCCCGAATATAAGAAATTCCGCTATACACTTTTATATGTCTCTTTTGTAACATTAAGGGCGTATTTTTACTTTCAAATGCAGATACATGTAATGATACACATGGAAGGCTCAAATTCCATAATGAGTAATATTCTATGTGAACTATATAACGGATGGTGAATGGACCCCTTCATGAGCTAATCAGCATTAAGCAATATTGTTCACAGCTCTCCGTAGAAAATTAAAACCTTATATCCATGCTTCTATATTTTTCAGCGTTTGAGTTTAAAAAATCTAACTCAAGATTTACTAAGATTAGTAACATAAATGCTATTATATCAAAAGAATAAAAGTCAACGGCAATAACTTAAAAAAAAAAAAAAAAAACGTTCATCAAAATTAGAAATAAATATTAAATAAGTAATAAATTATAAATGTGATGATTCAATATTGAATGTGCGGAAACAAGAAACATGGTGTGGATATGTTCAATATATTTTATCCTAGTTTATTTCCTGACAGCTGTCGTTAAAGGGGAATGTTCAGCATTTTCGAGAGTCGATTTAGGTCTTCAATATATGTAAATAGCCTATAGAACTGCACATGAATCACACAATCCCTTCAATTATATCCCTATACCTATAAACATTTATCTTTCATTTTCTGTATATGTGTTTTCTATATATTGCATAGTCTTACTAAACGGCGAGTCGTATTTTAGACTTTCAAACGCTCATATATATGGCTACACGGAGATTTGAAGGCTTATATTTCAAGGGAAAGTTGTGAACAATATTATGGACTAGAATAACTAAAAAATTCCAGGTTCTAAGACTAAAATTTTATCTGGTCTATAACTGATAGGTAACAATATCCGCTGGTCGGGCTCTAAACATGTTGACTGTTACACGATATAGAATCTATATTGATTCTCCTAAATGGACGTAATCCAGACTTTAGTTTCCTCTACCTCCCCCCCCCCCCCCCCTCCTCCTTAATTTAGGCTGTCCGGTCCCTACTTTGAAATTTCATCCAGTGATACATACGGATACCTGGTGCTGGTAGCCCTCCTAGACAATTATTTTGACCCAACTCGCCCCCCCCCCCCCCAACCTAAAGATTCCTAAATACGCGACTGCCTTTACCACAGCAAAAATATTTCCTACTTATTCTGAGGGTTTCAGATATTAATTGTTAGGCCTGAAAGACAAAAAAAATTGTTGACCAATTTTTTTGTTGACTGCCCGGGTGTGAAATTTCTGGGTGGCAGTTTTCCTGGATGTGAATCGTCCTCGTGTGAAGTGCCCGGGTGTGAAATGTCGCGATGGGAAATTTTCCTAGGTGGAATTTGTCCTGGGTGCAATCAGTCTAATTAAAATCAGACCCTAATTTCGTTCGTTCGTTTTTTTTTTAAATCCGGTTTTTTAACCACTACATTTAAAAAAAACGAACGAACGAAATTAGGGTCTGATTTTAATTAGACTGGGGTGCAATGTGCCTGGGTGTGAAATGTCTCGGGTGAAAGTTGTCCTGATGCAAATCATCCTGGTGCGAAATGTCCCGATAGGAATTGGTCGGGAGGCATATGTCCGGGCGGAAATTATCTGGGTGTGAAATGTCCGCGCACGTGTTTGACGTCATGCTGTGTCATGACGTTGGGACCCAAAATGGAGCCTGCAAATTGTTGTCGCAACTTTACATATATAAGGCTTTGGTTTAGCGGTGACGCGGGCGTTGATAGAGTCTGGCATTCTGCGCATGCGGGCGTTGGCTCGACAGGGTTTTAAAGTTGGTTTAGCGGAATACCGCTTTTGACTACGAAGCTGAACGGATCAATTTCTCCCCGTATTTATAGCCAAATTCTGGTCCGACACCAACGCCCGACACCGTTCCAGCAATCCCGTGTCCGCTCGTAAAACGCTTACAACCGCCCCACCAAAGTTTCTGCAACTTTTAATCACCGCCCGGACAAAGCTGGCGAAGCAGCTGTGGTCCCGCGCTCAAGATGTCTGCGTTGGCCCAGCGGACCCAAGCGTCCACGAACTTGCGTCTAGCGGTGCCAAACTTTGACTGGGCGTTGTTGGAGCGGTGGTGAACTTTTCCGGAGCGGAAAATTGCCCGCTCCTCACCGCTCGCAATATTTTGTGCAGCTCAAAACTTTCGGACCGGTAGGAGGGACCAACATCGGTGGCTAAGCGTATACGGCGTTGCCTTAACGTGGGCCAACTTCTGTTAAACGGTGATGAACGGTAACGAGCGGTGAAAAGTTTTTTTCACCGCTCCAGGTACGCTCCAGCAAAGTTTGGGCGGTGTGACCTGGCCTTAAAGTCGTCGGCTTATCGACCGCCGACTTCATATAGGTCAACAGCGTTGGCGCGTTTTCGGGGATTGTGTGGTTTTTGGGCAGTTCAAGTAAATCTGTAGGCTATTTACATAAATTCAAGGCCCAAATCTATCATCGAAAATGCTATTATAAAATTTACCTGACTAATCCTATTGAAGCTATATTGTTTAAATCTCTCATCATACAGTGGAGCAGATTTGGCCACAATAAAAAATGGTTCCCATGCACCACACCGCTTTACATTATAATAGGAATTTTCTCCTGGAGTCAGTTTGCGCCATCTGTCATTATCAGTACAGTTTTGACACTTTGAACACGTTTTTATGTCGAAAGGTCTGATTAGATTGTTGTCCCACATTTTTATTAATTCCTGTTTATCAGAAGGCATTTTATGTCCATCTTTTAATTCGAAAACAGGAACAACGTAGGCGAATTTCGAATTCCTCGGAAAAGGAAATGTTTGTTGAATATGTCGGAAGACATTGTTAATATTTTCTGATGGTACGAAGTCTATATCTATTGTTAAGACGTGAGTCGTCCTAGAATTTGTTATTGCTTGATTTCGTAACAGATTATTTGGGTATTCCATTCCCGGAATTTCATAATTCTTATTATTGGACAATCTTACTGGTTGAGAACTGCAATTAAAAGGTTCAATTTGCCGATCATCTGTTAAGGGAGTTCTTTTTATAGGAAATACCACATGAAATGTAACAGATCTGTGAATACGCTTATTACAAACATGATAATAGGCAAGAGTTTTTACCGTAAACTCAATATCTGTATCGTAGGTAAAAACAGCGACAGACACTGGCCCCTTCCATCTCTCAGTCAACTCGACAAGCTTATACAGATAATTGGAAGAACACTGAGTTGCAATTGTTAGATTTTCGTTGTTTTTCTGCGATCTTGTTTCTGCTGTCAGAAAATTAGGAATTAAATTATACATTCCACTCTTGTCTAATTTTCGTTGATTTTGAACTTGATTGCGAATATCCAAAAGAACTTGTTTCATAATAATATGATCATATTCTCCCACCCTTTTGGAATGTAAACGATTTAAAAGGAAATTCACAATGAACAGTAAAAGTATTACAAGTATCCAGAGTCTGAAATTGTTCAAAATACACAGCTTCATTTTTAGTTTCAACATTTCCTTCAGTTTCACCTGTAGGTTGTTTTTAAATACAGGTTCTACAGATCATATACTGCTCCACCAATAGCCAAGTCAAGTCAAGTCACAACCTGGAAATCCAATCCACCTCTGCAACTCTTTATACTTTGTTCATGTATTTACAAACGGAATGAATTAATCACGTTACCAAATGGTGGACGAAACTGATGATAAGTCCTATCACTGTCACTAAGCAAAACCCTCGTTCGTATTCAGTTGATAATCATCATATAACTATTCAACTACAACTATATAACTGGAAAGCCGAGGCAAACTATTTCAAGATTTAAAGGGATATGTTCACTAACTGTTCGACCAAAAAACTTTATGTCTCAGAACCTGGAATTTTTTAGATAATCTAATCTGTTATAATGTTTACAACTCTACCTCGAAATTTAAACTTTCAAATCTCAATGTGTCCACAAATATGAGCGTTTGAAAATAAAAAATACGACTCGCCGTTTAGTAAGACTATGCATTATATAGAAAACACAGTCTAATTAAAATCAGACCCTAATTTCGTTCGTTCGTTTTTTTTCAAATCCGGTTTTTTTAACCACTACATTAGGGTCTGAGAACCAGGCGCGATAACAAACGTTCACGTTAACTTTGACCTAACCTTAATGACCTTTGTTTTAACCAATCAGATCTCTGCCCTCTCCAGCGCTGGGATTTTGTGACGCGAACAATATGTGCATTCCGAAGTGCCTTAGTCTCGTTCTCTCGTACTGTGCCGAACTCGGTTGAGACACGTTTTTTTATTGGCTGTTCCATATGACGTCATTGAGATCTGATTGGTTAAAACAAAGGTCATTAAGGTTAGGTCAAAGTTAAAGTGAACGTTTCTTATCGCGCCTGGTTATCAGACCCTAATGTAGTGGTTAAAAAAACGGATTTTAAACTGACACAAGAAGGAATTCAATCGGGACCAGACATTGATGTCGGATTACACAGAATGTCGTAGTACTCAGATGTCGGAAATGACAGAGTACACTGTAGTGTTATATACTAATTACTATTAATCAATCTACCGTATACATAATATACAACAAACGGTCTCCGTGAAAGTTACGCTAGCACTCTGCAACATATCACGGTAATGAATGACAACCATATTTGACCGAACTACTTCAATTCTGATAGTTCAAACATCAGAGACTGGGTATCCTTGCACGAAGCCTTCGTAATTTCCACATCTTCGCTGTCTGAATAAAGAAACCAAGTACTAACGATCCGAACCGCAAAACGAAACTCGAAATCCAAAGGTAACAGCTTATGAACTTTTCACGTGAGGAATAGTGCCTCGTTTAAGGAATTGTTAATGGGCGGCAGTTAATTGAACAGGCAAAGTTGAAAACTAGATCGCCGGAAATGCAATCAGTGAAACAGACATCATGCCGTTGTTGACAACAACATATTATTCTTATTTCTGTTATGTTATGTTAGTTATATTTTACATTAAAGAATTTCGATTGCTAGCGATATTTTAACAATATAGGACTGCTGACCGGAACTGAATTTTGTGTTCACTGGGCGGCAACATACCGCCACTGCACGGCAGTCACAGTGTTAGTCGAGGCACTGATGAGGAATTATATCAATCATACATGAGTAAGTATATCATAATGAAAAGTGGTATCAGGTGTCTAGAAGAGTCAGCATACCCTGCCTGGCGCCACACCCGTCCTAGCTGTTAAACATACACAAACAATCCTAAAGTAGCCATTCGTCGGGTGACTTCAGTCTCCAAGTTCACAGATTTTCTTAGATCTTGGAGTTTTGGACCAGAATTTATATTGACAACTTTTGGCCTACCTTTTGATGCTGCCAGTGATCTCATATCATTAAGTTTTTGTCTGCTTTCAACCAGCTGCTGTCTCAGTTCCTTCCGCCTCAGAATCTCTTCATTTTCCTCCTCCAATTCTCTTTGGTTTCGATCTAGCTCTTCTAAAATTTCATCATCAGTTATATCATCATCGAATTCCAAATCACCGTCGCTGTTAGGTAAACTGACATTCTCTGCAACAACTCAAGGGCGTGGATATGTCAAAAAAAAAAAATTTTTTAAGGTGGGGTGGGGGGGGGGGGGGGGGGGGTGGACCAACCAGCATGGGTTGTAGAGTCCAAGTAGAGAAAAAAAAAATGGAAAATGGCGTCAATTTCGTGCATTCTGGCAGATCTTTCCTGGTTTTTATGTTGATAATAGGGACTTCCTACTGTGATTTTCATGTGATCGATTTTGATTCTTCAAAAAATCTATTTTACTAATCAAATTATGGGGAAGACCAAGACCCTTTCGTCCCCCCTTCTGAGTTCAAAGGGGGGGGGATACGTCCCTCCCGTCCCCCCCCCCCCCCACTCCTAAATCCACACCCTTGCAACAACTTAATTGGATTTACCATTTTAATTTATATCCTGAGAATTCACTTTATTCTTATTTCTGGCTTTCGCAGCTTCAGCCATTTTTCAAAATTCTTGTTGTATCACAAAATACAGTGTACTGTTGAAATACGACTAAACTGATGGTCAAATACCAAGACTATTGAAAATTATTTAATCAGTAATCACTAATTTGTAAAAGAGATTAAAATGACCAGTGAACTGAATCTGAGTAATATTATAATGAACTGTGATTAATCCTGAATTAAACTAAATAAAATAAAAGTGAATTATATTTAAACATGTATTAAACTATCAAGGAGTGAGTGTTACAAATGAGAACCGATAATTAATCATTTTAAATCTAAAATTGTAACAGGAAATACTCTTATTGGCCAAGTTTGAGAACATAAATTTTGTGTTAATTTTAAGGGTTGGTATTTCTTTAAATTCATGTCAGGAAATAGCATTTCAAGGCGTCTAAATTACTGTAGGCCTACATACTCGCCAACATGTTGATGAAAAAACCTGCGGGCAACAAAAATTTAGTCCTGTACTAATCTATGGTCCTGTACACACACGACACCAATTTGGACAACATGTTGGAAATCTGTTGCCGAATGTTTCCGATCTGTATTCACTGACAACATTTTAGACAGCATGACTTTTCGTCAACATGTTGTCAGTGTGTACAGTATTTTAATTCTAAAACAAATTCTAAGCGAGATCTCTCAGATCCTATATACCTTTCAGTGCCTCGTCTAAGGAATTGTTACTGGGCGGCAGTTAATTGAACAGGCGAAGTTGTTAACTAGATCGCCGGAATGCAATCAGTGAAACAGACATCAAATAGTCTGTATGAAATGCGGCGATATTTGATATTTATTTCAAACTAAACATGGCGAAAAAAACAACAGAAGAATTATTCCGAAACAACATATTATCCTCATTCCTTTATGTTACTTATATTTAGAATTTCGATTGCTACCGATATTTTAACAATATAGGACTGCCGACCGGGGCTGACTTTTGTGTCCACTGGGCGGCAAAATACCGCCACTGGGCGGCAGCGATGCCGCCTACAGTGTTAGTCGAGGCACTGATACCTTTAATCGTGAAGCTTAAATTTGCTGGAAAATGTCAGGAAACATTGTTTCCTCCAAAGTATACAAACAGAATCAAATAAACCCACAAAACTACGTAATTTTTCATACAATAACAGGATATATAAATTGTAAAACGCTTAAAATTTGATTAAGCGTTTTTCATTTATTGTATATAAACATAGTTTTTCTGGTTTTATGAGATTATTTAGGTAATCTGTTTTATTGTTGTGTCATCAGGTCTGTCCCCTGATGAATAAATACTCTTATTGAACAAGTTTGAAAATTTTGATTTTTTGTTCATTCTAAGACAGTCCTTTTCAACCGGGGACCATATGCACCCCTAGGGGTGAATTTGAAATCTTAGAGGGTGAAATTTGGTTAGAGGGGGAATTGGGGTGAATTAAAAATAAAGGGGTAAATTTCACGAAAAGTAGAAAATGTGCATAAAATTTAAAATGAGTTTTCAGCTACAGTATTATATTTATTCTCTAGCATAATCTGTAGGCTAATCTTGCAAATGGTAATATTACTGTCTGTAATGGCTTCGGATGCAAGCAAATCAATCCTAAATTTCAAAATTTTCTTTCTGAAGAACCACCCCTAAACTTCATTAATAGTTCAGTGTTGTCAAAGAGAATTCTGCCTGGAAATACCTCAAATACAAGGAAATCATCCCTCATTTTTTTTTAAATGGGGGAGAATTCCCAAATAAAATCCCTGGATGCCGGCGCTTTCAGTGGGAATTCTTTGAAGAAAATCACCTTTAATCTTCCTCGTTAGGCGAGTGCTGTCAAAAAGAATGCTTCTAAAAAGTCCTCAAATCAATCAATCCTAAAAATATTTGAAAGGATATTCCTCTCCTTTATCAAGATGAGCGCTTTAGTAAGACGTAAGATGCAAGGAAATCAATCCTTATTTTGACAATTTCTTTTGAATTTTTTATTTGCTTCTTATGACCCTTAACTTTATATACAAATCTGTGGTCTGTGTTCTTTAAATAGAAATTAACTAGCACCTAACTAGCATATTTCAGTTTTTTATTTTTTAGTTAATTACTAGGGGTGAATGGCAGAGAAAAGTTTTCTAAAGTGGGGAATTGGATCAAAAAGGTTGAGAAGCACTGTTCTAAGAGGTTGTATTCCTTTTAGTGAGATTCTGCGTCTTTGAGGATTTATGTATTTTGATAATTATATTAGTCACAAAAAGTGGTTGGGACCACTATTGTGTCCCCTTTTCTCAGTGATGGGGACCGGTCCCGGTGCAGGCCCGTAGCCTGCCAAGTAGGCCTACTTTTAGTGGGGCAAACGTCCAGTCAAGGGGGGCAGATTAGGTATCCAAAAACAACATCTCCGCATCTCCCCCTAATGAAGACTTTGTGAACTGTTACACGCCATTACACTAGTGCCGTGCCCCCTGTGGCCCAGTAAAGTTATTTCCACCTTTATTGGTGCACTCGGAAGCCTGGAAATGAAATTTTCTTACTGTTAAGGTATGGGTATAATTTAAGGGTTTGTGTGATATTTGGGCTGTTCCAGTAAATCTGAAGAGTATAATCTACATAAATTCAAGGCCCAAACCGATCCTCTAAATGCTGAACATTCCCCTTTAACAAAATCGATTTAGGTACTAGTAATCTGTTGTATAGTTATCAAGTCCCCTGATGAATATAAACTCTTATTGACCAAGTTTGAAAATTTAGATTTGTTCATTCTAAGAGGTTGTATTCCTTTAAAGGGATTGTAAAGTGATTTTCTAGTACATGTATAACTTAATATAAATTAATGCTATCAGTGTTCCCGATAGGCCTACACATACTAAGTTTAGAAAATCACCCAAAATAGGATTCTTTCGAAAGTTTCCTAAAGTTAAAGCATTTTTGAATAGGCTAATTTACGTGACTGTGGTCTGTTGTCGAAGAAAGATTAAAGTGATGATCTTTTGGGTTAAAGAAAGTTTTTGAATATTTGAAATGAGTCAAAAAATAACAAATAGTGGGCGATTTCAGGGGGGAAACCCAGTTTTTGCATTCCTGCAGATACAATTGTTGGAATACAACAGTTGAGGTGTATGTGTTCAAGGAGGTAATATCACTTTGGTGTGGTCTGTAGTCCCACTTTTAAAATCTTTACAGGACTAAAAGAACATAAAAAAACGAACTTGGTGAAAAACATATGAAGGGGAATTAAAGCATATTATTTATTACAATAGATACCGTAGTTTCCATCATTACATATAGATTACATCATTAAATGATAAGAATTTAATAAATAGACAAAATAATTCCATTGAAAAGGGACATAACTCTTAATAGGCTTAATAAAATGGCGTCGTCCACAGATAAAGCAGACAGACGATGACATTTCTCAACTTTTCTTGAGTGTCTGTGAAATTTTAGTTCCTCACTGATGGAAAGTATCCTAAGTGTAAAGGGTGTGTTAGGGAATTCTTCAGGATTAAAATTAGTTCGTACATCAAGACTAAATGTGCCGATTTCGTGTTTGTTTTGTTTTGTTATTATTTTTGACAGATGACGTTTGACATTCATTATTATCGATGACTGGCTGATATAAGACAGAAGGGTGAAGCGTTTGTAAATATGATTACTGTGATATTATGCTCTTTTATTTTGGGTATAATCCTGACAATTTTAATTCAGTTTTTGTGGTTTTATAAAAGATATACTGGCCTGCCTATTTTAGATAAACCAACTGTTGAACAATTTCCACCTGTGAAATTACCTAAGGCAAGTACACCTATGTTTCAAATTTCATTGATATTGTTAGAATGGTAAAGAATGCCAGTTAGAACGGTAACACGTTAAAACGGTAACAAAAAAATAAAGTTGAAACGGTAACAGGCCTGTGAAAACGTTAACAAGATTAAAACGGTAACAGTTCTGTAAAAACGGTAACACATAATAAAATAGTTGTAATGTATAATGTTTTTATTATTATATTGTTATATTATATATTTATGTGTATCAAATGATAAGACAAATATCCTATCACACAATATGTGGTTTCGTAATTGAATTGTCGGTAAAATATCGATCGATACCAAACGGCTCATTGACGACATCAAAGCAGGCATTCTCAAGATTTCGTTTGCTGAATCACATTTTGCCCATTATATTTAAATGAATTGGAGCTATTAAGACATTTTGCCAAATTCTCGTCACTACAGACTTTATACTGGCGATTTTTTTGTTTTAAAATAAAATTTAATTAACAGCTTTTATTCAGGTTACGGCACAATATATCAGTTTTTTTTATTTAAGGTACTGTATAAAAATTCCAATTCAATTAAAATTTGCAATTTTTATAATGAATATTTTGCCTTCTGCTTCTTTATTAAATAAAAAGTATACGTTATTATAGAATATTTGATCTTATACCATTGTAGGTGGACAAGGTGAAATGTTATCTTATCTGTTTTTTAATCATTGTATTTAAAGATACAAGTATGTACAGTAGTCAAGTAGATCTTTAGTAGCCATCTGTTGTACCGTATACTAAAATACAGTGCTTATCCAGATTTCAATCATCCTTCAACCCTGCCAGATCTGCAAGCTATTTACAATTAGGCATTGATTTTACTAAAATCTATACATCAACATCAGTTATCTAACAGCGGCTAAAAAGCATAATGACCTTAAAAACCTTACATATTGTTTTAAAATATTTTTATACTTTTTTAGCGTTTAAAAATCAATGGCTAGATAAAACTTTCAGATACATTAAAGGGCACATATCTCTAGATTTTGGTTTATAGTTTTCAGAAATTTGAGCAAAAAACATTTTTGACCTAGAAAAAAATCAGACTGTCCATTTTAAAAGAATTTCTGTAATTTCAGATATTAAAAGAAAAACTACAAGATAAAGAAGATTTAGAGAAGAAACAATCATGTCTTTGGTTCAATATTCTATCACAATATTTATTTCAAGAACTGAGAGACACTCAACAAGTCAGAAGGTAAGTTTTTCAAACAATACATTTGTCTTATTTAAAGGGGAATATTCATATAATTATTAATCACAGCTTTATATATAAGTATCAAGGAAATCAATGACTTTTGTAGTTGATTATTAAAGCCACATAAGCCCAGACTTGGACATTGAGAAAAAAGTCTTCTCATCGGTTTTTTTAAAGATAGCACTTAAAAATGAATTTTGAATAAAAAAAAATTCGATTCCCTTTGAAGGAAATCTTGTTTGTTGATAATCAACACGTCAATAACTCACAAGCTCCGCCCACTACTAGCACGCGCTACTGGAGATTGGAGTATGACATCATTTAACTAACACGCCCCCCGCTTGACCTCATTAGCATGTAATTTAATGGAAATCATTTTATTAGATCCCGACTTTAAATCCAGCGGCATCGAAGCCATCTGAGTACCCAAAGCCCTGAATTTTAGTTTTTTGACTTAATTAAACATCAGAGATTAAGCTAAAATGCCTTTTGTACCGAAATCCCGGTTTTTTCATTTTGTAAACAAACGAATCCCGCAATGTGGCTTTAATTAACATATTCAAGCCATACTCTGATTGGTATAATAATGACAAAGAAATTCATTAAGCACTTATAATAGTATAGATATGTGTGAACATATGGTGAGTTAGTTAAAGGGACATTCCTGGTGGGTGTAACATCCAAATCCCCAAGCTTATTTACAGATTATATAAGCTTAAGCTAAAAAAAATCCAGATTTTGAGACTTAAATTTTCTTGACTGAACATATCCCTTTAATATTTTACCATCTAGATGTCTGAATGTACATTCAACACTACAAAATAGAAACTTAGAAAATAAAGATACAACCTTTTATATGACATATCCACATGATACAGAGATAAAAAAAAACCTTTTTGCATAGGAGGTTTGGAATAAGGGGTTGAATTTAAAATCCTAGTAATTAGAATGGTAGGCAAAGTCACTGATCATAGCCATTTCTCTGAATAAGACCATTTCATAAGATAAAAGATAAAATCATCATCTAAATATATTTCAATTTTTTTGTATAAATCTGTAATACTTTTGATAACTTTTCTTTTCCCTTTTCCAGATTTATTATGAAAAAAATGAACAAAGAATTCGAAGAAGTTCTTCAGACCACATCAGGCAAATTTTTAGACCAAATTATTGTAAGTACAATGATTTGAATATTAATAAGATAATATTAAGATCACATTTCAAATCGTATTTGTCAATTTTCCCATCCTTTTCTTTACTGTATCAGTTTTATTCTATTTAAAGGGATTATAAAAAGGTTTTCTAAACTTTGTATGTGTATCGGGGACACTGAGAGCATCAATTTGCGCCATTCAAACTTCCATTTCGATGTCTGCGGTTCTTGCAATTCCACTAAACCTAACACGTTTTATGATGTCACCTCCACTGATCTACTGGACTGGAAGCTACTATTGATATCTATGCAGATCACTGTCATGGAGGTCATAAACATGTTCGTTTTATTGGAATTGCAAGAACCACAGACATCGAAATGGAAATTGGAAAGGCGCAAATTGATGCTATCACTGTCCCCGATGCACATACGAAGTTTAGAAACCCTTTAAGGATTTCCATATTTTGACACTTTTTTGATGAACAGTTTCTGAGTTATTGCCTGTGTATAGCATAAGAAAATTTGTTTGTGATTTGAAAATTTGTGCCCTTGATTAAGTAAAAAAGGGTCAAAATTTGTTAGTGAAAGCTACACAAAAATTTACATCTGATTTAGATGAAACTTTGTGTTATTATATCATAATATGATCCTGGAAAACTTTGAATTTAAAGGGACATTTATTTGACCTATCATTAGTTTCACAGTCAAATTAGATCCAACTTTCATTTGATTTGGTATTTCAAACTTTTGTTTGTACTTGCTGCTACAGTAGAGTTAAACAACAATCTTTTTACCTTTCTGTCGAATTGACATTTGCCCTAAGTTTAAGAAAACACAAAATAGAGAAATTGTAAGGCAAATGTTTGAAGGGATTCTTAAATTTCTAGAACTTGCCAAACACTTTGCGTTTACACTGAATTTAACAGGCTCCCGAACGACTTTGGTCTCGATCATAAAGTCACACACTATAGACAGCACGCGATCTACAAGACTTACCATTTACTCTACTAGTTGGCGCCTTTGTGTTTCCAAGTCACTATGTAAATGAAATAAACGTGATGGTTCGGCAATGGACCAGTGGAAACACACGAAAGCAACCTTAAAGCCAGCTTTTTCTGTTAGTGGACTGGAAACACAGTTGAAATAATGTCTTATATACCTATTCGAACATACATGTCATGATTAAAAGAGTATGTATTTATTTATTCGTGATTTTTTTTTCTTCAGATTCGTGATTTTAATTTAGGTACAACATTTCCGATTGTAAATAATGTTAGTATAAAAAATATTGTAAAGAATGGTGATAAATTAGAGGTAATTAAATCTATTTTAATCAATTATTTCAATTAATTTGAGTTGAGAGAAGACCCAGAAGAGTGGCCTAAATACTTTTGAGGCTGAGACACATTTTTGATTCATCATAGAAAGAATAATTCATAAAATTTCAAGTTATTATTGAACATTTTAAAATCTTTTAAGCGTTTTTTCAATCATTATAGTTAAAGGGATTGTAAAGAGGTTTTCTAAACTTTGTATGTGTATCAGGGACACTGATAGCATCAATTTGCACCATTCCAATTTCCATTCCGACGTCTGTGGTTCTTGCAATTCCACTTAAACTAACACGTTTTATGATGTCACACCCACTGATCTAACATTGATACCTATGCAGATATAGTGGGCGTGACGTCTTAAAACACAGTAGTTTTTATGGAATTGCAAGAACCACAGAAGTCAGAATGGAAATTGGAATGGCGCAAATTGATGCTGACACATACAAAGTTTAGAAAACCTCTTTACAATCCCTTTTACATTGTTTTCTGAATTTATCAGATTATACAGGTAATCTGTTGTATATTTATGACACCAAGTAAGTCAGCTAATAAATAAGTAGCCTTGATTGAGAATTTAGATTTTGTGTTCATTCTAAGAGGTAGTGTTTAAGAAATTAATTATTCTGCCCAAGAAAATGGATTTGTGTATGTTTTGAATGGTCATGTTTTTTTGCTCCTGTAATTCTTTGGTTCCTAAATGTCAGATATTTTTTATTTTAAAAAGTTTTCTTTTTTTTTATCTTTGCAGGAAATAGATTTAGGTTTAGATGTAGATTATGATGGTGGATTTCAAATAGCTTTAGATGTTTTTTTAGTTTTTAATAAATCAGCATTTTTATCTGTAACACTTAAGAAATTGAAAGGTTATGCTCGATTACAACTGACTAGAACACCATATACTCATTGGTCTTTCTCTTTCTATGATGTAAGTAATTTACCTAAATCAAAATAATATTTAAAAAAAAGAAAGAAAGAAGCATCTATATTTGACAAGGATTTTGGTTCTGTGCGGATCCTTTCTCCCAGCTGGTCCTTGGCCAAACCTCTTGGCATTGATCTTTCCCGGATTATCCGTACCCATTTACAGCTGGGTGGAATGTTCAGCATTTTCGAGGACAATAAACTGAATTCCTGTGCATATTAAATATCCCTCGGCAGTTGGAAATCGAAAATAAAAGCAGGCTAATGCCGCTGTCCTGGCAAAATTTCCCTCTTTGCACACTGCATGGTGTTTGCCCGTCCTCAATTAGCCCATATAGGTGCAAAAAAACAGGACGTAAAACTACATTCATTTATTTTTTAACATCTTATCTTTCATTTTCTGTATATGTGTTTTCTATATAAGTCATAGTCTTACTAAACGACAAGTCGTATTTTTGTCTTTCAAACGCTGATAATTATGGATACACAGAGATTTGAAGGCTTACATTTTGAGGGAGAGTTTGGACCATTATTTCAGAGTAGATAAGCTAGAAAATTCCAGGACTAAAAGTTTTTTGGTCAAACAGTTAGTGAACATTTCCCTTTAAGGGATCTCTTAAAAGATTCTCCCACTTCTTTGTTCTTTAAGTTTTTAGAAACCCCTCAATATTTTTTAGGACCCTGAAGTTGATTTTGCGGTAGAATCTCAATTTGAAGGTCGACAATTACCTCAAGTAGCCAATATAATCACAACACAGGTTAGTCTTTTACCTCAAGTAGTCAATATTATCACAACACAGGTTAGTCTTTTACCTCAAGTAGTCAGTATAATCACAACACAGGTTAGTCTTTTACCTCAAGTAGTCAGTATAATCACAACACAGGTTAGTCTTTTACCTCAAGTAGTCAATATTATCACAACACAGGTTAGTCTTTTACCTCAAGTAGTCAATATAATCACAACACAGGTTAGTCTTTTACCTCAAGTAGTCAATATTATCACAACACAGGTTAGTCTTTTACCTCAAGTAGTCAATATAATCACAACACAGGTTAGTCTTTTACCTCAAGTAGTCAATATAATCACAACACAGGTTAGTCTTTTACCTCAAGTAGTCAGTATAATCACAACACAGGTTAGTCTTTTACCTCAAGTAGTCAATATAATCACAACACAGATTAGTCTTTTACCTCAAGTAGTTAATATAATAACAACACAGATTAGTCTTTTACCTCAAGTAGTTAATATAATAACAACACAGATTAGTCTTTTACCTCAAGTAGTTAATATAATAACAACACAGATTAGTCTTTTACCTCAAGTAGTCAATATAATAACAACACAGATTAGTCTTTTACCTCAAGTTGTCAATATTAGAACAACACAGCTTAGTATTTTACCTCAAGTAGTTAATATAATCACAACACAGGTTAGTCTTTTACCTCAAGTAGTCAATATAATAACAACACAGACTAGTCTTTTACCTCAAGTAGTCAATATAATAACAACACAGGTTAGTCTTTTACCTCAAGTAGTCAATATAATCACAACACAGATTAGTCTTTTACCTCAAGTAGCCAATATAATAACAACACAGGTTAGTCTTTTACCTCAAGTAGTTAATATAATAACAACTCAGGTTAGTCTTTTACCTCAAGTAGCCAATATAAACAACACAGACTAGTCTTTTACCTCGGTAGCCAATATAATAACAACACAGACTAGTCTTTTACCTCAAGTAGTCAATATAATCACAACACAGACTAGTCTTTTACCTCAAGTAGTCAATATAATCACAACACAGGTTAGTCTTTTACCTCAAGTAGTCAGTATAATCACAACACAGGTTAGTCTTTTACCTCAAGTAGTCAATATAATCACAACACAGATTAGTCTTTTACCTCAAGTAGTCAATATAATAACAACACAGATTAGTCTTTTACCTCAAGTAGTTAATATAATAACAACACAGATTAGTCTTTTACCTCAAGTAGTTAATATAATAACAACACAGATTAGTCTTTTACCTCAAGTAGTTAATATAATAACAACACAGATTAGTCTTTTACCTCAAGTAGTTAATATAATAACAACACAGATTAGTCTTTTACCTCAAGTAGTCAATATAATAACAACACAGATTAGTCTTTTACCTCAAGTAGTCAATATTAGAACAACACAGCTTAGTATTTTACCTCAAGTAGTTAATATAATAACAACTCAGGTTAGTCTTTTACCTCAAGTAGCCAATATAAACAACACAGACTAGTAGGGCTGCAACGATTCCTGAAGTGGCGATTCGATACGCTAAACGATACACATTCAACGATTCGATTTATTGCGATTACAAATCGCGATTCTTGAGTTTGAAATCAGAAAGAAAAGAAAACCTTTAATCATTAACATTTTAACACATTTTTGACATAATTTTCGTAACAAATTTATATGCTTAAGATCATCATCATTAAAAACAAAGGTTTAAGGTGATAATAAACAAATTGATACGTAAAAAACAATTTTCGAAAATTTTGATACGACATAAATTATAAAATGCGTGAGGATTTCTTGTTCTCAGTCAATAAAAGAGTTAATTAAATGAATCAAAATCTTGGCCGATGAATCGCGATTATTTTTTTCTTACACGATGCATCGATAAGGAGGAACGAATCGCGATTCATCGATTCTACGATGAATCGTTGCAGCCCTACAGACTAGTCTTTTACCTCAAGTAGCCAATATAATAACAACACAGACTAGTCTGTCTTTTACCTCAAGTAGTCAATATAATCACAACACAGACTAGTCTTTTACCTCAAGTAGCCAATATAATAACAACACAGACTAGTCTTTTACCTCAAGTAGTCAATACAATAACAACACAGGTTAGTCTTTTACCTCAACGATTCGATTTATTGCGATTACAAATCGCGATTCTTGAGTTTGAAATCAGAAAGAAAAGAAAACCTTTAATCATTAACATTTTAACACATTTTTGACATAATTTTCGTAACAAATTTATATGCTTAAGATCATCATCATTAAAAACAAAGGTTTAAGGTGATAATAAACAAATTGATACGTAAAAAACAATTTTCGAAAATTTTGATACGACATAAATTATAAAATGCGTGAGGATTTCTTGTTCTCAGTCAATAAAAGAGTTAATTAAATGAATCAAAATCTTGGCCGATGAATCGCGATTATTTTTTTCTTACACGATGCATCGATAAGGAGGAACGAATCGCGATTCATCGATTCTACGATGAATCGTTGCAGCCCTACAGACTAGTCTTTTACCTCAAGTAGCCAATATAATAACAACACAGACTAGTCTGTCTTTTACCTCAAGTAGTCAATATAATCACAACACAGACTAGTCTTTTACCTCAAGTAGCCAATATAATAACAACACAGACTAGTCTTTTACCTCAAGTAGTCAATACAATAACAACACAGGTTAGTCTTTTACCTCAACGATTCGATTTATTGCGATTACAAATCGCGATTCTTGAGTTTGAAATCAGAAAGAAAAGAAAACCTTTAATCATTAACATTTTAACACATTTTTGACATAATTTTCGTAACAAATTTATATGCTTAAGATCATCATCATTAAAAACAAAGGTTTAAGGTGATAATAAACAAATTGATACGTAAAAAACAATTTTCGAAAATTTTGATACGACATAAATTATAAAATGCGTGAGGATTTCTTGTTCTCAGTCAATAAAAGAGTTAATTAAATGAATCAAAATCTTGGCCGATGAATCGCGATTATTTTTTTCTTACACGATGCATCGATAAGGAGGAACGAATCGCGATTCATCGATTCTACGATGAATCGTTGCAGCCCTACAGACTAGTCTTTTACCTCAAGTAGCCAATATAATAACAACACAGACTAGTCTTTTACCTCAAGTAGTCAATACAATAACAACACAGGTTAGTCTTTTACCTCAAGTAGTTAATATAATCACAACACAGGTTAGTCTTTTACCACAAGTAGTTAATATAATAACAACACAGACTAGTCTTTTACCTCAAGTAGTCAATATAATCACAACACAGACTAGTCTTTTACCTCAAGTAGTCAATATAATAACAACACAGACTAGTCTTTTACCTCAAGTAGCCAATATAATAACAACACAGACTAGTCTTTTACCTCAAGTAGTCAATATAATCACAACACAGGTTAGTCTTTTACCTCAAGTAGTCAGTATAATCACAACACAGGTTAGTCTTTTACCTCAAGTAGTCAATATAATCACAACACAGACTAGTCTTTTACCTCAAGTAGTCAATATAATAACAACACAGACTAGTCTTTTACCTCAAGTAGCCAATATAATAACAACACAGACTAGTCTTTTACCTCAAGTAGTCAATATAATCACAACACAGACTAGTCTTTTACCTCAAGTAGCCAATATAATTACAACACAGACTAGTCTTTTACCTCAAGTAGTCAATATAATCACAACACAGGTTAGTCTTTTACCTCAAGTAGTCAATATAATCACAACACAGGTTAGTCTTTTACCTCAAGTAGTCAATATAATAACAACACAGGTTAGTCTTTTACCTCAAGTAGTCAATATAATCACAACACGGGTTAGTCTTTTACCTCAAGTAGTCAATATAATAACAACACAGGTTAGTCTTTTACCTCAAGTAGCTAATATAATAACAACACAGGTTAGTCTTTTACCTCAAGTAGCCAATATAATAACAACACAGGTTAGTCTTTTATCTCAAGTAGTTAATATTATCACAACACAGGTTAGTCTTTTATCTCAAGTAGCCAATATAATAACAACACAGGTTAGTCTTTTACCTCAAGTAGCCAATATAATAACAACACAGGTTAGTCTTTTACCTCAAGTAGCCAATATAATAACAACACAGGTTAGTCTTTTATCTCAAGTAGTTAATATTATGACAACACAGGTTAGTCTTTTACCTCAAGTAGTCAATATAATCACAACACAGGTTAGTCTTTTACCTCAAGTAGTCAATATAATAACAACACAGGTTAGTCTTTTACCTCAAGTAGTCAATACAATAACAACACAGGTTAGTCTTTTACCTCAAGTAGTCAATATAATAACAACACAGGTTAGTCTTTTACCTCAAGTAGTCAATACAATAACAACACAGGTTAGTCTTTTACCTCAAGTAGTCAATATAATAACAACACAGGTTAGTCTTTTACCTCAAGTAGTCAATACAATAACAACACAGGTTAGTCTTTTACCTCAAGTAGTCAATACAATAACAACACACCAAATGTCTGTTGTCCCATTGCTAAACCTTTTACACTTAAAAACCTGGAATTGTTGAAACTGTGACAAAGTTTAAACATCTATGCACAAAATCTTACAATGGCATATTACAAGCACAAAATATAGATAAATAAGACAATTTTATGGATAGAATTTGAAACTTCTAGAAAATTTATTACTTCAATGTTCGAATTAGAACCAAATGTGTCTCTATTCCTTCCTCTTAGTGCTATTTGGAAGGAGGTCTGCTTGTGGAGAGACAGAAAAAAATAAGCTCTCTTTTCATGAAAGATGTAAGGGATAATGAACTACAAAAATATCCGAGTTTAATAGATCTGAGGTATCTTAATATTTTTAAAATGCCTGCACCCCTTAGAGATGCAGAACTCATCAATAATGAGGGCTTATTATATACACCAGACAACATCTGTCTAAATAGCTATCAGGGACTGGTATAGAGTAAAAGTTGGTCTATGTTTCAATGTAGTTCTCATTATCCTTACAGGGGCTGCGGAGGGGGGGGGGGCCCCCCCAACTTTTTGGCAGTTATTTTTTTTTTCTTTTTTCATCAAATTTTTTTTGTCATTTTTATAATTTTTTTTAATAATTTCCGAAATCTGAAAATCGAGTGGCCGAAATCCGAGGAGTTTTTGTGGTGGGGGTGCGGGTGAGAGGGGGATTTTCAAAATTTTCAACCAAGGGCCCCCCACTTTCAAAAACGCTCCGCGGCCCCTGCCTTATGATTGTGTTATTTTTATTTTTCAGTTAAGGCGCAGTATAAGAAAGAAACATACATTACCAAATTACAAAATGAGATTTAGACCATTCTTTTTTCAACCTGAACTTGATAAACCTCTCCGTGATCTCACAGTAAATGGACATAATATAACCACAGGGAGACTGGATATTCAAGTTAAAGAATGTTCAAGACTACTTAAAACGCCAAAAGATTCTTTTTTATATTGTTCAGTATCTATTGGTATGTAAATATTTATCTTCTTTACTTCTCGTATTGGCTTATTGGCTCACTATTTTGGTGTCTGGGTTAGGCCAACTTCAATTTTTTCGTCAACAAGGGGTGCGCACTATACATGGGTAAATGAAATTTTCCCGATTTTGATGGGGTAAGGAAGGGGTGCGCATTATACATGGGTGCGCATTATATTCGGAAATATACAGTATTTGGAAATTCTATTTGATTTTCTAGAGTTCTTGCTCTTTTATAAGAAATCCTTTATGTGTAAGAATGATTTTCATACATTGTGCATTGTATCGTTTATGTACATTAAATGATACAAATTAGATTAGAAGATTCAGAGCTATTGTTGTGGAGAGAACCCAACTAGAATGATTTTTTCACTTACTTGTTTAAAGGGTCATTCTGCTTTTTTGAAAAAAGTTTCCATTATCAAAAAAATAGCAAATTCTTCCTGAGAGTATTTTTAAAGTTATGCTTATTGCATCTCTATATCTTCTTGATCAAACTGAATTTGGTTTTAAAGGGCTAATTACAAACAGGGAGTACTTATTGTTAATTATGCAATTTGACCTAGTTTTGGTGTTTGCCCTTTAGATGGCTCAATATTTCTAGCTGAAACCTTTAAAATACACAAGAGGGACATTTCTCTACAAATAGGCGTTTATTTTACTCAAATCCGTTAAAATCCGTTCAGTAGTTTGCTAACAGCGTCCAAAAAACATAACCTTACGTAAGGTTTTTAAAATTTTTAGCATATTTTTAGCGTATAAAAATTAACGGCTGGATTTTTTTTAGTTAAAACTTTCAGATACATTTAAGGAAACATAGTTACAGATTTTGGTGTAAAGTTTTCACAAATTGAGCAAAAAAAATTTTTGACCTAAAAATAATTCAGACTGTCCATTTAAAGAGATGTTAAAGAGGTTTTTGAAATTCTGTAAGCTTATGTGTATTGTGGATACTGATAGCTTCAATTTGCACCATCCCAATATTCAATAAGACATCTGTGGTTCAAGTAATTCCACTTTAACTTTATCAAAAAAATTCAGCAGCCTAATTAATTAAGCCTAAATTTCGTTTTGATAAACTTTTTGAATTCTGTTTTTTTTTAGCCTCTACATGAGGGTCTAACCACTTTCTTCTTGCATTGTCGGCAAATGAACTCTGACATAACCTTAATGATCTAACTGACATTGACATTGACATATATGTAGAACAACCAATAAAATACACCTTTTGTTCTTGTCACAAAATCCCAGCGCTGGAGAGGACAAAGATCTTAGGCCTTATTCTCAAAAACTTAACATACAAAGTGTTTCAGTCATCTGATTGGACAATCACTAAAATTGATTTTAAATAATAGCTTTTTATACGCCCACATTGAAATGTGGTCGTATATTGCCGTCGCCCCTGTCCGTCCGTCGGTCCGTCGGTCCGTCCGTCCGTCTGTCCACAATTGGCTTGTGAACGCAATAGAGACCACAGTTTTGGTTGGATTTGAATAAAATTTTGAATGTAGGATTATATTCATAAGATCTCGGACAAGTTCGAATTTGGGTTCGATTCGACAAAAATTCATGGAGTTTTACACCCAAAATACGTTAAAAATGGCTTGTGAACGCGATAGAGTCCACAGTTTTGGTTGGATGGATTTGAATAAAATTTTGTATGTAGGATTATATTCATAAGATCTCGGACAAGTTCGAATTTGGGTTTGATTTGACTAAAATTCACGGAGTTTTACACCCAAAATATGTTAAAAATGGCCTGTGAACGCGATAGAGACCACAGTTTTGGTTAGATTTGAATAAAATTATGTATGTAGGATTATATTCATAAGATCTCGGACAAGTTCGAATTTGGGTTTGATTCGACAAAAAATTCACGGAGTTTTACACCCAAAATGTGTTAAAAATGGCTTGTGAACGCAATAGAGACCACAGTTTTGGTTTGATTTGAATAAAATTTTGTGTATAGGATTATATCCATAAGATCTTGGACAAGTTCGAATTCCGGATCGCCTTAAGAAATATTTACGGAGTTTTACACCTAAAATATGTTAAAAATGACTTGTGAACATGATAGAGACCACAGTTGTGGTAGGAATTTAATAAACTTTTGTGTGTAGGATAATATCCATAAAATCTTGGACAAGTTTGAATTCCGGATCGATTTGACAAATATTTACGGAGTTTTATTAGTTATGAAATTAGATGCTTTATATTAACAAGATATTGGAAGAATTCAAATCTGAACACCATCCAACAAAAATTAAGATAGTAACATTCCTTGATATATTGACAATTTATGTAGTGTAAGTGGGCGTATATTGCTAGGCAACCACTTGTTTATCCAATCAAATTACTGTATTTCTTAAAATCTTGATTTTATCTTAGTTAAGTTTTCGAGAATAAGGCCCCTGATTGGTTAAAACAGAAGTCAATAAGGTTAAATCAGAGTTCAATATGCAGAAATGTAAGATGAACTTGGTTAGAACTTAATGAAGTGGCTAAAAAAAGCAATTTAAAAAGCCTATCGAAACAAAATTTGAGTCTCATTTTAATTAGACTGAAAATTTATAAAACCTCTTTACCATTCCTTTTAAGGGATTGACTTGTCGACACAAAAACAAATTCATTCTGTCCTATGCATGTTTTGACTATGTATATTATAGATTATTTACCATATAAAGAACTAGTAAATTCTAGAAGAAGAGTGTGGGTATCACATGATATAGAAGTCAATAAATATAATGCTCAATCTGTTGGTCTTGCTTTTAAAGAGGTGAGTAGTCCAGATTAGTCTGCATCATGGAAAGTGCTTGCAAAAAATTGAAATGGTGACATTTTTATTTTTAGATAAAGACATATTTGTGATTTTAACATAGCTTGGGTATAAATGAAATGAATGGAGTTTTACGTCCTGCTTTTCTGCACCTATATGGGACAGGCAAACGCCATGCAGTGTGCAATGAGGGAAATTTTGCCAGGACAGCGGCATTAGCCTGCTCTGATTTCAAACTGTCGAGGGATCTTTAACGTACACAGCCAATAGCACACGCGACCTCGGTTTATTGTCCCATCCGAAAGACTAGACGCTTTTTCCATGTCAGCCCCTAGGGAAACCGGGTTGAAAAATCCGAAGGTATCATCTCGACCCCTATGGATTGATCCAATCTCCCAGCTGGTCCTCTTGGCATTAATCTTTCCCTGATTATCCGTACTCATTTACAGCTGGGTTGACTGAAAGTAAGAAAGTTGAATGAGGATGACCTATTCAAGGACCTGATCGAGAACCGAACTCTCAAACATAACGAACATCATTTGCTCGTATCCAAACAAATGACCTCATGTTTGTAAAAAATGACGCATTATCTGACTGTGCTGGAGCAGTGTCACTGATTTTTTTACCCTATATTTTACAGTTATAGTTTGCCATAAAAGTAAGGTGAAAATCTTCCTAAACTACAGAATGAAAAAAGTATTGAATGTAGATCAAAGTACTCCTTTATTTATTTTGTTTTTAGGAACAACTATTAGATAGATATGAAACAGCAGTTATAAATTATTATTTTGTTTTTAGGAACAACTATTAGATAGATATGAAACAGCAGTTATTGTAGATTTAGTTATACCTGATTCACCAGCTGCTATAGCAGATATTAGAAAGGTATGGTTTCATTTGTTCATTAACTTTTGGTCAGTCATTTCACTTCAATTATTGCAAACTTTGAAGTTTCAGGTTTTATCCCAGTGATGCAAGCAGCAAATTAGCAAGGGAAAAGTGACTTGTTGGGACAGTAAACCATGATTCCTGTGTGCCACTGTTTGTGCATGCCACAGATGCCAGAAACTGAAAATAAGGACAATACCAATATCCTAGTAATTTTTCCCGTTGACGCTGTTTGCTGCTGTCCTTATCCCAAACTACAGCACAAAACTAGGATGTAAATGTAACACCATTTCCAGGGGTCTGCTCGAATCATTGTCCAGAACAGCCAGAACTGTCAGAACTGGATTTGAGTGAACTAGAACACTGTTCCGGACAAAGATTTTCTGTCCCTAATAGCAAGGTGGTACATCTGGATCTGTGACGAAATCAAGATGGCGGCAAATGTTGCAACCATTTTTAAGTACAGAGATAGCAGTCACTTCCTGTCTAGAACTACTCAGATTTTAGTTCCATACAGAACTTTCCACTTTCTGTAAAGAACAATTCCAGAATAACTCGAAAGCTTGCTTGGAACAGAAAATCTGGAACAGGTCAAGAACATCTGATTCGTGCAGACCCGACAAAGTTCAGTTATATAAATGTGATGTTAATAATTTGTGATTATTTTCTAGGGTGATATGTTAATAGCTATAGGTACAACTAAAATATCTTCAACAAAACAAGCTGCCAAACTCATCAAAACTGCCGGTGAAAAGTAAGTGAAGAATAACTCTTCACAAATTCATGCTATCAGTGTCCCCGATACACATACAAAGTTTAGAAAACCTTTTTACAATCCCTTTAAGTACAGATCAACAAGTTTTTGATGTGAAACAACTTTTTGGGGAAAATGTAAATTATTGTATACTCTTTAAAGAAATTTCCACCAATCCCACTCACACTTATAGTACATTCAGACGACTAAAGTTAAGGCAGCTTAACTTCCAACCGTTCTTCGAGTCTGGTTTTCGTTTTTACAGTGAACGTTCAGACGGACATAAAAGTTAAGCCAGCTTTGACATGACCTCAGAAGTTCAGATGTCAAAATACCATGACGCATGCGCGTGTAATGTTTACTTTTCCCACAAAATGGCGATTATTTTGATTATTTTGATTCAACTTTCATTTTTACGCCCAAAGAGAGCGGCATCTTCTTTGGCTAGTTCATATTCTCCGTGGATAAAGTTGTTGGTTGTTGGGATATACAAATAAGTCATGGCGGGTATCAGGAACAGGACTGCACACGCGCGGCTTTGTTAACCAGGAGCGTTCAGACGTCAAAACTAAGTAAGCTTAACTTTTCAAGCCAGGTTTCAAGCCAACTTTGAAGTAGGTGCAAGTTAAGGTAACTTAAGTTCAACCGGTTGCATTCAGACGACAGAAAAAAACAGGCTCGAAGAACGGTTGGAATTGCAGCTGCCTTAACTTAAGTCATCTGATCGCAGTATTAGTGTTTTATGACGTCACAACTGTGAGATATGCTTGTATCACTGAAGATCCTTTGTGACTGTAACACTTGGTGGAATCACTGGAACCAATCTAATCAAAAACTTGAATAGTGCCAATTGATGCTATGATTGTCAACTACACTCATAAATTTTTTTTAACAAACCTCTTTACAATCCCTTCAACTTCTCTAATTCCCCTTGGTTTTGTCAAATCAGTCAAATCACCAGTTCATTGCTTAACTCTATTTAATCATTTAATTTCAGGTTTAATGTTCGGCTGGAACGAACTCAGATTAAGATGAATCCTGATCTCAAATTTGTTGAAGAAAATGTCAGTGCTAAGGAATCCACAGAATTTGAGTTTTCTGAGGAGTCTGCTGTAGGTGACAATAATGGGGAGGAGTTTATAAGCATTAGTTTTAAACAAGATGGGGAGGAGCCAAAAATTAAAATGTCTCATGATAAGCCAAAATCAACTGCCAATCAAAGTCCACCTACTCATCAATCAAAGCCTAGATCTAAGACTGATTTGACAGTAGATGGTACACCTGTTTTGAAGAAGAGAAGTGTTGGTAATGAATCTCCAGCAAGCAGTATAAAAAGAGAAAGTTCTCCACATGGTTTACGCTATAGAACACACAGTGATCCTGGTCAGCTTACTAAGGTACATTGACTTAACAATCACATTATTTAAAGGGATTGTAAAGTGGTTTTCTAAACTTTGTATGTGTATCAATTTCCATTCCGATGTCTGTGGTTCTTGCAATTCCACTAAAACTAACGCGTTTTATGACATCACTAATAGTGATCTGCATAGATATCAATGGTAGCTTCCGGTAGATCACTATTAGTGACGTCATAAAAGGCGTTAGTTTTAACCAAGATCCACAGACGTCGGAATGGAAATTGGAATGGTGCAAATTGATGCTATCAGTGTCCCCGATACACATACAAAGTTTAGAAAACCTCTTTACAATCCCTTTAATGATTTTCATTTTACATAACATTACATTACTTTATGGAATTACAACTTAAAATCACATAACACTTTGCATAGATTTTATTGCAAGAATCACAGATGTCGGAATGGAAATTGGAATGGTGCAAATTGATGCTATCAGTGTCCCCGATACACAAACAAAGTTTAGAAAACCTCTTTACAATCCCTTTAATGATTTTCATTTTACATTTAAACATTACATTACTTTATGGAATTACAACTTAAAATCACACTTTGCATAGATTTTATTGATAGAATTATCACTTCTATCTATACAGTGATCTGCATAGATATCAATAGTAGCTTCCGGTAGATCACTGTCAGTGACATCATAAAATGCATTAGTTTTAGTGGACCACAGACATCGGAATGGAAATCTGAATGGTGCAAATTGATGCTATCAGTGTCCTCAATACACATACAAAGTTTAGAAAACCTCTTTACAATCCCTTTAATATTATGATTATTTTGTAGTTAGTAAATGATGATGTTGATAGTGTACATTCTACAGAAACTGATGGTGGTACAGTTAGTGATAGTGATGATGAAATTACAACTGTACAGAAAACAAAAGAGGTCAAATCCAGTCAGGTATGGATGAACTAACTCTAAATTTTATTCAAGAAAAATATATATTTTAAATATACATTTTTTACTATCTGGGGCCTAATTCCGAAATCTTAACTTAAATAACACAAAATTTTAAGAAATACATTAATCTGATTGGATAATAATACTTAATTTAAAATCGATTTTAGTGATTGACCAATCAAATAACTAGAACACTAAAATCATCATAATTTAAGTTTTCAAGAAAAAGGTCCCTTGAATATTTTCATGATAAATTTTACCTATAATAATAAACTTAAAAGACCCAATATAGGTGAATAGAATTAACAAATGTGTTTGAAAATATTGAAACTGGTCTTTCTCTAGAGTAAGGTCTGGGGCCTTATTCTCGAACACTTAACTTAGATAAAATCTAGATTTTAAGAAATACAGTAATCTGATTGGATGATAAAGCTGTATTTAAAATCAATTTTAGTGATTGACCAATCAAATGATCCGAACACTAAAATCATTGTAAGTTAAGTTTTCGAAAATAAGGCCCCTGGTGTATTTTTTGCAACTTCAGCAAACCCTTCACTGTTAAAAAAAAAAACCCAAAAAAAACATAATTTTATTCTCCAAACTTGTTTTTTTTTTTTAGCTTTATGTGTATTTTGAATAAAAAAACTAACATAATTTGAACCATGATTTTATTCATTTATCTTTGAATACAGAATCCTAAATGGAACCATGCAATGAATTTTGATATCATGGAACAATTAAGATATCTCAATCTTTGTGTATGGTGTAAGATTCCCGAGAAAACAGATAAGAGTGAAAAAGTTATAAAACCAGAAAGACATTTATTAGTAGGACATGTAAGTTGTTTTCTGTCTTCTATCATCAGCCATATCAATTTTGCGAGTCCTTGGCAACCAAAGTCTTGATCAACAAGTCTCATCTTTTCATCACTGAATTTGATTGGTCGAGATTTTTTTTATATACCTTTAAAAGAAGATATTATAGGAAAATGATACATTGAGTTCACAATTTTCTAAAATCAAGCCTTATATCCTAATACTCTTCTGCAAAATTTAATATTTGAATGTTTGTGAGCCATTAGAAATAGTAATTTTAAAGGGATTGTAAAGAGGTTTTCTAAATTTTGCATTTGTATCGGAGACGATGATAGCATTACCTGATACCATTCCAATTTTTATTGAGATGTGTATGGTTCCAGCAATTCCCCTGAAACTAAATGTTTGATGATGTCATACCTGTGAAATATGCTTGTATCATAGAAGACCTTCAATGTTGTGTTGCCATCAAACACAACTTGCCAATCGTAAATATGTCGGCCATTTAGTGCTGGGTATTGCCAACCATGTCACGATAGGATACGTATCGCGATACAAAGGTCACGATACAATACGTATCGCGATATGGGATATATAGGGACAAAAAGTAACACTTTTTTTTCAAAGTTTCAATATTTATTTATTCAAAGCTTTAAAACTTTTTAATTTGGTAATTTAGTTGATAGTAGTGGTCCATATCCATGTCTTAAAATATTTCCAAACAATTTCAATCAAGTCAGTTAGAAAAAAATTGTGATTTCATACGCTGACGTGAAAATAAATCCTCACTTTTTATGAAATGAGAGGTATCGTCAAGTATCGATACACGACCTCGCGATACGATACGATACGCGTATCGTGGAATGTCGTATCACGATACATCGATACAACGATATATCGTGCCAGCACTACGGCCATTCTCGCTACGGACAATAACCTCGTATGCAACTGGCGGATAAAGCGCACTAGTTTCAAGTCTCCATTGTTGACTTCTGGCTAGTCTCTGACAACCAGACATCTTCTGTCTACGAAAGATAATGTGCAAAGGAGGTAACTAGCATGAGCCGAGGAACCTTTTTTATCGCGTAGTCTACTTCCGTCCAATAATCTTGGAAGGTTTTCTACTATCTGCATACAAGGTTATTGTTAGAGACAATGGCCGCCATATATATGATTGACAAATTGCCAGATGCATAGATCTGATTGAATATAGGAATGATGCAAATTGATGCTATCTGTGTCCCCTATACACACAACAATTTAAAACCTCTTTACAATCCCTTAAACCAAAGAAAAAGCAAACATTTGGAAAACATATATTTAAATTGTAGGTCAACATTCCATTATCTGACCTCTGTTTAGAATGTTTATTAACATTAGAGGGTCAAACTAAATATAAAGTTAATTTGTTACCTGGGGAAATGAAAGCTACTGCTAGGTAAGGATATTTTATTCAACATTCTGATAAGGAAAGACAAAGCCTATGCCCTGGGGTTGCCTAATCTGTCTTATCTGTTTTCAGTTGTTCTAAAACCAGTGGTGGTGCTGGTTGGGGGCATAAGCTTGTTTCTCTATTTGCCCCTGCCTTATTTGAAAAATAAGATTTTTTTATAGTTTTTCTCAAAAATATGTGTCATAATGCACCAAAGCATTCTATTTCTAAAAAAAATATTTAAGCTTCGAGCCCCATTGATCAGTTTGTACCCCCAGTTCCAGAAAACTGGATCTGCCTCTGTCTTAAACAGAAAAATGCATACCTTTCCAATATTTTTCCATGACAATTAATAATTTGCCTCATCTATTTTCAATGTTCTGTAACAAAAAATTTAATTGCCTTATCAGTTAATAGTAAATCTGTCCGATCTGTTATTACCAGTTTTCTTAAACAGAAAAATATTATAATCTCGCTGATCTATTTCCATTAATTCTAAAATGTGAAAATTAATTTTTTTTATGTATTTCCAATAAATGTATTTCATTTGTGCTATTATACAGAAACATTTATAGATTGGCCTTACCTATTTCCAATGTTCCGCAAAAGGGAAATTCATAAATCTGTTTGATCATATTCCAATGTTCTATAACAGGAAAATACATAAATCTTCCTTATCTAATCCGAGTTGTTTTAAAAACAGGGAAATATCAGAATAATAAAACCCAAGCCCAAATTCATGTCAACACATTAGCAATACATTGGTAGCAGATAATGAACTTTTCATTTGAGGAAATATATCAATAAATGAGTAAATATTTCAAATGTCAATTTAAAGGGATATGTTCACTAACTGTTCGACCAAAAAACTTTTTGTCTCAGAACCTGGAATATTTTAGCTGAACTAATCCGTAATAATGTTCTTAACTCTCCATTAAAATTTGTGCCTTCAAATCCCCGTGTATCCATAAATATCGGCGTTTGAAAGTCAAAAATACGACTCGTTGTTTAGTAACACTATGCATTACATAGAAAACACAAATACAGAAAATGAAAGATAACTGTTAAGGTACGGGTATAATTGAAGGGATTGTGCGATTTTTGGGCAGTTCCAGTAAATCTGAAGGCTATTTACATAAATTTAAGGCCAAAATCGATCCTCCAAAATGATGAACATTTCCCTTTAAATGAATTTGTTTTTTCTATTTTCAGTCGTTCTAAAACGGGAAAGTATATGAATCTGCCAGGATTTGATTCTCAGCTATGTTATGGTGATGTGACATTATTAGTTAAATTTAATAATAATAATTTAAACGAGAATGAAAGACAAACAATAACTAAAGTACCGTTAGATTCTAGTGTAGTTACAGATTCTAGTAGAGATACAACTTTAATAAAAACAGTGGATGAGTAAGTACTATTTACTTATTATTATGATAGTTATACATATGTTGGGAATTGGACAGGCTATGCAGTGTGAATTGATGTAAATTTTGATAGAACATTAGTTTTTAAACCTGAAGCACTACAATCGGCAATCCACGGCAGTTTCCGTAAACCATAATCTGTCTCGGTAATGAATGGTGTTTTTCGTTGTGTTTTCATGCGCGAGACTTTTTACTTTGACGCTTTACTTCTTGCTTGTAACGTCTCGACAAAAATATAGTTCATAGCAATATAATTTATGGAGAAATATCTGACACTTGCTCGTGCATTTGATGCTACAATGTGACTATCTGTTCACCAGTTACGCATTTTATTATCAGTTTGAATACATATCTGTTTGTTTTAATGTTCTTTGTTTACAAATACTTGTAGCCTCGAATGACCAGCCTCTGATGTTTGAACTACCAGAAGCACGAGATTACGTGTCAACTTTGATGTAGTCCGGTCAAATGGCCGCTGTTCATTACCGTGATATGTTGCAGAGCGCTAGCGTAACTTTCACGGAGACCGTTTGGAAGCACTATTGACTTTGTTTTATTGTCCCATCTAAAAGACTAGACATAACTTTCCCTAGACCAGAACATCCTGTCCCTCAATTAGTGAATTTGAGGGACAGGAAACCATCAATGGGGATAAGTTTAAATCATGCAGCCAATTGGGTTGCGTTGAAATATTCTTCTTCCTGGAGGTTTTTTCTCTAAAATCTGACAAATTTCTGATCGTATGTTATGAGGTCAACTTCATGACCACCATTTTTTCGACAAAATAAACCAATAATCGTTGTTCATGACCAAAAAACGCTAAAAATTCACTTGCAATTTTAAGTCCCACTCCCAACTTCTAGAACAAAAACGCAAAACAGCAACAAAAATTTGCAAATACTTTAGATTTACTAAACTCGCAATAACTTATAAATAAATTTTCTGTGTTCTAGAGTAGCAGATATCAACCATCATTTCAATGGTACTCAATTTCCCTCTGCTACATATTGTAATTTCTGTGGTAAAAAGGTAATTCTTTAAAACATTCTGCATTGAATTTATGCTCATTATCAACCCTTTGAACATCAAATAATGGGTGAAACTCCAAATGGCTCATGGATTTATTAAATATTTGTGTAAACATAAAATGCCATATTTCAAAGTAACCATTTCTTCATGCCAAAACATTAAATTAAATTAAAGGGAAACATTCAGCATTTTTGTGGATTGATTTGAGACTTGAATTTACATAAATAGATTTCAAAAGTAATAAAACTGCATGAAATTTTTTTATATTGATACACACATGGATTTAAATTTTATCTGTGATCTGTGAACATTGTTTCGGATTAGCTGAGCTGATTTGATTTGTTAAAAGGATGGTGAACATATCCCTTTAGATCATCTTATGTGGGTGTTTTTTTTTCAGATCTGGTTAAAAGTAGCATTTCAATGTAAACAATGTTCTATGATTTGTCATAAAAAATGTGTAGAAAAATGTCAAGCTGATACCCTATGTACAAAGTAAGTGTAGGTCTTTGTATTGAAATGAAATCATATGGAGTCTTTTGTCTTATTTGATTGGATCATTCAGTGTGCACTGAGGAAAAGCGAATTACCGTAACCTACCCTTTTTCAACTTCTAAAGGATTTGAAGCAGATCATAGATGACCTGTGAATTAATCTACAGAAGAAATAAAAGACAATGGGTAAGGTCAAATCTTGTGTTAGTGTTCTGTGTTAGTATTAACATGAATTTAACACAACATTTGAACTCATTTTTCGTGTTAATATAGTACTTTTCGGGAGTGAACACGCGAAACCAGTATATCTTTTACATAATTAAGTTTTTCAATATCAATCAAATAAGGAAATATTTCCATATGACCCAGTCCAAATTCTGTACTCGGAATTTGACCTCACCCAATGTCTATATTTTAATCATTTGAGGATGAAACATCATTCTATTAAAAAGTTGTTTTGTATCTTAGAGCTGAGAGCCGCAGTGGCTCAGTGAGTTAGACGCTTGCATGCTAACCTGAAGGTCCAGGGTTCAATCCCGGCTTGGGTAGAGATGATACCTTCGGATTTTTCATTCCAGTTTCCCCCTGTCGGTGATGCAGGCCAAAGGGGCTGACATTGAAAAAGCCTCTAGTCGTTCGTATGGAACAATAAACTTTGGCCCCGTGTTCTACTGGCTGTGCTCGTTAAAGATCCCTGGCAAAATCCCCTCATTTCACACTGCATGGCGTTTGCCCATCCTCAATTAGCCCATATAGGTGCAGAAGAGCAGGACGTAAAACTTTATTTCATTTCATTTCATTTTGTATCCCAGGTCTGGTGTGAAATGTCGTAGTAAACCAGATATAGAATGGAAGATGCCTGTAGTAACATCACGACTAAAGAAAGTACAGGAATATAAAGAGGGTGTGACTAAAAGTAAATTATTAAGTAAATTCCGTAAAGAAGACAAACCCTCACAACAACAACAACAAACACCTGTTAAAAAGAATGTACCAAGTAAGAAAGTTTTTCCTGAGCTATGTTTTTTTTATAAGACTGGATTGTTGTATCTACAATTTTTGAAGAAGTAAGCGATGTATCCAGAGTGTCTTAAGTTTTAACTCAATTTTTATATTTTAAGTGATGTATTTCTCTGAAGATTTATACTGAGCAGGCCAACCGTTTTGATAAAAAATTGTTTGCATCATAAAACTTTGCAGAAAATTATACAAAAAATGCTGTTTTAACAGTCCCCTTGCCACAAGAAACGAAAGCGTTCTGGTGAAAAGAATCGATGGACTATTTTCATGTTGCTTTATAGAAAGAATACAATCTATTACAAAACACAAATGATATTTGTGAGGTTCTATAACACAGATGTTAGAGCATAAGTTTTTGTTTTTTTTCTCGGTTTCAAGCATATCATAGTTGTTGATGATGGGATTTTTAATCACGATCAGGGCGTGAAAGTCCAGTGACCATGAATATGTTAGAATCACTCATAATTCGAGTAGAAAGGATTCTCTTTGGAACATAAGCTGTTATACTTGTAAAATATAACTGTTTCTTTTTTTTTAATATATCCAAAAACATTAGTATATAATAATTATTATGTATTTTATTATAATTATAGCTAGTCTAGATATTAACATTAATACAGATTGTGATATAAAAACATCACCTGGTGGTCTAACACCATCACCTAGATTCAGTCCTAGATTACTACGTAAAGTACCTAAAGTTGTATTAGAAGCTGGGGATAGTACTACTAAAGTATTGGTATGTAAACACTTGAAACCTTAAATTTTCTGAGAGTCGAGTTGCTTGGGATCGCAGCTCAAAGTGGGTGGTAAGCTCCATCTAAGGCTAAATACTTGCACAAGTCCGATAGCGAACAAGTACCGTGAGGGAAAGTTGAAAAGAACTTTGAAGAGAGAGTTCAAGAGACTGTGAAAGCGCCTACGGGCAAACGGGTGGAACCGCCGGTGCGATCAGTGGAATCCAGCTGTGGCGGCGCAGACTTGTCCTTCTTATGAATGACACAAGAATTAAAAAATTTTATAAAGAGGTTCCTGCAATTCCACTAATAGGCGTTTGATCATGTCAGTAATTGCAAAATAGGCCTGTTTCACAGAAGGCTGTCGAGATTAGTAATTTCATTTAACACCTAGTTTAAGAGAAATTGCTGGGACCACAGACAGTGTCCCTGATATGTTAACAAAAATTTGAGAACCTCTTTACAATCCCTTTTAAATCCCATTAAATTACTCTTGAATCGTCATGGACTCGCTATTGACAATGAAATGAAATAAACTTTTCCAGACTTATCAGCAAATACAAATGAGTAAGCATTATAGCAATCTAATTAAATTAATCTAAAGACTTGTATAAGGAGGTCATCTTCTGGTTACGAATAAGCTATTTATAGCACGTGCCACCCCTCTGCCAATCAGAACACCGTTTATATATGAATATTTTGTATTGTACATAATTTTGACTGCTGTGTTGCTTTACTTTCTGTTTCGTCTTCCCACAATGCATATCTATGCATAGACCCGCGATCTTGAAAGTAGATTTTGATTGGCTGAAATTTTCTTCACCAGAAGATGACCTCCTTATACAAGTCTTTAGATTACATGGAGTCGACAATCAAAAAATAACCGAAACGAAATGTAATCTAATTTTAATTAGATTGGCATAATAGTAAACTACACAAAATATGAATTTATACTCTTTAACTTTACAGCAAGATGACCCACCATCAGATGATTCTGATGCAGAACAAAATGCTGCTTTACAAGAACTGTATGAGAAACGAGCTAAAGGACAGAATTTAGATGAAATGGTAGTAACAGCAGCCAAACAGATGGGTCGTGAACTTTTTACACATTTATCAATTATTGAACGCAAAAACAAACTCGATCATATGGTAGGTATATCTTATTTAGGCAACTGTTTATGAACCAATAATTTTTTAGTGAAGGGAGGTTAAGAACATACCAAATATACTGGTTTGGGTTGAACATGAACATTGGATGCGGAGTGGTGGTTTTGATCGGCAGTTTTATCAGTGGTTTTATATTGTATTTTTTTATTAGGTTTTATTATATTTTATGGTTTACTGATTTTTAGGTTTTATTTGTTTATATGGTTGATAATTATTTTTAGGTTTTATTTGTTTTTATGGTTGATAATTATTGTTGATAATTATTACTAGGTTTTATTTGTTTATATGGTTGATAATTATTACTAGGTTTTATTTGTTTATATGGTTGATAATTATTTTTAGGTTTTATTTGTTTATATGGTTGATAATTATTTTTAGGTTTTATTTATTTATATGGTTGATAATTATTTTTAGGTTTTATTTGTTTATATGGTTGATAATTATTTTTAGGTTTTATATGTTTATATGGTTGATAATTATTTTTAGGTTTTATTTGTTTATATGGTTGATAATTATTTTTAGGTTTTATTTGTTTATATGGTTTACTGATTTTTTAGGTTTTATTGGTTTATATGGTTGATAATTATTTTTAGGTTTTATTTGTTTATATGGTTGATAATTATTTTTAGGTTTTATTTGTTTATATGGTTGATAATTATTACTAGGTTTTATTTGTTTATATGGTTGATAATTATTTTTAGGTTTTATTTGTTTATGTTCTTATTTTTAGGTTTTCTTTGTTTATATGGTTGATAATTATTTCTAGGTTTTATTTGTTTATATGGTTGATAATTATTACTAGGTTTTATTTGTTTATATGGTTGATAATTATTTTTAGGATTTATTTGTTTATATGGTTGATAATTATTTTTAGGATTTATTTGTTTATGTTCTTATTTTTAGGTTGATTATTGGAGGTTTTATATTCTTTAAGTTTTATCTTTGTTATGGTTGATTTTTGGGGGTTTTATTTATGTTATGGTTGTTTTATTTTTGTTAAATACCGGTAGTTTGCAAATGATTTGCAATTAAGGTTTTATTAAAGTTTGTATTATTTTAGGTTTCTAAGCTCCAGTTAGAAATTGACCAAGAAACGGAAAACAAATCCGAACTTTCCAGAACACTGCATGAAACAACAGAATCGGACAAAAGACAAGCTATTCAACACCATCTATTAAAATCTGAAGAGAAAGGTGATGCTCTGATGATGTTGTTACTACATTATTGTGCTGGACTTCAACATTGTTTAGATCAGGAACAGGAAGAGAGACTGAAACACGAGGGCGATCTCAACATGGAGGAACTTGAAAACATTGTAGAAGACATTGTGGGCACAGAGGAAGATGTTTATGTGTCTACTGAAGACCTTCATTTAAAACTTACGGAGAATGGCAGTGACCAATATGGCGACATTGCGGCTGCCCTCAGTGATAAATCAGATGCTGATGAAAGTGACAGTGATGATTTTGAAAAGTTTCGTGTTTTACATAATCAAACAGATGATGGAGAAGTCATCTAGTCTCATTCCAACTGGTTTGTTCAATATCTTCAATTATATTAAAGGAATACAACCTCTTAGAATGAACAAAAAATCTAAATTTTCAAATTTGGTTAATAGGAGTTTATATTCATCAAGGGACTTGCCTGGTTGCATAACTATACAACAGATTACCTAAATAATCTAATAAATCCAGAAAATAATTGAAAAACCCTTAATCAAATTTAAGACGTTTATCAATTATATGGAAATTTACTTAGTTTCATGGGTTTTTTGCATTCTGTTTGTATACTTTGGACACTGTTGATGAATATGTACTCTTATTGACCAAGTTTGAGAACTTAATTTTTTTGGTGGTATCGCTTTAACCTGTTAAGGTACTGGGTTTGTAATTCCTGGAGTTTCTGGCAAGTACTTATTCCTAGGTTAAGTTTTCTACGCAATACCTTTATTCTTTTTTTTTACTGTCAAAGTGAAAAAAAGGCAAACATATTTTATAATATTAGACTTATTGTAGTGACAATGTTAGTGTATAATATTTATCTTATGGCATCATAAATAATGGCAAACTTATGTAAACAATACTTACTCATATAAAGATATGTGCAATATAGCTTCAAAATTTGCATTAAAGGGAAAGGCTCACTATCCCTTCAACTTAGCATACCTTAGTCACAGAAACAGAATTTTTATACGCCCACATGAAATGTGGAGCGTATATTGCCGTCACCCATGTCCGTCGGTCCGTCCGTCGGTCCGTCCGTCCGTCGGTCCGTCCGTCCGTCGGTCCGTCAGTCCGTCCGTCCACAATTGCTTGTTAACACTCTACAGGTCACAATTCTTTACGGATTTTGACGAAACTTGCTGAAATTGTTTATTATCACCCAAGGATGAACCCTATTGAAAATCAAAAGAATCGCAAAATATTTAATATGAATTATTTCCCTTGTTCTTTAAAACGCGTTCGATTTTGAGCTTGTTAACACTCTACAGGTCACAATTCTTTACGGATTTTGACGAAACTTACTGAAATTGTTTATTATCACCCAAGAATGAACCCTATTGAAAATCAAAAGAATCGCAAAATATTTAATATGAATTATTGCCCTTGTTCTTTAAAACGCGTTCGATTTTGAGCTTGTTAACACTCTACAGGTCACAATTCTTTATGGATTTTGACGAAACTTGCTGAAATTGTTTATTATCACCCAAGGATAAACCCTATTGAAAATCAAAAGAATCGCAAAATATTTAATATGAATTATTGCCCTTGTTCTTTAAAACGCGTTCGATTTTGAGCTTGTTAACACTCTACAGGTCACAATTCTTTACGGATTTCGACGAAACTTGCTAAAATTGTTTATTATCACCCAAGGATAAACCCTATTGAAAATCAAAAGAATCGCAAATTATTTAATATGAATTATTGCCCTTGTTCTTTAAAACACGTTCGATTTTTAGCTTGTTAACACTCTACAAGTCACAATTCTTTACGGATTTTGATGAAACTTACTGAAATTGCTTATTAACACTCAAGGATGAACCCTATGGAAAATCAAAAGAATCGAAAAATATTTAACATGAATTATTGCCCTTGTTCTTCAAAACGCGTTCGATTCTTAGCTTGTTAACATTCTACAAGTCACAATTCTTTATGGATTTAAACGAAACTTGCTTAAATTGTTTATTATCACCCAAGGATGAACCCTATTGAAAATCAAAAGAATCGCAAAATATTTAATATGAATTATTGCCCTTGTTCTGTAAAACACGTTCGATTTTTAGCTTGTTAACACTATACAAGTCACAATTCTTTACGGAATTTGACGAAACTTACTGAAATTGTTTATTATCACCCAAGGATGAACCCTATTAAAAATCAAAAGAATAAAAAAATATTTAATATAAATTATTGCCCTTGTTCTTTAAAACGCATTGATTTTTAGTTTGTAAATACTCTAGAAGGCACAATTCTTTTTCGACTAGATTTTAATGAAACCTATTGAAATAGTTTATTATCACATGATAAACCCTATCGAAAATCAAAAAATAATAGATATGACTTATTGCCCTTCTTGTTCAAAATAGGTTTTAGTTTTTAGCTCATAAACAGAGACAGATTTTGACTCAACTTGATGAATGCTTAACCCTTGATGAAATCGATAAAAAAAATATTTGGACGACACTTAATTTAAGTTCTGAATGAAATGTAGGCCTATGACTACACTACAGGTTGAATATTTAATGGTTGCTATTTTCTGCCAAATGTTCTTTTTCAAACAAAGCTGCCAGTGGGCGTATATTACCTTGCCTGGCAAGCTATCTTTTCACTTTTCAGCTTTTCAGCAATAGTGTTCACAATTTACTGTAGACATCTAAGCCTTCAAGTTCATGTGTATACATAATTATCAGTATTTAAAGATTAAAAATACAACATGTATTGTAAGACCACGCCTTGTATAGCAAAAACTCGATGTTGAAATTAAAAGACAAATGTATAGTTTGATTTATATTTGAAGGGATTGTGCGATTTTCGTCGAATGCTATTTAAGACCAAATCAACTGTTGAAAATACAGATATTCTCCTTTTAACACAAAATTGATTTACAAGTCATGTTCACAGATAGAATTATGAACATCAACTTAATTATAACATATTACAAAGGGGCCAATGAAAATATATTTTCATTTTTATGTTGAACTTTTTTATTGTAGACTTAAAATATATTACGGAAAATGAAGTAGGCTAAGTGGTGCATCTTTTTATTTATTTTTTGGGTTAACATGAAAATCCAAATTTTATGTTTATTTAATACATGTATGTTTATTTGTATAAATTATTTTTGAAAATACCTAATGAATTATGAACACCAACTTAGTTATGTATCTGAGTAGACCGGAACATCCTGTCCCTCAATTAGTGAGTTTGAGGGACAGGAAACCATTAATGGTTTTAAGTTGAAATCACGCAGCCAATTTGGTTGCGTTGATATATTGTTCGTCCTTGAGGTTTTTTCTCTAAAAATTGACAAATTTCTTTTATGTTATGATGTCAACCATTTTTTTGACAAAATAAACCAATTGTCAGTTTTTAGAGAAATAAGAAAGAAGAATATTTCAACGCAACCAAATAGGCTGTGCGATTTCAACTTAAAACCATTAATGGTTTCCTGTCCCTCAAATTCACTAATTGAGGAAAGGATGTTCCGGTCTAGTATCTGAGCTAAAATGTTACAAAGGGACCAATAAACATGTGTGAGTCTAGGACAATGTATATTATAATACAAGCTAATGAAGAGGCTTTCATTTTTCATTGGACTCTTTTACTGTACATTTAGAATAATTTGGGGGAAAATTTAATAGTTTAAGTGGTATTAAATGGTGCATATATTCTTTGTTATTTGGGTTAACATGAAAATCCAAATTATTATATTTATTTAATATATTTATTGATGTAAATTATTAGTATTATGCTTTAAAAGTGGTTATGGTCAAACATTGATATTTTTTTATGATTTTTTCATAATTCATTACGCAATAAGTACTCAATATAAGCTAGTTTTAAATGCCTGGTGCAGTCATTCCCCCTTAACAAATCTTCTGTGGCCCCTCTTCTGAAAGGTTCCTAGGAACGCCACAGGATAAATGGTGATTCCAGCTATACAATTCAGACCTAATGGCTTTATGATAAGAATTGTAAAGCGAATCTAGCTATAAGCTTAACATGTTATTTTTACACTTAGTTTAACTTATTTCCAAATGAAATTATCTCAATCATTAAATCACATTATTGCCACAGGGGCTCGTAGTTATATTTTCTTTTAAATATTGTTATACGGTAATAAGAAAAATGAGAAGGGAGGACACTAATTTTGGGGTCAAAATTGAAATAGAAATTCAGCGCTTTTCTTCGCCTCGAAAACAACCAAGTCTTTGGTCTAACCTATATATTTAGGTAAATAAAGCAGATTTTGAATGAATAACTGGTTAAAGACGGAGTAATTACCGTTTTTGTGTTCCAAGCGGAGCGAACATGGTCCGGACAACTTCATTGTAGGTCATTTTCCGCTTGCAATACCAAATGAGTTTTCATTGGTCCAAATTTGAGTTATTTATAGACGTCATTGTATGCCGCCCAGAAAAAAAAATTTCTATTTTTATTTGGACCAATGAAAACTCATCTAGTATTTCGTCTATTTCGTATTTCGACCTACAATGAAGTTGTCCGGACCGTGTTCGCTATGCTTGGAACTCAAAAACGGTAATTACTCCGTCGTAAACCAGTCTATCATTCAAAATCTGCTTTATTTACCTAAATATTTAAGTTAGACCAAGACTTGGCCGTTTTCGAGGCGAAGAAAAGCGCCGAATTTCTATCTCTATTTTGACCCCAAAATTAGTGTCCTCCCTTCTCATTTTTCTTATTACCGTATAACAATATTTTTAAAAAATATAACTACGAGCCCCTGTGATTATTGCCAGAATGTACAAGACTACTGTTTAGTATACTAGTTAACAAAAAGGGTTTCTTATCTATTGTCAAAGGAATAAAGGCCAGCTTTTGCATTTCAACTTAGTAAATGAAAGCTACCTTTCATTTGGCGGGCCGATAAATTGCCGAACATAAAAGTTTCAATTCCCAAACAGCAATGTTTTGACAATTTGTCCAGTGGATACACACAAAAACAAGCTTAAAGTCGGCTTTTTCTCAGTGGAAACACACTTATTATGTTCAGAATCATTACTGTGTAAATAACCAAATATAATTTTGATGTTATGTTATGAATCTTCAGATGTGAAAAATATCTCTGTTTGATTATTGTGAAAAGAGGGAACATAATTATGTGTAAATTGTCTAAGTGTATATTCTTGTATAATAATTAATGTGCTTAATTCATGGCTTTTGTGATAAAAATGACTTTGAATTATACTCTTACTTTTGTTGGTAAAACAAATTTTACTGATGTTTGGTTTTAGGGTTTTTTTTCAAGCCAATTCTAAGATTTAATATGGATAAAAATCCTAGAAACAAGGTTTTGGCTATAGTATTTTAAGCTAATGTTCAAAAACATTTCATATTAAGTGTAAACTTGCAACAAACAAGTGCATTTTTATACGCCCTCATCTCTCTATGAGGACGTATATTGTAGTCACCCCTGAGTTTTTGACGGAATCAAATGAAATTTGATATGTGTATACATATTCATAAAACGAAGATCAAGTTCCAATTTGAGCTATTTTCGATCGTTAGAAGCAGAGTTATTGCCCTTGCCCCAAATCCGTCAGTCCGTCCATCAACATTTGCTTGTAAACGCTCTAAAAACTAGAGTTTTTGACGGAATCAAATGAAATTTGATATGTGTATACATATTCATAAAACGAAGATCAAGTTTGAATTTGAGCTATTTTCGATCGTTAAAAGCAGAGTTATTGCCCTTGCCCCAAATCCGTCGGTCCGTCCATCAACATTTCCTTGTAAACGCTCTAAAAACTAGAGTTTTGGACGGAATCAAATGAAATTTGATATGTGTATATATATTCAGAAAACGAAGATCAAGTTCGAATTTGAGCTATTTTCGATCGTTACAAGCAGAGTTATTGCCCTTGCCACAAATCTTAAATATGCTATTACTCTCTTAGTTTTCAACCGATTTTGATGGAACTTAAAATGGATGTTATTGGACCTAAATCGAAAGGTTTGAGAAAGTTTAGTTTTCTCCTGATTAAATTTTTTCCTTTTTCGACTTTTTCGTTAGGCGTATATGGCCGTGGTCCACTATCTTTATCAATGGAAAGTCACTGTAAGGCTATCAGAACTACCCTGCGTTCAGGAAATTGTAAAACGGTTTCTTTATTTTGATATGTGTATCGGGCACACCGATAACATCAATTTGCAATTCCACTTAAAATAAGTGTCTAATGATCTCATACTAGCAAAATAGGCTTGTATCAAAGAAGACCCTCACAGTTGTGATGTCATCAAACACTTAGTTTAAATAGAATTGCCGGTACAAAAAAAAAACGTCAGATTGAAAATAGTGCCGATTGATGCTGACATATCAAATCTAGAAAACCTCCTTACAATTACTTTAATTAATTTAATGTTGTTTTTAAAATATTTCGTAGTGTTTTGTTGTTTTGTGCTGAACTAGTTGTGTCATTACAAAATAGGTTTTTAAAAACTGTAACTGAGCGCAGGTATATATTAATCTTCTGTTTCTAAAGGCCGGTGCACATTTAACGATTTTTGGACGGAACGCCCTACGATTTTTTGAAGGCGTCAAGTTAGCAGAGCGTGCATTCAATTTACTGACTTTTTATCGCGATTGGAGTACTTCTAGTGGTCGTTTTCTCAGATACTGTCGTAAACAATATGGCGCCCAATATATACCTGAAATTCAATTGGTTGACGTCAATCCAGGTCACGATAAATTATCGGAATGACCCGCACACTAGCCGATCAGCCACGTCAAGACGTTTTTTGATTTGGCATGTAAAATATCTCCCGATCAGTCCCGATTATGTCGTAGGGCTGTCGTAAGCCAATGCACATTGAACAATTGAAAAAATCGTTCTCTAGCAAAAATTGGGTAGAATTACGCAAGTATGCATTATTTCTGTATATAACAAAGCTAATGGTAGGCACAACAAATATGGACTTTTGCAATGACGTTATTTGAACATTTTGTCCTTTTTATTTGTGTTTGAGAGTTCCGTTCTCGATCAGAGTGTGAATCCAGCTGTAAATGGGTACAGATAATCTGGAAAAGATCAATGCCAATTGCTTTGGCCAAGGATCAGCTGGGAAAAAAGATCCTTATAGAAACCTTACTTATAGATTTTTTTTTTCTTGGTTTTCAATCAAAAATTGTTTTAAATGATTTGATAAATCTGTGTAGAAAAGGAAAGAGAAATTTAACACCATTCTTGTCATTTTTAAGCTAACTTTCTTGTCTTTTTATATCATATTGTTCTTTCATTACAATGAATCTGTGCTTGCCATATACCTGCCTTACACCTTATATGTTGTCAACTTTATTAAATGGGCTTAAGTGATGTTTATGTTGTAATCCTTTAAAATATTTCTGGTGTTCCAAAAAAAAACGTCCCCAGTTTTGATGGGTAGTATCTCAGATGCTGGTAAACTGATCTCTTTCAAAATTGTCACAGACATATTTCAATAATTTGTCAAATAAAAATTGTACAAGTACTGACCCAAACAAGGAATTTATTTGATATGACACACAAGAACAGGGGCGTCCATATAAAATCATTACTGGGAAGGGGGCGTCAGAAACCAGATCCTTATCATTGGAAAAAAATCCTTGCCGGGACGCCTTTGACTTTTTATATTGCACTCCACCTTCTCCAAAAACGTCTTGACCCCTCACAAAATTATTTTCACTCTACAGTTTTATTTTTTCCCCTGACAGAAAATCTTAAAAGCTATAATTTAAAATTTGATTCTCAACCATTTTTTGCAGAGGCTTATACAGGGGGAGGGCATGGTGTCATGGCCCAAAATTATAGCGTTTTCATGCCTATGACCAATTGAATAAAATTCTCACTTCACCACGATTTTTTTATTAAAGGAATCAGTTTCAATTAATTGAAAGAATTGACAGGTATGTAATGTAAATTTAAAAATAAAAAAAAATTACCAGGGTCATTTTACATTTTATCAATATAAATTTAGGAATGCTGCTTTAAAGGAATACAACCTCTTAGAATGAACAAATAATCTAAATTTTCAAACTTGGTCAATAGGAGTTTATATTTATCAAGGGACTTGCCTGGTTGCATAACTATACAACAGATTACCTAAATAATCTGATAAATCCAGAAAACTATGTTTAAATACAATAATTGATAAATGCCTTAATCCAATTTAAGGCATTTATCAATTATAACCTGTTATTATATGGAAATTTACATAGTTTCATGGGATTTTTGCATTCTGTTTGTATACTTTGGACATTGTTGATGAATATATACTCTGATTGACCAAGTTTGAGAACTTAATTTTTTTGTTCATTCCAAGAGGTAGTATCGCTTAAGATACAGGGTGAAGGTTTCAAACATTGCTGAATCAGGTGGCAAAAATAAAAATATTTTAAAGCGATACCACCTCTTAGAATGAATAAAATAATTAAGTTCTCAAACCTGGTCAATAAGAGTATATATTCATCAACAATGTCCAAAGTATCAAATAATCAAATAAACCCATAAAACTATGTAATTTTCCATACAATTACAGGTTATTATTGAAAAATGCTTAAAATTTCATTAAGTGTTGTCAATTATTGTATATAAACATAGTTTTCTGGATTTATCAGATTATTTAAAGAGATTGTAAAGAGGTTTTTTAAACTTAGTATGTGTATCGAGGACACTGATAGCATCAATTTGCGCCATTCCAATTTCCATTCCGACGTCTGTGGTTCTTGCAATTTCACTAAAACTAACGCGTTTTATGACGTCACTAGTGATCTGCATAGATATCAATAGTAGCTTCCGGTAGATCACTATTAGTGACGTCATAAAACGCGTTAGTTTTAGTGGAATTACAAGAACCACATACGTCGGACTGAAAATTAGAATGGCACAAATTGATGCTATCTGTGTCCCCTATACACATACAAAGTTTAGAAAACCTCCTTACAATCCCTTTAAGTTATCTGTTGTATAGTTATGCCACCAGGTAAGTCCCCTAATGAATATCTACTCCTATTGACCAAATTTGAAAATTTAGATTTTTTGTTCATTATAAGAGTGAGGTTGTATTCCTTTATGGTGACAAATTTTGACTATTTTGAAAATATTGTATGACTTGTATGGACCAAAACTATATTTACATTGTGCCTGGCTTATGTGCTTTGAAAATGTGAAAATGCTTTAAAGATGGGTTCCTTTATTTTCAATTCAAATTTGTAATGACTTGAAAAATACCAGTTTGTTTCAATGAACTCCGTCATAATTAACTTGATTAGAAGATTACAATGCATCAAGATATGTCAATTGCTTCGAATTATATGCAATAAGAATACAAGATAATTTTATAAAGATAGTGGACCACAGCCATATACGCCTAACGAAAAAGCCTTAAAATTAATCAGGAGTAAACTAAGCTTTCTCCAACTTTTCGATTTAGGTCCAATAACATCCATTTTAAATTTCATCCAAATTGGTTGAAAACTAAGACAGTAATAGCATATTCAAGACTTTGGGGCAAGGGCAATAACTCTGCTTCTAACGGTAAAAAATAGCTCAGATTTGAACTTGATCTTTGTTTTCTGAATACGTATACACATACCAAATTTTATTTGTAAATGATGTTGACAAACGGACGGACAGGGGTGCCGACAATATACGTCCTCATAGAGAGATGAGGGCGTGTAAAAACACCAATAAATCAAATAATTTGAGACTAAAAAGTAAGGAAACCCATCTTTAAGTAAATCAATATATTTATTAATATATGTGTTAAATATTGCTATAATGTCTCATTCCATGATATATATATATATATTACTACTAGAACCATAGCCGTAGGGGCCCACGACTTAACAGGAGGGCAAACCGATTTTTTGCCCGAATTTTATTGCTATTTTGCCCGATTTGGGGGATTTTTTTGCCTGCCCCCCTGCCGCCTACGGCTATGACTAGAACAGCTTATTGTAATTGCCATGTCTTTCAATAAACTATTGCATATATGAATAGTGTTAATTGATGTATCCAAAGGTTTTGACATTTTCTTTCTAACCTGAAGGTCCAGGAATCAAACAATCCTTGTGGTAAAATGAGGCTACAGGGTGTGTAAGTTAAAGATACCTTGGCAGTTGGAAATCGAAAATAAAATTGTCCTCATTGCACACTGCATGATTTTTTCTCGTCCGTATTAGCCCATATCACAGAAAAGCAGGATATAAAATGTCAATTCATTTTATTCCGACATTGATCCCTTCAAGCATAGCATCAATTTGCACCATTCTAATTTCCAATCCGACGTCTGTGGTTCTTGCAATTCCACTTAAACTAACACATTTTATGACATCACCCCCACTGATCTGCATAGACATCAATAGTAGCTTCCGGAAGATCCGTGGGGTGACGTCATAAAACGCAGAGTGGAAGTAGTTTAAGTGGAATTGCAAGAACCACAGATGCCAGATCCCTTTAATAGAGCAAGCAAGTAATCCTATATATATAATCAAATATTTTGATATCCTGTAGACTTGACCAGGAAAATGTGTTTTTTAAAGTTTCATTTTTATCAACACAAATACTTTCTTACAGGGTTCATACAACCTTGAAAAACCCTTGAATTCCGTCCGTTGCCTTGAAAAACCTTGATTTAAAAAAAAGTCTTTGAAAACACCATAAAAAAAACATTTTCTCTTGAAAAGTCCTTGAATTTTGAGTTGAGTGAATTTGTCTACCATATGTTTTTTATCAGACATTTTTGAAAAGTCTTTGAATTTTTTAAACAAAATGCTGTATGAACCCTGTTTCTAAGACATCAAGACTTACAGGATGCTATTCTTTCTTTCTTGAACGTATGCATATCAACCCAGTTTGTCTCTGTCAGTAATGGAGGTCGGAGGGGCTGACATGGAAAAAGTGTCAAGTCGTTTGGATGGGACAATAAATTGTTAAAGATCCCTTGAGAATTGGAAATCGAAATTAAGAGTAGGCAAATGCCGCTATCCTGGCAAAATTTCCCATGGCGTTTGCTTATCCTCAATTAGCCCATACAGGTGCTGAAAAGAAGGATGTTAAACTCCATTTCATTTAGGTGTATGCATAGCTCACTAGTTTGAGCACTCTGGGCTATATACAGCCAACCTTGAAAGGTCAAACAGTCCTGTCTGCAGTCTTCTTGGTTATAAAAAACAACAAAATATTCAGATCCTGCTTTAATATTATGAGTTAACAAAAGTTTAAACAACAATTCCATGATTTAATAAGCAAAAAAAACAAAATCCAGATGATAACAAATTCTCTGTCTTTGAAAGAATAATTCAACTCTCTTTTGGTCTCTGCGATTTTGAGGACAAACAGTTCCATTCACCATAAAAATTTACGTCTGAAAATATATAAAAAATACATGACACATTTCTTTAAAGATAGTGGACCACAGCCACAAATTTAATCAGGAGTAAACTAAACTTTCTCAAACCTTTTGATTTAGGTCCAATAACATCCATTTTAAGTTTCATCAAAATCGGTTGAAAACTAAGAGAGTAATAGCATATTCAAGACTTTTGGGCAAGGGCAATAACTCTGCTTCTAATGATCGTAAATAGCTCAAATTGGAACTTGATCTTCGTTTTATGAATAAGTATACACATATAAATTTCATTAATTTGATTACGTCAAAAACTAGTTTTTAGAGAGTATACGAGCAAATGTTGACGGACGGACGAACAGGGGTGCCGACAATATACGTCCTCATAGAGAGATGAGGGAGTATAAAAAGGCTAGGTGCATAATATTTCAACACAATATACATATGTCATCATCAAATGTATCGTTCAAAAATATTTTTGAAGGAAAAGTTCATATGTCTACAACCAAAGAGAGAAGATCACACTTCTTTAAAGGGATTGTAAAGATGTTTTTAAAGAATACTAAGAATGATCAAAAAAGCAAATTTTACCAAATTGGTGAATAAGAGTTTATATTCATTAGGAAACTCGTCTGATTAAATTAAATCAGATAATTATCAGATAAATAATTAATAATAATTTTGTAATTACTACAAGATATACAAGCTATTAAGTGTTTTATTAAGCATTTTTCAATAATAACCTGTAATATTAATCTTATAAAAAATTACTTAGTTTTATGGTATATTTGATTTTGTTTGTATACTGTAGACACCTTTGATGAATATATACTCTTATTAACCAAGTTTGAGACCTTCAATTTTTTAAGAGGTGGTATTGCTTTAAAAATTTTTCTGTAGTTCCAGAAATTTCACCATAGATATTCATTTCAAAAGCAAAAGATTTGTGTATTCTCATGCCCATACCCCCAAGCCACCCCCAACCTGAAATTTTTCGCAATGCCACTGTCTGTTTCTGAGTGTAAATGACCTCATGATTGTAGAAGATGAATTCTCTAAAGTCCTGACAACATTTTCGACAACATGTTGACCAACAAAATATTGGTTCCTGTATACATACGACAACAGTTCAACAACATGTTGCTCAAATTGGTACCGTAGCATTTATTGGTGGTGACTTATTTACATCACATGACTTCAGACAGATCACAGATTTTATAGTCTCTTTCTTATTGGATAAAATTCAGCAACATCATTTGCATCTCGACAACAAAAATAAACTTGTATTTATTCAGCAAAATGTTGGCCAAAAATTAGACAACATGTTGCCGAATGTTTCCGTACTGTACACACTGACAACATTCTCGACAACATGGCATTTCGGCAGGACTTAACAGACTGTGCTATAGAATATCAACAAGGATTGGACATGTATAAAAATAACACATACTTACAATGATTAGATATAAATAGTGGGACAGATAAACAACTATAACATAATTATTGAGTACCAACATAAGAACATGCCTTCCCTGTTTTTTTTAATGTTTCTAATAAAGTATCTTTAGGCAACGCTGAAGTGACTAAAACTTGTTGTTTCTCCACACTGGTTTCAACTTTTTCTACTCCCTCTGAAAACAGAACAATCAAATAAAGAACACTTTCAATTTCTTTAAACAATGACAAGTACTATTATGATAGTAGTCGGAAACAGGGGCCTTATTCTCAAAAACTTAACTAAGATAAAATCCAGATTTTAAGAAATACCGTAATCTGATTGGATAATAAAGCTATATTTAAAATCAATTTTAGTGATTGACCAATCAGATGACTGAAACACTAAAATCATTGTATGTTACGTTTTGGAGAATAAGGCCCCAGGGCTTTAAAGGTGAATGTTCAGCATTTTTTAGGGTCGATTTGGGCCTTGGCTATATGCAAATAGCCTTCAAAAGTACTAGTTATGCACGAAAATCATATACTGTAATTCCTTCAATTATATCCCTTCCTAAACATTTATCTTTCATTTTCTGTATTTTTTTTGTTATATAAGGCATAGTCTTAGACGTTCAAACGGCGAAATTTATGGGTACATGTGTGTTTGAAGGTTTAAATTTCGTAGGAGAGTTGTGAACAATAGTATGGATTAGATTAGGTAAAAAATTCCAGATTCTGAGACTAAAATGTTTTTGGTCGAACAGTTAGTGAACATATCCCTTTAAATTACATTAATTAGGTCAAACCCTGTATTCGCGGAGCGGACATGGATATATAGGCGGCCGGAGAGATGTTATATAATTTCATTTATTCTCAGACAGGCCTTCAAAGATGTTGGCATATCTTTCTCAGCAGTGCCTAATTAGCATGATTAGGGCTGGGTATCGATTACCAAACTGAGATCGATTATCGAAGGCAGACTCCGATTTAATTGAGACATCTTCTAATCTGGGTATGTTAGTTTACGTTTTTGTACCTGAATGTCAGTCTAATTAAAATCAGACCCTAATTTCGTTTCGTTCGGTTTTTTTTAAATCCAGTTTTTTAACCACTACATTTGGGTCTGAGAACCAGACGCTGTAACAGCCGTTCACGTTAACTTTGACCTAACCTTAATGACCTTTGTTGTAACCAATCAGATCTTTGCCATCTCCTGCGCTGGGATTTTGTTCTCGAACAATAGGTGCATTCTAGGATTCTTAAGTGCTGTAGACTAGTTTATTAGGTCATTTTTATCAAGGTTAGGTCAAAGTTAACGTGAACGGCTGTTACAGCGTCTGGTTCTCAGACCCAAATGTAGTGGTTAAAAAAACGGATTTAAAAAAAACAAAAAACGAACGAAACGAAATTAGGGTCTGATTTTAATTAGACTGCCTGAATGTTTGTTATTTATCAATATCAGGTATTGAAGACAAATGAAACTGAAGTAATGTCCAGAATTTTGTATGATTATCATGATAAAATGGGTCGTGACTTCTCTGATGACTATGAATTGTAATCGATTATGAAACATGATAATCGATAATTAAAATAAATAATTTGTGGCGATCGATTATTTCAATTATTTGACCCAGCCATTAGCATGATGCACCATCTCATCCTTTTTTCTCTAATTTGGGCTCGACGTCTACCATTGATGTAATCAAAAGGCCTGGGAAAGAAAATTGGAATGGTGCAAATCGATACTGTCAGTGTCCTTGATACACAAAAATGTTTTAAAAACCTTTTTACAATTCTTTTAACTTACCTAACTTTCCCAAAACTCTCTTTGCAGCTCCTGAACATCCTTCACATGTCATTTCCATTGTGAATTCATGTACCTGAAATATAAACATAGCTTAAAAGACAAGGTAACATATGCTCACTGGTTGCTTTGTTTGAAAAAGAACAACTGGCATAATGGCAAAAATTCATCAATCATGAAATATTAACCCTTTTATCCATTTCTTCCAAAATGTTTAGAAAGTTTATGAGCTAATAATTGAAATGTGCTTCAAAGTTAAATGGCCTTATATCAAAATCTGTCAAGAATGGTGATTGTTAGCATTTGATATTTTTTTATTGGGCATGGCATAAAGTTTACCATAATAAGCATGTAATCTTAAGACCTGCTAAATGAGCATAATTTTCTGGATATTTGGAAAGTTGGGCATTAGCATGCATAAAACAAGAAAAATATTTCTTTGGCTAAACTATTTTAAACATCAAAGAATGTTTACTGTTATTTACTAGTCCTTTTACTAAATCTTTTTAACATAATCTTCTTATTTCTAAACTTCCTTGTTGTATAGAGAAGGTATATCTTTTTTACAGTTAATACAGTTTCAAACACAGCTTTTCTCAAAAATGACAGATTATTTTAAATTTTTAAATTGGACAAATTATTTTTTTTTAACCAGTTCAAAGAACTGTGGAAATAGGCCTACATAATTGTTTTCTGTCCAAAAAAAGCAATATGAAATACCAGAAATGAACGACAACATTATAATATTATAATCTATACCAAAATAAGGGTAAATTTACATCTCTTGCCAATGCTGGGAGTCCAGGGACAGCTTCATCTTTTGAGGGAATAGGCATGGCCACTTCAACTTTGTAAGTTTCCAACAGGCTAAAAATATTAACTGTAAAGTCAATTAGTTAGCTGGGAACTTTTAAAGAAATATGTTCACTTTCAGTCGACCAATAAAATTTTAGTCTGGTCCCTGGAATCTTTTTTTGCAAATCTATTCCATAATAATGTTCACAACTCTCCCTCGAAATTTAAGCCTTAAAATCTTTATGTATTCATAATTATCAACGTTTTTAAGTCAAAAATAAGACTAGTATTATCTTCAAAGCCAATATCGACCCTCATAATTGCTGAACACTCTACTTTAAAAATAACATAACATTAGCTGTTCACAGTGGATACTTATTGACATAACCCAGTTCACTAGGACCATATCACTCACAATGTTTGTTCACACTACACCTGTAGATATACTATTTATTTGTGAACATAGTGTCATGAATTTATTTTAGTCATGGCTTATTCTTGTCATATTCTAAGAACAGATTACAAAATAGTAGAATTAAACACGGTTATATATGACAGACAACATTTACTCTCTGGCCACAATGAGCTCAGAATCGCGTTTTGCCTATTATTTTTTAATGAATTGAAATATTACCCAAAATTAGTTCTGAGAGTCTTGGATTGTCTTTTGCCTTTGGTTGATAAAAATGACAACTGTTTAAAAAAATATTTATTTGGAAACATGATTTTACAGAGGACAGGGGAAATTTCAGTCAAAAATGTTGATTCACATGAAATTTCTAGGAGGAAAGTGTATTTATTTCATTTGGAAAATTTTCAAACCATATATTTTCATGGACCCAAAGTCATTCTAAGACACATGGCATGCAATTGATAATCATATTTTGAATATTTGTGACATAGAGAAAAAATTCAATTCAGACCTTAATCTGTCAAAAAAAGGATGGTATAGAGCTGACCTAATACCTAACAAGAAATCTGTCAGTTTGGGGGGGAAGAATATTTGAACGCAACCAAATGGGTAGACCGGAATACCTGTCTCTCTCAATGCCGCTGGCAGAGAGTCAGGATTACATCTTATTCAATAACTTGATATTCCGCAACCAATTTGGTTGCGTTGAATTATTGTTCTTCCTTGATGTCATTATTAAAAAAACTGACCATTTTCTTGTATGTTATGATGCCATCTCAACATTCAATCCCTTTTTCGACAGAATAAACTAATCCTTGTTGTCTGTAATCCTAGTTGAAATTTTCAAGCTGGAGGTATTTTGAACATGGCCGCCATTTTTAAATAAGACTTATCGTCATTGAAATTACATCCAATCAAAAGACTTCTCTCAAAATTAACCAAATCTCCCAAACAGAGTTATAGATTGTAACCATGAATTTCATTGGATAAACACATATATTAGAAAAAATGGCGACGTAGTTAGAGTTAAAATACCCGCCTGATCGATATTTCATCTAATTTGTACACAAATACATGATGTCAAGTTGTTGTACGGTACATCTTAATTCATATTTATCTAATACTTTACAAAATTTACTATTTTCAAAGGTCTAAATCAAGTAACACAACATTTCATGATATTTATATGCTTGGTCGTCTGTCTCTAAAATACGCAGTATTATTTAGAGTCAACTTGTCGGTCTACCATGCAAATGGGGTGCGCTATTTCAAGTCCAAGATATAAATGGTCTACCTGTCTCCCTCTGGCATTGGGGGACAGGATGTTCTATTCTAATGGATACCACACGCATAGGCCTACTATACCATACAGTGAGCTCAGATTGCAATTTAAATTTAAAATTCAGGAGATCGACCATCCCAATAAACTTACAAGAACATAGGATCACCCGTTTGGACAGAATGTACCGGTTTTCCCTTTTAGGAATACTCATAATCATATTCCCAAACTACAGAAGTAAAAGTAACATATTTCAACCTCGAAAACTAACATAATAAAAAAAAAAGCATACCTGTGCCATGGTTAATACTTTTGATAAGAAATGAACAAACTGTCAATTGAAAAGAAAATAAGCTAAAGTAAATGAGTAAAGGAAACTATGCACACGTCTTCACTACTAATTTCTAGAAATTAGAATGTAAATATCTCTGAATGACAAGTCACATGATAACAGTGGACCAATCGTTGAGTAGGTAAATAAAGATATTTGGCTCTCGAATATCCAGCTCGTTTGAAAAAGAATTAATTGTTAGAAGGCACATACAGACTGGATAACTATATCTAAAAATTGCTACTTTCGTTTTACAGGAAGTAAATAAAGTTAGTCATATCATGTGAGCGGTGATAATTTAATAATTAATTGGTCAAATGTAATTCAATGTAAATCAAAATGATTGCATTCTGGAGAGGGACATCATTTTTTCTGTGTTTGTGTTGCTGTTTTGGGCAGGTGCCCCCTGTAAGTGGAATGCCTTTGATTTGCTTCCGTTCAGTCCAGCCACCGAGCCAGGGTGGAGGATATTTACCACACTTGGCAAATTAACACTTCCCTTGCTTTAGTTTTGACATAATACATTTTAGTCTTTTTACTTCAATATTTTGAGATGAGTCTCAGAGGCCAGGACCGTAGGATGTTAGCTGTCATCATAGTTGGCATACCAGCATTTGTTATGCGTCATTCGTCATTCCACAGGCTCTTTGTGTCGTCAATTCGACTCTCTATAATACTATGGTAGTTAGGGATGGGTGGTATTTCGGTATTACCGAAAATACCGGTTCTAAAAAAATACCGGTAGTAATACCGTGGCTCATCTGAAAACCGGTATACCGTGAATACCGTGAATTCTCAATAAAAATACCACGATACTGATTATCTGACAGTCACTGTCAAGATATTGTTGAAAATATGTGCTCTTTATGCTTATCTTAAAATCAGCTGGTCTTATTTTGATTTTTATCATAACAATTATTAAAGTGATAAAAACTCGCGAAGTTTTTAGCCGACATTGAAAGGCATATACTAAGTACTGGTAGGCCTGTAAAAGCATTTATGAGCTGATTGTTTACAGGCTACATTAAAAAACAAACTGAATTTTATGAAACAAAGTTACAGATACATTAAATTTGTATTTCTAGTCTCGCATAATAATCTACCTTTAATGCAAAGACTTGCTAAACGATGTCGACAAACGTCATATTGATTTAATATAGCTCATTGATTATAACAATATGAAACTTCAAAAGGCTTCAAAATTTTGTTTCGAATTAAAGATTAGGCTACTGGAAAATTTCAATAATAAAAGTGAAAGTAGAAATACCCGGATGTTGTTATAAACATGTCACGTGTTATGTGTGCTTAAAATGCCAATTGTCGTGTGAAAATAGATCAAATTATCATCTCAATTAGGGGATTAATTAATAAGACAATGATAATCTTGTTACATGATGAGATTAACATTTGTTATGGGTAATCAGAATTTAATAATGATTGATTTTTTATTGATTTATGGTAAAGAATTTGGACATTGAAAAACGGTAGGTACCGTAAAAATTATGCTTTCGAAAAAATGAAAAAGCGGTAGATTTTGACCTCCCGCCGGTATATCGGGAGATGACACGTAAAAGCTGTAAAGTTGATATTTCTGTGTAAATGTGACTTATTCACACAAAATCATCCCTTACCTCTTCCTTTGATAACTGAATATTCCCTAGGCACAAATAAAAAGGTCAGAGAGCTGAATTGGCATATAATTTTGAAAAGGTGAATGTTCCAAAAATACCGTTACTATACCCAGTATTATATAAAATACCGAGGTATTTGAAATTGGCAATACCGCCCACCCCTAATGGTAGTATAAATGAAAGACGACTGTCACTACCTTCTCTGCTTCAGACGCTTTTACGACCAAATTATCCTTATGAAACATAATTCCTATCTGTACACGTCACCCACATCAAATAGCCTTCCATCCTTGATACCCAACATTTCGTCAAAAAAGTTTTGACTTCATCAGGGGAAGAAACAAATTACAAATGGTGGAAGGCAGTTAAATAAAATTTTAAACAAAACGTTGGGTATTAAAGGATGGTATTTGATGTCAAGTTTTATTATTTATTACACCAAGTTCAGTAAACATCAAATGAATCTCTGTACTACTATTGGTATAGGAGATCCCATCACAAAGTCTTCTGTGATTGGTTATTGCAGCCTGCTTTTTATACGCCCTCATATGAGGACGTATATTTTCGGCACCCCTGTCCATCCGTCCGTCCGTCAACGTTTGCTCGTAAACGCTCTAAAAACTAGAGTTTTTGATGGAATCAAATGAAATTTAATATCTGTATACATATTCTTAAACCGAAGATCAAGTTTGAATTTGAGCTATTTTCGATCGTTAGAAGCAGAGTTATTGCCCTTGCCCCAAAATCTTGAATACTCTCTTAGTTTTCAACTGATTTTGATGAAACTTAAAATGGATATTATTGGACCTAAATGGAAAGGTTTGAGAAAGTTTAGTTTTATCCTGATTAAATTTAAGGCTTTTTCGTTAGGCGTATATGGCTGTGGTCCACTATCTTTTCTTTTTAGAATCACCACATAAAACTCTGATAGCGAGTTCGTTTTACTGTTCACATTTACCTCTTTATCAAGCTGCTGGTGGGCGTATATATGCTTGCGAGACCCGCCGCAAGCTTGAGGTAAAAAGTAGCCAATAACTGAAGTTTGCTAATTTCTTAGATAGTCAGTTGTGCGATATAAACCAACAGTACAAGCGATCAGTTGATGAATATATTTTTATTTTGTAGTTCAAGGAAACCTGCGTTAAAGATGCATACCCACCATCAGAAAGGTTTGTGTTTTTATTTTATACTCAAATTGAATGTGGGAGCATAAAGCAGACACCCTTGTTTTGGAGTTATTTCCCTTCAATTAGTAGACCAATCGTATATAAGGCGGCCATTGTCTAACAATAACCTCGTATGCAGATAGAAGAAAACCTTGCAAGATTATTTGGCTGCAGTAGAATACGCGATAAAAGATAGTTCCTCAGCTCATGCTAGTTACCTTCCTTGTACATTATCTTTCGTAGACAGAAAATGTCTGGTTGTCAGAGACTAGTCAGAAGTCAACTTGAAAGTAGCGCGCTTTATCCGCCAGCTGCATACGAGGTTATTGTGAGGCGTAGCGAGAATGGCCGACATATTTACGATTGTGATTAGACAAGTAAACACAATAGATAAAATCTGCAGATGATTCTGTTATGAGTGTTTTCTTTTCAGTCTGTACATAGATAAAGAATATGTGATAAATCTTGATGTACCACCTGAAGAAAGATGGAAGGAGGTAGCCCAAGCAAAAGCCCCTCAAATCAGGAAAGTGCTGAGTAAATTTAAGGAGTTTGTGACAGACTGGGGTAAAGATGCAGAAGAACTTATTAAGCTTGTTGATAATAAATTTGTAAGTCATATTTGTTTTTTTGAAAATTACAGTCGTCTAAATATTTTTGGCATTTTTTATAATTATTTTTTTTTATCAAAATATTTTTGTCATTTTTTATAATTATTTTTTTTATAATTTCCGATATCTGAAAATCGAGTGTCTGAAATCCAAGGAGTTTTTGTGGTAGGGGTTAGGGTTAGAGGTGGATTTTGAACATTTCCAACCAATTCTATGAATTATCACCTAGGTGGATATTAAAGTTTTTAATTATTTATTCTATAAATTATCACCTGGGTGAAAATTCAAATTTTTAATTCATAAACAATTTCCACCTAGGCGCAAATTTATATTCACCTAGGTTAAAATTTAAAGTATTTAATTCAAATAAAAAGTTAATATATCGTATGTGAGCCACCGTAATCTTGTACTTAACCACTTGAAGATAATATGTCCATTTAATACACATGTACTTGTGTATATTACTATATTGTATATCTTAAAAATATCTTTTAATTAACCAGTTGACTGTACATCATCTTGTGGTCATGTACTTGATCTCTAAATCACTAAATCATATTCTGTACATCATCTTTTTTGTGTCTATAAGTTGTATATTGTATCTATGTTTGTCCCCATGGGCTGGGTGTGAGACAGGACCGTTATCACTCGTGGTATTGGGCCTAATTCTGACCCATGTAAAATAAAGAGTTTATTATTATTATAGGGTGAGTTTGATGAGACAATTCCAGGTCCATTTAGAGGTGAAATAATGGGAATGGCTAAATATTCAGATATGAATCTAGGTATGTTAGATTTATAAACTACATTATACAGAATATGTTTGATCAGTACTATTTTTCGTCTAAAATCAGATAACACTAGGGCTGCAACGATTCATCGTAGAATCGCGATTCGATCCTCCTTATCGATGCATCGTGTAAGAAAAAAATAATCGCGATGCATCGGCCCGATTTTAATTCATTTAATTTACCTCTTTTATTGACTGAGAACAAGAAATCCTCACGCATTTTATAATTTATGTCATATCGAAATGTTAGAAAATTGCTTTTTACGTATCAATTTGTTTATTATCATCTTGAATCTTTGTTATTAATGATGATGATCTTAAGAATTTAATTTGTTCCGAAAATTATGTCAAAAATGTGTTAAAATGTTAGTGACTTAAGGTTTTCTTTTCTTTCCGATTTCAAAGTCAAGAATCGCGATTTGTAATCGCAATTAATCGAATCGTTGAATGTATATCGTTTAGCGTATCGAATCGCCACTTCAGGAATCGTTGCAGCCCTAGATAACACCAGGGGCCTTATTCTCGAAAACAAAGATGATTTTAATGTTCCAGTTCTTTGATTGGTCAGTTTAAAGGGATTGTAAAGTGATTTTCTAGCACAAATTGATGCTATCAATGTCCACGATACACATACAAAGTTTAGAAAATCACTTTACATTCCTTTAAAGTTTAGTATTATTATCCAATCAGATTACTTTATTTCTTAAAATCTAGATTTTATCCAAGTTATGTTTTTAAGAATAGGCCTGCCCATACTTTATTGGGTTTGTATGAGTATTTTGAACATTTTGCACATTTTGAGAAAAAAAATGATATCTTTGCGATATTATCATGCTATAAAATACAAGATATAGTAAGATTTTGTCAGTTTGGAAACCGTTAACATTTGATCTTTCAAATGGAGTCTATTCTGCCTGCTCTCAATAGGCAAATATTTTTTAATCCTTCTCAACAACAAAAGAAATCTAGAGAATGCATTGGTTAAGGATAACTATATAAATATGCATGGTACGGTACCCTGCAAGTTAACTTTTGATATTACAGATTAAAAACTAACTTCCTATGTTTAGGGCTGGGTATGGATTACCAAATTGAGATCGATTATCGAAGGCAGGTTACCGATCAATAATCAAAATATTTTAATTGGGAAATCTTCTAATCTTCATATGTTCGTGTACGTTTTTGTACCTGAATGTTTGTTATTTATCAATATCAGGTATTGAAGACAAATGAAACTGAAGTAATGTCCAGAATTTGGTATGATTATCTTGATAAAATGGGTCGTGACTTCTCTAATAATCGTGTAGCAGATAATATTAAAAGAAAATTTGACTATGAATTTTAATCGATTATGAAATTTGATAATCGAAATAAATAATTTGTAGCGTCGATAATCGATTATTTCAATTATTAGACCCAGCCCTACCTATGTTTTGTTGTAGGTGAAATTGTTTTATATAATATTTTCTATGAGGTGTTTACTGTATGTACATCAATAGTGGCCCAAGATTCATCAGGTAATAACATTTACAACTCTAAAACTTCACTGGGATAAAAATCAAGATTAAAGGGGATTGGTCAGCCATTTTTAGGGGATTGATTTGTGTAATTTCTTTATATATCCCTTAAACTAAGTAATTTGAACTTTCAAGTGCAGAGAGTTATGAATTTGAAGGCTCAAGATTTTAACAGTGAGCTCTGAAAGCTCGCCTTATAAACCTACCTACGATAAAAATTATCGAAACCAAATATAATCTGATCTTAATTAGATTGATCTATTCCTTGGTCCCTTAAAACAATTTTCTTCTGATTATTGATGTGAAACGTGAAAGAAAGATATCAATGCAAATTTAAAAAATTTGCATAATCAAAATTTTATTGTGGAAAATATTGAAATATTTCCTAATAATTGCAAACAAAAGAGGGCGTACGACCCCCCTTTACTTTATCTTTTTTTTAAGAATGGGGAGAATACGACTTCAAAAATGTCTAACCCATTAACGTTTACTATAAAACATACATGGTCCACTTCAGAAACCGTTAAATTAGTACAATTTATACTTATTCTATGTATTTAAGCCAAAAAAAAAGGTCCAAAAAATTTCGTCTCGCTCCGCTCGGCCAAGCTTAGGATCTAGGCCCCCCCTTTCGAAAAACCTGGATCCGCCCCTATATTTGCACAATAATATTTTGAAGGAATCTCATTTCTACCAATGATTTATGACGAGAATAACATGTTGTGAAAGTACAGATATATATATTAAAATCAAATTCCATCTTAAGGAAGCTGATGAATTGTTGAAAAGGATTCATCTCCATGGAAACACAAATATGTAATTTTGTAAGTAAGAAATTGAGTTTATTATGTCAAAAGTATTTGGTATATATATATATATATATTTTTTTTGCAGGAAAACTTTTCCATGCCAGAAATTTAGATTTTGGACTGTTCATTGGGTAAGTAATATTGTATGTAAGATTTGAATGAAATATAGAAGCGAGGAGCACATATAACAAAACACAAGACAAACTTATGGAATAAGGTCTTTAATAAAGTTAGGCACATGAGTTTCAACACAATATATTTTATTTATTCCATAATATTGTCTTTTTATTGTGTTTTGTGTGTATGTTTTGCAAAAAGTTGAACTGTAACTGAATCAAACAACCCCAACTTGAATATTTGACTGTTGTCTGATAAAAATAAATGTTCATTCCAATAATTGGGCGTAATCAAGGCCCGAAAAATTGTGACAGTCAGTTATTTGACACCCATGAATTTTTCAGTGAACTCTTCAAGCACTTGTATATTTTGAATCAGTATGATATATAATTGGAGGAGCTCATTTGTAGAGTAAGGGGTGTTGCCTGTGACACCACATTGCACGACATAACAAAAATATACAATAGATATACAATACATATTTTGTAACAGTACGACTTATGAGCTTAGCTAAAGAACTTCTGTTTCTGAGACTAGTGTTCAATCCCTGCAGGTTTCCCCCTGTCAGTGATGCAGGTTGGAAGGGCTGACATGGAAAAAGCAAATAAAAGTAGGCTAATATCGCTTTCCTGGCAAAATCTTCCTCAGGGCTCACTGCATGGTGTTAACCCGACCTCATTTGCCCATACAGGTGCAGAAAATTGGTTTAAACAGAGTTAATTATGTTATGGCAATTAATGATAATAATAATTGATGTTTAACCTTACTGCTATGCCTGCGTACAAACAAAATTTTGGTTTAATATTCATACACTGTGTATTGTAGGTGGGATATTAAGAATAAGACATGGGCAATAACTGAGGTATTAAAGCCAGCTATTATAAACCTCAGATATACAAGGTCTGGTATCACAGTGTTTAAATCTGTTAACTTCGCTGGGTATATTGGTATACTCTCAGGTATTAAGCCAGTAAGTATTTAGATATTCAATAGTTGGAATTGTTGGCATTTTCGAGGGTGGATTTGGGCCTTGAATATATGTAAATAGCCTCAAGAAGTTTCTGAACTGCACAAAAGTCGCACAATCCCTTCAATTATACTCCTAACTTAACATTTATCTTTCATTTTCTGTATATGTGTTTTCTATATAATGCATAGTCTCAATAAAATACTCGTCATATTTTTGTCTTTTAAACTCTGGTAATCATAGTGATTTTAAGGCTGAAATTTGAGGGAGAGTTGTGAACTTTATTACAAATAGATTAGTAAAAACATTCTAGATTCTGAGACTAAAATTGTATTGGTTGAACTGATGGTTGAACTGATGGTCCTTAAAGGGATTGTAAAGAGGTTTTCTAAAGTTTGTATGTGTATCGGGGACACTGATAGCATCAATTTGCGCCATTCCAATTTCCATTCCGACGTCTGTGGTTCTTGCAATTCCACTAAAACTGACGCGTTTTATGACGTCATAGTAGGTAGTCCCTATTATCAACTCAAAACCCGGAAATATCTGTCAGAATGCACAAAATTTACGCCATTTTCCATTTTTTTCTCTAGGGCGAGGACCTTGTGCTTGGGCTTGCGGCGCTTCGCAACGTACTTGTACTCTAAAACCCATGCTGGTTGGTCCCCCCCAAAATCTTTGACAAATCCACGCCCTTGACATCATTATTGTATGGATTGTGGCACAAATTATTTTTAAGCATTCCCATACAACAGATACCTGGGGTTGGGTGAGAAATAATAACGTCTTGTTGAATTTTAGAATATGTTTACGTTAACTATGAATGAAAGATTTAATGCTGATGGTGGATTTATAGGTGAGAATATGCTTTTGAATTCATTAATCAGAAAGGATGGCAACTTGCAATAAATACTTTTCAGAACCTGGTTGGGCTAATAACAAGGTATTACCATCTAGTTGTCTGGACGGACCCCCACTCAATCTAATTAAAATCAGTCCCTAATTTCGTTTCGTTCGTTTTTTTTAAATCCAGTTTTGTCAACACTGCAACCATGTGCGATAGAAAGTGTCTATGTTAACTTGGTTTTAACCAATCAGATCTTTGCCCTCTACCGCGCTGGAATTTTGTTTGCGAACAATAGGTGTATTCTACGATTCCTTAGTGCTGTAGACTAGTTTATCAGGTTGTTTTTATCAAAGTAAGGTCAGAGTGCACGTAGATACTTTCTATAGCACGTGGTTTTCAGACCCTAATGTAGTGTTTAGAAAACAGGATTTAAAAAACGAACAAAACGAAATTAGGGTCTGATTTTCATTAGACTGGACCCCCACTGTAATAATGTTGTATGTTTATAGGTATAATAGAATGGTTATACCCCCACTGTAATAATGTTGTATATTTATAGCTATAATAGAATGGTTATACCCCCACTGTAATAATGTTGTATATTTATAGCTATAATAGAATGGTTATACCCCCACTGTAATAATGTTGTATATTTATAGCTATAATAGAATGGTTATACCCCCACTGTAATAATGTTGTATATTTATAGGTATAATAGAATGGTTATACCCCCACTGTAATAATGTTGTATATTTATAGGTATAATAGAATGGTTATACCCCCACTGTAATAATGTTGTATGTTTATAGGTATAATAGAATGGTTATACCCCCACTGTAATAATGTTGTATATTTATAGCTATAATAGAATGGTTATACCCCCACTGTAATAATGTTGTATGTTTATAGGTATAATAGAATGGTTATACCCCCACTGTAATAATGTTGTATATTTATAGCTATAATAGAATGGTTATACCCCCACTGTAATAATGTTGTATAAAAACCTCTTGTGACGTCATCCCATTGTTATGGCAGGTCTTTCTTTTTGCTAATATCCCTCAACCCAGGGTCATTCGAGAGAATATCCCTCAACCCAGATATTCGAGATAATATCCCTGTGGACAGGTACATTAGAGATAATATCCCCTCTACCAAAGTACATTCCAGAGAATATACTTTAATCTTACACCAATACATTTGAGCAATCAACTCTACGTCTTAAAGATTTTTTTTCTTTCAAACTTAATATTGAAGTTTCAAAATCAAGCCGATGAATCGTATTATTCACTACCCAGTGACAAAGTATGCAATCTTATCAGACAATATCAAGTCACAACCCAGTGATCTGTAAGGTTTCTTGCTTCCTATGATACAATAAAGGTTGATACAACAATATATACCCTCACATTTCTTGTAATGTTTTTTACTGGTCATCTTATTTTTTAAAAACGGTTTTAAAAATTTAAAAACTAGATTTTTAGAGCGTAATTAATTTTCGAGGGATTTATATCTTTCAATACTACATTTTAGAATTTTTTAATGTAAAATTAGATATTTAATATTAAAAACTAAATATTTCTGAAAATTATGGAACATTTTTTCACACGACATGGATTACCTCCCATGTGATGTTAAATGTATTGATTGATTTTTCAACATATTTACTAATTATTGAATTAGGAATCGGTTTTTATGTCGGATAATGCATGGTTTCTATCGGGATTAGTTGACATAATGCCCTTGGGCTCGGAAAAGCCCTCGGGCCTTCGGCCCTCGTGCTTTCCCGAACCCGCGGGCATTATGTCAACTAATCCCTCGAAACCATGCATTATCCTACACATATTTATAGGTATAATAGAATGGTTATACCCCCACTGTAATAATGTTGTATATTTATAGCTATAATAGAATGGTTATACCCCCACTGTAATAATGTTGTATGTTTATAGGTATAATAGAATGGTTATACCCCCACTGTAATAATGTTGTATATTTATAGGTATAATAGAATGGTTATACCCCCACTGTAATAATTTTGTATGTTTATAGGTATAATAGAATGGATATTAGGGGTAAGAACTGGATCCTGGATGGGATTTCTAACTAGATCAGTTCTAGAGAATGCTACAACCTATGATGAAGCCAGACTTATGTTAACTAAAGAAGAAATGTTGGCTCCAGCCTATTTTATAATAGGTGGACTAAAGCCAGGACAGGTGAGTTCATGATGTCAAGGGGTTTTCTAAATTTCTATGTGTACACTTTCGCGTTGATGTCACAGATTCAAAATATGCTTGTGTCAGAAGTCCTTTGCTGGCATAACGTAATCAAACAATAGTTAAGCTATCATGCCATCTTTGATTGACCGCCATATTCAATACTAGCAGTTGCCATATTTGTTAACAGTTAACAAGGTGTGTATATCTACATGAGTGCATGTTCCTTCAGCAACGTTAGACATTGGCATTATCTACCGTTGCTGGATTTGACTAGACAAAAGAGTTAATTTTTTTTTTAATCGGGAAAATTCGCGCAACCTCAACACTTAAAAAAAATATTTAAGATTGCAGGAAGCTTTACTCTGTTGTAAAGCCGACAAAATCTTATACGATTCTCTATTTTGGTATCAATTCGGCTTTGACCTTTGAGACTCGATTATCACAAGGTAAATTTGCTACAAGAAATCTGGCGTCTGGTCATTCGAAAGTTTTCCCGCAATAATTTGTTACAAGAAATATAACTGGTCGAACAATAATCGTTCGACCAATCAAAATTAATGACGGGAATGTCTTATCATGATAGCAACGGATTAATTTAATGAAATGAAATGATAGCCGTTGCTAAAGGAACATGACATGAGTGTGGCTTACTTCAGTTTTATAGTGGGTTGGTGGCTGCCATATTTCTTCAACAAATATGGGGACTGCTAGTAGTAAATATGTCAGCCAATGGTACATATTTTTGCTGTAAGTGGTCATATTCACACAAAAGTTAACACCTTTGATATGAATGTACTAATTAAGTAATTATCGCTATGTGAACTCTCAGAAATGGGTGCCGAATTAACTAAACTAAATCAAAGGGTGGCATCAGACTTTCAGTAACAGTAAGCATAATCACAAATATCTTTGTTTCTGGAAAAAAATTTTATTCTGTTATTTCTGGTATTTCAAATTGATTTGCGATGAAATTCAAAATTCATTTTTTTTTAAACTGTGCAATTTTATTATTCAAATTGTCCTTCAGTTAAATTAGAGAAATAACGGTACTAAATGAATAGTAGTATTAAAAATAGGTTTCTTTATTTATTTTTGTCAAATTGAGCGCAATATTTGATAATCTGTGTATAACCCATCTGTCAATGGGTACAAACGATCCTCGAAAGATCAATGCCAAGAGGTTTGGCCAAGGACCAGCTGAGAGAAGGGATTCTCGTGAAAATCTGGATAACCAAAAAAAAACATATTTTTTTGACATTTCTTGATTGGCTGGTAATTCTCATCTTTCTATTCATATTTGCATTATCATTTTGGTAATTGAAAATAAGAAAGTCTATCTTTAAAATTAGAATGATCAAAAAAGCAAAATTCTCCAACTTGATGAATAAGAGTGTTCATTCATTAGGCAACTTGCCTGTTGTCATAACTATACTGTATAATCTGATAAATCCAGAAAACTACCTTATATATTATAATTACTATAAGATATACAAAACATTAAGCGTTTTTCAATAATAACCTGTAATGTTATGCAAAATTACTATATTTTTAAGTTATTTGATTCTGTTTGTATACTGTAGACATCTTTGATGAATATATACTCTTATTGACCAAGTTTGAGAACTTAAATTATTTGATCATTTTAAGAGGTTGTATCGCTTAAACCGGTGTATCTTCCAGGCGTGTGTTATAACTAGAGCTAGAGAGTCTACAGTTGATGTGTGGGAAATGACGTCTGCTGGTGGATGGTATATACTAGAAACTAACTACGATCATTGGAAGGCTCCATTATTTGTAGATGACAGACGTACACCAGCTAATAATTGTATGAAAAATATGACCCAGAATGTAAGTAGACAAAATACATCTGGCACAGATATTTGTGACCTTCTGGTAGGATTCAAGCGTAGGGAAAAGGCTAGGAACGGGGCTCCTTGTAAAGTTTCAAGACAAATATAAACAGTTTACTTTACTTCAGATTACATCAGGTTTTTAAATATTGAAAGGGGAATGTTCAGCATTTTCGAGGAACGATTTGGGCCTTGAATATATTTAAATAGCCTTCAGATTTACCGATACTGCCCAAAAATCGAACAATCCCTTCAAGTAAACCTGTACCATAACAGTCATCTTTCATTTTCTGTGTATGCGTTTTCTATATAAGTCATAGTTTTGCTAAACGATGAGTCGTAATTTTGACTTTGAAACGCTGATATCTATGGATACACGGGGATTTGAAGGCTTACATTTTGAGGGAGAGTTTCGAACAAGGATTAGATTAGCTAAAAATTTCCAGGTTCTGAGACAAAAAGTTTATTTGTCGAACAGTTAGTGAACATATCCATTTAAGCATGCTTTTAGTATTTGAAAATTAACAGCTGAATTTTGGTACAGAAAGTTTAAACTTTCAGATACATTAAAGGGCACATATGTCTAGATTTTGACATAGAAAAAAATTCGCACTGTCCATTTAATGATGACAAGGAAAATACCATTATTGATATGAATGTATTTATTTATTTTAGGGTGTATCAATTAAGGGTCTGTTCAATGTACTCAATTCAAAACCAGTGTTAAATAAGGTAAGATATATTCTTTCAGTTTTATTCAAAGGTTTCAATTGTTTTCTTTTTTTACATATTCATTCTTATTCGAAATTAAAATCTTATAAATCTTCGTTTTTAAAATTCATATTTGATAATTTTTTATTTTCCTGGAAATCATACTTTTTGTGAAAACTCAATTTGGCTTATTCACGATTTCATGTCCCCAGAATATATTGTAGGCTAAATGGCAATTACATTTCGTTTCGGTTAATTTTTGATTGTCAACTCAGTGTAATCTAAAAAGGTTTATAATGCGAGCGTCTTCTGGTGACGAAATAAGCTAATTATAGTAAGTGCTACCCTTCCGCCAATCAGAACAACGTTTATATTTTAATATTTTGTATTACGTCATAATTTGGACTGCTGTGTTGCTTTACTTTCTGTTTCGTCTTCCCACAATGCATACCAATGCATAGACCCGCGATCTTGAAGGTAGTTTTTGATTGGCTGAAATTTTCGTCACCAGAAAATTCTTGCTTTATAAACCTTTTTAGATTACTGAGTCAACAATCAAAAATTAACCAAAACGAAATGTAATCTAATTTTTATTAGATTGGCTATATGGGTGAGATTTCTTTTAACATTTTGTTTAAACGAATGCTCTTAATTTTCTAAATTTGTTCAAAAACCATGTGTTTCATGCTTTGCCTTCATGTATAAATGTAAACTAAAGCACAGTTATATTTATTTTAGCTTACAACTTATACAACTTTGATGCAGGTTGATACAGGACATTTAGAGACATATATAGCTAACTGTACAGATCCTTGTTTTCCTTGGTAACCAACACTTCCTGTCTTGCTTTTACATAAATTTTTCTGGAGCTTTATTCTTGAAAACTTATCTTAAATAAGATCCGGATTTTTATACGCCCACATTTCTCTATGTGAACGTTATTTTCGACCGTTAGAAGCAAGAGCCCTTGCCCCAAAATCTTGAATATGCTATTACTCTCTAAGTTTTCAACTGATTTTGATGAAAGAGAGAGAGAAATGTAGAATGTAATGTAAACTTACAAAAAAAATTATATTTTATCAAAGCAAAGACATTCTTGGACTGAACAGTACCATTGTCAGTTTGATATTTCAATTCTGAAGAAAATTATGGCACATGTTCAAAAAAAATGTTACTTACACAGACAATAAAGTGAATAAAATGAATATTTTTTAAAAAAATTTTGAGCTCTTGAATTTTTTTTTTTTTTTCAATTTGTATATTTTAATGAATTTGTTATTTTAAATAGAAAATTGTTAAATTGAAAGAATTTAATATTTAAAGTAAAATAGTAGTTATATTTTATGAACATTCCCGGTTTCTGTAATAGTTTTGAAGTGAGTTTAAGGCACTAACTGTTTTATTTTGCATTATCTTTTTTAAAGGCATTCAATTCAGACTTATCAAACTTGAAACTTAAAGGAATACAATCTTAAAATGATCAAAAAAGCAAAATTCATTCTAAGAGGTTGTATTCCTTTAAGCCATTAACAGAAATGTTACTATTTGTTGTCTATCTTGCACTGAAGGTATCACAGAAATGTCATGGAATGGTGTGGAGTTTATTGGTTAATGCCTTCTACTAACACTTGCTTATATTCAATATTAGTTATGTTTGAATTTTTTTTTTTTAACTTATATTCTTGTTGATGTATACTATCTTTAATTTTAATAAAAGTATTTTATAAACTCTGTGTCTTATGATATCTTGCAAGGGCCAACTGTCTACTCTCGGGTCACATTAAGGTCTGAATTGAATTTTTTCTCTCATGTCACAAATATTCAAAATATGATTATCAATTGCATGCCATGTGTCTTAGAATGCCTTTGGGTCCATGAAAATATATGGTTTGAAAATTTTCAATATGAAATTAGTAGGCTACATTTTCCTCCTAGAAATTTCATGTGAAAATGACCTACATTTTTGACTGAAATTTCCCCTCTGTAAAATCATGTTTCCAAATAAAAAAAAATTTCATCAACCCAAAGACAATCTAAGACTTTCAGAACTAATTTGGGGTTAATATTTCAATTCATTAAAAAAAATGGTCAAAAGGCGATTCTGAGATCATTGTGGCCAGTGAGTAGTACAAATTTGTGCGTTGAATACAAAAAATAAATAGCCTTATTAGAGAGGTTCTACTTTGCAATTCTTGCTGCTTTCATTTCAATCAAATTTGGCTGCTTCATCATTAAAAGCTAAATATTCAATCATGATTTAATTCACGGCAACTTTTTTTGAATGCAGACTTATTGGTTTTACATCATATTTTCACAACAGAATAGCATAAATAAATAATGTTTATGTCAAGAGTTACGTCCCTTAGTACTTGAATTATTAGTTGTGCAAGCACAGTGCAAATGGCAACTCTCTATCTCCAATACTTTTCGAGATATGGGCTTTCAAAGATTTGGTCTCAACCAGAAATTGAAAAAAGGTACCCCTAAACTAAAATGGCCATAACTGAGCCAATTTTGATCCTAGAGCTATAATTTTGGTATTGGGTGAAAATTTAGCATCTTCGCTATATTTTTCATGCAGAAAAAAATTTCATATTTTTCAAAATTTCTAGAACAATGCGTTTGAAAATTGTACCCAATTTTCGAGAAGACAAATTCCTCAAATTTCAGTTTTAGAGAGTTGCCAACACTAAAAAATTTGTAGCGCCCAAACTATTAACGGCAGGAACTTGACATTTGACACATAATGACTTCATATCAATGTGCAAACGCTGTGCAAATTGCAACTCTCCAGCTCCAATAGTTTCTGAGAAACAGCCTGTCAAAGATTTGCTATTTTATTGAAAAAGTGAAAAATTGACCCCAAACTAAAATGGCCATAACTGAGCCAATTTTGATCCTAAAGCTATAATTGTGGTACTGGGTGAAAATTTAGCATCTCTGCTATCTTTTTCATGCAGAAAAAAAAATTTCATATTTTTCAAAATTTCGAGAAAAATGCGTTTAAAAATTGTGCCCAATTTTCGAGAAGACAAATTCCTCTATTAACGGCAGGAACTTGAAATATGGCACATAATGACTTCATATCAATGTGCAAACGCAGTGCAAATTGCAACTCTCCAGCTCCAATAGTTTCTGAGAAACAGCCTGTCAAAGATTTGCTATTTTATTGAAAAAGTGAAAATTTACCCCAAAACTAAAATGGCCATAACTGAACTAATTTTGATCCTAGAACTATAATTGTGGTACTGGGTGAAAATTTAGCATCTCTGCTATCTTTTTCATGCAGAAAAAAAAATTTCATATTTTTCAAAATTTCGAGAAAAATGCGTTTGAAAATTGTGCCCAATTTTCGAGAAGACAAATTCCTCAAATTTTAGTTTTAGAGAGTTGCCAACACTAAAAAATTCGTAGAACCCAAACTATTAACGGCAGGAACTTGAAATCTGACACAGAATGACTTCATATCAATGTGCAAACGCAGTGCAAATTGCAACTCTCCAGCTCCCATAGTTTCTTAGAAACAGCCTGTCAAAGATTTGCTATTTTATTGAAAAAGTGAAAAAGTGACCCCAAAACTAAAATGGCCATAAACTGGCCAATTTTGATGCTAGAGCTTTGATTTTTGTACTGGGTGAAAAGTTAGCATCTCTGCTATCTTTTTCATGCAGAACAAAAATTTCATATTTTTCAAAATTTCGAGAAAAATGCGTTTGAAAATTGTACCCAATTTTCGAGAAGACAAATTCCTCAAATTTCAGTTTTAGAGAGTTGCCAACACTAAAAAATTCGTAGCGCCCAAACTATTAACGGCAGGAACTTGAAATTTGACACATAATGACTTCATATCAATGTGCAAACGTAGTGCAAATTGCAACTGCCAGCTCCAATAGTTTCTGAGAAACAGCCTGTCAAAGATTTTCTATTTTATTGAAAAAATGAAAAATTGACCCCAAACTAAAATGGCCATAACTGAGCCAATTTTGATCCTAGAGCTATAATTTTGGTACTGGGTGAAAAGTTAGCATCTCTGCTATCTTTTTCATGCAGAAAAAAAAATTTCATATTTTTCAAAATTTCGAGAAAAATGCGTTTGAAAATTGTGCCCAATTTTCGAGAAGACAAATTCCTCAAATTTTAGTTTTAGAGAGTTGCCAACACTAAAAAATTCGTAGCGCCCAAACTATTATCGGCAGGAACTTGAAATCTGACACATAATGACTTCATATCAATGTGCAAACGCTGTGCAAATTGCAACTCTCCAGCTTCAATAGTTTCTGAGAAACAGCCTGTCAAAGATTTGCTATATTATTGAAAAAGTGAAAAATTGACCCCAAACTAAAATGGCCATAACTGAGCCAATTTTGATCCTAGAGCTATAATTTTGGTACTGGGTGAAAAGTTAGCATCTCTGCTATCTTTTTCATGCAGAAAAAAAAATTTCATATTTTTCAACATTTCGAGAAAAATGCGTTTGAAAATTGTACCCAATTTTCGAGAAGACAAATTCCTCAAATTTCAGTTTTAGAGAGTTGCCAACACTAAAAAATTCGTAGCGCCCAAACTATTAACAGCAGGAACTTGCAATTTGACACATAATGACTTCATATCAATGTGCAAACGCAGTGCAAATTGCAACTCTCCAGCTCCAATAGTTTCCGAGATACAGCCTGTCAAGATTTGCTATTTTATTGAAAAAGTGAAAAAGTGACCCCAAAACTAAAATGGCCATAAACTGGCCAATTTTGATGCTAGAGCTTTGATTTTTGTACTGGGTGAAAGTTTAACATCTCTTCTGTCTATTGCAGTCGAAAACAGAGTTCGGACAAATTTTCAAACTTTGGAGAAAATCGACTTTGAAGTTTTACCATTTTTTTCAAGAGGAAAACTGAAACTAAAAGTGCTCCAGCAGCCAGACCGATGACGACAGGAACTTGAAATTTGACAGGTATTGACTACACATGGATGTGCAAGCACAGTGCAAATTGCAACTCTCTATCTCCAATAGTTTTCGAGATATGGGCTTTCAAAGATTTGGTTCTGCTTCAACCAGAAATTGAAAAAAGGTACCCCCCAAACTTAAATGGCCATAACTGGGTCAATTTTGATCCTAGAGCTATAATTTTGGTACTGGGTGAAAATTTAGCGTCTCTGCTATCTTTTTCATGCAGAAAAAAAAATTTCATATTTTTCAACATTTCGAGAAAAATGCGTTTGAAAATTGTACCCAATTTTCCAGAAGGCAAATTGCTCAAATTTCAGCTTTAGAGAGTTGCCAACACTAAAAAATTCGTAGCGCCCAAACTATTAACGACAGGAACTTGAAATTTGACACAGAATGACTTCATCTCAATCTGCAAACGCAGTGCAAATTGCAACTCTCCAGCTCCCATAGTTTCCGAGAAACAGCCTGTCAAAGATTTGCTATTTTATTGAAAAAGTGAAAAAGTGACCCCAAAACTAAAATGGCCATAAACTGGCCAATTTTGATGCTAGAGCTTTGATTTTTGTACTGGGTGAAAGTTTAACATCTCTTCTGTCTATTTCAGTCGAAAACAGAGTTCGGACAAATTTTCAAACTTTGGAGAAAATCGACTTTGAAGTTTTACCATTTTTTTCAAGAGGAAAACTGAATCTAAAAGTGCTCCAGCAGCCAGACCGATGACGACAGGAACTTGAAATTTGACAGGTATTGACTACACATGGATGTGCAAGCACAGTGCAAATTGCAACTCTCTATCTCCAATAGTTTTCGAGATATGGGCTTTCAAAGATTTGGTTCTGCTTCAACCAGAAATTGAAAAAAGGTACCCCCAAACTAAAATGGCCATAACTGGGTCAATTTTGATCCTAGAGCTATAATTTTGGTACTGGGTGAAAATTTAGCATCTCTGCTATCTTTTTCATGCAGAAAAAAAAATTTCATATTTTTCAACATTTCGAGAAAAATGCGTTTGAAAATTGTACCCAATTTTCCAGAAGACAAAGTCCTCAAATTTCAGTTTTAGAGAGTTGCCAACACTAAAAAATTCGTAGAGCCCAAACTATTAACGACAGGAACTTGAAATTTGACACAGAATGACTTCATATCAATGTGCAAACGCAGTGCAAATTGCAACTCTCTATCTCCAATTGTTTTCGAGATATGGGCTTTCAAGGATTTGGTTCTGCTTCAACCAGAAATTGAAAAAAGGTACCCCCAAACTAAAATGGCCATAACTGGGTCAATTGTGATCCTAGAGCTATAATTTTGGTACTGGGTGAAAATTTAGCATCTCTGCTATCTTTTTCATGCAGAAAAAAAAATTTCATATTTTTCAACATTTCGAGAAAAATGCGTTTGAAAATTGTACCCAATTTTCCAGAAGGCAAATTGCTCAAATTTCAGCTTTAGAGAGTTGCCAACATTAAAAAAATTCGTAGCGCCCAAACTATTAACGACAGGAACTTGAAATTTGACACAGAATGACTTCATATCAATGTGCAAACGCAGTGCAAATTGCAACTCTCCAGCTCCCATAGTTTCTTAGAAACAGCCTGTCAAAGATTTGCTATTTTATTGAAAAAGTGAAAAAGTGACCCCAAAACTAAAATGGCCATAAACTGGCCAATTTTGATGCTAGAGCTTTGATTTTTGTACTGGGTGAAAGTTTAACATCTCTTCTGTCTATTTCAGTCGAAAACAGAGTTCGGACAAATTTTCAAACTTTGGAGAAAATCGACTTTGAAGTTTTACCATTTTTTTCAAGAGGAAAACTGAAACTAATAGTGCTCCAGCAGCCAGACCGATGATGACAGGAACTTGAAATTTGACAGGTATTGACTACACATGGATGTGCAAGCACAGTGCAAATTGCAACTCTCTATCTCCAATAGTTTTCGAGATATGGGCTTTCAAAGATTTGGTTCTGCTTCAACCAGAAATTGAAAAAAGGTACCCCCAAACTATAATGGCCATAACTGGGTCAATTGTGATCCTAGAGCTATGATTTTGGTACTGGGTGAAAATTTAGCATCTCTGCTATCTTTTTCATGCAGAAAAAAAAATTTCATATTTTTTAACATTTCGAGAAAAATGCGTTTGAAAATTGTACCCAATTTTCCAGAAGGCAAATTGCTAAAATTTCAGCTTTAGAGAGTTGCCAACACTAAAAAATTCGTAGCGCCCAAACTATTAACGACAGGAACTTGAAATTTGACACAGAATGACTTCATATCAATGTGCAAACGCAGTGCAAATTGCAACTCTCCAGCTCCCATAGTTTCTGAGAAACAGCCTGTCAAAGATTTGCTATTTTATTGAAAAAGTGAAAAAGTGACCCCAAAACTAAAATGGCCATAAACTGGCCAATTTTGATGCTAGAGCTTTGATTTTTGTACTGGGTGAAAGTTTAACATCTCTTCTGTCTATTTCAGTCGAAAACAGAGTTCGGACAAATTTTCAAACTTTGGAGAAAATCGACTTTGAAGTTTTACCATTTTTTTCAAGAGGAAAACTGAAACTAAAAGTGCTCCAGCAGCCAGACCGATGACGACAGGAACTTGGAATTTGACAGGTATTGACATGGATGTGCAAGCACAGTGCAAATTGCAACTCTCTATCTCCAATAGTTTTCGAGATATGGGCTTTCAAAGATTTGGTTCTGCTTCAACCAGAAATTGAAAAAAGGTACCCCCAAACTATAATGGCCATAACTGGGTCAATTGTGATCCTAGAGCTATAATTTTGGTACTGGGTGAAAATTTAGCATCTCTGCTATCTTTTTCATGCAGAAAAAAAAATTTCATATTTTTTAACATTTCGAGAAAAATGCGTTTGAAAATTGTACCCAATTTTCCAGAAGGCAAATTGCTAAAATTTCAGCTTTAGAGAGTTGCCAACACTAAAAAATTCGTAGCGCCCAAACTATTAACGACAGGAACTTGAAATTTGACACAGAATGACTTCATATCAATGTGCAAACGCAGTGCAAATTGCAACTCTCCAGCTCCCATAGTTTCTGAGAAACAGCCTGTCAAAGATTTGCTATTTTATTGAAAAAGTGAAAAAGTGACCCCAAAACTAAAATGGCCATTAACTGGCCAATTTTGATGCTAGAGCTTTGATTTTTGTACTGGGTGAAAGTTTAACATCTCTTCTGTCTATTTCAGTCGAAAACAGAGTTCGGACAAATTTTCAAACTTTGGAGAAAATCGACTTTGAAGTTTTACCATTTTTTTCAAGAGGAAAACTGAAACTAAAAGTGCTCCAGCAGCCAGACCGATGACGACAGGAACTTGAAATTTGACAGGTATTGACTACACATGGATGTGCAAGCACAGTGCAAATTGCAACTCTCTATCTCCAATAGTTTTCGAGATATGGGCTTTCAAAGATTTGGTTCTGCTTCAACCAGAAATTGAAAAAAGGTACCCCCAAACTAAAATGGCCATAACTGGGTCAATTGTGATCCTAGAGCTATAATTTTGGTACTGGGTGAAAATTTAGCATCTCTGCTATCTTTTTCATGCAGAAAAAAAAATTTCATATTTTTTAACATTTCGAGAAAAATGCGTTTGAAAATTGTACCCAATTTTCCAGAAGGCAAATTGCTAAAATTTCAGCTTTAGAGAGTTGCCAACACTAAAAAATTCGTAGCGCCCAAACTATTAACGACAGGAACTTGAAATTTGACACAGAATGACTTCATATCAATGTGCAAATTGCAACTCTCCAGCTCCCATAGTTTCTGAGAAACAGCCTGTCAAAGATTTGCTATTTTATTGAAAAAGTGAAAAAGTGACCCCAAAACTAAAATGGCCATTAACTGGCCAATTTTGATGCTAGAGCTTTGATTTTTGTACTGGGTGAAAGTTTAACATCTCTTCTGTCTATTTCAGTCGAAAACAGAGTTCGGACAAATTTTCAAACTTTGGAGAAAATCGACTTTGAAGTTTTACCATTTTTTTCAAGAGGAAAACTGAAACTAAAAGTGCTCCAGCAGCCAGACCGATGACGACAGGAACTTGCAATTTGACAGGTATTGACTACACATGGATGTGCAAGCACAGTGCAAATTGCAACTCTCTATCTCCAATAGTTTTCGAGATATGGGCTTTCAAAGATTTGGTTCTGCTTCAACCAGAAATTGAAAAAAGGTACCCCCAAACTAAAATGGCCATAACTGGGTCAATTGTGATCCTAGAGCTATAATTTTGGTACTGGGTGAAAATTTAGCATCTCTGCTATCTTTTTCATGCAGAAAAAAAAATTTCATATTTTTCAACATTTCGAGAAAAATGCGTTTGAAAATTGTACCCAATTTTCCAGAAGGCAAATTGCTCAAATTTCAGCTTTAGAGAGTTGCCAACACTAAAAAATTCGTAGCGCCCAAACTATTAACGACAGGAACTTGAAATTTGACACAGAATGACTTCATATCAATGTGCAAACGCAGTGCAAATTGCAACTCTCCAGCTCCCATAGTTTCTGAGAAACAGCCTGTCAAAGATTTGCTATTTTATTGAAAAAGTGAAAAAGTGACCCCAAAACTAAAATGGCCATTAACTGGCCAATTTTGATGCTAGAGCTTTGATTTTTGTACTGGGTGAAAGTTTAACATCTCTTCTGTCTATTTCAGTCGAAAACAGAGTTCGGACAAATTTTCAAACTTTGGAGAAAATCGACTTTGAAGTTTTACCATTTTTTTCAAGAGGAAAACTGAAACTAAAAGTGCTCCAGCAGCCAGACCGATGACGACAGGAACTTGAAATTTGACAGGTATTGACTACACATGGATGTGCAAGCACAGTGCAAATTGCAACTCTCTATCTCCAATAGTTTTCGAGATATGGGCTTTCAAAGATTTGGTTCTGCTTCAACCAGAAATTGAAAAAAGGTACCCCCAAACTAAAATGGCCATAACTGGGTCAATTGTGATCCTAGAGCTATAATTTTGGTACTGGGTGAAAATTTAGCATCTCTGCTATCTTTTTCATGCAGAAAAAAAAATTTCATATTTTTCAACATTTCGAGAAAAATGCGTTTGAAAATTGTACCCAATTTTCCAGAAGGCAAATTGCTCAAATTTCAGCTTTAGAGAGTTGCCAACACTAAAAAATTCGTAGCGCCCAAACTATTAACGACAGGAACGTGAAATCTGACATAGAATGACCTCATATCAATGTGCAAACGCAGTGCAAATTGCAACTCTCCAGCTCCCATAGTTTCTGAGAAACAGCCTGTCAAAGATTTGCTATTTTATTGAAAAAGTGAAAAAGTGACCCCAAAACTAAAATGGCCATAAACTGGCCAATTTTGATGCTAGAGCTTTGATTTTTGTACTGGGTGAAAGTTTAACATCTCTTCTGTCTATTTCAGTCGAAAACAGAGTTCGGACAAATTTTCAAACTTTGGAGAAAATCGACTTTGAAGTTTTACCATTTTTTTCAAGAGGAAAACTGAAACTAAAAGTGATCCAGCAGCCAGACCGATGACGACAGGAACTTGCAATTTGACAGGTATTGACTACACATGGATGTGCAAGCACAGTGCAAATTGCAACTCTCTATCTCCAATAGTTTTCGAGATATGGGCTTTCAAAGATTTGGTTCTGCTTCAACCAGAAATTGAAAAAAGGTACCCCCAAACTAAAATGGCCATAACTGGGTCAATTGTGATCCTAGAGCTATAATTTTGGTACTGGGTGAAAATTTAGCATCTCTGCTATCTTTTTCATGCAGAAAAAAAAATTTCATATTTTTCAACATTTCGAGAAAAATGCGTTTGAAAATTGTACCCAATTTTCCAGAAGGCAAATTGCTCAAATTTCAGCTTTAGAGAGTTGCCAACACTAAAAAATTCGTAGCGCCCAAACTATTAACGACAGGAACGTGAAATCTGACATAGAATGACCTCATATCAATGTGCAAACGCAGTGCAAATTGCAACTCTCCAGCTCCCATAGTTTCTGAGAAACAGCCTGTCAAAGATTTGCTATTTTATTGAAAAAGTGAAAAAGTGACCCCAAAACTAAAATGGCCATAAACTGGCCAATTTTGATGCTAGAGCTTTGATTTTTGTACTGGGTGAAAGTTTAACATCTCTTCTGTCTATTTCAGTCGAAAACAGAGTTCGGACAAATTTTCAAACTTTGGAGAAAATCGACTTTGAAGTTTTACCATTTTTTTCAAGAGGAAAACTGAAACTAAAAGTGCTCCAGCAGCCAGACCGATGACGACAGGAACTTGCAATTTGACAGGTATTGACTACACATGGATGTGCAAGCACAGTGCAAATTGCAACTCTCTATCTCCAATAGTTTTCGAGATATGGGCTTTCAAAGATTTGGTTCTGCTTCAACCAGAAATTGAAAAAAGGTACCCCCAAACTAAAATGGCTATAACTGGGTCAATTGTGATCCTAGAGCTATAATTTTGGTACTGGGTGAAAATTTAGCATCTCTGCTATCTTTTTCATGCAGAAAAAAAAATTTCATATTTTTCAACATTTCGAGAAAAATGCGTTTGAAAATTGTACCCAATTTTCCAGAAGGCAAATTGCTAAAATTTCAGCTTTAGAGAGTTGCCAACACTAAAAAATTCGTAGCGCCCAAACTATTAACGACAGGAACTTGAAATTTGACACAGAATGACTTCATATCAATGTGCAAACGCAGTGCAAATTGCAACTCTCCAGCTCCCATAGTTTCTGAGAAACAGCCTGTCAAAGATTTGCTATTTTATTGAAAAAGTGAAAAAGTGACCCCAAAACTAAAATGGCCATTAACTGGCCAATTTTGATGCTAGAGCTTTGATTTTTGTACTGGGTGAAAGTTTAACATCTCTTCTGTCTATTTCAGTCGAAAACAGAGTTCGGACAAATTTTCAAACTTTGGAGAAAATCGACTTTGAAGTTTTACCATTTTTTTCAAGAGGAAAACTGAAACTAAAAGTGCTCCAGCAGCCAGACCGATGACGACAGGAACTTGAAATTTGACAGGTATTGACTACACATGGATGTGCAAGCACAGTGCAAATTGCAACTCTCTATCTCCAATAGTTTTCGAGATATGGGCTTTCAAAGATTTGGTTCTGCTTCAACCAGAAATTGAAAAAAGGTACCCCCAAACTAAAATGGCCATAACTGGGTCAATTGTGATCCTAGAGCTATAATTTTGGTACTGGGTGAAAATTTAGCATCTCTGCTATCTTTTTCATGCAGAAAAAAAAATTTCATATTTTTCAACATTTCGAGAAAAATGCGTTTGAAAATTGTACCCAATTTTCCAGAAGGCAAATTGCTCAAATTTCAGCTTTAGAGAGTTGCCAACACTAAAAAATTCGTAGCGCCCAAACTATTAACGACAGGAACGTGAAATCTGACATAGAATGACCTCATATCAATGTGCAAACGCAGTGCAAATTGCAACTCTCCAGCTCCCATAGTTTCTGAGAAACAGCCTGTCAAAGATTTGCTATTTTATTGAAAAAGTGAAAAAGTGACCCCAAAACTAAAATGGCCATAAACTGGCCAATTTTGATGCTAGAGCTTTGATTTTTGTACTGGGTGAAAGTTTAACATCTCTTCTGTCTATTTCAGTCGAAAACAGAGTTCGGACAAATTTTCAAACTTTGGAGAAAATCGACTTTGAAGTTTTACCATTTTTTTCAAGAGGAAAACTGAAACTAATAGTGCTCCAGCAGCCAGACCGATGACGACAGGAACTTGAAATTTGACAGGTATTGACTACACATGGATGTGCAAGCACAGTGCAAATTGCAACTCTCTATCTCCAATAGTTTTCGAGATATGGGCTTTCAAAGATTTGGTTCTGCTTCAACCAGAAATTGAAAAAAGGTACCCCCAAACTAAAATGGCCATAACTGGGTCAATTGTGATCCTAGAGCTATAATTTTGGTACTGGGTGAAAATTTAGCATCTCTGCTATCTTTTTCATGCAGAAAAAAAAATTTCATATTTTTCAACATTTCGAGAAAAATGCGTTTGAAAATTGTACCCAATTTTCCAGAAGGCAAATTGCTCAAATTTCAGCTTTAGAGAGTTGCCAACACTAAAAAATTCGTAGCGCCCAAACTATTAACGACAGGAACGTGAAATCTGACATAGAATGACCTCATATCAATGTGCAAACGCAGTGCAAATTGCAACTCTCCAGCTCCCATAGTTTCTGAGAAACAGCCTGTCAAAGATTTGCTATTTTATTGAAAAAGTGAAAAAGTGACCCCAAAACTAAAATGGCCATAAACTGGCCAATTTTGATGCTAGAGCTTTGATTTTTGTACTGGGTGAAAGTTTAACATCTCTTCTGTCTATTTCAGTCGAAAACAGAGTTCGGACAAATTTTCAAACTTTGGAGAAAATCGACTTTGAAGTTTTACCATTTTTTTCAAGAGGAAAACTGAAACTAAAAGTGCTCCAGCAGCCAGACCGATGACGACAGGAACTTGAAATTTGACAGGTATTGACTACACATGGATGTGCAAGCACAGTGCAAATTGCAACTCTCTATCTCCAATAGTTTTCGAGATATGGGCTTTCAAAGATTTGGTTCTGCTTCAACCAGAAATTGAAAAAAGGTACCCCCAAACTAAAATGGCCATAACTGGGTCAATTGTGATCCTAGAGCTATAATTTTGGTACTGGGTGAAAATTTAGCATCTCTGCTATCTTTTTCATGCAGAAAAAAAAATTTCATATTTTTCAACATTTCGAGAAAAATGCGTTTGAAAATTGTACCCAATTTTCCAGAAGGCAAATTGCTAAAATTTCAGCTTTAGAGAGTTGCCAACACTAAAAAATTCGTAGCGCCCAAACTATTAACGACAGGAACTTGAAATTTGACACAGAATGTCTTCATATCAATGTGCAAACGCAGTGCAAATTGCAACTCTCCAGCTCCCATAGTTTCTGAGAAACAGCCTGTCAAAGATTTGCTATTTTATTGAAAAAGTGAAAAAGTGACCCCAAAACTAAAATGGCCATTAACTGGCCAATTTTGATGCTAGAGCTTTGATTTTTGTACTGGGTGAAAGTTTAACATCTCTTCTGTCTATTTCAGTCGAAAACAGAGTTCGGACAAATTTTCAAACTTTGGAGAAAATCGACTTTGAAGTTTTACCATTTTTTTCAAGAGGAAAACTGAAACTAAAAGTGCTCCAGCAGCCAGACCGATGACGACAGGAACTTGAAATTTGACAGGTATTGACTACACATGGATGTGCAAGCACAGTGCAAATTGCAACTCTCTATCTCCAATAGTTTTCGAGATATGGGCTTTCAAAGATTTGGTTCTGCTTCAACCAGAAATTGAAAAAAGGTACCCCCAAACTAAAATGGCCATAACTGGGTCAATTGTGATCCTAGAGCTATAATTTTGGTACTGGGTGAAAATTTAGCATCTCTGCTATCTTTTTCATGCAGAAAAAAAAATTTCATATTTTTCAACATTTCGAGAAGAATGCGTTTGAAAATTGTACCCAATTTTCCAGAAGGCAAATTGCTCAAATTTCAGCTTTAGAGAGTTGCCAACACTAAAAAATTCGTAGCGCCCAAACTATTAACGACAGGAACTTGAAATTTGACACAGAATGACTTCATATCAATGTGCAAACGCAGTGCAAATTGCAACTCTCCAGCTCCCATAGTTTCTGAGAAACAGCCTGTCAAAGATTTGCTATTTTATTGAAAAAGTGAAAAAGTGACCCCAAAACTAAAATGGCCATAAACTGGCCAATTTTGATGCTAGAGCTTTGATTTTTGTACTGGGTGAAAGTTTAACATCTCTTCTGTCTATTTCAGTCGAAAACAGAGTTCGGACAAATTTTCAAACTTTGGAGAAAATCGACTTTGAAGTTTTACCATTTTTTTCAAGAGGAAAACTGAAACTAAAAGTGCTCCAGCAGCCAGACCGATGACGACAGGAACTTGAAATTTGACAGGTATTGACTACACATGGATGTGCAAGCACAGTGCAAATTGCAACTCTCTATCTCCAATAGTTTTCGAGATATGGGCTTTCAAAGATTTGGTTCTGCTTCAACCAGAAATTGAAAAAAGGTACCCCCAAACTAAAATGGCCATAACTGGGTCAATTGTGATCCTAGAGCTATAATTTTGGTACTGGGTGAAAATTTAGCATCTCTGCTATCTTTTTCATGCAGAAAAAAAAATTTCATATTTTTCAACATTTCGAGAAAAATGCGTTTGAAAATTGTACCCAATTTTCCAGAAGGCAAATTGCTCAAATTTCAGCTTTAGAGAGTTGCCAACACTAAAAAATTCGTAGCGCCCAAACTATTAACGACAGGAACGTGAAATCTGACATAGAATGACCTCATATCAATGTGCAAACGCAGTGCAAATTGCAACTCTCCAGCTCCCATAGTTTCTGAGAAACAGCCTGTCAAAGATTTGCTATTTTATTGAAAAAGTGAAAAAGTGACCCCAAAACTAAAATGGCCATAAACTGGCCAATTTTGATGCTAGAGCTTTGATTTTTATACTGGGTGAAAGTTTAACATCTCTTCTGTCTATTTCAGTCGAAAACAGAGTTCGGACAAATTTTCAAACTTTGGAGAAAATCGACTTTGAAGTTTTACCATTTTTTTCAAGAGGAAAACTGAAACTAAAAGTGCTCCAGCAGCCAGACCGATGACGACAGGAACTTGAAATTTGACAGGTATTGACTACACATGGATGTGCAAGCACAGTGCAAATTGCAACTCTCTATCTCCAATAGTTTTCGAGATATGGGCTTTCAAAGATTTGGTTCTGCTTCAACCAGAAATTGAAAAAAGGTACCCCCAAACTAAAATGGCCATAACTGGGTCAATTGTGATCCTAGAGCTATAATTTTGGTACTGGGTGAAAATTTAGCATCTCTGCTATCTTTTTCATGCAGAAAAAAAAATTTCATATTTTTCAACATTTCGAGAAAAATGCGTTTGAAAATTGTACCCAATTTTCCAGAAGGCAAATTGCTCAAATTTCAGCTTTAGAGAGTTGCCAACACTAAAAAATTCGTAGCGCCCAAACTATTAACGACAGGAACTTGAAATTTGACACAGAATGTCTTCATATCAATGTGCAAACGCAGTGCAAATTGCAACTCTCCAGCTCCCATAGTTTCTGAGAAACAGCCTGTCAAAGATTTGCTATTTTATTGAAAAAGTGAAAAAGTGACCCCAAAACTAAAATGGCCATAAACTGGCCAATTTTGATGCTAGAGCTTTGATTTTTGTACTGGGTGAAAGTTTAACATCTCTTCTGTCTATTTCAGTCGAAAACAGAGTTCGGACAAATTTTCAAACTTTGGAGAAAATCGACTTTGAAGTTTTACCATTTTTTTCAAGAGGAAAACTGAAACTAAAAGTGCTCCAGCAGCCAGACCGATGACGACAGGAACTTGAAATTTGACAGGTATTGACTACACATGGATGTGCAAGCACAGTGCAAATTGCAACTCTCTATCTCCAATAGTTTTCGAGATATGGGCTTTCAAAGATTTGGTTCTGCTTCAACCAGAAATTGAAAAAAGGTACCCCCAAACTAAAATGGCCATAACTGGGTCAATTGTGATCCTAGAGCTATAATTTTGGTACTGGGTGAAAATTTAGCATCTCTGCTATCTTTTTCATGCAGAAAAAAAAATTTCATATTTTTCAACATTTCGAGAAAAATGCGTTTGAAAATTGTACCCAATTTTCCAGAAGGCAAATTGCTCAAATTTCAGCTTTAGAGAGTTGCCAACACTAAAAAATTCGTAGCGCCCAAACTATTAACGACAGGAACTTGAAATTTGACACAGAATGTCTTCATATCAATGTGCAAACGCAGTGCAAATTGCAACTCTCCAGCTCCCATAGTTTCTGAGAAACAGCCTGTCAAAGATTTGCTATTTTATTGAAAAAGTGAAAAAGTGACCCCAAAACTAAAATGGCCATAAACTGGCCAATTTTGATGCTAGAGCTTTGATTTTTGTACTGGGTGAAAGTTTAACATCTCTTCTGTCTATTTCAGTCGAAAACAGAGTTCGGACAAATTTTCAAACTTTGGAGAAAATCGACTTTGAAGTTTTACCATTTTTTTCAAGAGGAAAACTGAAACTAAAAGTGCTCCAGCAGCCAGACCGATGACGACAGGAACTTGCAATTTGACAGGTATTGACTACACATGGATGTGCAAGCACAGTGCAAATTGCAACTCTCTATCTCCAATAGTTTTCGAGATATGGGCTTTCAAAGATTTGGTTCTGCTTCAACCAGAAATTGAAAAAAGGTACCCCCAAACTAAAATGGCCATAACTGGGTCAATTGTGATCCTAGAGCTATAATTTTGGTACTGGGTGAAAATTTAGCATCTCTGCTATCTTTTTCATGCAGAAAAAAAAATTTCATATTTTTCAACATTTCGAGAAAAATGCGTTTGAAAATTGTACCCAATTTTCCAGAAGGCAAATTGCTCAAATTTCAGCTTTAGAGAGTTGCCAACACTAAAAAATTCGTAGCGCCCAAACTATTAACGACAGGAACGTGAAATCTGACATAGAATGACCTCATATCAATGTGCAAACGCAGTGCAAATTGCAACTCTCCAGCTCCCATAGTTTCTGAGAAACAGCCTGTCAAAGATTTGCTATTTTATTGAAAAAGTGAAAAAGTGACCCCAAAACTAAAATGGCCATAAACTGGCCAATTTTGATGCTAGAGCTTTGATTGTTGTACTGGGTGAAAGTTTAACATCTCTTCTGTCTATTTCAGTCGAAAACAGAGTTCGGACAAATTTTCAAACTTTGGAGAAAATCGACTTTGAAGTTTTACCATTTTTTTCAAGAGGAAAACTGAAACTAAAAGTGCTCCAGCAGCCAGACCGATGACGACAGGAACTTGAAATTTGACAGGTATTGACTACACATGGATGTGCAAGCACAGTGCAAATTGCAACTCTCTATCTCCAATAGTTTTCGAGATATGGGCTTTCAAAGATTTGGTTCTGCTTCAACCAGAAATTGAAAAAAGGTACCCCCAAACTAAAATGGCCATAACTGGGTCAATTTTGATCCTAGAGCTATAATTTTGGTACTGGGTGAAAATTTAGCATCTCTGCTATCTTTTTCATGCAGAAAAAAAAATTTCATATTTTTCAACATTTCGAGAAAAATGCGTTTGAAAATTGTACCCAATTTTCCAGAAGGCAAATTGCTCAAATTTCAGCTTTAGAGAGTTGCCAACACTAAAAAATTCGTAGCGCCCAAACTATTAACGACAGGAACTTGAAATTTGACACAGAATGACTTCATATCAATGTGCAAACGCAGTGCAAATTGCAACTCTCCAGCTCCCATAGTTTCTGAGAAACAGCCTGTCAAAGATTTGCTATTTTATTGAAAAAGTGAAAAAGTGACCCCAAAACTAAAATGGCCATAAACTGGCCAATTTTGATGCTAGAGCTTTGATTTTTGTACTGGGTGAAAGTTTAACATCTCTTCTGTCTATTTCAGTCGAAAACAGAGTTCGGACAAATTTTCAAACTTTGGAGAAAATCGACTTTGAAGTTTTACCATTTTTTTCAAGAGGAAAACTGAAACTAAAAGTGCTCCAGCAGCCAGACCGATGACGACAGGAACTTGCAATTTGACAGGTATTGACTACACATGGATGTGCAAGCACAGTGCAAATTGCAACTCTCTATCTCCAATAGTTTTCGAGATATGGGCTTTCAAAGATTTGGTTCTGCTTCAACCAGAAATTGAAAAAAGGTACCCCCAAACTAAAATGGCCATAACTGGGTCAATTGTGATCCTAGAGCTATAATTTTGGTACTGGGTGAAAATTTAGCATCTCTGCTATCTTTTTCATGCAGAAAAAAAAATTTCATATTTTTCAACATTTCGAGAAAAATGCGTTTGAAAATTGTACCCAATTTTCCAGAAGGCAAATTGCTCAAATTTCAGCTTTAGAGAGTTGCCAACACTAAAAAATTCGTAGCGCCCAAACTATTAACGACAGGAACGTGAAATCTGACATAGAATGACCTCATATCAATGTGCAAACGCAGTGCAAATTGCAACTCTCCAGCTCCCATAGTTTCTGAGAAACAGCCTGTCAAAGATTTGCTATTTTATTGAAAAAGTGAAAAAGTGACCCCAAAACTAAAATGGCCATAAACTGGCCAATTTTGATGCTAGAGCTTTGATTTTTGTACTGGGTGAAAGTTTAACATCTCTTCTGTCTATTTCAGTCGAAAACAGAGTTCGGACAAATTTTCAAACTTTGGAGAAAATCGACTTTGAAGTTTTACCATTTTTTTCAAGAGGAAAACTGAAACTAAAAGTGCTCCAGCAGCCAGACCGATGACGACAGGAACTTGAAATTTGACAGGTATTGACTACACATGGATGTGCAAGCACAGTGCAAATTGCAACTCTCTATCTCCAATAGTTTTCGAGATATGGGCTTTCAAAGATTTGGTTCTGCTTCAACCAGAAATTGAAAAAAGGTACCCCCAAACTAAAATGGCCATAACTGGGTCAATTTTGATCCTAGAGCTATAATTTTGGTACTGGGTGAAAATTTAGCATCTCTGCTATCTTTTTCATGCAGAAAAAAAAATTTCATATTTTTCAACATTTCGAGAAAAATGCGTTTGAAAATTGTACCCAATTTTCCAGAAGGCAAATTGCTCAAATTTCAGCTTTAGAGAGTTGCCAACACTAAAAAATTCGTAGCGCCCAAACTATTAACGACAGGAACTTGAAATTTGACACAGAATGACTTCATATCAATGTGCAAACGCAGTGCAAATTGCAACTCTCCAGCTCCCATAGTTTCTGAGAAACAGCCTGTCAAAGATTTGCTATTTTATTGAAAAAGTGAAAAAGTGACCCCAAAACTAAAATGGCCATAAACTGGCCAATTTTGATGCTAGAGCTTTGATTTTTGTACTGGGTGAAAGTTTAACATCTCTTCTGTCTATTTCAGTCGAAAACAGAGTTCGGACAAATTTTCAAACTTTGGAGAAAATCGACTTTGAAGTTTTACCATTTTTTTCAAGAGGAAAACTGAAACTAAAAGTGCTCCAGCAGCCAGACCGATGACGACAGGAACTTGCAATTTGACAGGTATTGACTACACATGGATGTGCAAGCACAGTGCAAATTGCAACTCTCTATCTCCAATAGTTTTCGAGATATGGGCTTTCAAAGATTTGGTTCTGCTTCAACCAGAAATTGAAAAAAGGTACCCCCAAACTAAAATGGCCATAACTGGGTCAATTGTGATCCTAGAGCTATAATTTTGGTACTGGGTGAAAATTTAGCATCTCTGCTATCTTTTTCATGCAGAAAAAAAAATTTCATATTTTTCAACATTTCGAGAAAAATGCGTTTGAAAATTGTACCCAATTTTCCAGAAGGCAAATTGCTCAAATTTCAGCTTTAGAGAGTTGCCAACACTAAAAAATTCGTAGCGCCCAAACTATTAACGACAGGAACGTGAAATCTGACATAGAATGACCTCATATCAATGTGCAAACGCAGTGCAAATTGCAACTCTCCAGCTCCCATAGTTTCTGAGAAACAGCCTGTCAAAGATTTGCTATTTTATTGAAAAAGTGAAAAAGTGACCCCAAAACTAAAATGGCCATAAACTGGCCAATTTTGATGCTAGAGCTTTGATTTTTGTACTGGGTGAAAGTTTAACATCTCTTCTGTCTATTTCAGTCGAAAACAGAGTTCGGACAAATTTTCAAACTTTGGAGAAAATCGACTTTGAAGTTTTACCATTTTTTTCAAGAGGAAAACTGAAACTAAAAGTGCTCCAGCAGCCAGACCGATGACGACAGGAACTTGAAATTTGACAGGTATTGACTACACATGGATGTGCAAGCACAGTGCAAATTGCAACTCTCTATCTCCAATAGTTTTCGAGATATGGGCTTTCAAAGATTTGGTTCTGCTTCAACCAGAAATTGAAAAAAGGTACCCCCAAACTAAAATGGCCATAACTGGGTCAATTTTGATCCTAGAGCTATAATTTTGGTACTGGGTGAAAATTTAGCATCTCTGCTATCTTTTTCATGCAGAAAAAAAAATTTCATATTTTTCAACATTTCGAGAAAAATGCGTTTGAAAATTGTACCCAATTTTCCAGAAGGCAAATTGCTCAAATTTCAGCTTTAGAGAGTTGCCAACACTAAAAAATTCGTAGCGCCCAAACTATTAACGACAGGAACTTGAAATTTGACACAGAATGACTTCATATCAATGTGCAAACGCAGTGCAAATTGCAACTCTCCAGCTCCCATAGTTTCTGAGAAACAGCCTGTCAAAGATTTGCTATTTTATTGAAAAAGTGAAAAAGTGACCCCAAAACTAAAATGGCCATAAACTGGCCAATTTTGATGCTAGAGCTTTGATTTTTGTACTGGGTGAAAGTTTAACATCTCTTCTGTCTATTTCAGTCGAAAACAGAGTTCGGACAAATTTTCAAACTTTGGAGAAAATCGACTTTGAAGTTTTACCATTTTTTTCAAGAGGAAAACTGAAACTAAAAGTGCTCCAGCAGCCAGACCGATGACGACAGGAAGTTGAAATTTGACACAGAATGACTTCATATCAATGTGCAAACGCAGTGCAAATTGCAACTCTCTATCTCCAATAGTTTTCGAGATATGGGCTTTCAAAGATTTGGTTCTGCTTCAACCAGAAATTGAAATAAGGTACCCCCAAACTAAAATGGCCATAACTGGGTCAATTGTGATCCTAGAGCTATAATTTTGGTACTGGGTGAAAATTTAGCATCTCTGCTATCTTTTTCATGCAGAAAAAAAAATTTCATATTTTTCAACATTTCGAGAAAAATGCGTTTGAAAATTGTACCCAATTTTCCAGAAGGCAAATTGCTCAAATTTCAGCTTTAGAGAGTTGCCAACACTAAAAAATTCGTAGCGCCCAAACTATTAACGACAGGAACTTGAAATTTGACACAGAATGACTTCATATCAATGTGCAAACGCAGTGCAAATTGCAACTCTCCAGCTCCCATAGTTTCTGAGAAACAGCCTGTCAAAGATTTGCTATTTTATTGAAAAAGTGAAAAAGTGACCCCAAAACTAAAATGGCCATAAACTGGCCAATTTTGATGCTAGAGCTTTGATTTTTGTACTGGGTGAAAGTTTAACATCTCTTCTGTCTATTTCAGTCGAAAACAGAGTTCGGACAAATTTTCAAACTTTGGAGAAAATCGACTTTGAAGTTTTACCATTTTTTTCAAGAGGAAAACTGAAACTAAAAGTGCTCCAGCAGCCAGACCGATGACGACAGGAACTTGCAATTTGACAGGTATTGACTACACATGGATGTGCAAGCACAGTGCAAATTGCAACTCTCTATCTCCAATAGTTTTCGAGATATGGGCTTTCAAAGATTTGGTTCTGCTTCAACCAGAAATTGAAAAAAGGTACCCCCAAACTAAAATGGCCATAACTGGGTCAATTGTGATCCTAGAGCTATAATTTTGGTACTGGGTGAAAATTTAGCATCTCTGCTATCTTTTTCATGCAGAAAAAAAAATTTCATATTTTTCAACATTTCGAGAAAAATGCGTTTGAAAATTGTACCCAATTTTCCAGAAGGCAAATTGCTCAAATTTCAGCTTTAGAGAGTTGCCAACACTAAAAAATTCGTAGCGCCCAAACTATTAACGACAGGAACGTGAAATCTGACATAGAATGACCTCATATCAATGTGCAAACGCAGTGCAAATTGCAACTCTCCAGCTCCCATAGTTTCTGAGAAACAGCCTGTCAAAGATTTGCTATTTTATTGAAAAAGTGAAAAAGTGACCCCAAAACTAAAATGGCCATAAACTGGCCAATTTTGATGCTAGAGCTTTGATTTTTGTACTGGGTGAAAGTTTAACATCTCTTCTGTCTATTTCAGTCGAAAACAGAGTTCGGACAAATTTTCAAACTTTGGAGAAAATCGACTTTGAAGTTTTACCATTTTTTTCAAGAGGAAAACTGAAACTAAAAGTGCTCCAGCAGCCAGACCGATGACGACAGGAACTTGAAATTTGACAGGTATTGACTACACATGGATGTGCAAGCACAGTGCAAATTGCAACTCTCTATCTCCAATAGTTTTCGAGATATGGGCTTTCAAAGATTTGGTTCTGCTTCAACCAGAAATTGAAATAAGGTACCCCCAAACTAAAATGGCCATAACTGGGTCAATTGTGATCCTAGAGCTATAATTTTGGTACTGGGTGAAAATTTAGCATCTCTGCTATCTTTTTCATGCAGAAAAAAAAATTTCATATTTTTCAACATTTCGAGAAAAATGCGTTTGAAAATTGTACCCAATTTTCCAGAAGGCAAATTGCTCAAATTTCAGCTTTAGAGAGTTGCCAACACTAAAAAATTCGTAGCGCCCAAACTATTAACGACAGGAACGTGAAATCTGACATAGAATGACCTCATATCAATGTGCAAACGCAGTGCAAATTGCAACTCTCCAGCTCCCATAGTTTCTGAGAAACAGCCTGTCAAAGATTTGCTATTTTATTGAAAAAGTGAAAAAGTGACCCCAAAACTAAAATGGCCATAAACTGGCCAATTTTGATGCTAGAGCTTTGATTTTTGTACTGGGTGAAAGTTTAACATCTCTTCTGTCTATTTCAGTCGAAAACAGAGTTCGGACAAATTTTCAAACTTTGGAGAAAATCGACTTTGAAGTTTTACCATTTTTTTCAAGAGGAAAACTGAAACTAAAAGTGCTCCAGCAGCCAGACCGATGACGACAGGAACTTGAAATTTGACAGGTATTGACTACACATGGATGTGCAAGCACAGTGCAAATTGCAACTCTCTATCTCCAATAGTTTTCGAGATATGGGCTTTCAAAGATTTGGTTCTGCTTCAACCAGAAATTGAAAAAAGGTACCCCCAAACTAAAATGGCCATAACTGGGTCAATTTTGATCCTAGAGCTATAATTTTGGTACTGGGTGAAAATGTAGCATCTCTGCTATCTTTTTCAAAATTTCATATTTTTCAACATTTCGAGAAAAATGCGTTTGAAAATTGTACCCAATTTTCCAGAAGGCAAATTGCTCAAATTTCAGCTTTAGAGAGTTGCCAACACTAAAAAATTCGTAAAGCCCAAACTATTAACGACAGGAACTTGAAATTTGACACAGAATGACTTCATATCAATGTGCAAACGCAGTGCAAATTGCAACTCTCCAGCTCCCATAGTTTCTGAGAAACAGCCTGTCAAAGATTTGCTATTTTATTGAAAAAGTTAAAAAAGTGACCCCAAAACTAAAATGGCCATAAACTGGCTAATTTTGATGCTAGAGCTTTGATTTTTGTACTGGGTGAAAGTTTAACATCTCTGCTGTCTATTTCAGTCGAAAACAGAGTTCTGACAAATTTTCAAACTTTGGAGAAAATCGACTTTGAAGTTTTACCATTTTTTTCAAGAGGAAAACTGAAACTAAAAGTGCTCCAGCAGCCAGACCGATGACGACAGGAACTTGAAATTTGACAGGTATTGACTACACATGGATGTGCAAGCACAGTGCAAATTGCAACTCTCTATCTCCAATAGTTTTCGAGATATGGGCTTTCAAAGATTTGGTTCTGCTTCAACCAGAAATTGAAAAAAGGTACCCCCAAACTAAAATGGCCATAACTGGGTCAATTGTGATCCTAGAGCTATAATTTTGGTACTGGGTGAAAATTTAGCATCTCTGCTATCTTTTTCATGCAGAAAAAAAAATTTCATATTTTTCAACATTTCGAGAAAAATGCGTTTGAAAATTGTACCCAATTTTCCAGAAGGCAAATTGCTCAAATTTCAGCTTTAGAGAGTTGCCAACACTAAAAAATTCGTAGCGCCCAAACTATTAACGACAGGAACGTGAAATCTGACATAGAATGACCTCATATCAATGTGCAAACGCAGTGCAAATTGCAACTCTCCAGCTCCCATAGTTTCTGAGAAACAGCCTGTCAAAGATTTGCTATTTTATTGAAAAAGTGAAAAAGTGACCCCAAAACTAAAATGGCCATAAACTGGCCAATTTTGATGCTAGAGCTTTGATTTTTGTACTGGGTGAAAGTTTAACATCTCTTCTGTCTATTTCAGTCGAAAACAGAGTTCGGACAAATTTTCAAACTTTGGAGAAAATCGACTTTGAAGTTTTACCATTTTTTTCAAGAGGAAAACTGAAACTAAAAGTGCTCCAGCAGCCAGACCGATGACGACAGGAACTTGCAATTTGACAGGTATTGACTACACATGGATGTGCAAGCACAGTGCAAATTGCAACTCTCTATCTCCAATAGTTTTCGAGATATGGGCTTTCAAAGATTTGGTTCTGCTTCAACCAGAAATTGAAAAAAGGTACCCCCAAACTAAAATGGCCATAACTGGGTCAATTTTGATCCTAGAGCTATAATTTTGGTACTGGGTGAAAATTTAGCATCTCTGCTATCTTTTTCATGCAGAAAAAAAAATTTCATATTTTTCAACATTTCGAGAAAAATGCGTTTGAAAATTGTACCCAATTTTCCAGAAGGCAAATTGCTCAAATTTCAGCTTTAGAGAGTTGCCAACACTAAAAAATTCGTAGCGCCCAAACTATTAACGACAGGAACTTGAAATTTGACACAGAATGACTTCATATCAATGTGCAAACGCAGTGCAAATTGCAACTCTCCAGCTCCCATAGTTTCTGAGAAACAGCCTGTCAAAGATTTGCTATTTTATTGAAAAAGTGAAAAAGTGACCCCAAAACTAAAATGGCCATAAACTGGCCAATTTTGATGCTAGAGCTTTGATTTTTGTACTGGGTGAAAGTTTAACATCTCTTCTGTCTATTTCAGTCGAAAACAGAGTTCGGACAAATTTTCAAACTTTGGAGAAAATCGACTTTGAAGTTTTACCATTTTTTTCAAGAGGAAAACTGAAACTAAAAGTGCTCCAGCAGCCAGACCGATGACGACAGGAAGTTGAAATTTGACACAGAATGACTTCATATCAATGTGCAAACGCAGTGCAAATTGCAACTCTCTATCTCCAATAGTTTTCGAGATATGGGCTTTCAAAGATTTGGTTCTGCTTCAACCAGAAATTGAAATAAGGTACCCCCAAACTAAAATGGCCATAACTGGGTCAATTGTGATCCTAGAGCTATAATTTTGGTACTGGGTGAAAATTTAGCATCTCTGCTATCTTTTTCATGCAGAAAAAAAAATTTCATATTTTTCAACATTTCGAGAAAAATGCGTTTGAAAATTGTACCCAATTTTCCAGAAGGCAAATTGCTCAAATTTCAGCTTTAGAGAGTTGCCAACACTAAAAAATTCGTAGCGCCCAAACTATTAACGACAGGAACTTGAAATTTGACACAGAATGACTTCATATCAATGTGCAAACGCAGTGCAAATTGCAACTCTCCAGCTCCCATAGTTTCTGAGAAACAGCCTGTCAAAGATTTGCTATTTTATTGAAAAAGTGAAAAAGTGACCCCAAAACTAAAATGGCCATAAACTGGCCAATTTTGATGCTAGAGCTTTGATTTTTGTACTGGGTGAAAGTTTAACATCTCTTCTGTCTATTTCAGTCGAAAACAGAGTTCGGACAAATTTTCAAACTTTGGAGAAAATCGACTTTGAAGTTTTACCATTTTTTTCAAGAGGAAAACTGAAACTAAAAGTGCTCCAGCAGCCAGACCGATGACGACAGGAACTTGCAATTTGACAGGTATTGACTACACATGGATGTGCAAGCACAGTGCAAATTGCAACTCTCTATCTCCAATAGTTTTCGAGATATGGGCTTTCAAAGATTTGGTTCTGCTTCAACCAGAAATTGAAAAAAGGTACCCCCAAACTAAAATGGCCATAACTGGGTCAATTGTGATCCTAGAGCTATAATTTTGGTACTGGGTGAAAATTTAGCATCTCTGCTATCTTTTTCATGCAGAAAAAAAAATTTCATATTTTTCAACATTTCGAGAAAAATGCGTTTGAAAATTGTACCCAATTTTCCAGAAGGCAAATTGCTCAAATTTCAGCTTTAGAGAGTTGCCAACACTAAAAAATTCGTAGCGCCCAAACTATTAACGACAGGAACGTGAAATCTGACATAGAATGACCTCATATCAATGTGCAAACGCAGTGCAAATTGCAACTCTCCAGCTCCCATAGTTTCTGAGAAACAGCCTGTCAAAGATTTGCTATTTTATTGAAAAAGTGAAAAAGTGACCCCAAAACTAAAATGGCCATAAACTGGCCAATTTTGATGCTAGAGCTTTGATTTTTGTACTGGGTGAAAGTTTAACATCTCTTCTGTCTATTTCAGTCGAAAACAGAGTTCGGACAAATTTTCAAACTTTGGAGAAAATCGACTTTGAAGTTTTACCATTTTTTTCAAGAGGAAAACTGAAACTAAAAGTGCTCCAGCAGCCAGACCGATGACGACAGGAACTTGAAATTTGACAGGTATTGACTACACATGGATGTGCAAGCACAGTGCAAATTGCAACTCTCTATCTCCAATAGTTTTCGAGATATGGGCTTTCAAAGATTTGGTTCTGCTTCAACCAGAAATTGAAAAAAGGTACCCCCAAACTAAAATGGCCATAACTGGGTCAATTTTGATCCTAGAGCTATAATTTTGGTACTGGGTGAAAATTTAGCATCTCTGCTATCTTTTTCATGCAGAAAAAAAAATTTCATATTTTTCAACATTTCGAGAAAAATGCGTTTGAAAATTGTACCCAATTTTCCAGAAGGCAAATTGCTCAAATTTCAGCTTTAGAGAGTTGCCAACACTAAAAAATTCGTAGCGCCCAAACTATTAACGACAGGAACTTGAAATTTGACACAGAATGACTTCATATCAATGTGCAAACGCAGTGCAAATTGCAACTCTCCAGCTCCCATAGTTTCTGAGAAACAGCCTGTCAAAGATTTGCTATTTTATTGAAAAAGTGAAAAAGTGACCCCAAAACTAAAATGGCCATAAACTGGCCAATTTTGATGCTAGAGCTTTGATTTTTGTACTGGGTGAAAGTTTAACATCTCTTCTGTCTATTTCAGTCGAAAACAGAGTTCGGACAAATTTTCAAACTTTGGAGAAAATCGACTTTGAAGTTTTACCATTTTTTTCAAGAGGAAAACTGAAACTAAAAGTGCTCCAGCAGCCAGACCGATGACGACAGGAAGTTGAAATTTGACACAGAATGACTTCATATCAATGTGCAAACGCAGTGCAAATTGCAACTCTCTATCTCCAATAGTTTTCGAGATATGGGCTTTCAAAGATTTGGTTCTGCTTCAACCAGAAATTGAAATAAGGTACCCCCAAACTAAAATGGCCATAACTGGGTCAATTGTGATCCTAGAGCTATAATTTTGGTACTGGGTGAAAATTTAGCATCTCTGCTATCTTTTTCATGCAGAAAAAAAAATTTCATATTTTTCAACATTTCGAGAAAAATGCGTTTGAAAATTGTACCCAATTTTCCAGAAGGCAAATTGCTCAAATTTCAGCTTTAGAGAGTTGCCAACACTAAAAAATTCGTAGCGCCCAAACTATTAACGACAGGAACGTGAAATCTGACATAGAATGACCTCATATCAATGTGCAAACGCAGTGCAAATTGCAACTCTCCAGCTCCCATAGTTTCTGAGAAACAGCCTGTCAAAGATTTGCTATTTTATTGAAAAAGTGAAAAAGTGACCCCAAAACTAAAATGGCCATAAACTGGCCAATTTTGATGCTAGAGCTTTGATTTTTGTACTGGGTGAAAGTTTAACATCTCTTCTGTCTATTTCAGTCGAAAACAGAGTTCGGACAAATTTTCAAACTTTGGAGAAAATCGACTTTGAAGTTTTACCATTTTTTTCAAGAGGAAAACTGAAACTAAAAGTGCTCCAGCAGCCAGACCGATGACGACAGGAACTTGCAATTTGACAGGTATTGACTACACATGGATGTGCAAGCACAGTGCAAATTGCAACTCTCTATCTCCAATAGATTTCGAGATATAGGCTTTCAAAGATTTGGTTCTGCTTCAACCAGAAATTGAAAAAAGGTACCCCCAAACTAAAATGGCCATAACTGGGTCAATTTTGATCCTAGAGCTATAATTTTGGTACTGGGTGAAAATTTAGCATCTCTGCTATCTTTTTCATGCAGAAAAAAAAATTTCATATTTTTCAACATTTCGAGAAAAATGCGTTTGAAAATTGTACCCAATTTTCCAGAAGGCAAATTGCTCAAATTTCAGCTTTAGAGAGTTGCCAACACTAAAAAATTCGTAGAGCCCAAACTATTAACGACAGGAACTTGAAATTTGACACAGAATGACTTCATATCAATGTGCAAACGCAGTGCAAATTGCAACTCTCTATCTCCAATAGTTTTCGAGATATGGGCTTTCAAAGATTTGGTTCTGCTTCAACCAGAAATTGAAAAAAGGTACCCCCAAACTAAAATGGCCATAACTGGGTCAATTGTGATCCTAGAGCTATAATTTTGGTACTGGGTGAAAATTTAGCATCTCTGCTATCTTTTTCATGCAGAAAAAAAAATTTCATATTTTTCAACATTTCGAGAAAAATGCGTTTGAAAATTGTACCCAATTTTCCAGTAGGCAAATTGCTCAAATTTCAGCTTTAGAGAGTTGCCAACACTAAAAAATTCGTAGCGCCCAAACTATTAACGACAGGAACTTGAAATTTGACACAGAATGACTTCATATCAATGTGCAAACGCAGTGCAAATTGCAACTCTCTATCTCCAATAGTTTTCGAGATATGGGCTTTCAAAGATTTGGCTCTGCTTCAACCAGAAATTGAAAAAAGGTACCCCCAAACTAAAATGGCCATAACTGGGTCAATTGTGATCCTAGAGCTATAATTTTGGTACTGGGTGAAAATTTAGCATCTCTGCTATCTTTTTCATGCAGAAAAAAAAATTTCATATTTTTCAACATTTCGAGAAAAATGCGTTTGAAAATTGTACCCAATTTTCCAGAAGGCAAATTGCTCAAATTTCAGCTTTAGAGAGTTGCCAACACTAAAAAATTCGTAGAGCCCAAACTATTAACGACAGGAACTTGAAATTTGACACAGAATGACTTCATATCAATGTGCAAACGCAGTGCAAATTGCAACTCTCCAGCTCCCATAGTTTCTGAGAAACAGCCTGTCAAAGATTTGCTATTTTATTGAAAAAGTGAAAAAGTGACCCCAAAACTAAAATGGCCATAAACTGGCCAATTTTGATGCTAGAGCTTTGATTTTTGTACTGGGTGAAAGTTTAACATCTCTTCTGTCTATTTCAGTCAAAAACAGAGTTCGGTTAAATTTTCAAACTTTGGAGAAAATCGACTTTGAAGTTTTACCATTTTTTTCAAGAGGAAAACTGAAACTAAAAGTGCTCCAGCAGCCAGACCGATGACGACAGGAACTTGAAATTTGACAGGTATTGACTACACATGGATGTGCAAGCACAGTGCAAATTGCAACTCTCTATCTCCAATAGTTTTCGAGATATAGGCTTTCAAAGATTTGGTTCTGCTTCAACCAGAAATTAAAAAAAGGTACCCCCAAACTAAAATGGCCATAACTGGGTCAATTTTGATCCTAGAGCTATAATTTTGGTACTGGGTGAAAATTTAGCATCTCTGCTATCTTTTTCATGCAGAAAAAAAATTCATATTTTACAACATTTCGAGAAAAATGCGTTTGAAAATTGTACCCAATTTTCCAGAAGGCAAATTGCTCAAATTTCAGCTTTAGAGAGTTGCCAACACAACACTAAAAAATTCGTAGAGCCCAAACTATTAACGACAGGAACTTGAAATTTGACACAGAATGACTTCATATCAATGTGCAAACGCAGTGCAAATTGCAACTCTCTATCTCCAATAGTTTTCGAGATATGGGCTTTCAAAGATTTGGTTCTGCTTCAACCAGAAATTGAAAAAAGGTACCCCCAAACTAAAATGGCCATAACTGGGTCAATTATGATCCTAGAGCTATAATTTTGGTACTGGGTGAAAATTTAGCATCTCTGCTATCTTTTTCATGCAGAAAAAAAAATTTCATATTTTTCAACATTTCGAGAAAAATGCGTTTGAAAATTGTACCCAATTTTCCAGTAGGCAAATTGCTCAAATTTCAGCTTTAGAGAGTTGCCAAAACTAAAAAATTCGTAGCGCCCAAACTATTAACGACAGGAACTTGAAATTTGACACAGAATGACTTCATATCAATGTGCAAACGTAGTGCAAATTGCAACTCTCCAGCTCCCATAGTTTCTGAAAAACAGCCTGTCAAAGATTTGCTATTTTATTGAAAAAGTGAAAAAGTGACCCCAAAACTAAAATGGCCATAAACTGGCCAATTTTGATGCTAGAGCTTTGATTTTTGTACTGGGTGAAAGTTTAACATCTCTTCTGTCTATTTCAGTCGAAAACAGAGTTCGGACAAATTTTCAAACTTTGGAGAAAATCGACTTTGAAGTTTTACCATTTTTTTCAAGAGGAAAACTGAAACTAAAAGTGCTCCAGCAGCCAGACCGATGACGACAGGAACTTGAAATTTGACAGGTATTGATTACACGTGGATGTGCAAGCACAGTGCAAATTGCAACTCTCTATCTCCAATAGTTTTCGAGATATGGGCTTTCAAAGATTTGGTTCTGCTTCAACCAGAAATTGAAAAAAGGTACCCCCAAACTAAAAATGGCCATAACTGGGTCAATTTTGATCCTAGAGCTATAATTTTGGTACTGGGTGAAAATTTAGCATCTCTGCTATCTTTTTCATGCAGAAAAAAAAATTTCATATTTTCAACATTTCGAGAAAAATGCGTTTGAAAATTGTACCCAATTTTCCAGAAGGCAAATTGCTCAAATTTCAGCTTTAGAGAGTTGCCAACACTAAAAAATTCGTAGAGCCCAAACTATTAACGACAGGAACTTGAAATTTGACACAGAATGACTTCATATCAATGTGCAAACGCAGTGCAAATTGCAACTCTCTATCTCCAATAGTTTTCGAGAAATGGGCTTTCAAAGATTTGGTTCTGCTTCAACCAGAAATTGAAAAAAGGTACCCCCAAACTAAAATGGCCATAACTGGGTCAATTGTGATCCTAGAGCTATAATTTTGGTACTGGGTGAAAATTTAGCATCTCTGCTATCTTTTTCATGCAGAAAAAAAAATTTCATATTTTTCAACATTTCGAGAAAAATGCGTTTGAAAATTGTACCCAATTTTCCAGAAGGCAAATTGCTCAAATTTCAGCTTTAGAGAGTTGCCAACACTAAAAAATTCGTAGCGCCCAAACTATTAACGACAGGAACTTGAAATTTGACACAGAATGACTTCATATCAATGTGCAAACGCAGTGCAAATTGCAACTCTCTATCTCCAATAGTTTTCGAGATATGGGCTTTCAAAGATTTGGTTCTGCTTCAACCAGAAATTGAAAAAAGGTACCCCCAAACCAAAATGGCCATAACTGGGTCAATTGTGATCCTAGAGCTATAATTTTGGTACTGGGTGAAAATTTAGCATCTCTGCTATCTTTTTCATGCAGAAAAAAAAATTTCATATTTTTCAACATTTCGAGAAAAATGCGTTTGAAAATTGTACCCAATTTTCCAGTAGGCAAATTGCTCAAATTTCAGCTTTAGAGAGTTGCCAACACTAAAAAATTCGTAGCGCCCAAACTATTAACGACAGGAACTTGAAATTTGACACAGAATGACTTCATATCAATGTGCAAACGCAGTGCAAATTGCAACTCTCCAGCTCCCATAGTTTCTGAAAAACAGCCTGTCAAAGATTTGCTATTTTATTGAAAAAGTGAAAAAGTGATCCCAAAACTAAAATGGCCATAAACTGGCCAATGTTGATGCTAGAGCTTTGATTTTTGTACTGGGTGAAAGTTTAACATCTCTTCTGTCTATTTCAGTCGAAAACAGAGTTCGGACAAATTTTCAAACTTTGGAGAAAATCGACTTTGAAGTTTTACCATTTTTTTCAAGAGGAAAACTGAAACTAAAAGTGCTCCAGCAGCCAGACCGATGACGACAGGAACTTGAAATTTGACAGGTATTGACTACACATGGATGTGCAAGCACAGTGCAAATTGCAACTCTCTATCTCCAATAGTTGTCGAGATATGGGCTTTCAAAGATTTGGTTCTGCTTCAACCAGAAATTGAAAAAAGGTACCCCCAAACTAAAATGGCCATAACTGGGTCAATTGTGATCCTAGAGCTATAATTTTGGTACTGGGTGAAAATTTAGCATCTCTGCTATCTTTTTCATGCAGAAAAAAAAATTTCATATTTTTCAAAATTTCGAGAAAAATGCGTTTGAAAATTGTACCCAATTTTCCAGAAGGCAAATTGCTCAAATTTCAGCTTTAGAGAGTTGCCAACACTAAAAAATTCGCAGAGCCCAAACTATTAACGACAGGAACTTGAAATTTGACACAGAATGACTTCATATCAATGTGCAAACGCAGTGCAAATTGCAACTCTCTATCTCCAATAGTTTTCGAGATATGGGCTTTCAAAGATTTGGTTCTGCTTCAACCAGAAATTGAAAAAAGGTACCCCCAAACTAAAATGGCCATAACTGGGTCAATTGTGATCCTAGAGCTATGATTTTGGTACTGGGTGAAAATTTAGCATCTCTGCTATCTTTTTCATGCAGAAAAAAAAATTTCATATTTTTCAACATTTCGAGAAAAATGCGTTTGAAAATTGTACCCAATTTTCCAGTAGGCAAATTGCTCAAATTTCAGCTTTAGAGAGTTGCCAACACTAAAATATTCGTAGCGCCCAAACTATTAACGACAGGAACTTGAAATTTGACACAGAATGACTTCATATCAATGTGCAAACGCAGTGCAAATTGCAACTCTCCAGCTCCCATAGTTTCTGAAAAACAGCCTGTCAAAGATTTGCTATTTTATTGAAAAAGTGAAAAAGTGACCCCAAAACTAAAATGGCCATAAACTGGCCAATGTTGATGCTAGAGCTTTGATTTTTGTACTGGGTGAAAGTTTAACATCTCTTCTGTCTATTTCAGTCGAAAACAGAGTTCGGACAAATTTTCAAACTTTGGAGAAAATCGACTTTGAAGTTTTACCATTTTTTTCAAGAGGAAAACTGAAACTAAAAGTGCTCCAGCAGCCAGACCGATGACGACAGGAACTTGCAATTTGACAGGTATTGACTACACATGGATGTGCAAGCACAGTGCAAATTGCAACTCTCTATCTCCAATAGTTGTCGAGATATGGGCTTTCAAAGATTTGGTTCTGCTTCAACCAGAAATTGAAAAAAGGTACCCCCAAACTAAAATGGCCATAACTGGGTCAATTGTGATCCTAGAGCTATAATTTTGGTACTGGGTGAAAATTTAGCATCTCTGCTATCTTTTTCATGCAGAAAAAAAAAATTTCATATTTTTCAAAATTTCGAGAAAAATGCGTTTGAAAATTGTACCCAATTTTCCAGAAGGCAAATTGCTCAAATTTCAGCTTTAGAGAGTTGCCAACACTAAAAAATTCGCAGAGCCCAAACTATTAACGACAGGAACTTGAAATTTGACACAGAATGACTTCATATCAATGTGCAAATGCAGTGCAAATTGCAACTCTCTATCTCCAATAGTTTTCGAGATATGGGCTTTCAAAGATTTGGTTCTGCTTCAACCAGAAATTGAAAAAAGGTACCCCCAAACTAAAATGGCCATAACTGGGTCAATTGTGATCCTAGAGCTATGATTTTGGTACTGGGTGAAAATTTAGCATCTCTGCTATCTTTTTCATGCAGAAAAAAAAATTTCATATTTTTCAACATTTCGAGAAAAATGCGTTTGAAAATTGTACCCAATTTTCCAGAAGGCAAATTGCTCAAATTTCAGCTTTAGAGAGTTGCCAACACTAAAAAATTCGTAGCGCCCAAACTATTAACGACAGGAACTTGAAATTTGACAGAGAATGACTTCATATCAATGTGCAAACGCAGTGCAAATTGCAACTCTCCAGCTCCCATAGTTTCTGAGAAACAGCCTGTCAAAGATTTGCTATTTTATTGAAAAAGTGAAAAAGTGACCCCAAAACTAAAATGGCCATAAACTGGCCAATGTTGATGCTAGAGCTTTGATTTTTGTACTGGGTGAAAGTTTAACATCTCTTCTGTCTATTTCAGTCGAAAACAGAGTTCGGACAAATTTTCAAACTTTGGAGAAAATCGACTTTGAAGTTTTACCATTTTTTTCAAGAGGAAAACTGAAACTAAAAGTGCTCCAGCAGCCAGACCGATGACGACAGGAACTTGAAATTTGACAGGTATTGACTACACATGGATGTGCAAGCACAATGCAAATTGCAACTCTCTATCTCCAATAGTTTTCGAGATATGGGCTTTCAAAGATTTGGTTCTGCTTCAACCAGAAATTGAAAAAAGGTACCCCCAAACTAAAATGGCCATAACTGGGTCAATTGTGATCCTAGAGCTATAATTTTGGTACTGGATGAAAATTTAGCATCTCTGCTATCTTTTTCATGCAGAAAAAAAAATTTCATATTTTTCAACATTTCGAGAAAAATGCGTTTGAAAATTGTACCCAATTTTCCAGAAGGCAAATTGCTCAAATTTCAGCTTTAGAGAGTTGCCAACACTAAAAAATTCGTAGCGCCCAAACTATTAACGACAGGAACTTGAAATTTGACACAGAATGACTTCATATCAATGTGCAAACGCAGTGCAAATTGCAACTCTCCAGCTCCCATAGTGTCTGAGAAACAGCCTGTCAAAGATTTGCTATTTTATTGAAAAAGTGAAAAAGTGACCCCAAAACTAAAATGGCCATAAACTGGCCAATTTTGATGCTAGAGCTTTGATTTTTGTACTGGGTGAAAGTTTAACATCTCTTCTGTCTATTTCAGTCGAAAACAGAGTTCGGACAAATTTTCAAACTTTGTAGAAAGTCGACTTTGAAGTTTTACCATTTTTTTCAAGAGGAAAACTGAAACTAAAAGTGCTCCAGCAGCCAGACCGATGACGACAGGAACTTGAAATTTGACAGGTATTGATTACACGTGGATGTGCAAGCACAATGCAAATTGCAACTCTCTATCTCCAATAGTTTTCGAGATATGGGCTTTCAAAGATTTGGTTCTGCTTCAACCAGAAATTGAAAAAAGGTACCCCCAAACTAAAATGGCCATAACTGGGTCAATTTTGATCCTAGAGCTATAATTTTGGTACTGGGTGAAAATTTAGCATCTCTGCTATCTTTTTCATGCAGAAAAAAAATTCATATTTTACAACATTTCGAGAAAAATGCGTTTGAAAATTGTACCCAATTTTCCAGAAGGCAAATTGCTCAAATTTCAGCTTTAGAGAGTTGCCAACACAACACTAAAAAATTCGTAGAGCCCAAACTATTAACGACAGGAACTTGAAATTTGACACAGAATGACTTCATATCAATGTGCAAACGCAGTGCAAATTGCAACTCTCTATCTCCAATAGTTTTCGAGATATGGGCTTTCAAAGATTTGGTTCTGCTTCAACCAGAAATTGAAAAAAGGTACCCCCAAACTAAAATGGCCATAACTGGGTCAATTATGATCCTAGAGCTATAATTTTGGTACTGGGTGAAAATTTAGCATCTCTGCTATCTTTTTCATGCAGAAAAAAAAATTTCATATTTTTCAACATTTCGAGAAAAATGCGTTTGAAAATTGTACCCAATTTTCCAGTAGGCAAATTGCTCAAATTTCAGCTTTAGAGAGTTGCCAACACTAAAAAATTCGTAGCGCCCAAACTATTAACGACAGGAACTTGAAATTTGACACAGAATGACTTCATATCAATGTGCAAACGTAGTGCAAATTGCAACTCTCCAGCTCCCATAGTTTCTGAAAAACAGCCTGTCAAAGATTTGCTATTTTATTGAAAAAGTGAAAAAGTGACCCCAAAACTAAAATGGCCATAAACTGGCCAATTTTGATGCTAGAGCTTTGATTTTTGTACTGGGTGAAAGTTTAACATCTCTTCTGTCTATTTCAGTCGAAAACAGAGTTCGGACAAATTTTCAAACTTTGGAGAAAATCGACTTTGAAGTTTTACCATTTTTTTCAAGAGGAAAACTGAAACTAAAAGTGCTCCAGCAGCCAGACCGATGACGACAGGAACTTGAAATTTGACAGGTATTGATTACACGTGGATGTGCAAGCACAGTGCAAATTGCAACTCTCTATCTCCAATAGTTTTCGAGATATGGGCTTTCAAAGATTTGGTTCTGCTTCAACCAGAAATTGAAAAAAGGTACCCCCAAACTAAAAATGGCCATAACTGGGTCAATTTTGATCCTAGAGCTATAATTTTGGTACTGGGTGAAAATTTAGCATCTCTGCTATCTTTTTCATGCAGAAAAAAAAATTTCATATTTTCAACATTTCGAGAAAAATGCGTTTGAAAATTGTACCCAATTTTCCAGAAGGCAAATTGCTCAAATTTCAGCTTTAGAGAGTTGCCAACACTAAAAAATTCGTAGAGCCCAAACTATTAACGACAGGAACTTGAAATTTGACACAGAATGACTTCATATCAATGTGCAAACGCAGTGCAAATTGCAACTCTCTATCTCCAATAGTTTTCGAGAAATGGGCTTTCAAAGATTTGGTTCTGCTTCAACCAGAAATTGAAAAAAGGTACCCCCAAACTAAAATGGCCATAACTGGGGTCAATTGTGATCCTAGAGCTATAATTTTGGTACTGGGTGAAAATTTAGCATCTCTGCTATCTTTTTCATGCAGAAAAAAAAAATTTCATATTTTTCAACATTTCGAGAAAAATGCGTTTGAAAATTGTACCCAATTTTCCAGAAGGCAAATTGCTCAAATTTCAGCTTTAGAGAGTTGCCAACACTAAAAAATTCGTAGCGCCCAAACTATTAACGACAGGAACTTGAAATTTGACACAGAATGACTTCATATCAATGTGCAAACGCAGTGCAAATTGCAACTCTCTATCTCCAATAGTTTTCGAGATATGGGCTTTCAAAGATTTGGTTCTGCTTCAACCAGAAATTGAAAAAAGGTACCCCCAAACCAAAATGGCCATAACTGGGTCAATTGTGATCCTAGAGCTATAATTTTGGTACTGGGTGAAAATTTAGCATCTCTGCTATCTTTTTCATGCAGAAAAAAAAATTTCATATTTTTCAACATTTCGAGAAAAATGCGTTTGAAAATTGTACCCAATTTTCCAGTAGGCAAATTGCTCAAATTTCAGCTTTAGAGAGTTGCCAACACTAAAAAATTCGTAGCGCCCAAACTATTAACGACAGGAACTTGAAATTTGACACAGAATGACTTCATATCAATGTGCAAACGCAGTGCAAATTGCAACTCTCCAGCTCCCATAGTTTCTGAAAAACAGCCTGTCAAAGATTTGCTATTTTATTGAAAAAGTGAAAAAGTGATCCCAAAACTAAAATGGCCATAAACTGGCCAATGTTGATGCTAGAGCTTTGATTTTTGTACTGGGTGAAAGTTTAACATCTCTTCTGTCTATTTCAGTCGAAAACAGAGTTCGGACAAATTTTCAAACTTTGGAGAAAATCGACTTTGAAGTTTTACCATTTTTTTCAAGAGGAAAACTGAAACTAAAAGTGCTCCAGCAGCCAGACCGATGACGACAGGAACTTGAAATTTGACAGGTATTGGACTACACATGGATGTGCAAGCACAGTGCAAATTGCAACTCTCTATCTCCAATAGTTGTCGAGATATGGGCTTTCAAAGATTTGGTTCTGCTTCAACCAGAAATTGAAAAAAAGGTACCCCCAAACTAAAATGGCCATAACTGGGTCAATTGTGATCCTAGAGCTATAATTTTGGTACTGGGTGAAAATTTAGCATCTCTGCTATCTTTTTCATGCAGAAAAAAAAATTTCATATTTTTTCAAAATTTCGAGAAAAATGCGTTTGAAAATTGTACCCAATTTTCCAGAAGGCAAATTGCTCAAATTTCAGCTTTAGAGAGTTGCCAACACTAAAAAATTCGCAGAGCCCAAACTATTAACGACAGGAACTTGAAATTTGACACAGAATGACTTCATATCAATGTGCAAACGCAGTGCAAATTGCACTCTCTATCTCCAATAGTTTTCGAGATATGGGCTTTCAAAGATTTGGTTCTGCTTCAACCAGAAATTGAAAAAAGGTACCCCCAAACTAAAATGGCCATAACTGGGTCAATTGTGATCCTAGAGCTATGATTTTGGTACTGGGTGAAAATTTAGCATCTCTGCTATCTTTTTCATGCAGAAAAAAAAATTTCATATTTTTCAACATTTCGAGAAAAATGCGTTTGAAAATTGTACCCAATTTTCCAGTAGGCAAATTGCTCAAATTTCAGCTTTAGAGAGTTGCCAACACTAAAAAATTCGTAGCGCCCAAACTATTAACGACAGGAACTTGAAATTTGACACAGAATGACTTCATATCAATGTGCAAACGCAGTGCAAATTGCAACTCTCCAGCTCCCATAGTTTCTGAAAAACAGCCTGTCAAAGATTTGCTATTTTATTGAAAAAGTGAAAAAGTGACCCCAAAACTAAAATGGCCATAAACTGGCCAATGTTGATGCTAGAGCTTTGATTTTTGTACTGGGTGAAAGTTTAACATCTCTTCTGTCTATTTCAGTCGAAAACAGAGTTCGGACAAATTTTCAAACTTTGGAGAAAATCGACTTTGAAGTTTTACCATTTTTTTCAAGAGGAAAACTGAAACTAAAAGTGCTCCAGCAGCCAGACCGATGACGACAGGAACTTGCAATTTGACAGGTATTGACTACACATGGATGTGCAAGCACAGTGCAAATTGCAACTCTCTATCTCCAATAGTTGTCGAGATATGGGCTTTCAAAGATTGGTTCTGCTTCAACCAGAAATTGAAAAAAGGTACCCCCAAACTAAAAAATGGCCATAACTGGGTCAATTGTGATCCTAGAGCTATAATTTTGGGTACTGGGTGAAAATTTAGCATCTCTGCTATCTTTTCATGCAGAAAAAAAAATTTCATATTTTCAAAATTTCGAGAAAAATGCGTTTGAAAATTGTACCCAATTTTCCAGAAGGCAAATTGCTCAAATTTCAGCTTTAGAGAGTTGCCAACACTAAAAAATTCGCAGAGCCCAAACTATTAACGACAGGAACTTGAAATTTGACACAGAATGACTTCATATCAATGTGCAAATGCAGTGCAAATTGCAAACTCTCTATCTCCAATAGTTTTCGAGATATGGGCTTTCAAAGATTTGGTTCTGCTTCAACCAGAAATTGAAAAAAGGTACCCCCAAACTAAAATGGCCATAACTGGGTCAATTGTGATCCTAGAGCTATGATTTTGGTACTGGGTGAAAATTTAGCATCTCTGCTATCTTTTTCATGCAGAAAAAAAAATTTCATATTTTTCAACATTTCGAGAAAAAATGCGTTTTGAAAATTGTACCCAATTTTCCAGAAGGCAAATTGCTCAAATTTCAGCTTTAGAGAGTTGCCAACACTAAAAAATTCGTAGCGCCCAAACTATTAACGACAGGAACTTGAAATTTGACACAGAATGACTTCATATCTATGTGCAAATGCAGTGCAAATTGCAACTCTCTATCTCCAATAGTTTTCGAGATATGGGCTTTCAAAGATTTGGTTCTGCTTCAACCAGAAATTGAAAAAAGGTACCCCCAAACTAAAATGGCCATAACTGGGTCAATTGTGATCCTAGAGCTATGATTTTGGTACTGGGTGAAAATTTAGCATCTCTGCTATCTTTTTCATGCAGAAAAAAAAATTTCATATTTTTCAACATTCGAGAAAAATGCGTTTTGAAAATTGAACCCAATTTTCAGAAGGGCAAATTGCTCAAATTTCAGCTTTAGAGAGTTGCCAACACTAAAAAATTCGTAGCGCCCAAACTATTAACGACAGGAACTTGAAATTTGACAGAGAATGACTTCATATCAATGTGCAAACGCAGTGCAAATTGCAACTCTCCAGCTCCCCATAGTTTCTGAGAAACAGCCTGTCAAAGATTTGCTATTTTATTGAAAAAGTGAAAAAGTGACCCCAAAACTAAAAATGGCCATAAACTGGCCAATGTTGATGCTAGAGCTTTGATTTTGTACTGGGTGAAAGTTTAACATCTCTTCTGTCTATTTCAGTCGAAAACAGAGTTCGGACAAATTTTCAAACTTTGGAGAAAATCGACTTTGAAGTTTTACCATTTTTTTCAAGAGGAAAACTGAAACTAAAAGTGCTCCAGCAGCCCGACCGATGACGACAGGAACTTGAAATTTGACAGGTATTGACTACACATGGATGTGCAAGCACAATGCAAATTGCAACTCTCTATCTCCAATAGTTTTCGAGATATGGGCTTTCAAAGATTTGGTTCTGCCTTCAACCAGAAATTGAAAAAAGGTACCCCCAAACTAAAATGGCCATAACTGGGTCAATTGTGATCCTAGAGCTATAATTTTGGTACTGGATGAAAATTTTAGCATCTCTGCTATCTTTTTCATGCAGAAAAAAAAATTTCATATTTTTCAACATTTCGAGAAAAATGCGTTTGAAAATTGTACCCAATTTTCCAGAAGGCAAATTGCTCAAATTTCAGCTTTAGAGAGTTGCCAACACTAAAAATTCGTAGCGCCCAAACTATTAACGACAGGAACTTGAAATTTGACACAGAATGACTTCATATCAATGTGCAAACGCAGTGCAAATTGCAACTCTCCAGCTCCCATAGTGTCTGAGAAACAGCCTGTCAAAGATTTGCTATTTTATTGAAAAAGTGAAAAAGTGACCCCAAAACTAAAATGGCCATAAACTGGCCAATTTTGATGCTAGAGCTTTGATTTTTGTACTGGGTGAAAGTTTAACATCTCTTCTGTCTATTTCAGTCGAAAACAGAGTTCGGACAAATTTCAAACTTTGGAGAAAATCGACTTTGAAGTTTTACCATTTTTTTCAAGAGGAAAACTGAAACTAAAAGTGCTCCAGCAGCCAGACCGATGACGACAGGAACTTGCAATTTGACAGGTATTGACTACACATGGATGTGCAAGCACAGTGCAAATTGCAACTCTCTATCTCCAATAGTTGTCGAGATATGGGCTTTCAAAGATTTGGTTCATGCTTCAACCAGAAATTGAAAAAAGGTACCCCAAACTAAAATGGCCATAACTGGTCAATTGTGATCCTAGAGCTATAATTTTGGTACTGGGTGAAAATTTAGCATCTCTGCAATCTTTTTCATGCAGAAAAAAAATTTCATATTTTATCAAATTTCGAGAAAAATGCGTTTGAAAATTGTACCCAATTTTCCAGAAGGCAAATTGCTCAAATTTCAGCTTTAGAGAGTTGCCAACACTAAAAAATTCGCAGAGCCCAAACTATTAACGACAGGAACTTGAAATTTGACACAGAATGACTTCATATCAATGTGCAAATGCAGTGCAAATTGCAACTCTCTATCTCCAATAGTTTTCGAGATATGGCTTTCAAAGATTTGGTTCTGCTTCAACCAGAAATTGAAAAAAAGGTACCCCCAAACTAAAATGGCCATAACTGGGTCAATTGTGATCCTAGAGCTATGATTTTGGTACTGGTGTGAAAATTTAGCATCTCTGCTATCTTTTTCATGCAGAAAAAAAATTTCATATTTTTCAACATTTCGAGAAAAATGCGTTTGAAAATTGTACCCAATTTTCCAGAAGGCAAATTGCTCAAATTTCAGCTTTAGAGAGTTGCCAACACTAAAAAATTCGTAGCGCCCAAACTATTAACGACAGGAACTTTGAAATTTGACAGAGAATGACTTCATATCAATGTGCAAACGCAGTGCAAATTGCAACTCTCCAGCTCCCATAGTTTCTGAGAAACAGCCTGTCAAAGATTTGCTATTTTATTGAAAAAGTGAAAAAGTGACCCCAAAACTAAAATGGCCATAAACTGGCCAATGTTGATGCTAGAGCTTTGATTTTTGTACTGGGTGAAAGTTTAACATCTCTTCTGTCTATTTCAGTCGAAAACAGAGTTCGACAAATTTTCAAACTTTGGAGAAAATCGACTTTGAAGTTTTACCATTTTTTTCAAGAGGAAAACTGAAACTAAAAGTGCTCCAGCAGCCAGACCGATGACGACAGGAACTTGAAATTTGACAGGTATTGACTACACATGGATGTGCAAGCACAATGCAAATTGCAACTCTCTATCTCCAATAGTTTTCGAGATATGGGCTTTCAAAGATTTGGTTCTGCTTCAACCAGAAATTGAAAAAAGGTACCCCCAAACTAAAATGGCCATAACTGGGTCAATTGTGATCCTAGAGCTATAATTTTGGTACTGGATGAAAATTTAGCATCTCTGCTATCTTTTTCATGCAGAAAAAAAAATTTCATATTTTTCAACATTTCGAGAAAAATGCGTTTGAAAATTGTACCCAATTTTCCAGAAGGCAAATTGCTCAAATTTCAGCTTTAGAGAGTTGCCAACACTAAAAAATTCGTAGCGCCCAAACTATTAACGACAGGAACTTGAAATTTGACACAGAATGACTTCATATCAATGTGCAAACGCAGTGCAAATTGCAACTCTCCAGCTCCCATAGTGTCTGAGAAACAGCCTGTCAAAGATTTGCTATTTTATTGAAAAAGTGAAAAAGTGACCCCAAAACTAAAATGGCCATAAACTGGCCAATTTTGATGCTAGAGCTTTGATTTTTGTACTGGGTGAAAGTTTAACATCTCTTCTGTCTATTTCAGTCGAAAACAGAGTTCGGACAAATTTTCAAACTTTGTAGAAAGTCGACTTTGAAGTTTTACCATTTTTTTCAAGAGGAAAACTGAAACTAAAAGTGCTCCAGCAGCCAGACCGATGACGACAGGAACTTGAAATTTGACAGGTATTGATTACACGTGGATGTGCAAGCACAGTGCAAATTGCAACTCTCTATCTCCAATAGTTTTCGAGATATGGGCTTTCAAAGATTTGGTTCTGCTTCAACCAGAAATTGAAAAAAGGTACCCCCAAACTAAAATGGCCATAACTGGGTCAATTGTGATCCTAGAGCTATAATTTTGGTACTGGGTGAAAATTTAGCATCTCTGCTATCTTTTTCATGCAGAAAAAAAAATTTAATATTTTTCAACATTTCGAGAAAAATGCGTTTGAAAATTGTACCCAATTTTCCAGAAGGCAAATTGCTCAAATTTCAGCTTTAGAGAGTTGCCAACACTAAAAAATTCGTAGCGCCCAAACTATTAACGACAGGAACTTGAAATTTGACACAGAATGACTTCATATCAATGTGCAAACGCAGTGCAAATTGCAACTCTCCAGCTCCCATAGTGTCTGAGAAACAGCCTGTCAAAGATTTGCTATTTTATTGAAAAAGTGAAAAAGTGACCCCAAAACTAAAATGGCCATAAACTGGCCAATTTTGATGCTAGAGCTTTGATTTTTGTACTGGGTGAAAGTTTAACATCTCTTCTGTCTATTTCAGTCGAAAACAGAGTTCGGACAAATTTTCAAACTTTGTAGAAAGTCGACTTTGAAGTTTTACCATTTTTTTCAAGAGGAAAACTGAAACTAAAAGTGCTCCAGCAGCCAGACCGATGACGACAGGAACTTGCAATTTGACAGGTATTGATTACACGTGGATGTGCAAGCACAGTGCAAATTGCAACTCTCTATCTCCAATAGTTTTCGAGATATGGGCTTTCAAAGATTTGGTTCTGCTTCAACCAGAAATTGAAAAAAGGTACCCCCAAACTAAAATGGCCATAACTGGGTCAATTGTGATCCTAGAGCTATAATTTTGGTACTGGGTGAAAATTTAGCATCTCTGCTATCTTTTTCATGCAGAAAAAAAAAATTTCATATTTTTCAACATTTCGAGAAAAATGCGTTTGAAAATTGTACCCAATTTTCCAGAAGGCAAATTGCTCAAATTTCAGCTTTAGAGAGTTGCCAACACTAAAAAATTCGTAGCGCCCAAACTATTAACGACAGGAACTTGAAATTTGACACAGAATGACTTCATATCAATGTGCAAACGCAGTGCAAATTGCAACTCTCTATCTCCAATAGTTTTCGAGATATGGGCTTTCAAAGATTTGGTTCTGCTTCAACCAGAAATTGAAAAAAGGTACCCCCAAACTAAAATGGCCATAACTGGGTCAATTGTGATCCTAGAGCTATAATTTTGGTACTGGGTGAAAATTTAGCATCTCTGCTATCTTTTTCATGCAGAAAAAAAAATTTCATATTTTTTAACATTTCGAGAAAAATGCGTTTGAAAATTGTACCCAATTTTCCAGAAGGCAAATTGCTCAAATTTCAGCTTTAGAGAGTTGCCAACACTAAAAAATTCGTAGCGCCCAAACTATTAACGACAGGAACTTGAAATTTGACACAGAATGACTTCATATCAATGTGCAAACGCAGTGCAAATTGCAACTCTCCAGCTCCCATAGTTTCTGAGAAAGAGCCTGTCAAAGATTTGCTATTTTATTGAAAAAGTGAAAAAGTGACCCCAAAACTAAAATGGCCATAAACTGGCCAATTTTGATGCTAGAGCTTTGATTTTTGTACTGGGTGAAAGTTTAACATCTCTTCTGTCTATTTCAGTCGAAAACAGAGTTCGGACAAATTTTCAAACTTTGGAGAAAATCGACTTTGAAGTTAAGTTTTACCATTTTTTTCAAGAGGAAAACTGAAACTAAAAGTGCTCCAGCAGCCAGACCGATGACGACAGGAACTTGAAATTTGACAGGTATTGATTACACGTGGATGTGCAAGCACAGTGCAAATTGCAACTCTCTATCTCCAATAGTTTTCGAGATATGGGCTTTCAAAGATTTGGTTCTGCTTCAACCAGAAATTGAAAAAAGGTACCCCCAAACTAAAAATGGCCATAACTGGGTCAATTTTGATCCTAGAGCTATAATTTTGGTACTGGGTGAAAATTTAGCATCTCTGCTATCTTTTTCATGCAGAAAAAAAAATTTCATATTTTTCAAAATTTCGAGGAAAAATGCGTTTGAAAATTGTACCCAATTTTCCAGAAGGCAAATTGCTCAAATTTCAGCTTTAGAGAGTTGCCAACACTAAAAAATTCGCAGAGCCCCAAACTATTAACGACAGGAACTTGAAATTTGACACAGAATGACTTCATATCAATGTGCAAACGCAGTGCAAATTGCAACTCTCTATCTCCAATAGTTTTCGAGATATGGGCTTTCAAAGATTTGGTTCTGCTTCAACCAGAAATTGATAAAAGGTACCCCCAAACTAAAATGGCCATAACTGGGTCAATTGTGATCCTAGAGCTATGATTTTGGTACTGGGTGAAAATTTAGCATCTCTGCTATCTTTTTCATGCAGAAAAAAAAATTTCATATTTTTCAACATTTCGAGAAAAATGCGTTTGAAAAATTGTACCCAATTTTCCAGAAGGCAAATTGCTCAAATTTCAGCTTTAGAGAGTTGCCAACACTAAAAAATTCGTAGCGCCCCAAACTATTAACGACAGGAACTTGAAATTTGACAGAGAATGACTTCATATCAATGTGCAAACGCAGTGCAAATTGCAACTCTCCAGCTCCCCATAGTTTCTGAGAAACAGCCTGTCAAAGATTTGCTATTTTATTGAAAAAGTGAAAAAGTGACCCCAAAACTAAAATGGCCATAAACTGGCCAATGTTGATGCTAGAGCTTTGATTTTTGTACTGGGTGAAAGTTTAACATCTCTTCTGTCTATTTCAGTCGAAAACAGAGTTCGGACAAATTTTCAAACTTTGGAGAAAATCGACTTTGAAGTTTTACCATTTTTTTCAAGAGGAAAACTGAAACTAAAAGTGCTCCAGCAGCCAGACCGATGACGACAGGAACTTGAAATTTGACAGGTATTGACTACACATGGATGTGCAAGCACAATGCAAATTGCAACTCTCTATCTCCAATAGTTTTCGAGATATGGGCTTTCAAAGATTTGGTTTCTGCTTCAACCAGAAATTGAAAAAAGGTACCCCCCAAACTAAAAATGGCCATAACTGGGTCAATTGTGATCCTAGAGCTATAATTTTGGTACTAGGGTGAAAATTTAGCATCTCTGCTATCTTTTTCATGCAGAAAAAAAAAATTTCATATTTTTCAACATTCGAGAAAAATGCGTTTGAAAATTGTACCCAATTTTCCAGAAGGCAAATTGCTCAAATTTCAGCTTTAGAGAGTTGCCAACACTAAAAAATTCGTAGCGCCCAAACTATTAACGACAGGAACTTGAAATTTGACACAGAATGACTTCATATCAATGTGCAAACGCAGTGCAAATTGCAACTCTCCAGCTCCCATAGTGTCTGAGAAACAGCCTGTCAAAGATTTGCTATTTATTGAAAAAGTGACCCCAAAACTAAAATGGCCATAAACTGGCCAATTTTGATGCTAGAGCTTTGATTTTTGTACTGTGTGAAAGTTTAAAACATCTCTTCTGTCTATTTCAGTCGAAAACAGAGTTCGGACAAATTTTCAAACTTTGGAGAAAATCGACTTTGAAGTTTTAACCATTTTTTTCAAGAGGAAAACTGAAACTAAAAAGTGCTCCAGCAGCCAGACCGATGACGACAGGAACTTGAAATTTGACAGGTATTGATTACACGTGGATGTGCAAGCACAGTGCAAATTGCAACTCTCTATCTCCAATAGTTTTCGAGATATGGGGCTTTCAAAGATTTGGTTCTGCTTCAAACCAGAAATTGAAAAAAAGGTACCCCCAAACTAAAAATGGCCATAACTGGGTCAATTTTGATCCTAGAGCTATAATTTTGGTACTGGGTGAAAATTTAGCATCTCTGCTATCTTTTTCATGCAGAAAAAAAAATTTCATATTTTTCAAAATTTCGAGAAAAATGCGTTTGAAAATTGTACCCAATTTTCCAGAAGGCAAATTGCTCAAATTTCAGCTTTAGAGAGTTGCCAACACTAAAAAATTCGCAGAGCCCAAACTATTAACGACAGGAACTTGAAATTTGACACAGAATGACTTCATATCAATGTGCAAACGCAGTGCAAATTGCAACTCTCTATCTCCAATAGTTTTCGAGATATGGGCTTTCAAAGATTTGGTTCTGCTTCAACCAGAAATTGAAAAAAGGTACCCCCAAACTAAAATGGCCATAACTGGGTCAATTGTGATCCTAGAGCTATGATTTTGGTACTGGGTGAAAATTTAGCATCTCTGCTATCTTTTTCATGCAGAAAAAAAAATTTCATATTTTTCAACATTTCGAGAAAAATGCGTTTGAAAATTGTACCCAATTTTCCAGAAGGCAAATTGCTCAAATTTCAGCTTTAGAGAGTTGCCAACACTAAAAAATTCGTAGCGCCCAAACTATTAACGACAGGAACTTGAAATTTGACAGAGAATGACTTCATATCAATGTGCAAACGCAGTGCAAATTGCAACTCTCCAGCTCCCATAGTTTCTGAGAAACAGCCTGTCAAAGATTTGCTATTTTATTGAAAAAGTGAAAAAGTGACCCCAAAACTAAAATGGCCATAAACTGGCCAATGTTGATGCTAGAGCTTTGATTTTTGTACTGGGTGAAAGTTTAACATCTCTTCTGTCTATTTCAGTCGAAAACAGAGTTCGGACAAATTTTCAAACTTTGGAGAAAATCGTCTTTGAAGTTTTACCATTTTTTTCAAGAGGAAAACTGAAACTAAAAGTGCTCCAGCAGCCAGACCGATGACGACAGGAACTTGAAATTTGACAGGTATTGACTACACATGGATGTGCAAGCACAATGCAAATTGCAACTCTCTATCTCCAATAGTTTTCGAGATATGGGCTTTCAAAGATTTGGTTCTGCTTCAACCAGAAATTGAAAAAAGGTACCCCCAAACTAAAATGGCCATAACTGGGTCAATTGTGATCCTAGAGCTATAATTTTGGTACTGGGTGAAAATTTAGCATCTCTGCTATCTTTTTCATGCAGAAAAAAAAATTTCATATTTTTCAACATTTCGAGAAAAATGCGTTTGAAAATTGTACCCAATTTTCCAGAAGGCAAATTGCTCAAATTTCAGCTTTAGAGAGTTGCCAACACTAAAAAATTCGTAGCGCCCAAACTATTAACGACAGGAACTTGAAATTTGACACAGAATGACTTCATATCAATGTGCAAACGCAGTGCAAATTGCAACTCTCCAGCTCCCATAGTGTCTGAGAAACAGCCTGTCAAAGATTTGCTATTTTATTGAAAAAGTGAAAAAGTGACCCCAAAACTAAAATGGCCATAAACTGGCCAATTTTGATGCTAGAGCTTTGATTTTTGTACTGGGTGAAAGTTTAACATCTCTTCTGTCTATTTCAGTCGAAAACAGAGTTCGGACAAATTTTCAAACTTTGTAGAAAGTCGACTTTGAAGTTTTACCATTTTTTTCAAGAGGAAAACTGAAACTAAAAGTGCTCCAGCAGCCAGACCGATGACGACAGGAACTTGAAATTTGACAGGTATTGATTACACGTGGATGTGCAAGCACAGTGCAAATTGCAACTCTCTATCTCCAATAGTTTTCGAGATATGGGCTTTCAAAGATTTGGTTCTGCTTCAACCAGAAATTGAAAAAAGGTACCCCCAAACTAAAATGGCCATAACTGGGTCAATTGTGATCCTAGAGCTATAATTTTGGTACTGGGTGAAAATTTAGCATCTCTGCTATCTTTTTCATGCAGAAAAAAAAATTTAATATTTTTCAACATTTCGAGAAAAATGCGTTTGAAAATTGTACCCAATTTTCCAGAAGGCAAATTGCTCAAATTTCAGCTTTAGAGAGTTGCCAACACTAAAAAATTCGTAGCGCCCAAACTATTAACGACAGGAACTTGAAATTTGACACAGAATGACTTCATATCAATGTGCAAACGCAGTGCAAATTGCAACTCTCCAGCTCCCATAGTGTCTGAGAAACAGCCTGTCAAAGATTTGCTATTTTATTGAAAAAGTGAAAAAGTGACCCCAAAACTAAAATGGCCATAAACTGGCCAATTTTGATGCTAGAGCTTTGATTTTTGTACTGGGTGAAAGTTTAACATCTCTTCTGTCTATTTCAGTCGAAAACAGAGTTCGGACAAATTTTCAAACTTTGTAGAAAGTCGACTTTGAAGTTTTACCATTTTTTTCAAGAGGAAAACTGAAACTAAAAGTGCTTCAGCAGCCAGACCGATGACGACAGGAACTTGAAATTTGACAGGTATTGATTACACGTGGATGTGCAAGCACAGTGCAAATTGCAACTCTCTATCTCCAATAGTTTTCGAGATATGGGCTTTCAAAGATTTGGTTCTGCTTCAACCAGAAATTGAAAAAAGGTACCCCCAAACTAAAATGGCCATAACTGGGTCAATTGTGATCCTAGAGCTATAATTTTGGTACTGGGTGAAAATTTAGCATCTCTGCTATCTTTTTCATGCAGAAAAAAAAATTTAATATTTTTCAACATTTCGAGAAAAATGCGTTTGAAAATTGTACCCAATTTTCCAGAAGGCAAATTGCTCAAATTTCAGCTTTAGAGAGTTGCCAACACTAAAAAATTCGTAGCGCCCAAACTATTAACGACAGGAACTTGAAATTTGACACAGAATGACTTCATATCAATGTGCAAACGCAGTGCAAATTGCAACTCTCCAGCTCCCATAGTGTCTGAGAAACAGCCTGTCAAAGATTTGCTATTTTATTGAAAAAGTGAAAAAGTGACCCCAAAACTAAAATGGCCATAAACTGGCCAATTTTGATGCTAGAGCTTTGATTTTTGTACTGGGTGAAAGTTTAACATCTCTTCTGTCTATTTCAGTCGAAAACAGAGTTCGGACAAATTTTCAAACTTTGTAGAAAGTCGACTTTGAAGTTTTACCATTTTTTTCAAGAGGAAAACTGAAACTAAAAGTGCTCCAGCAGCCAGACCGATGACGACAGGAACTTGCAATTTGACAGGTATTGACTACACATGGATGTGCAAGCACAGTGCAAATTGCAACTCTCTATCTCCAATAGTTGTCGAGATATGGGCTTTCAAAGATTTGGTTCTGCTTCAACCAGAAATTGAAAAAAGGTACCCCCAAACTAAAATGGCCATAACTGGGTCAATTGTGATCCTAGAGCTATAATTTTGGTACTGGGTGAAAATTTAGCATCTCTGCTATCTTTTTCATGCAGAAAAAAAATTTCATATTTTTCAACATTTCGAGAAAAATGCGTTTGAAAATTGTACCCAATTTTCCAGAAGGCAAATTGCTCAAATTTCAGCTTTAGAGAGTTGCCAACACTAAAAAATTCGTAGCGCCCAAACTATTAACGACAGGAACTTGAAATTTGACACAGAATGACTTCATATCAATGTGCAAACGCAGTGCAAATTGCAACTCTCCAGCTCCCATTGTTTCTGAGAAACAGCCTGTCAAAGATTTGCTATTTTATTGAAAAAGTGAAAAAGTGACCCCAAAACTAAAATGGCCATAAACTGGCCAATTTTGATGCTAGAGCTTTGATTTTTGTACTGGGTGAAAGTTTAACATCTCTTCTGTCTATTTCAGTCGAAAACAGAGTTCGGACAAATTTTCAAACTTTGTAGAAAGTCGACTTTGAAGTTTTACCATTTTTTTCAAGAGGAAAACTGAAACTAAAAGTGCTTCAGCAGCCAGACCGATGACGACAGGAACTTGAAATTTGACAGGTATTGATTACACGTGGATGTGCAAGCACAGTGCAAATTGCAACTCTCTATCTCCAATAGTTTTCGAGATATGGGCTTTCAAAGATTTGGTTCTGCTTCAACCAGAAATTGAAAAAAGGTACCCCCCAAACTAAAATGGCCATAACTGGGTCAATTGTGATCCTAGAGCTATAATTTTGGTACTGGGTGAAAATTTAGCATCTCTGCTATCTTTTTCATGCAGAAAAAAAAATTTAATATTTTTCAACATTTCGAGAAAAATGCGTTTGAAAATTGTACCCAATTTTCCAGAAGGCAAATTGCTCAAATTTCAGCTTTAGAGAGTTGCCAACACTAAAAAATTCGTAGCGCCCAAACTATTAACGACAGGAACTTGAAATTTGACACAGAATGACTTCATATCAATGTGCAAACGCAGTGCAAATTGCAACTCTCCAGCTCCCATAGTGTCTGAGAAACAGCCTGTCAAAGATTTGCTATTTTATTGAAAAAGTGAAAAAGTGACCCCAAAACTAAAATGGCCATAAACTGGCCAATTTTGATGCTAGAGCTTTGATTTTTGTACTGGGTGAAAGTTTAACATCTCTTCTGTCTATTTCAGTCGAAAACAGAGTTCGGACAAATTTTCAAACTTTGTAGAAAGTCGACTTTGAAGTTTTACCATTTTTTTCAAGAGGAAAACTGAAACTAAAAGTGCTCCAGCAGCCAGACCGATGACGACAGGAACTTGCAATTTGACAGGTATTGACTACACATGGATGTGCAAGCACAGTGCAAATTGCAACTCTCTATCTCCAATAGTTGTCGAGATATGGGCTTTCAAAGATTTGGTTCTGCTTCAACCAGAAATTGAAAAAAGGTACCCCCAAACTAAAATGGCCATAACTGGGTCAATTGTGATCCTAGAGCTATAATTTTGGTACTGGGTGAAAATTTAGCATCTCTGCTATCTTTTTCATGCAGAAAAAAAATTTCATATTTTTCAACATTTCGAGAAAAATGCGTTTGAAAATTGTACCCAATTTTCCAGAAGGCAAATTGCTCAAATTTCAGCTTTAGAGAGTTGCCAACACTAAAAAATTCGTAGCGCCCAAACTATTAACGACAGGAACTTGAAATTTGACACAGAATGACTTCATATCAATGTGCAAACGCAGTGCAAATTGCAACTCTCCAGCTCCCATTGTTTCTGAGAAACAGCCTGTCAAAGATTTGCTATTTTATTGAAAAAGTGAAAAAGTGACCCCAAAACTAAAATGGCCATAAACTGGCCAATGTTGATGCTAGAGCTTTGATTTTTGTACTGTGTGAAAGTTTAACATCTCTTCTGTCTATTTCAGTCGAAAACAGAGTTCGGACAAATTTTCAAACTTTGGAGAAAATCGACTTTGAAGTTTTACCATTTTTTTCAAGAGGAAAATTGAAACTAAAAGTGCTCCAGCAGCCAGACCGATGACGACAGGAACTTGAAATTTGACAGGTATTGACTACACATGGATGTGCAAGCACAATGCAAATTGCAACTCTCTATCTCCAATAGTTTTCGAGATATGGGCTTTCAAAGATTTGGTTCTGCTTCAACCAGAGATTGAAAAAAGGTACCCCCAAACTAAAATGGCCATAACTGGGTCAATTGTGATCCTAGAGCTATAATTTTGGTACTGGGTGAAAATTTAGCATCTCTGCTATCTTTTTCATGCAGAAAAAAAAAATTTCATATTTTTCAACATTTCGAGAAAAATGCGTTTAAAAATTGTACCCAATTTTCCAGAAGGCAAATTGCTCAAATTTCAGCTTTAGAGAGTTGCCAACACTAAAAAATTCGTAGCGCCCAAACTATTAACGACAGGAACTTGAAATTTGACACAGAATGACTTCATATCAATGTGCAAACGCAGTGCAAATTGCAACTCTCCAGCTCCCATAGTGTCTGAGAAACAGCCTGTCAAAGATTTGCTATTTTATTGAAAAAGTGAAAAAGTGACCCCAAAACTAAAATGGCCATAAACTGGCCAATTTTGATGCTAGAGCTTTGATTTTTGTACTGGGTGAAAGTTTAACATCTCTTCTGTCTATTTCAGTCGAAAACAGAGTTCGGACAAATTTTCAAACTTTGTAGAAAGTCGACTTTGAAGTTTTACCATTTTTTTCAAGAGGAAAACTGAAACTAAAAGTGCTCCAGCAGCCAGACCGATGACGACAGGAACTTGAAATTTGACAGGTATTGACTACACATGGATGTGCAAGCACAATGCAAATTGCAACTCTCTATCTTCAATAGTTTTCGAGATATGGGCTTTCAAAGATTTGGTTCTGCTTCAACCAGAAATTGAAAAAAGGTACCCCCAACCTAAAAATGGCCATAACTGGGTCAATTTTGATCCTAGAGCTATAATTTTGGTACTGGGTGAAAATTTAGCATCTCTGCTATCTTTTTCATGCAGAAAAAAAAATTTCATATTTTTCAACATTTCGAGAAAAATGCGTTTGAAAATTGTACCCAATTTTCCAGAAGGCAAATTGCTCAAATTTCAGCTTTAGAGAGTTGCCAACACTAAAAAATTCGTAGCGCCCAAACTATTAACGACAGGAACTTGAAATTTGACACAGAATGACTTCATATCAATGTGCAAACGCAGTGCAAATTGCAACTCTCCAGCTCCCATAGTGTCTGAGAAACAGCCTGTCAAAGATTTGCTATTTTATTGAAAAAGTGAAAAAGTGACCCCAAAACTAAAATGGCCATAAACTGGCCAATTTTGATGCTAGAGCTTTGATTTTTGTACTGGGTGAAAGTTTAACATCTCTTCTGTCTATTTCAGTCGAAAACAGAGTTCGGACAAATTTTCAAACTTTGTAGAAAGTCGACTTTGAAGTTTTACCATTTTTTTCAAGAGGAAAACTGAAACTAAAAGTGCTCCAGCAGCCAGACCGATGACGACAGGAACTTGCAATTTGACAGGTATTGACTACACATGGATGTGCAAGCACAGTGCAAATTGCAACTCTCTATCTCCAATAGTTGTCGAGATATGGGCTTTCAAAGATTTGGTTCTGCTTCAACCAGAAATTGAAAAAAGGTACCCCCAAACTAAAATGGCCATAACTGGGTCAATTGTGATCCTAGAGCTATAATTTTGGTACTGGGTGAAAATTTAGCATCTCTGCTATCTTTTTCATGCAGAAAAAAAATTTTCATATTTTTCAACATTTCGAGAAAAATGCGTTTGAAAATTGTACCCAATTTTCCAGAAGGCAAATTGCTCAAATTTCAGCTTTAGAGAGTTGCCAACACTAAAAAATTCGTAGCGCCCAAACTATTAACGACAGGAACTTGAAATTTGACACAGAATGACTTCATATCAATGTGCAAACGCAGTGCAAATTGCAACTCTCCAGCTCCCATAGTTTCTGAGAAACAGCCTGTCAAAGATTTGCTATTTTATTGAAAAAGTGAAAAAGTGACCCCAAAACTAAAATGGCCATAAACTGGCCAATTTTGATGCTAGAGCTTTGATTTTTGTACTGGGTGAAAGTTTAACATCTCTTCTGTCTATTTCAGTCGAAAACAGAGTTCGGACAAATTTTCAAACTTTGTAGAAAGTCGACTTTGAAGTTTTACCATTTTTTTCAAGAGGAAAACTGAAACTAAAAGTGCTCCAGCAGCCAGACCGATGACGACAGGAACTTGCAATTTGACAGGTATTGACTACACATGGATGTGCAAGCACAGTGCAAATTGCAACTCTCTATCTCCAATAGTTGTCGAGATATGGGCTTTCAAAGATTTGGTTCTGCTTCAACCAGAAATTGAAAAAAGGTACCCCCAAACTAAAATGGCCATAACTGGGTCAATTGTGATCCTAGAGCTATAATTTTGGTACTGGGTGAAAATTTAGCATCTCTGCTATCTTTTTCATGCAGAAAAAAAATTTTCATATTTTTCAACATTTCGAGAAAAATGCGTTTGAAAATTGTACCCAATTTTCCAGAAGGCAAATTGCTCAAATTTCAGCTTTAGAGAGTTGCCAACACTAAAAAATTCGTAGCGCCCAAACTATTAACGACAGGAACTTGAAATTTGACACAGAATGACTTCATATCAATGTGCAAACGCAGTGCAAATTGCAACTCTCCAGCTCCCATAGTTTCTGAGAAACAGCCTGTCAAAGATTTGCTATTTTATTGAAAAAGTGAAAAAGTGACCCCAAAACTAAAATGGCCATAAACTGGCCAATGTTGATGCTAGAGCTTTGATTTTTGTACTGTGTGAAAGTTTAACATCTCTTCTGTCTATTTCAGTCGAAAACAGAGTTCGGACAAATTTTCAAACTTTGGAGAAAATCGACTTTGAAGTTTTACCATTTTTTTCAAGAGGAAAACTGAAACTAAAAGTGCTCCAGCAGCCAGACCGATGACGACAGGAACTTGAAATTTGACAGGTATTGACTACACATGGATGTGCAAGCACAATGCAAATTGCAACTCTCTATCTCCAATAGTTTTCGAGATATGGGCTTTCAAAGATTTGGTTCTGCTTCAACCAGAGATTGAAAAAAGGTACCCCCAAACTAAAATGGCCATAACTGGGTCAATTGTGATCCTAGAGCTATAATTTTGGTACTGGGTGAAAATTTAGCATCTCTGCTATCTTTTTCATGCAGAAAAAAAAAATTTCATATTTTTCAACATTTCGAGAAAAATGCGTTTGAAAATTGTACCCAATTTTCCAGAAGGCAAATTGCTCAAATTTCAGCTTTAGAGAGTTGCCAACACTAAAAAATTCGTAGCGCCCAAACTATTAACGACAGGAACTTGAAATTTGACACAGAATGACTTCATATCAATGTGCAAACGCTTTGATTTTTGTACTGGGTGAAAGTTTAACATCTCTTCTGTCTATTTCAGTCGAAAACAGAGTTCGGACAAATTTTCAAACTTTGGAGAAAATCGACTTTGAAGTTTTACCATTTTTTTCAAGAGGAAAACTGAAACTAAAAGTGCTCCAGCAGCCAGACCGATGACGACAGGAACTTGAAATTTGACAGGTATTGACTACACATGGATGTGCAAGCACAGTGCAAATTGCAACTCTCTATCTCCAATAGTTTTCGAGATATGGGCTTTCAAAGATTTGGTTCTGCTTCAACCAGAAATTGAAAAAAGGTACCCCCAAACTAAAATGGCCATAACTGGGTCAATTTTGATCCTAGAGCTATAATTTTGATACTGGGTGAAAATTTAGCATCTCTGCTATCTTTTTCATGCAGAAAAAAAAATTTAATATTTTTCAACATTTCGAGAAAAATGCGTTTGAAAATTGTACCCAATTTTCCAGAAGGCAAATTGCTCAAATTTCAGCTTTAGAGAGTTGCCAACACTAAAAAATTCGTAGCGCCCAAACTATTAACGACAGGAACTTGAAATTTGACACAGAATGACTTCATATCAATGTGCAAACGCAGTGCAAATTGCAACTCTCCAGCTCCCATAGTGTCTGAGAAACAGCCTGTCAAAGATTTGCTATTTTATTGAAAAAGTGAAAAAGTGACCCCAAAACTAAAATGGCCATAAACTGGCCAATTTTGATGCTAGAGCTTTGATTTTTGTACTGGGTGAAAGTTTAACATCTCTTCTGTCTATTTCAGTCGAAAACAGAGTTCGGACAAATTTTCAAACTTTGTAGAAAGTCGACTTTGAAGTTTTACCATTTTTTTCAAGAGGAAAACTGAAACTAAAAGTGCTCCAGCAGCCAGACCGATGACGACAGGAACTTGCAATTTGACAGGTATTGACTACACATGGATGTGCAAGCACAGTGCAAATTGCAACTCTCTATCTCCAATAGTTGTCGAGATATGGGCTTTCAAAGATTTGGTTCTGCTTCAACCAGAAATTGAAAAAAGGTACCCCCAAACTAAAATGGCCATAACTGGGTCAATTGTGATCCTAGAGCTATAATTTTGGTACTGGGTGAAAATTTAGCATCTCTGCTATCTTTTTCATGCAGAAAAAAAATTTTCATATTTTTCAACATTTCGAGAAAAATGCGTTTGAAAATTGTACCCAATTTTCCAGAAGGCAAATTGCTCAAATTTCAGCTTTAGAGAGTTGCCAACACTAAAAAATTCGTAGCGCCCAAACTATTAACGACAGGAACTTGAAATTTGACACAGAATGACTTCATATCAATGTGCAAACGCAGTGCAAATTGCAACTCTCCAGCTCCCATAGTTTCTGAGAAACAGCCTGTCAAAGATTTGCTATTTTATTGAAAAAGTGAAAAAGTGACCCCAAAACTAAAATGGCCATAAACTGGCCAATGTTGATGCTAGAGCTTTGATTTTTGTACTGTGTGAAAGTTTAACATCTCTTCTGTCTATTTCAGTCGAAAACAGAGTTCGGACAAATTTTCAAACTTTGGAGAAAATCGACTTTGAAGTTTTACCATTTTTTTCAAGAGGAAAACTGAAACTAAAAGTGCTCCAGCAGCCAGACCGATGACGACAGGAACTTGAAATTTGACAGGTATTGACTACACATGGATGTGCAAGCACAATGCAAATTGCAACTCTCTATCTCCAATAGTTTTCGAGATATGGGCTTTCAAAGATTTGGTTCTGCTTCAACCAGAGATTGAAAAAAGGTACCCCCAAACTAAAATGGCCATAACTGGGTCAATTGTGATCCTAGAGCTATAATTTTGGTACTGGGTGAAAATTTAGCATCTCTGCTATCTTTTTCATGCAGAAAAAAAAAATTTCATATTTTTCAACATTTCGAGAAAAATGCGTTTGAAAATTGTACCCAATTTTCCAGAAGGCAAATTGCTCAAATTTCAGCTTTAGAGAGTTGCCAACACTAAAAAATTCGTAGCGCCCAAACTATTAACGACAGGAACTTGAAATTTGACACAGAATGACTTCATATCAATGTGCAAACGCAGTGCAAATTGCAACTCTCCAGCTCCCATAGTGTCTGAGAAACAGCCTGTCAAAGATTTGCTATTTTATTGAAAAAGTGAAAAAGTGACCCCAAAACTAAAATGGCCATAAACTGGCCAATTTTGATGCTAGAGCTTTGATTTTTGTACTGGGTGAAAGTTTAACATCTCTTCTGTCTATTTCAGTCGAAAACAGAGTTCGGACAAATTTTCAAACTTTGTAGAAAGTCGACTTTGAAGTTTTACCATTTTTTTCAAGAGGAAAACTGAAACTAAAAGTGCTCCAGCAGCCAGACCGATGACGACAGGAACTTGAAATTTGACAGGTATTGATTACACGTGGATGTGCAAGCACAGTGCAAATTGCAACTCTCTATCTCCAATAGTTTTCGAGATATGGGCTTTCAAAGATTTGGTTCTGCTTCAACCAGAAATTGAAAAAAGGTACCCCCAAACTAAAATGGCCATAACTGGGTCAATTGTGATCCTAGAGCTATAATTTTGGTACTGGGTGAAAATTTAGCATCTCTGCTATCTTTTTCATGCAGAAAAAAAAATTTCATATTTTTCAACATTTCGAGAAAAATGCGTTTGAAAATTGTACCCAATTTTCCAGAAGGCAAATTGCTCAAATTTCAGCTTTAGAGAGTTGCCAACACTAAAAAATTCGTAGCGCCCAAACTATTAACGACAGGAACTTGAAATTTGACACAGAATGACTTCATATCAATGTGCAAACGCAGTGCAAATTGCAACTCTCTATCTCCAATAGTTTTCGAGATATGGGCTTTCAAAGATTTGGTTCTGCTTCAACCAGAAATTGAAAAAAGGTACCCCCAAACTAAAATGGCCATAACTGGGTCAATTGTGATCCTAGAGCTATAATTTTGGTACTGGGTGAAAATTTAGCATCTCTGCTATCTTTTTCATGCAGAAAAAAAAATTTCATATTTTTCAACATTTCGAGAAAAATGCGTTTGAAAATTGTACCCAATTTTCCAGAAGGCAAATTGCTCAAATTTCAGCTTTAGAGAGTTGCCAACACTAAAAAATTCGTAGCGCCCAAACTATTAACGACAGGAACTTGAAATTTGACACAGAATGACTTCATATCAATGTGCAAACGCAGTGCAAATTGCAACTCTCCAGCTCCCATAGTTTCTGAGAAAGAGCCTGTCAAAGATTTGCTATTTTATTGAAAAAGTGAAAAAGTGACCCCAAAACTAAAATGGCCATAAACTGGCCAATTTTGATGCTAGAGCTTTGATTTTTGTACTGGGTGAAAGTTTAACATCTCTTCTGTCTATTTCAGTCGAAAACAGAGTTCGGACAAATTTTCAAACTTTGGAGAAAATCGACTTTGAAGTTTTACCATTTTTTTCAAGAGGAAAACTGAAACTAAAAGTGCTCCAGCAGCCAGACCGATGACGACAGGAACTTGCAATTTGACAGGTATTGATTACACGTGGATGTGCAAGCACAGTGCAAATTGCAACTCTCTATCTCCAATAGTTTTCGAGATATGGGCTTTCAAAGATTTGGTTCTGCTTCAACCAGAAATTGAAAAAAGGTACCCCCAAACTAAAAATGGCCATAACTGGGTCAATTTTGATCCTAGAGCTATAATTTTGGTACTGGGTGAAAATTTAGCATCTCTGCTATCTTTTTCATGCAGAAAAAAAAATTTCATATTTTTCAACATTTCGAGAAAAATGCGTTTGAAAATTGTACCCAATTTTCCAGAAGGCAAATTGCTCAAATTTCAGCTTTAGAGAGTTGCCAACACTAAAAAATTCGTAGAGCCCAAACTATTAACGACAGGAACTTGAAATTTGACACAGAATGACTTCATATCAATGTGCAAACGCAGTGCAAATTGCAACTCTCTATCTCCAATAGTTTTCGAGATATGGGCTTTCAAAGATTTGGTTCTGCTTCAACCAGAAATTGAAAAAAGGTACCCCCAAACTAAAAATGGCCATAACTGGGTCAATTTTGATCCTAGAGCTATAATTTTGGTACTGGGTGAAAATTTAGCATCTCTGCTATCTTTTTCATGCAGAAAAAAAATTTCATATTTTTCAACATTTCGAGAAAAATGCGTTTGAAAATTGTACCCAATTTTCCAGAAGGCAAATTGCTCAAATTTCAGCTTTAGAGAGTTGCCAACACTAAAAAATTCGCAGAGCCCAAACTATTAACGACAGGAACTTGAAATTTGACACAGAATGACTTCATATCAATGTGCAAACGCAGTGCAAATTGCAACTCTCTATCTCCAATAGTTTTCGAGATATGGGCTTTCAAAGATTTGGTTCTGCTTCAACCAGAAATTGAAAAAAGGTACCCCCAAACTAAAATGGCCATAACTGGGTCAATTTTGATCCTAGAGCTATAATTTTGGTACTGGGTGAAAATTTAGCATCTCTGCTATCTTTTTCAAAAAAAATTTCATATTTTTCAAAATTTCGAGAAAAATTCGTTTGAAAATTGTACCCAATTTTCCAGAAGGCAAATTGCTCAAATTTCAGCTTTAGAGAGTTGCCAACACTAAAAAATTCGCAGAGCCCAAACTATTAACGACAGGAACTTGAAATTTGACACAGAATGACTTCATATCAATGTGCAAACGCAGTGCAAATTGCAACTCTCCAGCTCCCATAGTTTCTGAGAAACAGCCTGTCAAAGATTTGCTATTTTATTGAAAAAGTGAAAAAGTGACCCCAAAACTAAAATGGCCATAAACTGGCCAATTTTGATGCTAGAGCTTTGATTTTTGTACTGGGTGAAAGTTTAACATCTCTTCTGTCTATTTCAGTCGAAAACAGAGTTCGGACAAATTTTCAAACTTTGGAGAAAATCGACTTTGAAGTTTTACCATTTTTTTCAAGAGGAAAACTGAAACTAAAAGTGCTCCAGCAGCCAGACCGATGACGACAGGAACTTGAAATTTGACAGGTATTGATTACACGTGGATGTGCAAGCACAGTGCAAATTGCAACTCTCTATCTCCAATAGTTTTCGAGATATGGGCTTTCAAAGATTTGGTTCTGCTTCAACCAGAAATTGAAAAAAGGTACCCCCAAACTAAAAATGGCCATAACTGGGTCAATTTTGATCCTAGAGCTATAATTTTGGTACTGGGTGAAAATTTAGCATCTCTGCTATCTTTTTCATGCAGAAAAAAAAAATTCATATTTTCAACATTTCGAGAAAAATGCGTTTGAAAATTGTACCCAATTTTCCAGAAGGCAAATTGCTCAAATTTCAGCTTTAGAGAGTTGCCAACACTAAAAAATTCGTAGAGCCCAAACTATTAACGACAGGAATTTGACATTTGACACAGAATGACTTCATATCAATGTGCAAACGCAGTGCAAATTGCAACTCTCCAGCTCCCATAGTTTCTGAGAAACAGCCTGTCAAAGATTTGCTATTTTATTGAAAAAGTGAAAAAGTGACCCCAAAACTAAAATGGCCATAAACTGGCCAATTTTGATGCTAGAGCTTTGATTTTTGTACTGGGTGAAAGTTTAACATCTCTTCTGTCTATTTCAGTCGAAAACAGAGTTCGGACAAATTTTCAAACTTTGGAGAAAATCGACTTTGAAGTTTTACCATTTTTTTCAAGAGGAAAACTGAAACTAAAAGTGCTCCAGCAGCCAGACCGATGACGACAGGAACTTGAAATTTGACAGGTATTGACTACACATGGATGTGCAAGCACAGTGCAAATTGCAACTCTCTATCTTCAATAGTTTTCGAGATATGGGCTTTCAAAGATTTGGTTCTGCTTCAACCAGAAATTGAAAAAAGGTACCCCCAACCTAAAAATGGCCATAACTGGGTCAATTTTGATCCTAGAGCTATAATTTTGGTACTGGGTGAAAATTTAGCATCTCTGCTATCTTTTTCATGCAGAAAAAAAAATTTCATATTTTTCAACATTTCGAGAAAAATGCGTTTGAAAATTGTACCCAATTTTCCAGAAGGCAAATTGCTCAAATTTCAGCTTTAGAGAGTTGCCAACACTAAAAAATTCGTAGCGCCCAAACTATTAACGACAGGAACTTGAAATTTGACACAGAATGTCTTCATATCAATGTGCAAACGCAGTGCAAATTGCAACTCTCCAGCTCCCATAGTTTCTGAGAAACAGCCTGTCAAAGATTTGCTATTTTATTGAAAAAGTGAAAAAGTGACCCCAAAACTAAAATGGCCATTAACTGGCCAATTTTGATGCTAGAGCTTTGATTTTTGTACTGGGTGAAAGTTTAACATCTCTTCTGTCTATTTCAGTCGAAAACAGAGTTCGGACAAATTTTCAAACTTTGGAGAAAATCGACTTTGAAGTTTTACCATTTTTTTCAAGAGGAAAACTGAAACTAAAAGTGCTCCAGCAGCCAGACCGATGACGACAGGAACTTGAAATTTGACAGGTATTGACTACACATGGATGTGCAAGCACAGTGCAAATTGCAACTCTCTATCTTCAATAGTTTTCGAGATATGGGCTTTCAAAGATTTGGTTCTGCTTCAACCAGAAATTGAAAAAAGGTACCCCCAACCTAAAAATGGCCATAACTGGGTCAATTTTGATCCTAGAGCTATAATTTTGGTACTGGGTGAAAATTTAGCATCTCTGCTATCTTTTTCATGCAGAAAAAAAAATTTCATATTTTTCAACATTTCGAGAAAAATGCGTTTGAAAATTGAACCCAATTTTCCAGAAGGCAAATTGCTCAAATTTCAGCTTTAGAGAGTTGCCAACACTAAAAAATTCGTAGCGCCCAAACTATTAACGACAGGAACTTGAAATTTGACACAGAATGACTTCATATCAATGTGCAAACGCAGTGCAAATTGCAACTCTCTATCTCCAATAGTTTTCGAGAAATGGGCTTTCAAAGATTTGGTTCTGCTTCAACCAGAAATTGAAAAAAGGTACCCCCAAACTAAAATGGCCATAACTGGGTCAATTGTGATCCTAGAGCTATAATTTTGGTACTGGGTGAAAATTTAGCATCTCTGCTATCTTTTTCATGCAGAAAAAAAAATTTCATATTTTTCAACATTTCGAGAAAAATGCGTTTGAAAATTGTACCCAATTTTCCACAAGGCAAATTGCTCAAATTTCAGCTTTAGAGAGTTGCCAACACTAAAAAATTCGTAGCGCCCAAACTATTAACGACAGGAACTTGAAATTTGACACAGAATGACTTCATATCAATGTGCAAACGCAGTGCAAATTGCAACTCTCCAGCTCCCATAGTTTCTGAGAAACAGCCTGTCAAAGATTTGCTATTTTATTGAAAAAGTGAAAAAGTGACCCCAAAACTAAAATGGCCATAAACTGGCCAATTTTGATGCTAGAGCTTTGATTTTTGTACTGGGTGAAAGTTTAACATCTCTTCTGTCTATTTCAGTCGAAAACAGAGTTCGGACAAATTTTCAAACTTTGGAGAAAATCGACTTTGAAGTTTTACCATTTTTTTCAAGAGGAAAACTGAAACTAAAAGTGCTCCAGCAGCCAGACCGATGACGACAGGAACTTGAAATTTGACAGGTATTGATTACACGTGGATGTGCAAGCACAGTGCAAATTGCAACTCTCTATCTCCAATAGTTTTCGAGATATGGGCTTTCAAAGATTTGGTTCTGCTTCAACCAGAAATTGAAAAAAGGTACCCCAAACTAAAAATGGCCATAACTGGGTCAATTTTGATCCTAGAGCTATAATTTTGGTACTGGGTGAAAATTTAGCATCTCTGCTATCTTTTTCATGCAGAAAAAAAAATTTCATATTTTTCAACATTTCGAGAAAAATGCGTTTGAAAATTGTACCCAATTTTCCAGAAGGCAAATTGCTCAAATTTCAGCTTTAGAGAGTTGCCAACACTAAAAAATTCGTAGAGCCCAAACTATTAACGACAGGAACTTGAAATTTGACACAGAATGACTTCATATCAATGTGCAAACGCAGTGCAAATTGCAACTCTCTATCTCCAATAGTTTTCGAGATATGGGCTTTCAAAGATTTGGTTCTGCTTCAACCAGAAATTGAAAAAAGGTACCCCCAAACTAAAAATGGCCATAACTGGGTCAATTTTGATCCTAGAGCTATAATTTTGGTACTGGGTGAAAATTTAGCATCTCTGCTATCTTTTTCATGCAGAAAAAAATTTTCATATTTTTCAACATTTCAAGAAAAATGCGTTTGAAAATTGTACCCAATTTTCCAGAAGGCAAATTGCTCAAATTTCAGCTTTAGAGAGTTGCCAACACTAAAAAATTCGTAGCGCCCAAACTATTAATGACAGGAACTTGAAATTTGACACAGAATGACTTCATATCAATGTGCAAACGCAGTGCAAATTGCAACTCTCCAGCTCCCATAGTTTCTGAGAAACAGCCTGTCAAAGATTTGCTATTTTATTGAAAAAGTGAAAAAGTGACCCCAAAACTAAAATGGCCATAAACTGGCCAATTTTGATGCTAGAGCTTTGATTTTTGTACTGGGTGAAAGTTTAACATCTCTTCTGTCTATTTCAGTCGAAAACAGAGTTCGGACAAATTTTCAAACTTTGGAGAAAATCGACTTTGAAGTTTTACCATTTTTTTCAAGAGGAAAACTGAAACTAAAAGTGCTCCAGCAGCCAGACCGATGACGACAGGAACTTGAAATTTGACAGGTATTGATTACACGTGGATGTGCAAGCACAGTGCAAATTGCAACTCTCTATCTCCAATAGTTTTCGAGATATGGGCTTTCAAAGATTTGGTTCTGCTTCAACCAGAAATTGAAAAAAGGTACCCCCAAACTAAAAATGGCCATAACTGGGTCAATTTTGATCCTAGAGCTATAATTTTGGTACTGGGTGAAAATTTAGCATCTCTGCTATCTTTTTCATGCAGAAAAAAAAATTTCATATTTTTCAACATTTCGAGAAAAATGCGTTTGAAAATTGTACCCAATTTTCCAGAAGGCAAATTGCTCAAATTTCAGCTTTAGAGAGTTGCCAACACTAAAAAATTCGTAAAGCCCAAACTATTAACGACAGGAACTTGAAATTTGACACAGAATGACTTCATATCAATGTGCAAACGCAGTGCAAATTGCAACTCTCTATCTCCAATAGTTTTCGAGATATGGGCTTTCAAAGATTTGGTTCTGCTTCAACCAGAAATTGAAAAAAGGTACCCCCAAACTAAAAATGGCCATAACTGGGTCAATTATGATCCTAGAGCTATAATTTTGGTACTGGGTGAAAATTTAGCATCTCTGCTATCTTTTTCATGCAGAGAAAAATTTTCATATTTTTCAACATTTCAAGAAAAATGCGTTTGAAAATTGTACCCAATTTTCCACAAGGCAAATTGCTCAAATTTCAGCTTTAGAGAGTTGCCAACACTAAAAAATTCGTAGCGCCCAAACTATTAACGACAGGAACTTGAAATTTGACACAGAATGACTTCATATCAATGTGCAAACGCAGTGCAAATTGCAACTCTCCAGCTCCCATAGTTTCTGAGAAACAGCCTGTCAAAGATTTGCTATTTTATTGAAAAAGTGAAAAAGTGACCCCAAAACTAAAATGGCCATAAACTGGCCAATTTTGATGCTAGAGCTTTGATTTTTGTACTGGGTGAAAGTTTAACATCTCTTCTGTCTATTTCAGTCGAAAACAGAGTTCGGACAAATTTTCAAACTTTGGAGAAAATCGACTTTGAAGTTTTACCATTTTTTTCAAGAGGAAAACTGAAACTAAAAGTGCTCCAGCAGCCAGACCGATGACGACAGGAACTTGAAATTTGACAGGTATTGATTACACGTGGATGTGCAAGCACAGTGCAAATTGCAACTCTCTATCTCCAATAGTTTTCGAGATATGGGCTTTCAAAGATTTGGTTCTGCTTCAACCAGAAATTGAAAAAAGGTACCCCAAACTAAAAATGGCCATAACTGGGTCAATTTTGATCCTAGAGCTATAATTTTGGTACTGGGTGAAAATTTAGCATCTCTGCTATCTTTTTCATGCAGAAAAAAAAATTTCATATTTTTCAACATTTCGAGAAAAATGCGTTTGAAAATTGTACCCAATTTTCCAGAAGGCAAATTGCTCAAATTTCAGCTTTAGAGAGTTGCCAACACTAAAAAATTCGTAGAGCCCAAACTATTAACGACAGGAACTTGAAATTTGACACAGAATGACTTCATATCAATGTGCAAACGCAGTGCAAATTGCAACTCTCTATCTCCAATAGTTTTCGAGATATGGGCTTTCAAAGATTTGGTTCTGCTTCAACCAGAAATTGAAAAAAGGTACCCCCAAACTAAAAATGGCCATAACTGGGTCAATTGTGATCCTAGAGCTATAATTTTGGTACTGGGTGAAAATTTAGCATCTCTGCTATCTTTTTCATGCAGAAAAAAATTTTCATATTTTTCAACATTTCAAGAAAAATGCGTTTGAAAATTGTACCCAATTTTCCAGAAGGCAAATTGCTCAAATTTCAGCTTTAGAGAGTTGCCAACACTAAAAAATTCGTAGCGCCCAAACTCTTAACGACAGGAACTTGAAATTTGACACAGAATGACTTCATATCAATGTGCAAACGCAGTGCAAATTGCAACTCTCCAGCTCCCATAGTTTCTGAGAAACAGCCTGTCAAAGATTTGCTATTTTATTGAAAAAGTGAAAAAGTGACCCCAAAACTAAAATGGCCATAAACTGGCCAATTTTGATGCTAGAGCTTTGATTTTTGTACTGGGTGAAAGTTTAACATCTCTTCTGTCTATTTCAGTCGAAAACAGAGTTCGGACAAATTTTCAAACTTTGGAGAAAATCGACTTTGAAGTTTAACCATTTTTTTCAAGAGGAAAACTGAAACTAAAAGTGCTCCAGCAGCCAGACCGATGACGACAGGAACTTGAAATTTGACAGGTATTGACTACACATGGATGTGCAAGCACAGTGCAAATTGCAACTCTCTATCTCCAATAGTTTTCGAGATATAGGCTTTCAAAGATTTGGTTCTGCTTCAACCAGAAATTGAAAAAAGGTACCCCCAAACTAAAATGGCCATAACTGGGTCAATTTTGATCCTAGAGCTATAATTTTGGTACTGGGTGAAAATTTAGCATCTCTGCTATCTTTTTCATGCAGAAAAAAAAATTCATATTTTACAACATTTCGAGAAAAATGCGTTTGAAAATTGTACCCAATTTTCCAGAAGGCAAATTGCTCAAATTTCAGCTTTAGAGAGTTGCCAACACAAATCTAAAAAATTCGTAGAGCCCAAACTATTAACGACAGGAACTTGAAATTTGACACAGAATGACTTCATATCAATGTGCAAACGCAGTGCAAATTGCAACTCTCTATCTCCAATAGTTTTCGAGATATGGGCTTTCAAAGATTTGGTTCTGCTTCAACCAGAAATTGAAAAAAGGTACCCCCAAACCAAAATGGCCATAACTGGGTCAATTGTGATCCTAGAGCTATAATTTTGGTACTGGGTGAAAATTTAGCATCTCTGCTATCTTTTTCATGCAGAAAAAAAAATTTCATATTTTTCAACATTTCGAGAAAAATGCGTTTGAAAATTGTACCCAATTTTCCACAAGGCAAATTGCTCAAATTTCAGCTTTAGAGAGTTGCCAACACTAAAAAATTCGTAGCGCCCAAACTATTAACGACAGGAACTTGAAATTTGACACAGAATGACTTCATATCAATGTGCAAACGCAGTGCAAATTGCAACTCTCCAGCTCCCATAGTTTCTGAGAAACAGCCTGTCAAAGATTTGCTATTTTATTGAAAAAGTGAAAAAGTGACCCCAAAACTAAAATGGCCATAAACTGGCTAATTTTGATGCTAGAGCTTTGATTTTTGTACTGGGTGAAAGTTTAACATCTCTTCTGTCTATTTCAGTCGAAAACAGAGTTCGGACAAATTTTCAAACTTTGGAGAAAATCGACTTTGAAGTTTTACCATTTTTTTCAAGAGGAAAACTGAAACTAAAAGTGCTCCAGCAGCCAGACCGATGACGACAGGAACTTGAAATTTGACAGGTATTGATTACACGTGGATGTGCAAGCACAGTGCAAATTGCAACTCTCTATCTCCAATAGTTTTCGAGATATGGGCTTTCAAAGATTTGGTTCTGCTTCAACCAGAAATTGAAAAAAGGTACCCCAAACTAAAAATGGCCATAACTGGGTCAATTTTGATCCTAGAGCTATAATTTTGGTACTGGGTGAAAATTTAGCATCTCTGCTATCTTTTTCATGCAGAAAAAAAAATTTCATATTTTTCAACATTTCGAGAAAAATGCGTTTGAAAATTGTACCCAATTTTCCAGAAGGCAAATTGCTCAAATTTCAGCTTTAGAGAGTTGCCAACACTAAAAAATTCGTAGAGCCCAAACTATTAACGACAGGAACTTGAAATTTGACACAGAATGACTTCATATCAATGTGCAAACGCAGTGCAAATTGCAACTCTCTATCTCCAATAGTTTTCGAGATATGGGCTTTCAAAGATTTGGTTCTGCTTCAACCAGAAATTGAAAAAAGGTACCCCCAAACTAAAAATGGCCATAACTGGGTCAATTTTGATCCTAGAGCTATAATTTTGGTACTGGGTGAAAATTTAGCATCTCTGCTATCTTTTTCATGCAGAAAAAAATTTTCATATTTTTCAACATTTCAAGAAAAATGCGTTTGAAAATTGTACCCAATTTTCCAGAAGGCAAATTGCTCAAATTTCAGCTTTAGAGAGTTGCCAACACTAAAAAATTCGTAGCGCCCAAACTATTAACGACAGGAACTTGAAATTTGACACAGAATGACTTCATATCAATGTGCAAACGCAGTGCAAATTGCAACTCTCCAGCTCCCATAGTTTCTGAGAAACAGCCTGTCAAAGATTTGCTATTTTATTGAAAAAGTGAAAAAGTGACCCCAAAACTAAAATGGCCATAAACTGGCCAATTTTGATGCTAGAGCTTTGATTTTTGTACTGGGTGAAAGTTTAACATCTCTTCTGTCTATTTCAGTCGAAAACAGAGTTCGGACAAATTTTCAAACTTTGGAGAAAATCGACTTTGAAGTTTTACCATTTTTTTCAAGAGGAAAACTGAAACTAAAAGTGCTCCAGCAGCCAGACCGATGACGACAGGAACTTGAAATTTGACAGGTATTGATTACACGTGGATGTGCAAGCACAGTGCAAATTGCAACTCTCTATCTCCAATAGTTTTCGAGATATGGGCTTTCAAAGATTTGGTTCTGCTTCAACCAGAAATTGAAAAAAGGTACCCCCAAACTAAAAATGGCCATAACTGGGTCAATTTTGATCCTAGAGCTATAATTTTGGTACTGGGTGAAAATTTAGCATCTCTGCTATCTTTTTCATGCAGAAAAAAAAATTTCATATTTTTCAACATTTCGAGAAAAATGCGTTTGAAAATTGTACCCAATTTTCCAGAAGGCAAATTGCTCAAATTTCAGCTTTAGAGAGTTGCCAACACTAAAAAATTCGTAGAGCCCAAACTATTAACGACAGGAACTTGAAATTTGACACAGAATGACTTCATATCAATGTGCAAACGCAGTGCAAATTGCAACTCTCTATCTCCAATAGTTTTCGAGATATGGGCTTTCAAAGATTTGGTTCTGCTTCAACCAGAAATTGAAAAAAGGTACCCCCAAACTAAAAATGGCCATAACTGGGTCAATTTTGATCCTAGAGCTATAATTTTGGTACTGGGTGAAAATTTAGCATCTCTGCTATCTTTTTCATGCAGAAAAAAAAATTTCATATTTTTCAACATTTCGAGAAAAATGCGTTTGAAAATTGTACCCAATTTTCCAGAAGGCAAATTGCTCAAATTTCAGCTTTAGAGAGTTGCCAACACTAAAAAATTCGTAGCGCCCAAACTATTAACGACAGGAACTTGAAATTTGACACAGAATGACTTCATATCAATGTGCAAACGCAGTGCAAATTGCAACTCTCTATCTCCAATAGTTTTCGAGAAATGGGCTTTCAAAGATTTGGTTCTGCTTCAACCAGAAATTGAAAAAAGGTACCCCCAAACTAAAATGGCCATAACTGGGTCAATTGTGATCCTAGAGCTATAATTTTGGTACTGGGTGAAAATTTAGCATCTCTGCTATCTTTTTCATGCAGAAAAAAAAATTTCATATTTTTCAACATTTCGAGAAAAATGCGTTTGAAAATTGTACCCAATTTTCCAGAAGGCAAATTGCTCAAATTTCAGCTTTAGAGAGTTGCCAACACTAAAAAATTCGTAGCGCCCAAACTATTAACGACAGGAACTTGAAATTTGACACAGAATGACTTCATATCAATGTGCAAACGCAGTGCAAATTGCAACTCTCCAGCTCCCATAGTTTCTGAGAAACAGCCTGTCAAAGATTTGCTATTTTATTGAAAAAGTGAAAAAGTGACCCCAAAACTAAAATGGCCATAAACTGGCCAATTTTGATGCTAGAGCTTTGATTTTTGTACTGGGTGAAAGTTTAACATCTCTTCTGTCTATTTCAGTCGAAAACAGAGTTCGGACAAATTTTCAAACTTTGGAGAAAATCGACTTTGAAGTTTTACCATTTTTTTCAAGAGGAAAACTGAAACTAAAAGTGCTCCAGCAGCCAGACCGATGACGACAGGAACTTGAAATTTGACAGATATTGATTACACGTGGATGTGCAAGCACAGTGCAAATTGCAACTCTCTATCTCCAATAGTTTTCGAGATATGGGCTTTCAAAGATTTGGTTCTGCTTCAACCAGAAATTGAAAAAAGGTACCCCCAAACTAAAAATGGCCATAACTGGGTCAATTTTGATCCTAGAGCTATAATTTTGGTACTGGGTGAAAATTTAGCATCTCTGCTATCTTTTTCATGCAGAAAAAAAAATTTCATATTTTTCAACATTTCGAGAAAAATGCGTTTGAAAATTGTACCCAATTTTCCAGAAGGCAAATTGCTCAAATTTCAGCTTTAGAGAGTTGCCAACACTAAAAAATTCGTAGAGCCCAAACTATTAACGACAGGAACTTGAAATTTGACACAGAATGACTTCATATCAATGTGCAAACGCAGTGCAAATTGCAACTCTCTATCTCCAATAGTTTTCGAGATATGGGCTTTCAAAGATTTGGTTCTGCTTCAACCAGAAATTGAAAAAAGGTACCCCCAAACTAAAAATGGCCATAACTGGGTCAATTTTGATCCTAGAGCTATAATTTTGGTACTGGGTGAAAATTTAGCATCTCTGCTATCTTTTTCATGCAGAAAAAAAAATTTCATATTTTTCAACATTTCGAGAAAAATGCGTTTGAAAATTGTACCCAATTTTCCAGAAGGCAAATTGCTCAAATTTCAGCTTTAGAGAGTTGCCAACACTAAAAAATTCGTAGCGCCCAAACTATTAACGACAGGAACTTGAAATTTGACACAGAATGACTTCATATCAATGTGCAAACGCAGTGCAAATTGCAACTCTCTATCTCCAATAGTTTTCGAGAAATGGGCTTTCAAAGATTTGGTTCTGCTTCAACCAGAAATTGAAAAAAGGTACCCCCAAACTAAAATGGCCATAACTGGGTCAATTGTGATCCTAGAGCTATAATTTTGGTACTGGGTGAAAATTTAGCATCTCTGCTATCTTTTTCATGCAGAAAAAAAAATTTCATATTTTTCAACATTTCGAGAAAAATGCGTTTGAAAATTGTACCCAATTTTCCAGAAGGCAAATTGCTCAAATTTCAGCTTTAGAGAGTTGCCAACACTAAAAAATTCGTAGCGCCCAAACTATTAACGACAGGAACTTGAAATTTGACACAGAATGACTTCATATCAATGTGCAAACGCAGTGCAAATTGCAACTCTCCAGCTCCCATAGTTTCTGAGAAACAGCCTGTCAAAGATTTGCTATTTTATTGAAAAAGTGAAAAAGTGACCCCAAAACTAAAATGGCCATAAACTGGCCAATTTTGATGCTAGAGCTTTGATTTTTGTACTGGGTGAAAGTTTAACATCTCTTCTGTCTATTTCAGTCGAAAACAGAGTTCGGACAAATTTTCAAACTTTGGAGAAAATCGACTTTGAAGTTTTACCATTTTTTTCAAGAGGAAAACTGAAACTAAAAGTGCTCCAGCAGCCAGACCGATGACGACAGGAACTTGAAATTTGACATGTATTGATTACACGTGGATGTGCAAGCACAGTGCAAATTGCAACTCTCTATCTTCAATAGTTTTCGAGATATGGGCTTTCAAAGATTTGGTTCTGCTTCAACCAGAAATTGAAAAAAGGTACCCCCAACCTAAAAATGGCCATAACTGGGTCAATTTTGATCCTAGAGCTATAATTTTGGTACTGGGTGAAAATTTAGCATCTCTGCTATCTTTTTCATGCAGAAAAAAAAATTTCATATTTTTCAACATTTCGAGAAAAATGCGTTTGAAAATTGTACCCAATTTTCCAGAAGGCAAATTGCTCAAATTTCAGCTTTAGAGAGTTGCCAACACTAAAAAATTCGTAGCGCCCAAACTATTAACGACAGGAACTTGAAATTTGACACAGAATGACTTCATATCAATGTGCAAACGCAGTGCAAATTGCAACTCTCTATCTCCAATAGTTTTCGAGAAATGGGCTTTCAAAGATTTGGTTCTGCTTCAACCAGAAATTGAAAAAAGGTACCCCCAAACTAAAATGGCCATAACTGGGTCAATTGTGATCCTAGAGCTATAATTTTGGTACTGGGTGAAAATTTAGCATCTCTGCTATCTTTTTCATGCAGAAAAAAAAATTTCATATTTTTCAACATTTCGAGAAAAATGCGTTTGAAAATTGTACCCAATTTTCCAGAAGGCAAATTGCTCAAATTTCAGCTTTAGAGAGTTGCCAACACTAAAAAATTCGTAGCGCCCAAACTATTAACGACAGGAACTTGAAATTTGACACAGAATGACTTCATATCAATGTGCAAACGCAGTGCAAATTGCAACTCTCCAGCTCCCATAGTTTCTGAGAAACAGCCTGTCAAAGATTTGCTATTTTATTGAAAAAGTGAAAAAGTGACCCCAAAACTAAAATGGCCATAAACTGGCCAATTTTGATGCTAGAGCTTTGATTTTTGTACTGGGTGAAAGTTTAACATCTCTTCTGTCTATTTCAGTCGAAAACAGAGTTCGGACAAATTTTCAAACTTTGGAGAAAATCGACTTTGAAGTTTTACCATTTTTTTCAAGAGGAAAACTGAAACTAAAAGTGCTCCAGCAGCCAGACCGATGACGACAGGAACTTGAAATTTGACATGTATTGATTACACGTGGATGTGCAAGCACAGTGCAAATTGCAACTCTCTATCTTCAATAGTTTTCGAGATATGGGCTTTCAAAGATTTGGTTCTGCTTCAACCAGAAATTGAAAAAAGGTACCCCCAACCTAAAAATGGCCATAACTGGGTCAATTTTGATCCTAGAGCTATAATTTTGGTACTGGGTGAAAATTTAGCATCTCTGCTATCTTTTTCATGCAGAAAAAAAAATTTCATATTTTTCAACATTTCGAGAAAAATGCGTTTGAAAATTGTACCCAATTTTCCAGAAGGCAAATTGCTCAAATTTCAGCTTTAGAGAGTTGCCAACACTAAAAAATTCGTAGCGCCCAAACTATTAACGACAGGAACTTGAAATTTGACACAGAATGACTTCATATCAATGTGCAAACGCAGTGCAAATTGCAACTCTCTATCTCCAATAGTTTTCGAGAAATGGGCTTTCAAAGATTTGGTTCTGCTTCAACCAGAAATTGAAAAAAGGTACCCCCAAACTAAAATGGCCATAACTGGGTCAATTGTGATCCTAGAGCTATAATTTTGGTACTGGGTGAAAATTTAGCATCTCTGCTATCTTTTTCATGCAGAAAAAAAAATTTCATATTTTTCAACATTTCGAGAAAAATGCGTTTGAAAATTGTACCCAATTTTCCACAAGGCAAATTGCTCAAATTTCAGCTTTAGAGAGTTGCCAACACTAAAAAATTCGTAGCGCCCAAACTATTAACGACAGGAACTTGAAATTTGACACAGAATGACTTCATATCAATGTGCAAACGCAGTGCAAATTGCAACTCTCCAGCTCCCATAGTTTCTGAGAAACAGCCTGTCAAAGATTTGCTATTTTATTGAAAAAGTGAAAAAGTGACCCCAAAACTAAAATGGCCATAAACTGGCCAATTTTGATGCTAGAGCTTTGATTTTTGTACTGGGTGAAAGTTTAACATCTCTTCTGTCTATTTCAGTCGAAAACAGAGTTCGGACAAATTTTCAAACTTTGGAGAAAATCGACTTTGAAGTTTTACCATTTTTTTCAAGAGGAAAACTGAAACTAAAAGTGCTCCAGCAGCCAGACCGATGACAGGAACTTGAAATTTGACAGGTATTGATTACACGTGGATGTGCAAGCACAGTGCAAATTGCAACTCTCTATCTCCAATAGTTTTCGAGATATGGGCTTTCAAAGATTTGGTTCTGCTTCAACCAGAAATTGAAAAAAGGTACCCCCAAACTAAAAATGGCCATAACTGGGTCAATTTTGATCCTAGAGCTATAATTTTGGTACTGGGTGAAAATTTAGCATCTCTGCTATCTTTTTCATGCAGAAAAAAAAATTTCATATTTTTCAACATTTCGAGAAAAATGCGTTTGAAAATTGTACCCAATTTTCCAGAAGGCAAATTGCTCAAATTTCAGCTTTAGAGAGTTGCCAACACTAAAAAATTCGTAAAGCCCAAACTATTAACGACAGGAACTTGAAATTTGACACAGAATGACTTCATATCAATGTGCAAACGCAGTGCAAATTGCAACTCTCTATCTCCAATAGTTTTCGAGATATGGGCTTTCAAAGATTTGGTTCTGCTTCAACCAGAAATTGAAAAAAGGTACCCCCAAACTAAAAATGGCCATAACTGGGTCAATTTTGATCCTAGAGCTATAATTTTGGTACTGGGTGAAAATTTAGCATCTCTGCTATCTTTTTCATGCAGAAAAAATTTTTCATATTTTTCAACATTTCAAGAAAAATGCGTTTGAAAATTGTACCCAATTTTCCAGAAGGCAAATTGCTCAAATTTCAGCTTTAGAGAGTTGCCAACACTAAAAAATTCGTAGCGCCCAAACTATTAACGACAGGAACTTGAAATTTGACACAGAATGACTTCATATCAATGTGCAAACGCAGTGCAAATTGCAACTCTCCAGCTCCCATAGTTTCTGAGAAACAGCCTGTCAAAGATTTGCTATTTTATTGAAAAAGTGAAAAAGTGACCCCAAAACTAAAATGGCCATAAACTGGCCAATTTTGATGCTAGAGCTTTGATTTTTGTACTGGGTGAAAGTTTAACATCTCTTCTGTCTATTTCAGTCGAAAACAGAGTTCGGACAAATTTTCAAACTTTGGAGAAAATCGACTTTGAAGTTTTACCATTTTTTTCAAGAGGAAAACTGAAACTAAAAGTGCTCCAGCAGCCAGACCGATGACGACAGGAACTTGAAATTTGACAGGTATTGACTACACATGGATGTGCAAGCACAGTGCAAATTGCAACTCTCTATCTTCAATAGTTTTCGAGATATGGGCTTTCAAAGATTTGGTTCTGCTTCAACCAGAAATTGAAAAAAGGTACCCCCAACCTAAAAATGGCCATAACTGGGTCAATTTTGATCCTAGAGCTATAATTTTGGTACTGGGTGAAAATTTAGCATCTCTGCTATCTTTTTCATGCAGAAAAAAAAATTTCATATTTTTCAACATTTCGAGAAAAATGCGTTTGAAAATTGTACCCAATTTTCCAGAAGGCAAATTGCTCAAATTTCAGCTTTAGAGAGTTGCCAACACTAAAAAATTCGTAGCGCCCAAACTATTAACGACAGGAACTTGAAATTTGACACAGAATGACTTCATATCAATGTACAAACGCAGTGCAAATTGCAACTCTCTATCTCCAATAGTTTTCGAGAAATGGGCTTTCAAAGATTTGGTTCTGCTTCAACCAGAAATTGAAAAAAGGTACCCCCAAACTAAAATGGCCATAACTGGGTCAATTTTGATCCTAGAGCTATAATTTTGGTACTGGGTGAAAATTTAGCATCTCTGCTATCTTTTTCATGCAGAAAAAAAAATTTCATATTTTTCAACATTTCGAGAAAAATGCGTTTGAAAATTGTACCCAATTTTCCAGAAGGCAAATTGCTCAAATTTCAGCTTTAGAGAGTTGCCAACACTAAAAAATTCGTAGAGCCCAAACTATTAACGACAGGAACTTGAAATTTGACACAGAATGACTTCATATCAATGTGCAAACGCAGTGCAAATTGCAACTCTCTATCTCCAATAGTTTTCGAGATATGGGCTTTCAAATATTTGGTTCTGCTTCAACCAGAAATTGAAAAAAGGTACCCCCAAACTAAAAATGGCCATAACTGGGTCAATTTTGATCCTAGAGCTTTGATTTTTGTACTGGGTGAAAGTTTAACATCTCTTCTGTCTATTTCAGTCGAAAACAGAGTTCGGACAAATTTTCAAACTTTGGAGAAAATCGACTTTGAAGTTTTACCATTTTTTTCAAGAGGAAAACTGAAACTAAAAGTGCTCCAGCAGCCAGACCGATGACGACAGGAACTTGAAATTTGACAGGTATTGACTACACATGGATGTGCAAGCACAGTGCAAATTGCAACTCTCTATCTTCAATAGTTTTCGAGATATGGGCTTTCAAAGATTTGGTTCTGCTTCAACCAGAAATTGAAAAAAGGTACCCCCAACCTAAAAATGGCCATAACTGGGTCAATTTTGATCCTAGAGCTATAATTTTGGTACTGGGTGAAAATTTAGCATCTCTGCTATCTTTTTCATGCAGAAAAAAAAATTTCATATTTTTCAACATTTCGAGAAAAATGCGTTTGAAAATTGTACCCAATTTTCCAGAAGGCAAATTGCTCAAATTTCAGCTTTAGAGAGTTGCCAACACTAAAAAATTCGTAGCGCCCAAACTATTAACGACAGGAACTTGAAATTTGACACAGAATGACTTCATATCAATGTGCAAACGCAGTGCAAATTGCAACTCTCTATCTCCAATAGTTTTCGAGAAATGGGCTTTCAAAGATTTGGTTCTGCTTCAACCAGAAATTGAAAAAAGGTACCCCCAAACTAAAATGGCCATAACTGGGTCAATTGTGATCCTAGAGCTATAATTTTGGTACTGGGTGAAAATTTAGCATCTCTGCTATCTTTTTCATGCAGAAAAAAAAATTTCATATTTTTCAACATTTCGAGAAAAATGCGTTTGAAAATTGTACCCAATTTTCCAGAAGGCAAATTGCTCAAATTTCAGCTTTAGAGAGTTGCCAACACTAAAAAATTCGTAGCGCCCAAACTATTAACGACAGGAACGTCAAATCTGACATAGAATGACCTCATATCAATGTGCAAACGCAGTGCAAATTGCAACTCTCCAGCTCCCATAGTTTCTGAGAAACAGCCTGTCAAAGATTTGCTATTTTATTGAAAAAGTGAAAAAGTGACCCCAAAACTAAAATGGCCATAAACTGGCCAATTTTGATGCTAGAGCTTTGATTTTTGTACTGGGTGAAAGTTTAACATCTCTTCTGTCTATTTCAGTCGAAAACAGAGTTCGGACAAATTTTCAAACTTTGGAGAAAATCGACTTTGAAGTTTTACCATTTTTTTCAAGAGGAAAACTGAAACTAAAAGTGCTCCAGCAGCCAGACCGATGACGACAGGAACTTGAAATTTGACAGGTATTGACTACACATGGATGTGCAAGCACAGTGCAAATTGCAACTCTCTATCTTCAATAGTTTTCGAGATATGGGCTTTCAAAGATTTGGTTCTGCTTCAACCAGAAATTGAAAAAAGGTACCCCCAACCTAAAAATGGCCATAACTGGGTCAATTTTGATCCTAGAGCTATAATTTTGGTACTGGGTGAAAATTTAGCATCTCTGCTATCTTTTTCATGCAGAAAAAAAAATTTCATATTTTTCAACATTTCGAGAAAAATGCGTTTGAAAATTGTACCCAATTTTCCAGAAGGCAAATTGCTCAAATTTCAGCTTTAGAGAGTTGCCAACACTAAAAAATTCGTAGCGCCCAAACTATTAACGACAGGAACTTGAAATTTGACACAGAATGACTTCATATCAATGTGCAAACGCAGTGCAAATTGCAACTCTCTATCTCCAATAGTTTTCGAGAAATGGGCTTTCAAAGATTTGGTTCTGCTTCAACCAGAAATTGAAAAAAGGTACCCCCAAACTAAAATGGCCATAACTGGGTCAATTGTGATCCTAGAGCTATAATTTTGGTACTGGGTGAAAATTTGGCATCTCTGCTATCTTTTTCATGCAGAAAAAAAAATTTCATATTTTTCAACATTTCGAGAAAAATGCGTTTGAAAATTGTACCCAATTTTCCACAAGGCAAATTGCTCAAATTTCAGCTTTAGAGAGTTGCCAACACTAAAAAATTCGTAGCGCCCAAACTATTAACGACAGGAACTTGAAATTTGACACAGAATGACTTCATATCAATGTGCAAACGCAGTGCAAATTGCAACTCTCCAGCTCCCATAGTTTCTGAGAAACAGCCTGTCAAAGATTTGCTATTTTATTGAAAAAGTGAAAAAGTGACCCCAAAACTAAAATGGCCATAAACTGGCCAATTTTGATGCTAGAGCTTTGATTTTTGTACTGGGTGAAAGTTTAACATCTCTTCTGTCTATTTCAGTCGAAAACAGAGTTCGGACAAATTTTCAAACTTTGGAGAAAATCGACTTTGAAGTTTTACCATTTTTTTCAAGAGGAAAACTGAAACTAAAAGTGCTCCAGCAGCCAGACCGATGACGACAGGAACTTGAAATTTGACAGGTATTGATTACACGTGGATGTGCAAGCACAGTGCAAATTGCAACTCTCTATCTCCAATAGTTTTCGAGATATGGGCTTTCAAAGATTTGGTTCTGCTTCAACCAGAAATTGAAAAAAGGTACCCCCAAACTAAAAATGGCCATAACTGGGTCAATTTTGATCCTAGAGCTATAATTTTGGTACTGGGTGAAAATTTAGCATCTCTGCTATCTTTTTCATGCAGAAAAAAAAATTTCATATTTTTCAACATTTCGAGAAAAATGCGTTTGAAAATTGTACCCAATTTTCCAGAAGGCAAATTGCTCAAATTTCAGCTTTAGAGAGTTGCCAACACTAAAAAATTCGTAGAGCCCAAACTATTAACGACAGGAACTTGAAATTTGACACAGAATGACTTCATATCAATGTGCAAACGCAGTGCAAATTGCAACTCTCTATCTCCAATAGTTTTCGAGATATGGGCTTTCAAAGATTTGGTTCTGCTTCATTCAGAAATTGAAAAAAGGTACCCCCAAACTAAAAATGGCCATAACTGGGTCAATTTTGATCCTAGAGCTATAATTTTGGTACTGGGTGAAAATTTAGCATCTCTGCTATCTTTTTCATGCAGAAAAAAAAATTTCATATTTTTCAACATTTCGAGAAAAATGCGTTTGAAAATTGTACCCAATTTTCCAGAAGGCAAATTGCTCAAATTTCAGCTTTAGAGAGTTGCCAACACTAAAAAATTCGTAGAGCCCAAACTATTAACGACAGGAACTTGAAATTTGACACAGAATGACTTCATATCAATGTGCAAACGCAGTGCAAATTGCAACTCTCTATCTCCAATAGTTTTCGAGATATGGGCTTTCAAAGATTTGGTTCTGCTTCAACCAGAAATTGAAAAAAGGTACCCCCAAACTAAAAATGGCCATAACTGGGTCAATTTTGATCCTAGAGCTATAATTTTGGTACTGGGTGAAAATTTAGCATCTCTGCTATCTTTTTCATGCAGAAAAAAAATTTCATATTTTTCAACATTTCAAGAAAAATGCGTTTGAAAATTGTACCCAATTTTCCAGAAGGCAAATTGCTCAAATTTCAGCTTTAGAGAGTTGCCAACACTAAAAAATTCGTAGCGCCCAAACTATTAACGACAGGAAGTTGCCAACACTAAAAAATTCGTAGCGCCCAAACTATTAACGACAGGAACTTGAAATTTGACACAGAATGACTTCATATCAATGTGCAAACGCAGTGCAAATTGCAACTCTCCAGCTCCCATAGTTTCTGAGAAACAGCCTGTCAAAGATTTGCTATTTTATTGAAAAAGTGAAAAAGTGACCCCAAAACTAAAATGGCCATAAACTGGCCAATTTTGATGCTAGAGCTTTGATTTTTGTACTGGGTGAAAGTTTAACATCTCTTCTGTCTATTTCAGTCGAAAACAGAGTTCGGACAAATTTTCAAACTTTGGAGAAAATCGACTTTGAAGTTTTACCATTTTTTTCAAGAGGAAAACTGAAACTAAAAGTGCTCCAGCAGCCAGACCGATGACGACAGGAACTTGAAATTTGACATGTATTGATTACACGTGGATGTGCAAGCACAGTGCAAATTGCAACTCTCTATCTCCAATAGTTTTCGAGATATGGGCTTTCAAAGATTTGGTTCTGCTTCAACCAGAAATTGAAAAAAGGTACCCCCAAACTAAAAATGGCCATAACTGGGTCAATTTTGATCCTAGAGCTATAATTTTGGTACTGGGTGAAAATTTAGCATCTCTGCTATCTTTTTCATGCAGAAAAAAAAATTTCATATTTTTCAACATTTCGAGAAAAATGCGTTTGAAAATTGTACCCAATTTTCCAGAAGACAAAGTCCTCAAATTTCAGTTTTAGAGAGTTGCCAACACTAAAAAATTCGTAGAGCCCAAACTATTAACGACAGGAACTTGAAATTTGACACAGAATGACTTCATATCAATGTGCAAACGCAGTGCAAATTGCAACTCTCTATCTCCAATAGTTGTCGAGATATGGGCTTTCAAAGATTTGGTTCTGCTTCAACCAGAAATTGAAAAAAGGTACCCCCAAACTAAAATGGCCATAACTGGGTCAATTGTGATCCTAGAGCTATAATTTTGGTACTGGGTGAAAATTTAGCATCTCTGCTATCTTTTTCATGCAGAAAAAAAAATTTCATATTTTTCAAAATTTCGAGAAAAATGCGTTTGAAAATTGTACCCAATTTTCCAGAAGGCAAATTGCTCAAATTTCAGCTTTAGAGAGTTGCCAACACTAAAAAATTCGCAGAGCCCAAACTATTAACGACAGGAACTTGAAATTTGACACAGAATGACTTCATATCAATGTGCAAATGCAGTGCAAATTGCAACTCTCTATCTCCAATAGTTTTCGAGATATGGGCTTTCAAAGATTTGGTTCTGCTTCAACCAGAAATTGAAAAAAGGTACCCCCAAACTAAAATGGCCATAACTGGGTCAATTGTGATCCTAGAGCTATGATTTTGGTACTGGGTGAAAATTTAGCATCTCTGCTATCTTTTTCATGCAGAAAAAAAAATTTCATATTTTTCAACATTTCGAGAAAAATGCGTTTGAAAATTGTACCCAATTTTCCAGAAGGCAAATTGCTCAAATTTCAGCTTTAGAGAGTTGCCAACACTAAAAAATTCGTAGCGCCCAAACTATTAACGACAGGAACTTGAAATTTGACAGAGAATGACTTCATATCAATGTGCAAACGCAGTGCAAATTGCAACTCTCCAGCTCCCATAGTTTCTGAGAAACAGCCTGTCAAAGATTTGCTATTTTATTGAAAAAGTGAAAAAGTGACCCCAAAACTAAAATGGCCATAAACTGGCCAATGTTGATGCTAGAGCTTTGATTTTTGTACTGGGTGAAAGTTTAACATCTCTTCTGTCTATTTCAGTCGAAAACAGAGTTCGGACAAATTTTCAAACTTTGGAGAAAATCGACTTTGAAGTTTTACCATTTTTTTCAAGAGGAAAACTGAAACTAAAAGTGCTCCAGCAGCCAGACCGATGACGACAGGAACTTGAAATTTGACAGGTATTGACTACACATGGATGTGCAAGCACAATGCAAATTGCAACTCTCTATCTCCAATAGTTTTCGAGATATGGGCTTTCAAAGATTTGGTTCTGCTTCAACCAGAAATTGAAAAAAGGTACCCCCAAACTAAAATGGCCATAACTGGGTCAATTGTGATCCTAGAGCTATAATTTTGGTACTGGATGAAAATTTAGCATCTCTGCTATCTTTTTCATGCAGAAAAAAAAATTTCATATTTTTCAACATTTCGAGAAAAATGCGTTTGAAAATTGTACCCAATTTTCCAGAAGGCAAATTGCTCAAATTTCAGCTTTAGAGAGTTGCCAACACTAAAAAATTCGTAGCGCCCAAACTATTAACGACAGGAACTTGAAATTTGACACAGAATGACTTCATATCAATGTGCAAACGCAGTGCAAATTGCAACTCTCCAGCTCCCATAGTGTCTGAGAAACAGCCTGTCAAAGATTTGCTATTTTATTGAAAAAGTGAAAAAGTGACCCCAAAACTAAAATGGCCATAAACTGGCCAATTTTGATGCTAGAGCTTTGATTTTTGTACTGGGTGAAAGTTTAACATCTCTTCTGTCTATTTCAGTCGAAAACAGAGTTCGGACAAATTTTCAAACTTTGTAGAAAGTCGACTTTGAAGTTTTACCATTTTTTTCAAGAGGAAAACTGAAACTAAAAGTGCTCCAGCAGCCAGACCGATGACGACAGGAACTTGAAATTTGACAGGTATTGATTACACGTGGATGTGCAAGCACAATGCAAATTGCAACTCTCTATCTCCAATAGTTTTCGAGATATGGGCTTTCAAAGATTTGGTTCTGCTTCAACCAGAAATTGAAAAAAGGTACCCCCAAACTAAAATGGCCATAACTGGGTCAATTTTGATCCTAGAGCTATAATTTTGGTACTGGGTGAAAATTTAGCATCTCTGCTATCTTTTTCATGCAGAAAAAAAAATTCATATTTTACAACATTTCGAGAAAAATGCGTTTGAAAATTGTACCCAATTTTCCAGAAGGCAAATTGCTCAAATTTCAGCTTTAGAGAGTTGCCAACACAACTCTAAAAAATTCGTAGAGCCCAAACTATTAACGACAGGAACTTGAAATTTGACACAGAATGACTTCATATCAATGTGCAAACGCAGTGCAAATTGCAACTCTCTATCTCCAATAGTTTTCGAGATATGGGCTTTCAAAGATTTGGTTCTGCTTCAACCAGAAATTGAAAAAAGGTACCCCCAAACCAAAATGGCCATAACTGGGTCAATTGTGATCCTAGAGCTATAATTTTGGTACTGGGTGAAAATTTAGCATCTCTGCTATCTTTTTCATGCAGAAAAAAAAATTTCATATTTTTCAACATTTCGAGAAAAATGCGTTTGAAAATTGTACCCAATTTTCCAGTAGGCAAATTGCTCAAATTTCAGCTTTAGAGAGTTGCCAACACTAAAAAATTCGTAGCGCCCAAACTATTAACGACAGGAACTTGAAATTTGACACAGAATGACTTCATATCAATGTGCAAACGCAGTGCAAATTGCAACTCTCCAGCTCCCATAGTTTCTGAAAAACAGCCTGTCAAAGATTTGCTATTTTATTGAAAAAGTGAAAAAGTGACCCCAAAACTAAAATGGCCATAAACTGGCCAATGTTGATGCTAGAGCTTTGATTTTTGTACTGGGTGAAAGTTTAACATCTCTTCTGTCTATTTCAGTCGAAAACAGAGTTCGGACAAATTTTCAAACTTTGGAGAAAATCGACTTTGAAGTTTTACCATTTTTTTCAAGAGGAAAACTGACACTAAAAGTGCTCCAGCAGCCAGACCGATGACGACAGGAACTTGCAATTTGACAGGTATTGACTACACATGGATGTGCAAGCACAGTGCAAATTGCAACTCTCTATCTCCAATAGTTGTCGAGATATGGGCTTTCAAAGATTTGGTTCTGCTTCAACCAGAAATTGAAAAAAGGTACCCCCAAACTAAAATGGCCATAACTGGGTCAATTGTGATCCTAGAGCTATAATTTTGGTACTGGGTGAAAATTTAGCATCTCTGCTATCTTTTTCATGCAGAAAAAAAAATTTCATATTTTTCAAAATTTCGAGAAAAATGCGTTTGAAAATTGTACCCAATTTTCCAGAAGGCAAATTGCTCAAATTTCAGCTTTAGAGAGTTGCCAACACTAAAAAATTCGCAGAGCCCAAACTATTAACGACAGGAACTTGAAATTTGACACAGAATGACTTCATATCAATGTGCAAATGCAGTGCAAATTGCAACTCTCTATCTCCAATAGTTTTCGAGATATGGGCTTTCAAAGATTTGGTTCTGCTTCAACCAGAAATTGAAAAAAGGTACCCCCAAACTAAAATGGCCATAACTGGGTCAATTGTGATCCTAGAGCTATGATTTTGGTACTGGGTGAAAATTTAGCATCTCTGCTATCTTTTTCATGCAGAAAAAAAAATTTCATATTTTTCAACATTTCGAGAAAAATGCGTTTGAAAATTGTACCCAATTTTCCAGAAGGCAAATTGCTCAAATTTCAGCTTTAGAGAGTTGCCAACACTAAAAAATTCGTAGCGCCCAAACTATTAACGACAGGAACTTGAAATTTGACAGAGAATGACTTCATATCAATGTGCAAACGCAGTGCAAATTGCAACTCTCCAGCTCCCATAGTTTCTGAGAAACAGCCTGTCAAAGATTTGCTATTTTATTGAAAAAGTGAAAAAGTGACCCCAAAACTAAAATGGCCATAAACTGGCCAATGTTGATGCTAGAGCTTTGATTTTTGTACTGGGTGAAAGTTTAACATCTCTTCTGTCTATTTCAGTCGAAAACAGAGTTCGGACAAATTTTCAAACTTTGGAGAAAATCGACTTTGAAGTTTTACCATTTTTTTCAAGAGGAAAACTGAAACTAAAAGTGCTCCAGCAGCCAGACCGATGACGACAGGAACTTGAAATTTGACAGGTATTGACTACACATGGATGTGCAAGCACAATGCAAATTGCAACTCTCTATCTCCAATAGTTTTCGAGATATGGGCTTTCAAAGATTTGGTTCTGCTTCAACCAGAAATTGAAAAAAGGTACCCCCAAACTAAAATGGCCATAACTGGGTCAATTGTGATCCTAGAGCTATAATTTTGGTACTGGATGAAAATTTAGCATCTCTGCTATCTTTTTCATGCAGAAAAAAAAATTTCATATTTTTCAACATTTCGAGAAAAATGCGTTTGAAAATTGTACCCAATTTTCCAGAAGGCAAATTGCTCAAATTTCAGCTTTAGAGAGTTGCCAACACTAAAAAATTCGTAGCGCCCAAACTATTAACGACAGGAACTTGAAATTTGACACAGAATGACTTCATATCAATGTGCAAACGCAGTGCAAATTGCAACTCTCCAGCTCCCATAGTGTCTGAGAAACAGCCTGTCAAAGATTTGCTATTTTATTGAAAAAGTGAAAAAGTGACCCCAAAACTAAAATGGCCATAAACTGGCCAATTTTGATGCTAGAGCTTTGATTTTTGTACTGGGTGAAAGTTTAACATCTCTTCTGTCTATTTCAGTCGAAAACAGAGTTCGGACAAATTTTCAAACTTTGTAGAAAGTCGACTTTGAAGTTTTACCATTTTTTTCAAGAGGAAAACTGAAACTAAAAGTGCTCCAGCAGCCAGACCGATGACGACAGGAACTTGAAATTTGACAGGTATTGATTACACGTGGATGTGCAAGCACAGTGCATATTGCAACTCTCTATCTCCAATAGTTTTCGAGATATGGGCTTTCAAAGATTTGGTTCTGCTTCAACCAGAAATTGAAAAAAGGTACCCCCAAACTAAAATGGCCATAACTGGGTCAATTGTGATCCTAGAGCTATAATTTTGGTACTGGGTGAAAATTTAGCATCTCTGCTATCTTTTTCATGCAGAAAAAAAAATTTAATATTTTTCAACATTTCGAGAAAAATGCGTTTGAAAATTGTACCCAATTTTCCAGAAGGCAAATTGCTCAAATTTCAGCTTTAGAGAGTTGCCAACACTAAAAAATTCGTAGCGCCCAAACTATTAACGACAGGAACTTGAAATTTGACACAGAATGACTTCATATCAATGTGCAAACGCAGTGCAAATTGCAACTCTCCAGCTCCCATAGTGTCTGAGAAACAGCCTGTCAAAGATTTGCTATTTTATTGAAAAAGTGAAAAAGTGACCCCAAAACTAAAATGGCCATAAACTGGCCAATTTTGATGCTAGAGCTTTGATTTTTGTACTGGGTGAAAGTTTAACATCTCTTCTGTCTATTTCAGTCGAAAACAGAGTTCGGACAAATTTTCAAACTTTGTAGAAAGTCGACTTTGAAGTTTTACCATTTTTTTCAAGAGGAAAACTGAAACTAAAAGTGCTCCAGCAGCCAGACCGATGACGACAAGAACTTGCAATTTGACAGGTATTGATTACACGTGGATGTGCAAGCACAGTGCAAATTGCAACTCTCTATCTCCAATAGTTTTCGAGATATGGGCTTTCAAAGATTTGGTTCTGCTTCAACCAGAAATTGAAAAAAGGTACCCCCAAACTAAAATGGCCATAACTGGGTCAATTGTGATCCTAGAGCTATAATTTTGGTACTGGGTGAAAATTTAGCATCTCTGCTATCTTTTTCATGCAGAAAAAAAAATTTCATATTTTTCAACATTTCGAGAAAAATGCGTTTGAAAATTGTACCCAATTTTCCAGAAGGCAAATTGCTCAAATTTCAGCTTTAGAGAGTTGCCAACACTAAAAAATTCGTAGCGCCCAAACTATTAACGACAGGAACTTGAAATTTGACACAGAATGACTTCATATCAATGTGCAAACGCAGTGCAAATTGCAACTCTCTATCTCCAATAGTTTTCGAGATATGGGCTTTCAAAGATTTGGTTCTGCTTCAACCAGAAATTGAAAAAAGGTACCCCCAAACTAAAATGGCCATAACTGGGTCAATTGTGATCCTAGAGCTATAATTTTGGTACTGGGTGAAAATTTAGCATCTCTGCTATCTTTTTCATGCAGAAAAAAAAATTTCATATTTTTCAACATTTCGAGAAAAATGCGTTTGAAAATTGTACCCAATTTTCCAGAAGGCAAATTGCTCAAATTTCAGCTTTAGAGAGTTGCCAACACTAAAAAATTCGTAGCGCCCAAACTATTAACGACAGGAACTTGAAATTTGACACAGAATGACTTCATATCAATGTGCAAACGCAGTGCAAATTGCAACTCTCCAGCTCCCATAGTTTCTGAGAAAGAGCCTGTCAAAGATTTGCTATTTTATTGAAAAAGTGAAAAAGTGACCCCAAAACTAAAATGGCCATAAACTGGCCAATTTTGATGCTAGAGCTTTGATTTTTGTACTGGGTGAAAGTTTAACATCTCTTCTGTCTATTTCAGTCGAAAACAGAGTTCGGACAAATTTTCAAACTTTGGAGAAAATCGACTTTGAAGTTTTACCATTTTTTTCAAGAGGAAAACTGAAACTAAAAGTGCTCCAGCAGCCAGACCGATGACGACAGGAACTTGAAATTTGACAGGTATTGATTACACGTGGATGTGCAAGCACAGTGCAAATTGCAACTCTCTATCTCCAATAGTTTTCGAGATATGGGCTTTCAAAGATTTGGTTCTGCTTCAACCAGAAATTGAAAAAAGGTACCCCCAAACTAAAAATGGCCATAACTGGGTCAATTTTGATCCTAGAGCTATAATTTTGGTACTGGGTGAAAATTTAGCATCTCTGCTATCTTTTTCATGCAGAAAAAAAAATTTCATATTTTTCAAAATTTCGAGAAAAATGCGTTTGAAAATTGTACCCAATTTTCCAGAAGGCAAATTGCTCAAATTTCAGCTTTAGAGAGTTGCCAACACTAAAAAATTCGCAGAGCCCAAACTATTAACGACAGGAACTTGAAATTTGACACAGAATGACTTCATATCAATGTGCAAACGCAGTGCAAATTGCAACTCTCTATCTCCAATAGTTTTCGAGATATGGGCTTTCAAAGATTTGGTTCTGCTTCAACCAGAAATTGATAAAAGGTACCCCCAAACTAAAATGGCCATAACTGGGTCAATTGTGATCCTAGAGCTATGATTTTGGTACTGGGTGAAAATTTAGCATCTCTGCTATCTTTTTCATGCAGAAAAAAAAATTTCATATTTTTCAACATTTCGAGAAAAATGCGTTTGAAAATTGTACCCAATTTTCCAGAAGGCAAATTGCTCAAATTTCAGCTTTAGAGAGTTGCCAACACTAAAAAATTCGTAGCGCCCAAACTATTAACGACAGGAACTTGAAATTTGACAGAGAATGACTTCATATCAATGTGCAAACGCAGTGCAAATTGCAACTCTCCAGCTCCCATAGTTTCTGAGAAACAGCCTGTCAAAGATTTGCTATTTTATTGAAAAAGTGAAAAAGTGACCCCAAAACTAAAATGGCCATAAACTGGCCAATGTTGATGCTAGAGCTTTGATTTTTGTACTGGGTGAAAGTTTAACATCTCTTCTGTCTATTTCAGTCGAAAACAGAGTTCGGACAAATTTTCAAACTTTGGAGAAAATCGACTTTGAAGTTTTACCATTTTTTCAAGAGGAAAACTGAAACTAAAAGTGCTCCAGCAGCCAGACCGATGACGACAGGAACTTGAAATTTGACAGGTATTGACTACACATGGATGTGCAAGCACAATGCAAATTGCAACTCTCTATCTCCAATAGTTTTCGAGATATGGGCTTTCAAAGATTTGGTTCTGCTTCAACCAGAAATTGAAAAAAGGTACCCCCAAACTAAAATGGCCATAACTGGGTCAATTGTGATCCTAGAGCTATAATTTTGGTACTGGGTGAAAATTTAGCATCTCTGCTATCTTTTTCATGCAGAAAAAAAAATTTCATATTTTTCAACATTTCGAGAAAAATGCGTTTGAAAATTGTACCCAATTTTCCAGAAGGCAAATTGCTCAAATTTCAGCTTTAGAGAGTTGCCAACACTAAAAAATTCGTAGCGCCCAAACTATTAACGACAGGAACTTGAAATTTGACACAGAATGACTTCATATCAATGTGCAAACGCAGTGCAAATTGCAACTCTCCAGCTCCCATAGTGTCTGAGAAACAGCCTGTCAAAGATTTGCTATTTTATTGAAAAAGTGACCCCAAAACTAAAATGGCCATAAACTGGCCAATTTTGATGCTAGAGCTTTGATTTTTGTACTGTGTGAAAGTTTAACATCTCTTCTGTCTATTTCAGTCGAAAACAGAGTTCGGACAAATTTTCAAACTTTGGAGAAAATCGACTTTGAAGTTTTACCATTTTTTTCAAGAGGAAAACTGAAACTAAAAGTGCTCCAGCAGCCAGACCGATGACGACAGGAACTTGAAATTTGACAGGTATTGATTACACGTGGATGTGCAAGCACAGTGCAAATTGCAACTCTCTATCTCCAATAGTTTTCGAGATATGGGCTTTCAAAGATTTGGTTCTGCTTCAACCAGAAATTGAAAAAAGGTACCCCCAAACTAAAAATGGCCATAACTGGGTCAATTTTGATCCTAGAGCTATAATTTTGGTACTGGGTGAAAATTTAGCATCTCTGCTATCTTTTTCATGCAGAAAAAAAAATTTCATATTTTTCAAAATTTCGAGAAAAATGCGTTTGAAAATTGTACCCAATTTTCCAGAAGGCAAATTGCTCAAATTTCAGCTTTAGAGAGTTGCCAACACTAAAAAATTCGCAGAGCCCAAACTATTAACGACAGGAACTTGAAATTTGACACAGAATGACTTCATATCAATGTGCAAACGCAGTGCAAATTGCAACTCTCTATCTCCAATAGTTTTCGAGATATGGGCTTTCAAAGATTTGGTTCTGCTTCAACCAGAAATTGAAAAAAGGTACCCCCAAACTAAAATGGCCATAACTGGGTCAATTGTGATCCTAGAGCTATGATTTTGGTACTGGGTGAAAATTTAGCATCTCTGCTATCTTTTTCATGCAGAAAAAAAAATTTCATATTTTTCAACATTTCGAGAAAAATGCGTTTGAAAATTGTACCCAATTTTCCAGAAGGCAAATTGCTCAAATTTCAGCTTTAGAGAGTTGCCAACACTAAAAAATTCGTAGCGCCCAAACTATTAACGACAGGAACTTGAAATTTGACAGAGAATGACTTCATATCAATGTGCAAACGCAGTGCAAATTGCAACTCTCCAGCTCCCATAGTTTCTGAGAAACAGCCTGTCAAAGATTTGCTATTTTATTGAAAAAGTGAAAAAGTGACCCCAAAACTAAAATGGCCATAAACTGGCCAATGTTGATGCTAGAGCTTTGATTTTTGTACTGGGTGAAAGTTTAACATCTCTTCTGTCTATTTCAGTCGAAAACAGAGTTCGGACAAATTTTCAAACTTTGGAGAAAATCGACTTTGAAGTTTTACCATTTTTTTCAAGAGGAAAACTGAAACTAAAAGTGCTCCAGCAGCCAGACCGATGACGACAGGAACTTGAAATTTGACAGGTATTGACTACACATGGATGTGCAAGCACAATGCAAATTGCAACTCTCTATCTCCAATAGTTTTCGAGATATGGGCTTTCAAAGATTTGGTTCTGCTTCAACCAGAAATTGAAAAAAGGTACCCCCAAACTAAAATGGCCATAACTGGGTCAATTGTGATCCTAGAGCTATAATTTTGGTACTGGGTGAAAATTTAGCATCTCTGCTATCTTTTTCATGCAGAAAAAAAAATTTCATATTTTTCAACATTTCGAGAAAAATGCGTTTGAAAATTGTACCCAATTTTCCAGAAGGCAAATTGCTCAAATTTCAGCTTTAGAGAGTTGCCAACACTAAAAAATTCGTAGCGCCCAAACTATTAACGACAGGAACTTGAAATTTGACACAGAATGACTTCATATCAATGTGCAAACGCAGTGCAAATTGCAACTCTCCAGCTCCCATAGTGTCTGAGAAACAGCCTGTCAAAGATTTGCTATTTTATTGAAAAAGTGAAAAAGTGACCCCAAAACTAAAATGGCCATAAACTGGCCAATTTTGATGCTAGAGCTTTGATTTTTGTACTGGGTGAAAGTTTAACATCTCTTCTGTCTATTTCAGTCGAAAACAGAGTTCGGACAAATTTTCAAACTTTGTAGAAAGTCGACTTTGAAGTTTTACCATTTTTTTCAAGAGGAAAACTGAAACTAAAAGTGCTCCAGCAGCCAGACCGATGACGACAGGAACTTGAAATTTGACAGGTATTGATTACACGTGGATGTGCAAGCACAGTGCAAATTGCAACTCTCTATCTCCAATAGTTTTCGAGATATGGGCTTTCAAAGATTTGGTTCTGCTTCAACCAGAAATTGAAAAAAGGTACCCCCAAACTAAAATGGCCATAACTGGGTCAATTGTGATCCTAGAGCTATAATTTTGGTACTGGGTGAAAATTTAGCATCTCTGCTATCTTTTTCATGCAGAAAAAAAAATTTAATATTTTTCAACATTTCGAGAAAAATGCGTTTGAAAATTGTACCCAATTTTCCAGAAGGCAAATTGCTCAAATTTCAGCTTTAGAGAGTTGCCAACACTAAAAAATTCGTAGCGCCCAAACTATTAACGACAGGAACTTGAAATTTGACACAGAATGACTTCATATCAATGTGCAAACGCAGTGCAAATTGCAACTCTCCAGCTCCCATAGTGTCTGAGAAACAGCCTGTCAAAGATTTGCTATTTTATTGAAAAAGTGAAAAAGTGACCCCAAAACTAAAATGGCCATAAACTGGCCAATTTTGATGCTAGAGCTTTGATTTTTGTACTGGGTGAAAGTTTAACATCTCTTCTGTCTATTTCAGTCGAAAACAGAGTTCGGACAAATTTTCAAACTTTGTAGAAAGTCGACTTTGAAGTTTTACCATTTTTTTCAAGAGGAAAACTGAAACTAAAAGTGCTCCAGCAGCCAGACCGATGACGACAGGAACTTGCAATTTGACAGGTATTGACTACACATGGATGTGCAAGCACAGTGCAAATTGCAACTCTCTATCTCCAATAGTTGTCGAGATATGGGCTTTCAAAGATTTGGTTCTGCTTCAACCAGAAATTGAAAAAAGGTACCCCCAAACTAAAATGGCCATAACTGGGTCAATTGTGATCCTAGAGCTATAATTTTGGTACTGGGTGAAAATTTAGCATCTCTGCTATCTTTTTCATGCAGAAAAAAAATTTCATATTTTTCAACATTTCGAGAAAAATGCGTTTGAAAATTGTACCCAATTTTCCAGAAGGCAAATTGCTCAAATTTCAGCTTTAGAGAGTTGCCAACACTAAAAAATTCGTAGCGCCCAAACTATTAACGACAGGAACTTGAAATTTGACACAGAATGACTTCATATCAATGTGCAAACGCAGTGCAAATTGCAACTCTCCAGCTCCCATTGTTTCTGAGAAACAGCCTGTCAAAGATTTGCTATTTTATTGAAAAAGTGAAAAAGTGACCCCAAAACTAAAATGGCCATAAACTGGCCAATGTTGATGCTAGAGCTTTGATTTTTGTACTGTGTGAAAGTTTAACATCTCTTCTGTCTATTTCAGTCGAAAACAGAGTTCGGACAAATTTTCAAACTTTGGAGAAAATCGACTTTGAAGTTTTACCATTTTTTTCAAGAGGAAAATTGAAACTAAAAGTGCTCCAGCAGCCAGACCGATGACGACAGGAACTTGAAATTTGACAGGTATTGACTACACATGGATGTGCAAGCACAATGCAAATTGCAACTCTCTATCTCCAATAGTTTTCGAGATATGGGCTTTCAAAGATTTGGTTCTGCTTCAACCAGAGATTGAAAAAAGGTACCCCCAAACTAAAATGGCCATAACTGGGTCAATTGTGATCCTAGAGCTATAATTTTGGTACTGGGTGAAAATTTAGCATCTCTGCTATCTTTTTCATGCAGAAAAAAAAAATTTCATATTTTTCAACATTTCGAGAAAAATGCGTTTAAAAATTGTACCCAATTTTCCAGAAGGCAAATTGCTCAAATTTCAGCTTTAGAGAGTTGCCAACACTAAAAAATTCGTAGCGCCCAAACTATTAACGACAGGAACTTGAAATTTGACACAGAATGACTTCATATCAATGTGCAAACGCAGTGCAAATTGCAACTCTCCAGCTCCCATAGTGTCTGAGAAACAGCCTGTCAAAGATTTGCTATTTTATTGAAAAAGTGAAAAAGTGACCCCAAAACTAAAATGGCCATAAACTGGCCAATTTTGATGCTAGAGCTTTGATTTTTGTACTGGGTGAAAGTTTAACATCTCTTCTGTCTATTTCAGTCGAAAACAGAGTTCGGACAAATTTTCAAACTTTGTAGAAAGTCGACTTTGAAGTTTTACCATTTTTTTCAAGAGGAAAACTGAAACTAAAAGTGCTCCAGCAGCCAGACCGATGACGACAGGAACTTGAAATTTGACAGGTATTGACTACACATGGATGTGCAAGCACAATGCAAATTGCAACTCTCTATCTTCAATAGTTTTCGAGATATGGGCTTTCAAAGATTTGGTTCTGCTTCAACCAGAAATTGAAAAAAGGTACCCCCAACCTAAAAATGGCCATAACTGGGTCAATTTTGATCCTAGAGCTATAATTTTGGTACTGGGTGAAAATTTAGCATCTCTGCTATCTTTTTCATGCAGAAAAAAAAATTTCATATTTTTCAACATTTCGAGAAAAATGCGTTTGAAAATTGTACCCAATTTTCCAGAAGGCAAATTGCTCAAATTTCAGCTTTAGAGAGTTGCCAACACTAAAAAATTCGTAGCGCCCAAACTATTAACGACAGGAACTTGAAATTTGACACAGAATGACTTCATATCAATGTGCAAACGCAGTGCAAATTGCAACTCTCCAGCTCCCATAGTGTCTGAGAAACAGCCTGTCAAAGATTTGCTATTTTATTGAAAAAGTGAAAAAGTGACCCCAAAACTAAAATGGCCATAAACTGGCCAATTTTGATGCTAGAGCTTTGATTTTTGTACTGGGTGAAAGTTTAACATCTCTTCTGTCTATTTCAGTCGAAAACAGAGTTCGGACAAATTTTCAAACTTTGTAGAAAGTCGACTTTGAAGTTTTACCATTTTTTTCAAGAGGAAAACTGAAACTAAAAGTGCTCCAGCAGCCAGACCGATGACGACAGGAACTTGCAATTTGACAGGTATTGACTACACATGGATGTGCAAGCACAGTGCAAATTGCAACTCTCTATCTCCAATAGTTGTCGAGATATGGGCTTTCAAAGATTTGGTTCTGCTTCAACCAGAAATTGAAAAAAGGTACCCCCAAACTAAAATGGCCATAACTGGGTCAATTGTGATCCTAGAGCTATAATTTTGGTACTGGGTGAAAATTTAGCATCTCTGCTATCTTTTTCATGCAGAAAAAAAATTTTCATATTTTTCAACATTTCGAGAAAAATGCGTTTGAAAATTGTACCCAATTTTCCAGAAGGCAAATTGCTCAAATTTCAGCTTTAGAGAGTTGCCAACACTAAAAAATTCGTAGCGCCCAAACTATTAACGACAGGAACTTGAAATTTGACACAGAATGACTTCATATCAATGTGCAAACGCAGTGCAAATTGCAACTCTCCAGCTCCCATAGTTTCTGAGAAACAGCCTGTCAAAGATTTGCTATTTTATTGAAAAAGTGAAAAAGTGACCCCAAAACTAAAATGGCCATAAACTGGCCAATTTTGATGCTAGAGCTTTGATTTTTGTACTGGGTGAAAGTTTAACATCTCTTCTGTCTATTTCAGTCGAAAACAGAGTTCGGACAAATTTTCAAACTTTGGAGAAAATCGACTTTGAAGTTTTACCATTTTTTTCAAGAGGAAAACTGAAACTAAAAGTGCTCCAGCAGCCAGACCGATGACGACAGGAACTTGCAATTTGACAGGTATTGACTACACATGGATGTGCAAGCACAGTGCAAATTGCAACTCTCTATCTCCAATAGTTTTCGAGATATGGGCTTTCAAAGATTTGGTTCTGCTTCAACCAGAAATTGAAAAAAGGTACCCCCAAACTAAAATGGCCATAACTGGGTCAATTGTGATCCTAGAGCTATAATTTTGGTACTGGGTGAAAATTTAGCATCTCTGCTATCTTTTTCATGCAGAAAAAAAAATTTCATATTTTTCAACATTTCGAGAAAAATGCGTTTGAAAATTGTACCCAATTTTCCAGAAGGCAAATTGCTCAAATTTCAGCTTTAGAGAGTTGCCAACACTAAAAAATTCGTAGCGCCCAAACTATTAACGACAGGAACGTGAAATCTGACATAGAATGACCTCATATCAATGTGCAAACGCAGTGCAAATTGCAACTCTCCAGCTCCCATAGTTTCTGAGAAACAGCCTGTCAAAGATTTGCTATTTTATTGAAAAAGTGAAAAAGTGACCCCAAAACTAAAATGGCCATAAACTGGCCAATTTTGATGCTAGAGCTTTGATTTTTGTACTGGGTGAAAGTTTAACATCTCTTCTGTCTATTTCAGTCGAAAACAGAGTTCGGACAAATTTTCAAACTTTGGAGAAAATCGACTTTGAAGTTTTACCATTTTTTTCAAGAGGAAAACTGAAACTAAAAGTGCTCCAGCAGCCAGACCGATGACGACAGGAACTTGAAATTTGACAGGTATTGACTACACATGGATGTGCAAGCACAGTGCAAATTGCAACTCTCTATCTCCAATAGTTTTCGAGATATGGGCTTTCAAAGATTTGGTTCTGCTTCAACCAGAAATTGAAAAAAGGTACCCCCAAACTAAAATGGCCATAACTGGGTCAATTTTGATCCTAGAGCTATAATTTTGGTACTGGGTGAAAATTTAGCATCTCTGCTATCTTTTTCATGCAGAAAAAAAAATTTAATATTTTTCAACATTTCGAGAAAAATGCGTTTGAAAATTGTACCCAATTTTCCAGAAGGCAAATTGCTCAAATTTCAGCTTTAGAGAGTTGCCAACACTAAAAAATTCGTAGCGCCCAAACTATTAACGACAGGAACTTGAAATTTGACACAGAATGACTTCATATCAATGTGCAAACGCAGTGCAAATTGCAACTCTCCAGCTCCCATAGTGTCTGAGAAACAGCCTGTCAAAGATTTGCTATTTTATTGAAAAAGTGAAAAAGTGACCCCAAAACTAAAATGGCCATAAACTGGCCAATTTTGATGCTAGAGCTTTGATTTTTGTACTGGGTGAAAGTTTAACATCTCTTCTGTCTATTTCAGTCGAAAACAGAGTTCGGACAAATTTTCAAACTTTGTAGAAAGTCGACTTTGAAGTTTTACCATTTTTTTCAAGAGGAAAACTGAAACTAAAAGTGCTCCAGCAGCCAGACCGATGACGACAGGAACTTGCAATTTGACAGGTATTGACTACACATGGATGTGCAAGCACAGTGCAAATTGCAACTCTCTATCTCCAATAGTTGTCGAGATATGGGCTTTCAAAGATTTGGTTCTGCTTCAACCAGAAATTGAAAAAAGGTACCCCCAAACTAAAATGGCCATAACTGGGTCAATTGTGATCCTAGAGCTATAATTTTGGTACTGGGTGAAAATTTAGCATCTCTGCTATCTTTTTCATGCAGAAAAAAAATTTTCATATTTTTCAACATTTCGAGAAAAATGCGTTTGAAAATTGTACCCAATTTTCCAGAAGGCAAATTGCTCAAATTTCAGCTTTAGAGAGTTGCCAACACTAAAAAATTCGTAGCGCCCAAACTATTAACGACAGGAACTTGAAATTTGACACAGAATGACTTCATATCAATGTGCAAACGCAGTGCAAATTGCAACTCTCCAGCTCCCATAGTTTCTGAGAAACAGCCTGTCAAAGATTTGCTATTTTATTGAAAAAGTGAAAAAGTGACCCCAAAACTAAAATGGCCATAAACTGGCCAATGTTGATGCTAGAGCTTTGATTTTTGTACTGTGTGAAAGTTTAACATCTCTTCTGTCTATTTCAGTCGAAAACAGAGTTCGGACAAATTTTCAAACTTTGGAGAAAATCGACTTTGAAGTTTTACCATTTTTTTCAAGAGGAAAACTGAAACTAAAAGTGCTCCAGCAGCCAGACCGATGACGACAGGAACTTGAAATTTGACAGGTATTGACTACACATGGATGTGCAAGCACAATGCAAATTGCAACTCTCTATCTCCAATAGTTTTCGAGATATGGGCTTTCAAAGATTTGGTTCTGCTTCAACCAGAGATTGAAAAAAGGTACCCCCAAACTAAAATGGCCATAACTGGGTCAATTGTGATCCTAGAGCTATAATTTTGGTACTGGGTGAAAATTTAGCATCTCTGCTATCTTTTTCATGCAGAAAAAAAAAATTTCATATTTTTCAACATTTCGAGAAAAATGCGTTTGAAAATTGTACCCAATTTTCCAGAAGGCAAATTGCTCAAATTTCAGCTTTAGAGAGTTGCCAACACTAAAAAATTCGTAGCGCCCAAACTATTAACGACAGGAACTTGAAATTTGACACAGAATGACTTCATATCAATGTGCAAACGCTTTGATTTTTGTACTGGGTGAAAGTTTAACATCTCTTCTGTCTATTTCAGTCGAAAACAGAGTTCGGACAAATTTTCAAACTTTGGAGAAAATCGACTTTGAAGTTTTACCATTTTTTTCAAGAGGAAAACTGAAACTAAAAGTGCTCCAGCAGCCAGACCGATGACGACAGGAACTTGAAATTTGACAGGTATTGACTACACATGGATGTGCAAGCACAGTGCAAATTGCAACTCTCTATCTCCAATAGTTTTCGAGATATGGGCTTTCAAAGATTTGGTTCTGCTTCAACCAGAAATTGAAAAAAGGTACCCCCAAACTAAAATGGCCATAACTGGGTCAATTTTGATCCTAGAGCTATAATTTTGGTACTGGGTGAAAATTTAGCATCTCTGCTATCTTTTTCATGCAGAAAAAAAAATTTAATATTTTTCAACATTTCGAGAAAAATGCGTTTGAAAATTGTACCCAATTTTCCAGAAGGCAAATTGCTCAAATTTCAGCTTTAGAGAGTTGCCAACACTAAAAAATTCGTAGCGCCCAAACTATTAACGACAGGAACTTGAAATTTGACACAGAATGACTTCATATCAATGTGCAAACGCAGTGCAAATTGCAACTCTCCAGCTCCCATAGTGTCTGAGAAACAGCCTGTCAAAGATTTGCTATTTTATTGAAAAAGTGAAAAAGTGACCCCAAAACTAAAATGGCCATAAACTGGCCAATTTTGATGCTAGAGCTTTGATTTTTGTACTGGGTGAAAGTTTAACATCTCTTCTGTCTATTTCAGTCGAAAACAGAGTTCGGACAAATTTTCAAACTTTGTAGAAAGTCGACTTTGAAGTTTTACCATTTTTTTCAAGAGGAAAACTGAAACTAAAAGTGCTCCAGCAGCCAGACCGATGACGACAGGAACTTGCAATTTGACAGGTATTGACTACACATGGATGTGCAAGCACAGTGCAAATTGCAACTCTCTATCTCCAATAGTTGTCGAGATATGGGCTTTCAAAGATTTGGTTCTGCTTCAACCAGAAATTGAAAAAAGGTACCCCCAAACTAAAATGGCCATAACTGGGTCAATTGTGATCCTAGAGCTATAATTTTGGTACTGGGTGAAAATTTAGCATCTCTGCTATCTTTTTCATGCAGAAAAAAAATTTTCATATTTTTCAACATTTCGAGAAAAATGCGTTTGAAAATTGTACCCAATTTTCCAGAAGGCAAATTGCTCAAATTTCAGCTTTAGAGAGTTGCCAACACTAAAAAATTCGTAGCGCCCAAACTATTAACGACAGGAACTTGAAATTTGACACAGAATGACTTCATATCAATGTGCAAACGCAGTGCAAATTGCAACTCTCCAGCTCCCATAGTTTCTGAGAAACAGCCTGTCAAAGATTTGCTATTTTATTGAAAAAGTGAAAAAGTGACCCCAAAACTAAAATGGCCATAAACTGGCCAATGTTGATGCTAGAGCTTTGATTTTTGTACTGTGTGAAAGTTTAACATCTCTTCTGTCTATTTCAGTCGAAAACAGAGTTCGGACAAATTTTCAAACTTTGGAGAAAATCGACTTTGAAGTTTTACCATTTTTTTCAAGAGGAAAACTGAAACTAAAAGTGCTCCAGCAGCCAGACCGATGACGACAGGAACTTGAAATTTGACAGGTATTGACTACACATGGATGTGCAAGCACAATGCAAATTGCAACTCTCTATCTCCAATAGTTTTCGAGATATGGGCTTTCAAAGATTTGGTTCTGCTTCAACCAGAGATTGAAAAAAGGTACCCCCAAACTAAAATGGCCATAACTGGGTCAATTGTGATCCTAGAGCTATAATTTTGGTACTGGGTGAAAATTTAGCATCTCTGCTATCTTTTTCATGCAGAAAAAAAAAATTTCATATTTTTCAACATTTCGAGAAAAATGCGTTTGAAAATTGTACCCAATTTTCCAGAAGGCAAATTGCTCAAATTTCAGCTTTAGAGAGTTGCCAACACTAAAAAATTCGTAGCGCCCAAACTATTAACGACAGGAACTTGAAATTTGACACAGAATGACTTCATATCAATGTGCAAACGCAGTGCAAATTGCAACTCTCCAGCTCCCATAGTGTCTGAGAAACAGCCTGTCAAAGATTTGCTATTTTATTGAAAAAGTGAAAAAGTGACCCCAAAACTAAAATGGCCATAAACTGGCCAATTTTGATGCTAGAGCTTTGATTTTTGTACTGGGTGAAAGTTTAACATCTCTTCTGTCTATTTCAGTCGAAAACAGAGTTCGGACAAATTTTCAAACTTTGTAGAAAGTCGACTTTGAAGTTTTACCATTTTTTTCAAGAGGAAAACTGAAACTAAAAGTGCTCCAGCAGCCAGACCGATGACGACAGGAACTTGAAATTTGACAGGTATTGATTACACGTGGATGTGCAAGCACAGTGCAAATTGCAACTCTCTACCTCCAATAGTTTTCGAGATATGGGCTTTCAAAGATTTGGTTCTGCTTCAACCAGAAATTGAAAAAAGGTACCCCCAAACTAAAATGGCCATAACTGGGTCAATTGTGATCCTAGAGCTATAATTTTGGTACTGGGTGAAAATTTAGCATCTCTGCTATCTTTTTCATGCAGAAAAAAAAATTTCATATTTTTCAACATTTCGAGAAAAATGCGTTTGAAAATTGTACCCAATTTTCCAGAAGGCAAATTGCTCAAATTTCAGCTTTAGAGAGTTGCCAACACTAAAAAATTCGTAGCGCCCAAACTATTAACGACAGGAACTTGAAATTTGACACAGAATGACTTCATATCAATGTGCAAACGCAGTGCAAATTGCAACTCTCTATCTCCAATAGTTTTCGAGATATGGGCTTTCAAAGATTTGGTTCTGCTTCAACCAGAAATTGAAAAAAGGTACCCCCAAACTAAAATGGCCATAACTGGGTCAATTGTGATCCTAGAGCTATAATTTTGGTACTGGGTGAAAATTTAGCATCTCTGCTATCTTTTTCATGCAGAAAAAAAAATTTCATATTTTTCAACATTTCGAGAAAAATGCGTTTGAAAATTGTACCCGATTTTCCAGAAGGCAAATTGCTCAAATTTCAGCTTTAGAGAGTTGCCAACACTAAAAAATTCGTAGCGCCCAAACTATTAACGACAGGAACTTGAAATTTGACACAGAATGACTTCATATCAATGTGCAAACGCAGTGCAAATTGCAACTCTCCAGCTCCCATAGTTTCTGAGAAAGAGCCTGTCAAAGATTTGCTATTTTATTGAAAAAGTGAAAAAGTGACCCCAAAACTAAAATGGCCATAAACTGGCCAATTTTGATGCTAGAGCTTTGATTTTTGTACTGGGTGAAAGTTTAACATCTCTTCTGTCTATTTCAGTCGAAAACAGAGTTCGGACAAATTTTCAAACTTTGGAGAAAATCGACTTTGAAGTTTTACCATTTTTTTCAAGAGGAAAACTGAAACTAAAAGTGCTCCAGCAGCCAGACCGATGACGACAGGAACTTGCAATTTGACAGGTATTGATTACACGTGGATGTGCAAGCACAGTGCAAATTGCAACTCTCTATCTCCAATAGTTTTCGAGATATGGGCTTTCAAAGATTTGGTTCTGCTTCAACCAGAAATTGAAAAAAAGGTACCCCCAAACTAAAAATGGCCATAACTGGGTCAATTTTGATCCTAGAGCTATAATTTTGGTACTGGGTGAAAATTTAGCATCTCTGCTATCTTTTTCATGCAGAAAAAAAAATTTCATATTTTTCAACATTTCGAGAAAAATGCGTTTGAAAATTGTACCCAATTTTCCAGAAGGCAAATTGCTCAAATTTCAGCTTTAGAGAGTTGCCAACACTAAAAAATTCGTAGAGCCCAAACTATTAACGACAGGAACTTGAAATTTGACACAGAATGACTTCATATCAATGTGCAAACGCAGTGCAAATTGCAACTCTCTATCTCCAATAGTTTTCGAGATATGGGCTTTCAAAGATTTGGTTCTGCTTCAACCAGAAATTGAAAAAAGGTACCCCCAAACTAAAAATGGCCATAACTGGGTCAATTTTGATCCTAGAGCTATAATTTTGGTACTGGGTGAAAATTTAGCATCTCTGCTATCTTTTTCATGCAGAAAAAAAATTTCATATTTTTCAACATTTCGAGAAAAATGCGTTTGAAAATTGTACCCAATTTTCCAGAAGGCAAATTGCTCAAATTTCAGCTTTAGAGAGTTGCCAACACTAAAAAATTCGCAGAGCCCAAACTATTAACGACAGGAACTTGAAATTTGACACAGAATGACTTCATATCAATGTGCAAACGCAGTGCAAATTGCAACTCTCTATCTCCAATAGTTTTCGAGATATGGGCTTTCAAAGATTTGGTTCTGCTTCAACCAGAAATTGAAAAAAGGTACCCCCAAACTAAAATGGCCATAACTGGGTCAATTTTGATCCTAGAGCTATAATTTTGGTACTGGGTGAAAATTTAGCATCTCTGCTATCTTTTTCATGCAGAAAAAAAATTTCATATTTTTCAACATTTCAAGAAAAATGCGTTTGAAAATTGTACCCAATTTTCCAGAAGGCAAATTGCTCAAATTTCAGCTTTAGAGAGTTGCCAACACTAAAAAATTCGCAGAGCCCAAACTATTAACGACAGGAACTGGAAATTTGACACAGAATGACTTCATATCAATGTGCAAACGCAGTGCAAATTGCAACTCTCTATCTCCAATAGTTTTCGAGATATGGGCTTTCAAAGATTTGGTTCTGCTTCAACCAGAAATTGAAAAAAGGTACCCCCAAACTAAAATGGCCATAACTGGGTCAATTGTGATCCTAGAGCTATAATTTTGGTACTGGGTGAAAATTTAGCATCTCTGCTATCTTTTTCAAAAAAAATTTCATATTTTTCAAAATTTCGAGAAAAATTCGTTTGAAAATTGTACCCAATTTTCCAGAAGGCAAATTGCTCAAATTTCAGCTTTAGAGAGTTGCCAACACTAAAAAATTCGCAGAGCCCAAACTATTAACGACAGGAACTTGAAATTTGACACAGAATGACTTCATATCAATGTGCAAACGCAGTGCAAATTGCAACTCTCCAGCTCCCATAGTTTCTGAGAAACAGCCTGTCAAAGATTTGCTATTTTATTGAAAAAGTGAAAAAGTGACCCCAAAACTAAAATGGCCATAAACTGGCCAATTTTGATGCTAGAGCTTTGATTTTTGTACTGGGTGAAAGTTTAACATCTCTTCTGTCTATTTCAGTCGAAAACAGAGTTCGGACAAATTTTCAAACTTTGGAGAAAATCGACTTTGAAGTTTTACCATTTTTTTCAAGAGGAAAACTGAAACTAAAAGTGCTCCAGCAGCCAGACCGATGACGACAGGAACTTGAAATTTGACAGGTATTGATTACACGTGGATGTGCAAGCACAGTGCAAATTGCAACTCTCTATCTCCAATAGTTTTCGAGATATGGGCTTTCAAAGATTTGGTTCTGCTTCAACCAGAAATTGAAAAAAGGTACCCCCAAACTAAAAATGGCCATAACTGGGTCAATTTTGATCCTAGAGCTATAATTTTGGTACTGGGTGAAAATTTAGCATCTCTGCTATCTTTTTCATGCAGAAAAAAAAAATTCATATTTTCAACATTTCGAGAAAAATGCGTTTGAAAATTGTACCCAATTTTCCAGAAGGCAAATTGCTCAAATTTCAGCTTTAGAGAGTTGCCAACACTAAAAAATTCGTAGAGCCCAAACTATTAACGACAGGAATTTGACATTTGACACAGAATGACTTCATATCAATGTGCAAACGCAGTGCAAATTGCAACTCTCCAGCTCCCATAGTTTCTGAGAAACAGCCTGTCAAAGATTTGCTATTTTATTGAAAAAGTGAAAAAGTGACCCCAAAACTAAAATGGCCATAAACTGGCCAATTTTGATGCTAGAGCTTTGATTTTTGTACTGGGTGAAAGTTTAACATCTCTTCTGTCTATTTTCAGTCGAAAACAGAGTTCGGACAAATTTTCAAACTTTGGAGAAAATCGACTTTGAAGTTTTACCATTTTTTTCAAGAGGAAAACTGAAACTAAAAAGTGCTCCAGCAGCCAGACCGATGACGACAGGAACTTGAAATTTGACAGGTATTGACTACACATGGATGTGCAAGCACAGTGCAAATTGCAACTCTCTATCTTCAATAGTTTTCGAGATATGGGCTTTCAAAGATTTGGTTCTGCTTCAACCAGAAATTGAAAAAAGGTACCCCCAACCTAAAAATGGCCATAACTGGGTCAATTTTGATCCTAGAGCTATAATTTTGGTACTGGGTGAAAATTTAGCATCTCTGCTATCTTTTTCATGCAGAAAAAAAAATTTCATATTTTTCAACATTTCGAGAAAAATGCGTTTGAAAATTGTACCCCAATTTCCAGAAGGCAAATTGCTCAAATTTCAGCTTTAGAGAGTTGCCCAACACTAAAAAATTCGGTAGCGCCCAAACTATTAACGACAGGAACTTGAAATTTGACACAGAATGTCTTCATATCAATGTGCAAACGCAGTGCAAATTGCAACTCTCCAGCTCCCATAGTTTCTGAGAAACAGCCTGTCAAAGATTTGCTATTTTATTGAAAAAGTGAAAAAGTGACCCCCAAAACTAAAATGGCCATTAACTGGCCAATTTTGATGCTAGAGCTTTGATTTTTGTACTGGGTGAAAGTTTAACATCTCTTCTGTCTATTTCAGTCGAAAACAGAGTTCGGACAAATTTTCAAACTTTGGAGAAAATCGACTTTGAAGTTTTACCATTTTTTTCAAGAGGAAAACTGAAACTAAAAGTGATCCAGCAGCCAGACCGATGACGACAGGAACTTGAAATTTTGACAGGTATTGACTACACATGGATGTGCAAGCACAGTGCCAAATTGCAACTCTCTATCTTCAATAGTTTTCGAGATATGGGCTTTCAAAGATTTGGTCTCTGCTTCTAACCAGAAATTGAAAAAAGGTACCCCCAACCTAAAAATGGCCATAACTGGGTCAATTTTGATCCTAGAGCTATAATTTTGGTACTGGGTGAAAATTTAGCATCTCTGCTATCTTTTTCATGCAGAAAAAAATTTTCATATTTTTCAACATTTCGAGAAAAATGCGTTTGAAACTTGAACCCCAATTTTCAGAAGGCAAATTGCTCAAATTTCAGCTTTAGAGAGTTGCCAACACTAAAAAAATTCGTAGCGCCCAAACTATTAACGACAGGAACTTGAAATTTGACACAGAATGACTTCATATCAATGTGCAAACGCAGTGCAAATTGCAACTCCTCTATCTCCAATAGTTTTCGAGAAATGGGCTTTCAAAGATTTGGTTCTGCTTCAACCAGAAATTGAAACAAAGGTACCCCAAACTAAAATGGCCATAACTGGGTCAATTGTGATCCTAGAGCTATAATTTTGGTACTGGGTGAAAATTTAGCATCTCTGCTATCTTTTTCATGCAGAAAAAAAAATTTCATATTTTTCAACATTTCGAGAAAATGCGTTTGAAAATTGTACCCAATTTTCCAGAAGGCAAATTGCTCAAATTTCAGCTTTAGAGAGTTGCCAACACTAAAAAAATTCGTAGCGCCCAAACTATTAACGACAGGAACTTGAAATTTGACACAGAATGACTTCATATCAATGTGCAAACGCAGTGCAAATTGCAACTCTCCAGCTCCCATAGTTTCTGAGAAAACAGCCTGTCAAAGATTTGCTATTTTATTGAAAAAGTGAAAAAGTGACCCCAAAAACTAAAATGGCCATAAACTGGCCAATTTTGATGCTAGAGCTTTGATTTTTGTACTGGGTGAAAGTTTAACATCTCTTCTGTCTATTTCAGTCGAAAACAGAGTTCGGACAAATTTTCAAACTTTGGAGAAAATCGACTTTGAAGTTTTACCATTTTTTTCAAGAGGAAAACTGAAACTAAAAAGTTGCTCCAGACAGCCAGACCGATGACGACAGGAACTTGAAATTTGACAGGTATTGATTACACGTGGATGTGCAAGCAACAGTGCAAATTGCAACTCTCTATCTCCAATAGTTTTCGAGATATGGGCTTTCCAAAGATTTGGTTCTGCTTCAACCAGAAATTGAAAAAAGGTACCCCAAACTAAAAATAATTTTGATCCTAGAGCTATAATTTTGGTACTGGGTGAAAATTTAGCATCTCTGCTATCTTTTTCATGCAGAAAAAAAAATTTCATATTTTTCAACATTTCGAGAAAAATGCGTTTGAAAATTGTACCCAATTTTCCAGAAGGCAAATTGCTCAAATTTCAGCTTTAGAGAGTTGCCAACACTAAAAAATTCGTAGAGCCCAAACTATTAACGACAGGAACTTGAAATTTGACACAGAATGACTTCATATCAATGTGCAAACGCAGTGCAAATTGCAACTCTCTATCTCCAATAGTTTTCGAGATATGGGCTTTCAAAGATTTGGTTCTGCTTCAACCAGAAATTGAAAAAAGGTACCCCCAAACTAAAAATGGCCATAACTGGGTCAATTTTGATCCTAGAGCTATAATTTTGGTACTGGGTGAAAATTTAGCATCTCTGCTATCTTTTTCATGCAGAAAAAAAATTTTCATATTTTTCAACATTTCAAGAAAAATGCGTTTGAAAATTGTACCCAATTTTCCAGAAGGCAAATTGCTCAAATTTCAGCTTTAGAGAGTTGCCAACACTAAAAAATTCGTAGCGCCCAAACTATTAATGACAGGAACTTGAAATTTGACACAGAATGACTTCATATCAATGTGCAAACGCAGTGCAAATTGCAACTCTCCAGCTCCCATAGTTTCTGAGAAACAGCCTGTCAAAGATTTGCTATTTTATTGAAAAAGTGAAAAAGTGACCCCAAAACTAAAATGGCCATAAACTGGCCAATTTTGATGCTAGAGCTTTGATTTTTGTACTGGGTGAAAGTTTAACATCTCTTCTGTCTATTTCAGTCGAAAACAGAGTTCGGACAAATTTTCAAACTTTGGAGAAAATCGACTTTGAAGTTTTACCATTTTTTTCAAGAGGAAAACTGAAACTAAAAGTGCTCCAGCAGCCAGACCGATGACGACAGGAACTTGAAATTTGACAGGTATTGATTACACGTGGATGTGCAAGCACAGTGCAAATTGCAACTCTCTATCTCCAATAGTTTTCGAGATATGGGCTTTCAAAGATTTGGTTCTGCTTCAACCAGAAATTGAAAAAAGGTACCCCCAACCTAAAAATGGCCATAACTGGGTCAATTTTGATCCTAGAGCTATAATTTTGGTACTGGGTGAAAATTTAGCATCTCTGCTATCTTTTTCATGCAGAAAAAAAAATTTCATATTTTTCAACATTTCGAGAAAAATGCGTTTGAAAATTGTACCCAATTTTCCAGAAGGCAAATTGCTCAAATTTCAGCTTTAGAGAGTTGCCAACACTAAAAAATTCGTAAAGCCCAAACTATTAACGACAGGAACTTGAAATTTGACACAGAATGACTTCATATCAATGTGCAAACGCAGTGCAAATTGCAACTCTCTATCTCCAATAGTTTTCGAGATATGGGCTTTCAAAGATTTGGTTCTGCTTCAACCAGAAATTGAAAAAAGGTACCCCCAAACTAAAAATGGCCATAACTGGGTCAATTATGATCCTAGAGCTATAATTTTGGTACTGGGTGAAAATTTAGCATCTCTGCTATCTTTTTCATGCAGAGAAAAATTTTCATATTTTTCAACATTTCAAGAAAAATGCGTTTGAAAATTGTACCCAATTTTCCAGAAGGCAAATTGCTCAAATTTCAGCTTTAGAGAGTTGCCAACACTAAAAAATTCGTAGCGCCCAAACTATTAACGACAGGAACTTGAAATTTGACACAGAATGACTTCATATCAATGTGCAAACGCAGTGCAAATTGCAACTCTCCAGCTCCCATAGTTTCTGAGAAACAGCCTGTCAAAGATTTGCTATTTTATTGAAAAAGTGAAAAAGTGACCCCAAAACTAAAATGGCCATAAACTGGCCAATTTTGATGCTAGAGCTTTGATTTTTGTACTGGGTGAAAGTTTAACATCTCTTCTGTCTATTTCAGTCGAAAACAGAGTTCGGACAAATTTTCAAACTTTGGAGAAAATCGACTTTGAAGTTTAACCATTTTTTTCAAGAGGAAAACTGAAACTAAAAGTGCTCCAGCAGCCAGACCGATGACGACAGGAACTTGAAATTTGACAGGTATTGACTACACATGGATGTGCAAGCACAGTGCAAATTGCAACTCTCTATCTCCAATAGTTTTCGAGATATAGGCTTTCAAAGATTTGGTTCTGCTTCAACCAGAAATTGAAAAAAGGTACCCCCAAACTAAAATGGCCATAACTGGGTCAATTTTGATCCTAGAGCTATAATTTTGGTACTGGGTGAAAATTTAGCATCTCTGCTATCTTTTTCATGCAGAAAAAAAAATTCATATTTTACAACATTTCGAGAAAAATGCGTTTGAAAATTGTACCCAATTTTCCAGAAGGCAAATTGCTCAAATTTCAGCTTTAGAGAGTTGCCAACACAACTCTAAAAAATTCGTAGAGCCCAAACTATTAACGACAGGAACTTGAAATTTGACACAGAATGACTTCATATCAATGTGCAAACGCAGTGCAAATTGCAACTCTCTATCTCCAATAGTTTTCGAGATATGGGCTTTCAAAGATTTGGTTCTGCTTCAACCAGAAATTGAAAAAAGGTACCCCCAAACCAAAATGGCCATAACTGGGTCAATTGTGATCCTAGAGCTATAATTTTGGTACTGGGTGAAAATTTAGCATCTCTGCTATCTTTTTCATGCAGAAAAAAAAATTTCATATTTTTCAACATTTCGAGAAAAATGCGTTTGAAAATTGTACCCAATTTTCCACAAGGCAAATTGCTCAAATTTCAGCTTTAGAGAGTTGCCAACACTAAAAAATTCGTAGCGCCCAAACTATTAACGACAGGAACTTGAAATTTGACACAGAATGACTTCATATCAATGTGCAAACGCAGTGCAAATTGCAACTCTCCAGCTCCCATAGTTTCTGAGAAACAGCCTGTCAAAGATTTGCTATTTTATTGAAAAAGTGAAAAAGTGACCCCAAAACTAAAATGGCCATAAACTGGCCAATTTTGATGCTAGAGCTTTGATTTTTGTACTGGGTGAAAGTTTAACATCTCTTCTGTCTATTTCAGTCGAAAACAGAGTTCGGACAAATTTTCAAACTTTGGAGAAAATCGACTTTGAAGTTTTACCATTTTTTTCAAGAGGAAAACTGAAACTAAAAGTGCTCCAGCAGCCAGACCGATGACGACAGGAACTTGAAATTTGACAGGTATTGATTACACGTGGATGTGCAAGCACAGTGCAAATTGCAACTCTCTATCTCCAATAGTTTTCGAGATATGGGCTTTCAAAGATTTGGTTCTGCTTCAACCAGAAATTGAAAAAAGGTACCCCAAACTAAAAATGGCCATAACTGGGTCAATTTTGATCCTAGAGCTATAATTTTGGTACTGGGTGAAAATTTAGCATCTCTGCTATCTTTTTCATGCAGAAAAAAAAATTTCATATTTTTCAACATTTCGAGAAAAATGCGTTTGAAAATTGTACCCAATTTTCCAGAAGGCAAATTGCTCAAATTTCAGCTTTAGAGAGTTGCCAACACTAAAAAATTCGTAGAGCCCAAACTATTAACGACAGGAACTTGAAATTTGACACAGAATGACTTCATATCAATGTGCAAACGCAGTGCAAATTGCAACTCTCTATCTCCAATAGTTTTCGAGATATGGGCTTTCAAAGATTTGGTTCTGCTTCAACCAGAAATTGAAAAAAGGTACCCCCAAACTAAAAATGGCCATAACTGGGTCAATTTTGATCCTAGAGCTATAATTTTGGTACTGGGTGAAAATTTAGCATCTCTGCTATCTTTTTCATGCAGAAAAAAATTTTCATATTTTTCAACATTTCAAGAAAAATGCGTTTGAAAATTGTACCCAATTTTCCAGAAGGCAAATTGCTCAAATTTCAGCTTTAGAGAGTTGCCAACACTAAAAAATTCGTAGCGCCCAAACTATTAACGACAGGAACTTGAAATTTGACACAGAATGACTTCATATCAATGTGCAAACGCAGTGCAAATTGCAACTCTCCAGCTCCCATAGTTTCTGAGAAACAGCCTGTCAAAGATTTGCTATTTTATTGAAAAAGTGAAAAAGTGACCCCAAAACTAAAATGGCCATAAACTGGCCAATTTTGATGCTAGAGCTTTGATTTTTGTACTGGGTGAAAGTTTAACATCTCTTCTGTCTATTTCAGTCGAAAACAGAGTTCGGACAAATTTTCAAACTTTGGAGAAAATCGACTTTGAAGTTTTACCATTTTTTTCAAGAGGAAAACTGAAACTAAAAGTGCTCCAGCAGCCAGACCGATGACGACAGGAACTTGAAATTTGACAGGTATTGATTACACGTGGATGTGCAAGCACAGTGCAAATTGCAACTCTCTATCTCCAATAGTTTTCGAGATATGGGCTTTCAAAGATTTGGTTCTGCTTCAACCAGAAATTGAAAAAAGGTACCCCCAAACTAAAAATGGCCATAACTGGGTCAATTTTGATCCTAGAGCTATAATTTTGGTACTGGGTGAAAATTTAGCATCTCTGCTATCTTTTTCATGCAGAAAAAAAAATTTCATATTTTTCAACATTTCGAGAAAAATGCGTTTGAAAATTGTACCCAATTTTCCAGAAGGCAAATTGCTCAAATTTCAGCTTTAGAGAGTTGCCAACACTAAAAAATTCGTAGAGCCCAAACTATTAACGACAGGAACTTGAAATTTGACACAGAATGACTTCATATCAATGTGCAAACGCAGTGCAAATTGCAACTCTCTATCTCCAATAGTTTTCGAGATATGGGCTTTCAAAGATTTGGTTCTGCTTCAACCAGAAATTGAAAAAAGGTACCCCCAAACTAAAAATGGCCATAACTGGGTCAATTTTGATCCTAGAGCTATAATTTTGGTACTGGGTGAAAATTTAGCATCTCTGCTATCTTTTTCATGCAGAAAAAAAAATTTCATATTTTTCAACATTTCGAGAAAAATGCGTTTGAAAATTGTACCCAATTTTCCAGAAGGCAAATTGCTCAAATTTCAGCTTTAGAGAGTTGCCAACACTAAAAAATTCGTAGCGCCCAAACTATTAACGACAGGAACTTGAAATTTGACACAGAATGACTTCATATCAATGTGCAAACGCAGTGCAAATTGCAACTCTCTATCTCCAATAGTTTTCGAGAAATGGGCTTTCAAAGATTTGGTTCTGCTTCAACCAGAAATTGAAAAAAGGTACCCCCAAACTAAAATGGCCATAACTGGGTCAATTGTGATCCTAGAGCTATAATTTTGGTACTGGGTGAAAATTTAGCATCTCTGCTATCTTTTTCATGCAGAAAAAAAAATTTCATATTTTTCAACATTTCGAGAAAAATGCGTTTGAAAATTGTACCCAATTTTCCAGAAGGCAAATTGCTCAAATTTCAGCTTTAGAGAGTTGCCAACACTAAAAAATTCGTAGCGCCCAAACTATTAACGACAGGAACTTGAAATTTGACACAGAATGACTTCATATCAATGTGCAAACGCAGTGCAAATTGCAACTCTCCAGCTCCCATAGTTTCTGAGAAACAGCCTGTCAAAGATTTGCTATTTTATTGAAAAAGTGAAAAAGTGACCCCAAAACTAAAATGGCCATAAACTGGCCAATTTTGATGCTAGAGCTTTGATTTTTGTACTGGGTGAAAGTTTAACATCTCTTCTGTCTATTTCAGTCGAAAACAGAGTTCGGACAAATTTTCAAACTTTGGAGAAAATCGACTTTGAAGTTTTACCATTTTTTTCAAGAGGAAAACTGAAACTAAAAGTGCTCCAGCAGCCAGACCGATGACGACAGGAACTTGAAATTTGACAGGTATTGATTACACGTGGATGTGCAAGCACAGTGCAAATTGCAACTCTCTATCTCCAATAGTTTTCGAGATATGGGCTTTCAAAGATTTGGTTCTGCTTCAACCAGAAATTGAAAAAAGGTACCCCCAAACTAAAAATGGCCATAACTGGGTCAATTTTGATCCTAGAGCTATAATTTTGGTACTGGGTGAAAATTTAGCATCTCTGCTATCTTTTTCATGCAGAAAAAAAAATTTCATATTTTTCAACATTTCGAGAAAAATGCGTTTGAAAATTGTACCCAATTTTCCAGAAGGCAAATTGCTCAAATTTCAGCTTTAGAGAGTTGCCAACACTAAAAAATTCGTAGAGCCCAAACTATTAACGACAGGAACTTGAAATTTGACACAGAATGACTTCATATCAATGTGCAAACGCAGTGCAAATTGCAACTCTCTATCTCCAATAGTTTTCGAGATATGGGCTTTCAAAGATTTGGTTCTGCTTCAACCAGAAATTGAAAAAAGGTACCCCCAAACTAAAAATGGCCATAACTGGGTCAATTTTGATCCTAGAGCTATAATTTTGGTACTGGGTGAAAATTTAGCATCTCTGCTATCTTTTTCATGCAGAAAAAAAAATTTCATATTTTTCAACATTTCGAGAAAAATGCGTTTGAAAATTGTACCCAATTTTCCAGAAGGCAAATTGCTCAAATTTCAGCTTTAGAGAGTTGCCAACACTAAAAAATTCGTAGCGCCCAAACTATTAACGACAGGAACTTGAAATTTGACACAGAATGACTTCATATCAATGTGCAAACGCAGTGCAAATTGCAACTCTCTATCTCCAATAGTTTTCGAGAAATGGGCTTTCAAAGATTTGGTTCTGCTTCAACCAGAAATTGAAAAAAGGTACCCCCAAACTAAAATGGCCATAACTGGGTCAATTGTGATCCTAGAGCTATAATTTTGGTACTGGGTGAAAATTTAGCATCTCTGCTATCTTTTTCATGCAGAAAAAAAAATTTCATATTTTTCAACATTTCGAGAAAAATGCGTTTGAAAATTGTACCCAATTTTCCACAAGGCAAATTGCTCAAATTTCAGCTTTAGAGAGTTGCCAACACTAAAAAATTCGTAGCGCCCAAACTATTAACGACAGGAACTTGAAATTTGACACAGAATGACTTCATATCAATGTGCAAACGCAGTGCAAATTGCAACTCTCCAGCTCCCATAGTTTCTGAGAAACAGCCTGTCAAAGATTTGCTATTTTATTGAAAAAGTGAAAAAGTGACCCCAAAACTAAAATGGCCATAAACTGGCCAATTTTGATGCTAGAGCTTTGATTTTTGTACTGGGTGAAAGTTTAACATCTCTTCTGTCTATTTCAGTCGAAAACAGAGTTCGGACAAATTTTCAAACTTTGGAGAAAATCGACTTTGAAGTTTTACCATTTTTTTCAAGAGGAAAACTGAAACTAAAAGTGCTCCAGCAGCCAGACCGATGACGACAGGAACTTGAAATTTGACAGGTATTGATTACACGTGGATGTGCAAGCACAGTGCAAATTGCAACTCTCTATCTCCAATAGTTTTCGAGATATGGGCTTTCAAAGATTTGGTTCTGCTTCAACCAGAAATTGAAAAAAGGTACCCCCAAACTAAAAATGGCCATAACTGGGTCAATTTTGATCCTAGAGCTATAATTTTGGTACTGGGTGAAAATTTAGCATCTCTGCTATCTTTTTCATGCAGAAAAAAAAATTTCATATTTTTCAACATTTCGAGAAAAATGCGTTTGAAAATTGTACCCAATTTTCCAGAAGGCAAATTGCTCAAATTTCAGCTTTAGAGAGTTGCCAACACTAAAAAATTCGTAAAGCCCAAACTATTAACGACAGGAACTTGAAATTTGACACAGAATGACTTCATATCAATGTGCAAACGCAGTGCAAATTGCAACTCTCTATCTCCAATAGTTTTCGAGATATGGGCTTTCAAAGATTTGGTTCTGCTTCAACCAGAAATTGAAAAAAGGTACCCCCAAACTAAAAATGGCCATAACTGGGTCAATTATGATCCTAGAGCTATAATTTTGGTACTGGGTGAAAATTTAGCATCTCTGCTATCTTTTTCATGCAGAGAAAAATTTTCATATTTTTCAACATTTCAAGAAAAATGCGTTTGAAAATTGTACCCAATTTTCCAGAAGGCAAATTGCTCAAATTTCAGCTTTAGAGAGTTTACAACACTAAAAAATTCGTAGCGCCCAAACTATTAACGACAGGAACTTGAAATTTGACACAGAATGACTTCATATCAATGTGCAAACGCAGTGCAAATTGCAACTCTCCAGCTCCCATAGTTTCTGAGAAACAGCCTGTCAAAGATTTGCTATTTTATTGAAAAAGTGAAAAAGTGACCCCAAAACTAAAATGGCCATAAACTGGCCAATTTTGATGCTAGAGCTTTGATTTTTGTACTGGGTGAAAGTTTAACATCTCTTCTGTCTATTTCAGTCGAAAACAGAGTTCGGACAAATTTTCAAACTTTGGAGAAAATCGACTTTGAAGTTTTACCATTTTTTTCAAGAGGAAAACTGAAACTAAAAGTGCTCCAGCAGCCAGACCGATGACGACAGGAACTTGAAATTTGACATGTATTGATTACACGTGGATGTGCAAGCACAGTGCAAATTGCAACTCTCTATCTTCAATAGTTTTCGAGATATGGGCTTTCAAAGATTTGGTTCTGCTTCAACCAGAAATTGAAAAAAGGTACCCCCAACCTAAAAATGGCCATAACTGGGTCAATTTTGATCCTAGAGCTATAATTTTGGTACTGGGTGAAAATTTAGCATCTCTGCTATCTTTTTCATGCAGAAAAAAAAATTTCATATTTTTCAACATTTCGAGAAAAATGCGTTTGAAAATTGTACCCAATTTTCCAGAAGGCAAATTGCTCAAATTTCAGTTTTAGAGAGTTGCCAACACTAAAAAATTCGTAGCGCCCAAACTATTAACGACAGGAACTTGAAATTTGACACAGAATGACTTCATATCAATGTGCAAACGCAGTGCAAATTGCAACTCTCTATCTCCAATAGTTTTCGAGAAATGGGCTTTCAAAGATTTGGTTCTGCTTCAACCAGAAATTGAAAAAAGGTACCCCCAAACTAAAATGGCCATAACTGGGTCAATTGTGATCCTAGAGCTATAATTTTGGTACTGGGTGAAAATTTAGCATCTCTGCTATCTTTTTCATGCAGAAAAAAAAATTTCATATTTTTCAACATTTCGAGAAAAATGCGTTTGAAAATTGTACCCAATTTTCCACAAGGCAAATTGCTCAAATTTCAGCTTTAGAGAGTTGCCAACACTAAAAAATTCGTAGCGCCCAAACTATTAACGACAGGAACTTGAAATTTGACACAGAATGACTTCATATCAATGTGCAAACGCAGTGCAAATTGCAACTCTCCAGCTCCCATAGTTTCTGAGAAACAGCCTGTCAAAGATTTGCTATTTTATTGAAAAAGTGAAAAAGTGACCCCAAAACTAAAATGGCCATAAACTGGCCAATTTTGATGCTAGAGCTTTGATTTTTGTACTGGGTGAAAGTTTAACATCTCTTCTGTCTATTTCAGTCGAAAACAGAGTTCGGACAAATTTTCAAACTTTGGAGAAAATCGACTTTGAAGTTTTACCATTTTTTTCAAGAGGAAAACTGAAACTAAAAGTGCTCCAGCAGCCAGACCGATGACGACAGGAACTTGAAATTTGACAGGTATTGATTACACGTGGATGTGCAAGCACAGTGCAAATTGCAACTCTCTATCTCCAATAGTTTTCGAGATATGGGCTTTCAAAGATTTGGTTCTGCTTCAACCAGAAATTGAAAAAAGGTACCCCCAAACTAAAAATGGCCATAACTGGGTCAATTTTGATCCTAGAGCTATAATTTTGGTACTGGGTGAAAATTTAGCATCTCTGCTATCTTTTTCATGCAGAAAAAAAAATTTCATATTTTTCAACATTTCGAGAAAAATGCGTTTGAAAATTGTACCCAATTTTCCAGAAGGCAAATTGCTCAAATTTCAGCTTTAGAGAGTTGCCAACACTAAAAAATTCGTAAAGCCCAAACTATTAACGACAGGAACTTGAAATTTGACACAGAATGACTTCATATCAATGTGCAAACGCAGTGCAAATTGCAACTCTCTATCTCCAATAGTTTTCGAGATATGGGCTTTCAGAGATTTGGTTCTGCTTCAACCAGAAATTGAAAAAAGGTACCCCCAAACTAAAAATGGCCATAACTGGGTCAATTATGATCCTAGAGCTATAATTTTGGTACTGGGTGAAAATTTAGCATCTCTGCTATCTTTTTCATGCAGAGAAAAATTTTCATATTTTTCAACATTTCAAGAAAAATGCGTTTGAAAATTGTACCCAATTTTCCAGAAGGCAAATTGCTCAAATTTCAGCTTTAGAGAGTTTACAACACTAAAAAATTCGTAGCGCCCAAACTATTAACGACAGGAACTTGAAATTTGACACAGAATGACTTCATATCAATGTGCAAACGCAGTGCAAATTGCAACTCTCCAGCTCCCATAGTTTCTGAGAAACAGCCTGTCAAAGATTTGCTATTTTATTGAAAAAGTGAAAAAGTGACCCCAAAACTAAAATGGCCATAAACTGGCCAATTTTGATGCTAGAGCTTTGATTTTTGTACTGGGTGAAAGTTTAACATCTCTTCTGTCTATTTCAGTCGAAAACAGAGTTCGGACAAATTTTCAAACTTTGGAGAAAATCGACTTTGAAGTTTAACCATTTTTTTCAAGAGGAAAACTGAAACTAAAAGTGCTCCAGCAGCCAGACCGATGACGACAGGAACTTGAAATTTGACAGGTATTGACTACACATGGATGTGCAAGCACAGTGCAAATTGCAACTCTCTATCTCCAATAGTTTTCGAGATATAGGCTTTCAAAGATTTGGTTCTGCTTCAACCAGAAATTGAAAAAAGGTACCCCCAAACTAAAATGGCCATAACTGGGTCAATTTTGATCCTAGAGCTATAATTTTGGTACTGGGTGAAAATTTAGCATCTCTGCTATCTTTTTCATGCAGAAAAAAAAATTCATATTTTACAACATTTCGAGAAAAATGCGTTTGAAAATTGTACCCAATTTTCCAGAAGGCAAATTGCTCAAATTTCAGCTTTAGAGAGTTGCCAACACTAAAAAATTCGTAGAGCCCAAACTATTAACGACAGGAACTTGAAATTTGACACAGAATGACTTCATATCAATGTGCAAACGCAGTGCAAATTGCAACTCTCTATCTCCAATAGTTTTCGAGATATGGGCTTTCAAAGATTTGGTTCTGCTTCAACCAGAAATTGAAAAAAGGTACCCCCAAACTAAAAATGGCCATAACTGGGTCAATTTTGATCCTAGAGCTATAATTTTGGTACTGGGTGAAAATTTAGCATCTCTGCTATCTTTTTCATGCAGAAAAAATTTTTCATATTTTTCAACATTTCAAGAAAAATGCGTTTGAAAATTGTACCCAATTTTCCAGAAGGCAAATTGCTCAAATTTCAGCTTTAGAGAGTTGCCAACACTAAAAAATTCGTAGCGCCCAAACTATTAACGACAGGAACTTGAAATTTGACACAGAATGACTTCATATCAATGTGCAAACGCAGTGCAAATTGCAACTCTCCAGCTCCCATAGTTTCTGAGAAACAGCCTGTCAAAGATTTGCTATTTTATTGAAAAAGTGAAAAAGTGACCCCAAAACTAAAATGGCCATAAACTGGCCAATTTTGATGCTAGAGCTTTGATTTTTGTACTGGGTGAAAGTTTAACATCTCTTCTGTCTATTTCAGTCGAAAACAGAGTTCGGACAAATTTTCAAACTTTGGAGAAAATCGACTTTGAAGTTTTACCATTTTTTTCAAGAGGAAAACTGAAACTAAAAGTGCTCCAGCAGCCAGACCGATGACGACAGGAACTTGAAATTTGACAGGTATTGACTACACATGGATGTGCAAGCACAGTGCAAATTGCAACTCTCTATCTTCAATAGTTTTCGAGATATGGGCTTTCAAAGATTTGGTTCTGCTTCAACCAGAAATTGAAAAAAGGTACCCCCAACCTAAAAATGGCCATAACTGGGTCAATTTTGATCCTAGAGCTATAATTTTGGTACTGGGTGAAAATTTAGCATCTCTGCTATCTTTTTCATGCAGAAAAAAAAATTTCATATTTTTCAACATTTCGAGAAAAATGCGTTTGAAAATTGTACCCAATTTTCCAGAAGGCAAATTGCTCAAATTTCAGCTTTAGAGAGTTGCCAACACTAAAAAATTCGTAGCGCCCAAACTATTAACGACAGGAACTTGAAATTTGACACAGAATGACTTCATATCAATGTACAAACGCAGTGCAAATTGCAACTCTCTATCTCCAATAGTTTTCGAGAAATGGGCTTTCAAAGATTTGGTTCTGCTTCAACCAGAAATTGAAAAAAGGTACCCCCAAACTAAAATGGCCATAACTGGGTCAATTTTGATCCTAGAGCTATAATTTTGGTACTGGGTGAAAATTTAGCATCTCTGCTATCTTTTTCATGCAGAAAAAAAAATTCATATTTTACAACATTTCGAGAAAAATGCGTTTGAAAATTGTACCCAATTTTCCAGAAGGCAAATTGCTCAAATTTCAGCTTTAGAGAGTTGCCAACACTAAAAAATTCGTAGAGCCCAAACTATTAACGACAGGAACTTGAAATTTGACACAGAATGACTTCATATCAATGTGCAAACGCAGTGCAAATTGCAACTCTCTATCTCCAATAGTTTTCGAGATATGGGCTTTCAAAGATTTGGTTCTGCTTCAACCAGAAATTGAAAAAAGGTACCCCCAAACTAAAAATGGCCATAACTGGGTCAATTTTGATCCTAGAGCTATAATTTTGGTACTGGGTGAAAATTTAGCATCTCTGCTATCTTTTTCATGCAGAAAAAATTTTTCATATTTTTCAACATTTCAAGAAAAATGCGTTTGAAAATTGTACCCAATTTTCCAGAAGGCAAATTGCTCAAATTTCAGCTTTAGAGAGTTGCCAACACTAAAAAATTCGTAGCGCCCAAACTATTAACGACAGGAACTTGAAATTTGACACAGAATGACTTCATATCAATGTGCAAACGCAGTGCAAATTGCAACTCTCCAGCTCCCATAGTTTCTGAGAAACAGCCTGTCAAAGATTTGCTATTTTATTGAAAAAGTGAAAAAGTGACCCCAAAACTAAAATGGCCATAAACTGGCCAATTTTGATGCTAGAGCTTTGATTTTTGTACTGGGTGAAAGTTTAACATCTCTTCTGTCTATTTCAGTCGAAAACAGAGTTCGGACAAATTTTCAAACTTTGGAGAAAATCGACTTTGAAGTTTTACCATTTTTTTCAAGAGGAAAACTGAAACTAAAAGTGCTCCAGCAGCCAGACCGATGACGACAGGAACTTGAAATTTGACAGGTATTGACTACACATGGATGTGCAAGCACAGTGCAAATTGCAACTCTCTATCTTCAATAGTTTTCGAGATATGGGCTTTCAAAGATTTGGTTCTGCTTCAACCAGAAATTGAAAAAAGGTACCCCCAACCTAAAAATGGCCATAACTGGGTCAATTTTGATCCTAGAGCTATAATTTTGGTACTGGGTGAAAATTTAGCATCTCTGCTATCTTTTTCATGCAGAAAAAAAAATTTCATATTTTTCAACATTTCGAGAAAAATGCGTTTGAAAATTGTGCCCAATTTTCCAGAAGGCAAATTGCTCAAATTTCAGCTTTAGAGAGTTGCCAACACTAAAAAATTCGTAGCGCCCAAACTATTAACGACAGGAACTTGAAATTTGACACAGAATGACTTCATATCAATGTACAAACGCAGTGCAAATTGCAACTCTCTATCTCCAATAGTTTTCGAGAAATGGGCTTTCAAAGATTTGGTTCTGCTTCAACCAGAAATTGAAAAAAGGTACCCCCAAACTAAAATGGCCATAACTGGGTCAATTTTGATCCTAGAGCTATAATTTTGGTACTGGGTGAAAATTTAGCATCTCTGCTATCTTTTTCATGCAGAAAAAAAAATTCATATTTTACAACATTTCGAGAAAAATGCGTTTGAAAATTGTACCCAATTTTCCAGAAGGCAAATTGCTCAAATTTCAGCTTTAGAGAGTTGCCAACACTAAAAAATTCGTAGAGCCCAAACTATTAACGACAGGAACTTGAAATTTGACACAGAATGACTTCATATCAATGTGCAAACGCAGTGCAAATTGCAACTCTCTATCTCCAATAGTTTTCGAGATATGGGCTTTCAAAGATTTGGTTCTGCTTCAACCAGAAATTGAAAAAAGGTACCCCCAAACTAAAAATGGCCATAACTGGGTCAATTTTGATCCTAGAGCTATAATTTTGGTACTGGGTGAAAATTTAGCATCTCTGCTATCTTTTTCATGCAGAAAAAATTTTTCATATTTTTCAACATTTCAAGAAAAATGCGTTTGAAAATTGTACCCAATTTTCCAGAAGGCAAATTGCTCAAATTTCAGCTTTAGAGAGTTGCCAACACTAAAAAATTCGTAGCGCCCAAACTATTAACGACAGGAACTTGAAATTTGACACAGAATGACTTCATATCAATGTGCAAACGCAGTGCAAATTGCAACTCTCCAGCTCCCATAGTTTCTGAGAAACAGCCTGTCAAAGATTTGCTATTTTATTGAAAAAGTGAAAAAGTGACCCCAAAACTAAAATGGCCATAAACTGGCCAATTTTGATGCTAGAGCTTTGATTTTTGTACTGGGTGAAAGTTTAACATCTCTTCTGTCTATTTCAGTCGAAAACAGAGTTCGGACAAATTTTCAAACTTTGGAGAAAATCGACTTTGAAGTTTTACCATTTTTTTCAAGAGGAAAACTGAAACTAAAAGTGCTCCAGCAGCCAGACCGATGAAGACAGGAACTTGAAATTTGACAGGTATTGACTACACATGGATGTGCAAGCACAGTGCAAATTGCAACTCTCTATCTTCAATAGTTTTCGAGATATGGGCTTTCAAAGATTTGGTTCTGCTTCAACCAGAAATTGAAAAAAGGTACCCCCAACCTAAAAATGGCCATAACTGGGTCAATTTTGATCCTAGAGCTATAATTTTGGTACTGGGTGAAAATTTAGCATCTCTGCTATCTTTTTCATGCAGAAAAAAAAATTTCATATTTTTCAACATTTCGAGAAAAATGCGTTTGAAAATTGTACCCAATTTTCCAGAAGGCAAATTGCTCAAATTTCAGCTTTAGAGAGTTGCCAACACTAAAAAATTCGTAGCGCCCAAACTATTAACGACAGGAACTTGAAATTTGACACAGAATGACTTCATATCAATGTACAAACGCAGTGCAAATTGCAACTCTCTATCTCCAATAGTTTTCGAGAAATGGGCTTTCAAAGATTTGGTTCTGCTTCAACCAGAAATTGAAAAAAGGTACCCCCAAACTAAAATGGCCATAACTGGGTCAATTTTGATCCTAGAGCTATAATTTTGGTACTGGGTGAAAATTTAGCATCTCTGCTATCTTTTTCATGCAGAAAAAAAAATTTCATATTTTTCAACATTTCGAGAAAAATGCGTTTGAAAATTGTACCCAATTTTCCAGAAGGCAAATTGCTCAAATTTCAGCTTTAGAGAGTTGCCAACACTAAAAAATTCGTAGAGCCCAAACTATTAACGACAGGAACTTGAAATTTGACACAGTATGACTTCATATCAATGTGCAAACGCAGTGCAAATTGCAACTCTCTATCTCCAATAGTTTTCGAGATATGGGCTTTCAAATATTTGGTTCTGCTTCAACCAGAAATTGAAAAAAGGTACCCCCAAACTAAAAATGGCCATAACTGGGTCAATTTTGATCCTAGAGCTTTGATTTTTGTACTGGGTGAAAGTTTAACATCTCTTCTGTCTATTTCAGTCGAAAACAGAGTTCGGACAAATTTTCAAACTTTGGAGAAAATCGACTTTGAAGTTTTACCATTTTTTTCAAGAGGAAAACTGAAACTAAAAGTGCTCCAGCAGCCAGACCGATGACGACAGGAACTTGAAATTTGACAGGTATTGACTACACATGGATGTGCAAGCACAGTGCAAATTGCAACTCTCTATCTTCAATAGTTTTCGAGATATGGGCTTTCAAAGATTTGGTTCTGCTTCAACCAGAAATTGAAAAAAGGTACCCCCAACCTAAAAATGGCCATAACTGGGTCAATTTTGATCCTAGAGCTATAATTTTGGTACTGGGTGAAAATTTAGCATCTCTGCTATCTTTTTCATGCAGAAAAAAAAATTTCATATTTTTCAACATTTCGAGAAAAATGCGTTTGAAAATTGTACCCAATTTTCCAGAAGGCAAATTGCTCAAATTTCAGCTTTAGAGAGTTGCCAACACTAAAAAATTCGTAGCGCCCAAACTATTAACGACAGGAACTTGAAATTTGACACAGAATGACTTCATATCAATGTGCAAACGCAGTGCAAATTGCAACTCTCTATCTCCAATAGTTTTCGAGAAATGGGCTTTCAAAGATTTGGTTCTGCTTCAACCAGAAATTGAAAAAAAGTACCCCCAAACTAAAATGGCCATAACTGGGTCAATTGTGATCCTAGAGCTATAATTTTGGTACTGGGTGAAAATTTAGCATCTCTGCTATCTTTTTCATGCAGAAAAAAAAATTTCATATTTTTCAACATTTCGAGAAAAATGCGTTTGAAAATTGTACCCAATTTTCCAGAAGGCAAATTGCTCAAATTTCAGCTTTAGAGAGTTGCCAACACTAAAAAATTCGTAGCGCCCAAACTATTAACGACAGGAACGTCAAATCTGACATAGAATGACCTCATATCAATGTGCAAACGCAGTGCAAATTGCAACTCTCCAGCTCCCATAGTTTCTGAGAAACAGCCTGTCAAAGATTTGCTATTTTATTGAAAAAGTGAAAAAGTGACCCCAAAACTAAAATGGCCATAAACTGGCCAATTTTGATGCTAGAGCTTTGATTTTTGTACTGGGTGAAAGTTTAACATCTCTTCTGTCTATTTCAGTCGAAAACAGAGTTCGGACAAATTTTCAAACTTTGGAGAAAATCGACTTTGAAGTTTTACCATTTTTTTCAAGAGGAAAACTGAAACTAAAAGTGCTCCAGCAGCCAGACCGATGACGACAGGAACTTGAAATTTGACAGGTATTGACTACACATGGATGTGCAAGCACAGTGCAAATTGCAACTCACTCTCTATCTTCAATAGTTTTCGAGATATGGGCTTTCAAAGATTTGGTTCTGCTTCAACCAGAAATTGAAAAAAGGTACCCCCAACCTAAAAATGGCCATAACTGGGTCAATTTTGATCCTAGAGCTATAATTTTGGTACTGGGTGAAAATTTAGCATCTCTGCTATCTTTTTCATGCAGAAAAAAAAATTTCATATTTTTCAACATTTCGAGAAAAATGCGTTTGAAAATTGTACCCAATTTTCCAGAAGGCAAATTGCTCAAATTTCAGCTTTAGAGAGTTGCCAACACTAAAAAATTCGTAGCGCCCAAACTATTAACGACAGGAACTTGAAATTTGACACAGAATGACTTCATATCAATGTGCAAACGCAGTGCAAATTGCAACTCTCTATCTCCAATAGTTTTCGAGAAATGGGCTTTCAAAGATTTGGTTCTGCTTCAACCAGAAATTGAAAAAAGGTACCCCCAAACTAAAATGGCCATAACTGGGTCAATTGTGATCCTAGAGCTATAATTTTGGTACTGGGTGAAAATTTGGCATCTCTGCTATCTTTTTCATGCAGAAAAAAAAATTTCATATTTTTCAACATTTCGAGAAAAATGCGTTTGAAAATTGTACCCAATTTTCCACAAGGCAAATTGCTCAAATTTCAGCTTTAGAGAGTTGCCAACACTAAAAAATTCGTAGCGCCCAAACTATTAACGACAGGAACTTGAAATTTGACACAGAATGACTTCATATCAATGTGCAAACGCAGTGCAAATTGCAACTCTCCAGCTCCCATAGTTTCTGAGAAACAGCCTGTCAAAGATTTGCTATTTTATTGAAAAAGTGAAAAAGTGACCCCAAAACTAAAATGGCCATAAACTGGCCAATTTTGATGCTAGAGCTTTGATTTTTGTACTGGGTGAAAGTTTAACATCTCTTCTGTCTATTTCAGTCGAAAACAGAGTTCGGACAAATTTTCAAACTTTGGAGAAAATCGACTTTGAAGTTTTACCATTTTTTTCAAGAGGAAAACTGAAACTAAAAGTGCTCCAGCAGCCAGACCGATGACGACAGGAACTTGAAATTTGACAGGTATTGATTACACGTGAATGTGCAAGCACAGTGCAAATTGCAACTCTCTATCTCCAATAGTTTTCGAGATATGGGCTTTCAAAGATTTGGTTCTGCTTCAACCAGAAATTGAAAAAAGGTACCCCCAAACTAAAAATGGCCATAACTGGGTCAATTTTGATCCTAGAGCTATAATTTTGGTACTGGGTGAAAATTTAGCATCTCTGCTATCTTTTTCATGCAGAAAAAAAAATTTCATATTTTTCAACATTTCGAGAAAAATGCGTTTGAAAATTGTACCCAATTTTCCAGAAGGCAAATTGCTCAAATTTCAGCTTTAGAGAGTTGCCAACACTAAAAAATTCGTAGAGCCCAAACTATTAACGACAGGAACTTGAAATTTGACACAGAATGACTTCATATCAATGTGCAAACGCAGTGCAAATTGCAACTCTCTATCTCCAATAGTTTTCGAGATATGGGCTTTCAAAGATTTGGTTCTGCTTCATTCAGAAATTGAAAAAAGGTACCCCCAAACTAAAAATGGCCATAACTGGGTCAATTTTGATCCTAGAGCTATAATTTTGGTACTGGGTGAAAATTTAGCATCTCTGCTATCTTTTTCATGCAGAAAAAAAAATTTCATATTTTTCAACATTTCGAGAAAAATGCGTTTGAAAATTGTACCCAATTTTCCAGAAGGCAAATTGCTCAAATTTCAGCTTTAGAGAGTTGCCAACACTAAAAAATTCGTAGAGCCCAAACTATTAACGACAGGAACTTGAAATTTGACACAGAATGACTTCATATCAATGTGCAAACGCAGTGCAAATTGCAACTCTCTATCTCCAATAGTTTTCGAGATATGGGCTTTCAAAGATTTGGTTCTGCTTCAACCAGAAATTGAAAAAAGGTACCCCCAAACTAAAAATGGCCATAACTGGGTCAATTTTGATCCTAGAGCTATAATTTTGGTACTGGGTGAAAATTTAGCATCTCTGCTATCTTTTTCATGCAGAAAAAAAATTTCATATTTTTCAACATTTCAAGAAAAATGCGTTTGAAAATTGTACCCAATTTTCCAGAAGGCAAATTGCTCAAATTTCAGCTTTAGAGAGTTGCCAACACTAAAAAATTCGTAGCGCCCAAACTATTAACGACAGGAAGTTGCCAACACTAAAAAATTCGTAGCGCCCAAACTATTAACGACAGGAACTTGAAATTTGACACAGAATGACTTCATATCAATGTGCAAACGCAGTGCAAATTGCAACTCTCCAGCTCCCATAGTTTCTGAGAAACAGCCTGTCAAAGATTTGCTATTTTATTGAAAAAGTGAAAAAGTGACCCCAAAACTAAAATGGCCATAAACTGGCCAATTTTGATGCTAGAGCTTTGATTTTTGTACTGGGTGAAAGTTTAACATCTCTTCTGTCTATTTCAGTCGAAAACAGAGTTCGGACAAATTTTCAAACTTTGGAGAAAATCGACTTTGAAGTTTTACCATTTTTTTCAAGAGGAAAACTGAAACTAAAAGTGCTCCAGCAGCCAGACCGATGACGACAGGAACTTGAAATTTGACATGTATTGATTACACGTGGATGTGCAAGCACAGTGCAAATTGCAACTCTCTATCTCCAATAGTTTTCGAGATATGGGCTTTCAAAGATTTGGTTCTGCTTCAACCAGAAATTGAAAAAAGGTACCCCCAAACTAAAAATGGCCATAACTGGGTCAATTTTGATCCTAGAGCTATAATTTTGGTACTGGGTGAAAATTTAGCATCTCTGCTATCTTTTTCATGCAGAAAAAAAAATTTCATATTTTTCAACATTTCGAGAAAAATGCGTTTGAAAATTGTACCCAATTTTCCAGAAGACAAAGTCCTCAAATTTCAGTTTTAGAGAGTTGCCAACACTAAAAAATTCGTAGAGCCCAAACTATTAACGACAGGAACTTGAAATTTGACACAGAATGACTTCATATCAATGTGCAAACGCAGTGCAAATTGCAACTCTCTATCTCCAATTGTTTTCGAGATATGGGCTTTCAAAGATTTGGTTCTGCTTCAACCAGAAATTGAAAAAAGGTACCCCCAAACTAAAATGGCCATAACTGGGTCAATTGTGATCCTAGAGCTATAATTTTGGTACTGGGTGAAAATTTAGCATCTCTGCTATCTTTTTCATGCAGAAAAAAAAATTTCATATTTTTCAACATTTCGAGAAAAATGCGTTTGAAAATTGTACCCAATTTTCCAGAAGGCAAATTGCTCAAATTTCAGCTTTAGAGAGTTGCCAACACTAAAAAATTCGTAGCGCCCAAACTATTAACGACAGGAACTTGAAATTTGACACAGAATGACTTCATATCAATGTGCAAACGCAGTGCAAATTGCAACTCTCCAGCTCCCATAGTTTCTGAGAAACAGCCTGTCAAAGATTTGCTATTTTATTGAAAAAGTGAAAAAGTGACCCCAAAACTAAAATGGCCATAAACTGGCCAATTTTGATGCTAGAGCTTTGATTTTTGTACTGGGTGAAAGTTTAACATCTCTTCTGTCTATTTCAGTCGAAAACAGAGTTCGGACAAATTTTCAAACTTTGGAGAAAATCGACTTTGAAGTTTTACCATTTTTTTCAAGAGGAAAACTGAAACTAAAAGTGCACCAGCAGCCAGACCGATGACGACAGGAACTTGAAATTTGACAGGTATTGACTACACATGGATGTGCAAGCACAGTGCAAATTGCAACTCTCTATCTCCAATAGTTTTCCATATATGGGCTTTCAAAGATTTGGTTCTGCTTCAACCAGAAATTGAAAAAAAAGGTACCCCCAAACTAAAATGGCCATAACTGGGTCAATTGTGATCCTAGAGCTATAATTTTGGTACTGGGTGAAAATTTAGCATCTCTGCTATCTTTTTCATCCAGAAATTTTTTTTTCATATTTTACAACATTTCGAGAAAAATGCGTTTGAAAATTGTACCCAATTTTCCAGAAGGCAAATTGCTCAAATTTCAGCTTTAGAGAGTTGCCAACACTAAAAAATTCGTAGCGCCCAAACTATTAACGACAGGAACTTGAAATTTGACACAGAATGACTTCATATCAATGTGCAAACGCAGTGCAAATTGCAACTCTCCAGCTCCCATAGTTTCTGAGAAACAGCCTGTCAAAGATTTGCTATTTTATTGAAAAAGTGAAAAAGTGACCCCAAAACTAAAATGGCCATAAACTGGCCAATTTTGATGCTAGAGCTTTGATTTTTGTACTGGGTGAAAGTTTAACATCTCTTCTGTCTATTTCAGTCGAAAACAGAGTTCGGACAAATTTTCAAACTTTGGAGAAAATCGACTTTGAAGTTTTACCATTTTTTTCAAGAGGAAAACTGAAACTAAAAGTGCTCCAGCAGCCAGACCGATGACGACAGGAACTTGAAATTTGACAGGTATTGACTACACATGGATGTGCAAGCACAGTGCAAATTGCAACTCTCTATCTCCAATAGTTTTCCATATATGGGCTTTCAAAGATTTGGTTCTGCTTCAACCAGAAATTGAAAAAAAAGGTACCCCCAAACTAAAATGGCCATAACTGGGTCAATTGTGATCCTAGAGCTATAATTTTGGTACTGGGTGAAAATTTAGCATCTCTGCTATCTTTTTCATCCAGAAATTTTTTTTTCATATTTTACAACATTTCGAGAAAAATGCGTTTGAAAATTGTACCCAATTTTCCAGAAGGCAAATTGCTCAAATTTCAGCTTTAGAGAGTTGCCAACACTAAAAAATTCGTAGCGCCCAAACTATTAACGACAGGAACCTGAAATTTGACACAGAATGACTTCATATCAATGTGCAAACGCAGTGCAAATTGCAACTCTCCAGCTCCTATAGTTTCCGAGAAACAGCCTGTCAAAGATTTGCTATTTTATTGAAAAAGTGAAAAAGTGACCCCAAAACTAAAATGGCCATAAACTGGCCAATTTTGATGCTAGAGCTTTGATTTTTGTACTGGGTGAAAAGTTTAACATCTCTTCTGTCTATTTCAGTCGAAAACAGAGTTCGGACAAATTTTCAAACTTTGGAGAAAATCGACTTTGAAGTTTTACCATTTTTTTCAAGAGGAAAACTGAAACTAAAAGTGCTCCAGCAGCCAGACCGATGACGACAGGAACTTGAAATTTGACAGGTATTGACTACACATGGATGTGCAAGCACAGTGCAAATTGCAACTCTCTATCTCCAATAGTTTTCGAGATATGGGCTTTCAAAGATTTGGTTCTGCTTCAACCAGAAATTGAAAAAAGGTACCCCCAAACTAAAAATGGCCATAACTGGGTCAATTTTGATCCTAGAGCTATAATTTTGGTACTGGGTGAAAATTTAGCATCTCTGCTATCTTTTTCATGCAGAAAAAAAAATTTCATATTTTTTTAACATTTCGAGAAAAATGCGTTTGAAAATTGTACCCAATTTTCCAGAAGGCAAATTGCTCAAATTTCAGCTTTAGAGAGTTGCCAACACTAAAAAATTCGTAGCGCCCAAACTATTAACGACAGGAACTTGAAATTTGACACAGAATGACTTCATATCAATGTGCAAACGCAGTGCAAATTGCTACTCTCCAGCTCCTATAGTTTTCGAGAAACAGCCTGTCAAAGATTTGCTATTTTATTGAAAAAGTGAAAAAGTGACCCCAAAACTAAAATGGCCATAAACTGGCCAATTTTGATGCTAGAGCTTTGATTTTTGTACTGGGTGAAAGTTTAACATCTCTTCTGTCTATTTCAGTCGAAAACAGAGTTCGGACAAATTTTCAAACTTTGGAGAAAATCGACTTTGAAGTTTTACCATTTTTTTCAAGAGGAAAACTGAAACTAAAAGTGCTCCAGCAGCCAGACCGATGACGACAGGAAGTTGAAATTTGACAGGTATTGATTACACATGGATGTGCAAGCACAGTGCAAATTGCAACTCTCTATCTCCAATAGTTTTCGAGATATGGGCTTTCAAAGATTTGGTTCTGCTTCAACTAGAAATTGAAAAAAGGTACCCCCAAACTAAAATGGCCATAACTGGGTCAATTGTGATCCTAGAGCTATAATTTTGGTACTGGGTGAAAATTTAGCATCTCTGCTATCTTTTTCATGCAGAAAAAAAAATTTCATATTTTTCAACATTTCGAGAAAAATGCGTTTGAAAATTGTACCCAATTTTCCAGAAGGCAAATTGCTCAAATTTCAGCTTTAGAGAGTTGCCAACACTAAAAAATTCGTAGCGCCCAAACTATTAACGACAGGAACTTGAAATTTGACACAGAATGACTTCATATCAATGTGCAAACGCAGTGCAAATTGCAACTCTCTATCTCCAATAGTTTTCGAGATATGGGCTTTCAAAGATTTGGTTCTGCTTCAACCAGAAATTGAAAAAAGGTACCCCCAAACTAAAATGGCCATAACTGGGTCAATTGTGATCCTAGAGCTATAATTTTGGTACTGGGTGAAAATTTAGCATCTCTGCTATCTTTTTCATGCAGAAAAAAAAATTTCATATTTTTCAACATTTCGAGAAAAATGCGTTTGAAAATTGTACCCAATTTTCCAGAAGGCAAATTGCTCAAATTTCAGCTTTAGAGAGTTGCCAACACTAAAAAATTCGTAGAGCCCAAACTATTAACGACAGGAACTTGAAATTTGACACAGAATGACTTCATATCAATGTGCAAACGCAGTGCAAATTGCAACTCTCTATCTCCAATAGTTTTCGAGATATGGGCTTTCAAAGATTTGGTTCTGCTTCAACCAGAAATTGAAAAAAGGTACCCCCAAACTAAAAATGGCCATAACTGGGTCAATTTTGATCCTAGAGCTATAATTTTGGTACTGGGTGAAAATTAAGCATCTCTGCTATCTTTTTCATGCAGAAAAAAAATTTCATATTTTTCAACATTTCAAGAAAAATGCGTTTGAAAATTGTACCCAATTTTCCAGAAGGCAAATTGCTCAAATTTCAGCTTTAGAGAGTTGCCAACACTAAAAAATTCGTAGCGCCCAAACTATTAACGACAGGAACTTGAAATTTGACACAGAATGACTTCATATCAATGTGCAAACGCAGTGCAAATTGCAACTCTCCAGCTCCCATAGTTTCTGAGAAACAGCCTGTCAAAGATTTGCTATTTTATTGAAAAAGTGAAAAAGTGACCCCAAAACTAAAATGGCCATAAACTGGCCAATTTTGATGCTAGAGCTTTGATTTTTGTACTGGGTGAAAGTTTAACATCTCTTCTGTCTATTTCAGTCGAAAACAGAGTTCGGACAAATTTTCAAACTTTGGAGAAAATCGACTTTGAAGTTTTACCATTTTTTTCAAGAGGAAAACTGAAACTAAAAGTGCTCCAGCAGCCAGACCGATGACGACAGGAACTTGAAATTTGACAGGTATTGACTACACATGGATGTGCAAGCACAGTGCAAATTGCAACTCTCTATCTTCAATAGTTTTCGAGATATGGGCTTTCAAAGATTTGGTTCTGCTTCAACCAGAAATTGAAAAAAGGTACCCCCAACCTAAAAATGGCCATAACTGGGTCAATTTTGATCCTAGAGCTATAATTTTGGTACTGGGTGAAAATTTAGCATCTCTGCTATCTTTTTCATGCAGAAAAAAAAATTTCATATTTTTCAACATTTCGAGAAAAATGCGTTTGAAAATTGTACCCAATTTTCCAGAAGGCAAATTGCTCAAATTTCAGCTTTAGAGAGTTGCCAACACAAAAAAATTCGTAGAGCCCAAACTATTAACGACAGGAACTTGAAATTTGACACCGAATGACTTCATATCAATGTGCAAACGCAGTGCAAATTGCAACTCTCTATCTCCAATAGTTTTCGAGATATGGGCTTTCAAAGATTTGGTTCTGCTTCAACCAGAAATTGAAAAAAGGTACCCCCAAACTAAAAATGGCCATAACTGGGTCAATTTTGATCCTAGAGCTATAATTTTGGTACTGGGTGAAAATTTAGCATCTCTGCTATCTTTTTCATGCAGAAAAAAAATTTCATATTTTTCAACATTTCAAGAAAAATGCGTTTGAAAATTGTACCCAATTTTCCAGAAGGCAAATTGCTCAAATTTCAGCTTTAGAGAGTTGCCAACACTAAAAAATTCGTAGCGCCCAAACTATTAACGACAGGAACTTGAAATTTGACACAGAATGACTTCATATCAATGTGCAAACGCAGTGCAAATTGCAACTCTTCAGCTCCCATAGTTTCTGAGAAACAGCCTGTCAAAGATTTGCTATTTTATTGAAAAAGTGAAAAAGTGACCCCAAAACTAAAATGGCCATAAACTGGCCAATTTTGATGCTAGAGCTTTGATTTTTGTACTGGGTGAAAGTTTAACATCTCTTCTGTCTATTTCAGTCGAAAACAGAGTTCGGACAAATTTTCAAACTTTGGAGAAAATCGACTTTGAAGTTTTACCATTTTTTTCAAGAGGAAAACTGAAACTAAAAGTGCTCCAGCAGCCAGACCGATGACGACAGGAAGTTGAAATTTGACAGGTATTGATTACACATGGATGTGCAAGCACAGTGCAAATTGCAACTCTCTATCTCCAATAGTTTTCGAGATATGGGCTTTCAAAGATTTGGTTCTGCTTCAACTAGAAATTGAAAAAAGGTACCCCCAAACTAAAATGGCCATAACTGGGTCAATTGTGATCCTAGAGCTATAATTTTGGTACTGGGTGAAAATTTAGCATCTCTGCTATCTTTTTCATGCAGAAAAAAAAATTTCATATTTTTCAACATTTCGAGAAAAATGCGTTTGAAAATTGTACCCAATTTTCCAGAAGGCAAATTGCTCAAATTTCAGCTTTAGAGAGTTGCCAACACTAAAAAATTCGTAGCGCCCAAACTATTAACGACAGGAACTTGAAATTTGACACAGAATGACTTCATATCAATGTGCAAACGCAGTGCAAATTGCAACTCTCTATCTCCAATAGTTTTCGAGATATGGGCTTTCAAAGATTTGGTTCTGCTTCAACCAGAAATTGAAAAAAGGTACCCCCAAACTAAAATGGCCATAACTGGGTCAATTGTGATCCTAGAGCTATAATTTTGGTACTGGGTGAAAATTTAGCATCTCTGCTATCTTTTTCATGCAGAAAAAAAAATTTCATATTTTTCAACATTTCGAGAAAAATGCGTTTGAAAATTGTACCCAATTTTCCAGAAGGCAAATTGCTCAAATTTCAGCTTTAGAGAGTTGCCAACACTAAAAAATTCGTAGAGCCCAAACTATTAACGACAGGAACTTGAAATTTGACACAGAATGACTTCATATCAATGTGCAAACGCAGTGCAAATTGCAACTCTCTATCTCCAATAGTTTTCGAGATATGGGCTTTCAAAGATTTGGTTCTGCTTCAACCAGAAATTGAAAAAAGGTACCCCCAAACTAAAAATGGCCATAACTGGGTCAATTTTGATCCTAGAGCTATAATTTTGGTACTGGGTGAAAATTAAGCATCTCTGCTATCTTTTTCATGCAGAAAAAAAATTTCATATTTTTCAACATTTCAAGAAAAATGCGTTTGAAAATTGTACCCAATTTTCCAGAAGGCAAATTGCTCAAATTTCAGCTTTAGAGAGTTGCCAACACTAAAAAATTCGTAGCGCCCAAACTATTAACGACAGGAACTTGAAATTTGACACAGAATGACTTCATATCAATGTGCAAACGCAGTGCAAATTGCAACTCTCCAGCTCCCATAGTTTCTGAGAAACAGCCTGTCAAAGATTTGCTATTTTATTGAAAAAGTGAAAAAGTGACCCCAAAACTAAAATGGCCATAAACTGGCCAATTTTGATGCTAGAGCTTTGATTTTTGTACTGGGTGAAAGTTTAACATCTCTTCTGTCTATTTCAGTCGAAAACAGAGTTCGGACAAATTTTCAAACTTTGGAGAAAATCGACTTTGAAGTTTTACCATTTTTTTCAAGAGGAAAACTGAAACTAAAAGTGCTCCAGCAGCCAGACCGATGACGACAGGAACTTGAAATTTGACAGGTATTGACTACACATGGATGTGCAAGCACAGTGCAAATTGCAACTCTCTATCTTCAATAGTTTTCGAGATATGGGCTTTCAAAGATTTGGTTCTGCTTCAACCAGAAATTGAAAAAAGGTACCCCCAACCTAAAAATGGCCATAACTGGGTCAATTTTGATCCTAGAGCTATAATTTTGGTACTGGGTGAAAATTTAGCATCTCTGCTATCTTTTTCATGCAGAAAAAAAAATTTCATATTTTTCAACATTTCGAGAAAAATGCGTTTGAAAATTGTACCCAATTTTCCAGAAGGCAAATTGCTCAAATTTCAGCTTTAGAGAGTTGCCAACACAAAAAAATTCGTAGAGCCCAAACTATTAACGACAGGAACTTGAAATTTGACACAGAATGACTTCATATCAATGTGCAAACGCAGTGCAAATTGCAACTCTCTATCTCCAATAGTTTTCGAGATATGGGCTTTCAAAGATTTGGTTCTGCTTCAACCAGAAATTGAAAAAAGGTACCCCCAAACTAAAAATGGCCATAACTGGGTCAATTTTGATCCTAGAGCTATAATTTTGGTACTGGGTGAAAATTTAGCATCTCTGCTATCTTTTTCATGCAGAAAAAAAATTTCATATTTTTCAACATTTCAAGAAAAATGCGTTTGAAAATTGTACCCAATTTTCCAGAAGGCAAATTGCTCAAATTTCAGCTTTAGAGAGTTGCCAACACTAAAAAATTCGTAGCGCCCAAACTATTAACGACAGGAACTTGAAATTTGACACAGAATGACTTCATATCAATGTGCAAACGCAGTGCAAATTGCAACTCTTCAGCTCCCATAGTTTCTGAGAAACAGCCTGTCAAAGATTTGCTATTTTATTGAAAAAGTGAAAAAGTGACCCCAAAACTAAAATGGCCATAAACTGGCCAATTTTGATGCTAGAGCTTTGATTTTTGTACTGGGTGAAAGTTTAACATCTCTTCTGTCTATTTCAGTCGAAAACAGAGTTCGGACAAATTTTCAAACTTTGGAGAAAATCGACTTTGAAGTTTTACCATTTTTTTCAAGAGGAAAACTGAAACTAAAAGTGCTCCAGCAGCCAGACCGATGACGACAGGAACTTGAAATTTGACAGGTATTGACTACACATGGATGTGCAAGCACAGTGCAAATTGCAACTCTCTATCTTCAATAGTTTTCGAGATATGGGCTTTCAAAGATTTGGTTCTGCTTCAACCAGAAATTGAAAAAAGGTACCCCCAACCTAAAAATGGCCATAACTGGGTCAATTTTGATCCTAGAGCTATAATTTTGGTACTGGGTGAAAATTTAGCATCTCTGCTATCTTTTTCATGCAGAAAAAAAAATTTCATATTTTTCAACATTTCGAGAAAAATGCGTTTGAAAATTGTACCCAATTTTCCAGAAGGCAAATTGCTCAAATTTCAGCTTTAGAGAGTTGCCAACACTAAAAAATTCGTAGAGCCCAAACTATTAACGACAGGAACTTGAAATTTGACACAGAATGACTTCATATCAATGTGCAAACGCAGTGCAAATTGCAACTCTCCAGCTCCCATAGTTTCTGAGAAACAGCCTGTCAAAGATTTGCTATTTTATTGAAAAAGTGAAAAAGTGACCCCAAAACTAAAATGGCCATAAACTGGCCAATTTTGATGCTAGAGCTTTGATTTTTGTACTGGGTGAAAGTTTAACATCTCTTCTGTCTATTTCAGTCGAAAACAGAGTTCGAACAAATTTTCAAACTTTGGAGAAAATCGACTTTGAAGTTTTACCATTTTTTTCAAGAGGAAAACTGAAACTAAAAGTGCACCAGCAGCCAGACCGATGACGACAGGAACTTGAAATTTGACAGGTATTGACTACACATGGATGTGCAAGCACAGTGCAAATTGCAACTCTCTATCTCCAATAGTTTTCGATATATGGGCTTTCAAAGATTTGGTTCTGCTTCAACCAGAAATTGAAAAAAAAGGTACCCCCAAACTAAAATGGCCATAACTGGGTCAATTGTGATCCTAGAGCTATAATTTTGGTACTGGGTGAAAATTTAGCATCTCTGCTATCTTTTTCATGCAGAAAAAAAAATTTCATATTTTTCAACATTTCGAGAAAAATGCGTTTGAAAATTGTACCCAATTTTCCAGAAGGCAAATTGCTCAAATTTCAGCTTTAGAGAGTTGCCAACACTAAAAAATTCGTAGCGCCCAAACTATTAACGACAGGAACTTGAAATTTGACACAGAATGACTTCATATCAATGTGCAAACGCAGTGCAAATTGCAACTCTCCAGCTCCTATAGTTTCCGAGAAACAGCCTGTCAAAGATTTGCTATTTTATTGAAAAAGTGAAAAATTGACCCCCAAACTAAAATGGCCATAACTGAGCCAATTTTGATCCTAGAGCTATAATTTTGGTACTGGGTGAAAAGTTAGCATCTCTGCTATCTTTTTCATACAGAAAAAATTATTGGGGTCATTTCACACTGTATTAAATTCATTACTTAAAAGGAATAATATATATTAGAATGGTATTAAAATAATAGTATTTGAAACATCTTCTTTGTGGACCTTTTAACGAAAGGATGGAAAATTAAAAAGGTAACCAAGAAGATGTTTCCGTAACAAAATGGCTTCAGTTATGTATGTTCTTAATGAAAAGAACATTTTTTTTTTATATCACACTTGATTTATACAATAATCATACACACATTGGTACTTAACTAAAAATCTAAATTAATTGACCCATCTAGTTCTAATGTGATAAAACAGGATGGCAAAATAAAATCCTTAACAAAATTCATGTTTATAAGCTTGTAGTGACGCTCCAGCATGCTATCCACTCGGCTAGAGGGAGCTTGCTGAAAGGGGCTAGGGTTATCTCAAGTCAATGTCCTAGACTAAGGTAAACGTGTTTTTTCTAAAAGTAAACTACGTCAATAAATGTTTGAAAAAAGGTCGAAGATGGGGTTTCCGCATATGAAACGAATCAGAATTTCATAGCGCATCTTCTCAACACAAAATTGGGACGCTATATTATCATACCGGGTTTAACGGGGTCATCAAACATTTAAAACTCTCCAAAATGGCTTCCAAGGGATAAAAAATCCGGTCAAAGGCAATTAAGCTTAGATTTTCACTGTTTTTTTTTAGTTGTTCACAACAAAAAAAATACATACTGAAATTGATGGACTAAACGAAAGTATTTAATTTTGGAAAAAAAAAGAAAAAAAAAATTTCTTTTACCGAGGGTCGAACTCGGGGGCGTGAGACCCCGTAGGTGACGCTCCAGCACGTTATCCACTCGGCTAGCCGGAGCTTGCAACAAATCAGAATTTAATAGCGCATCTTATTAACACAAAATTGGGACGATATATTATCATACCGGGCTTAACGGGGTCATTAAACATTTAAACCTCTCCAAAATGGCTTCCAAGGGCCAGCCGGAGCTTGCTGAAATAGGGCTAGGGTTAGCTTAAGTCATTGTCCTACACTAGGGTAAACGCGTTTTTTTTCTTAAGTATTACTATAGAAAAACAAAAAGAAATTGTATACAAGATTTTGGGTTACCATCATGTTTAATCCTACTTGAAATGGATAGTTCGATAAGTTTAGATTTTTAGTGATACGAACTCCTTAGTTAAATGCTCTTTTGAGCACTACACATAATATTCATGTTAGAGATTTTGCTTTCAAAGTATCTTCACCTAAATCTTAGATTGATTTCTATTTCGAAATCTAAGACTATGGCACCTGGATACATTTTATATTAAAAATATTTTCATTCTTTTTTCCTTTCCTGAGCTAACCCTAGTTTGCTTTTTAAAATCAAGTTACCCCGAGCTAACCTTAGGTAACCGAGTGGTCTCCGTACTCTTTTGCCAACTTGGAGGTCCCGGGTTCGACTCCCAGTTAAGGTACTTGAATTTTTTTTTCCAAGTCCGGCACTGTCTTGTCTATCATTTCGTGACAGAAAAATAATTTTATCAACATTGGATGAGGCTGTGCATAGCTAACCCTAATTACTTTCCTCCACTAGACTTGTTAGGCCATTAGCAAGTAGGAGTAACTTCAAACTGGCCCATTAAACTGACTAAAACATTTTTTTCTGCACCATTGGAGCATTCCTTATGCCTTTCCTGAGCTAACCCTAGTTTGCTTTTCAAAAGCAAGTTACACCGAGCTAACCCTAGGGTTGGCGTTAGGGTTAACCCTAGTCTCGGTAGCCGAGTGGTCTCCGTACTATTTTGCCAACTTGCAGGTCCCGGGTTCGACTCACAATTAAGGTACTGAAAAATCGTGTTGGACAGATGCGCAGCGATGTCCTCTTTCTTTTCATATGCAAAAGTACTATATTTGAGCAATCTTTATGTCTTTCCTGAGCTTGTTTGCTTTTCAAAAGCAAGAGCTACCCCGAGCTATCCCTAGACCAGACTTTTCTCCCTCTTTGGGCCATTCGCTAGTAGGGAGTTAATAAGATCTGGCCTATTAAACCAACCGTAAACATTTGCACGGCGTATCTCCAGGTCTCAGTATATATATATGGTACAAGGTCACAGATACATAATATACAAAGGCAGGAAAACCTCTTGAATCCCTTTACTGACTATGATGATATGTCGCTTATAACTTTAAGTGATAAAGTGTGACGAAGCCAGAGAAATAAAATGCTTGTACATGTAGTCTGAAATATTATTAATAATAGGTAGTTATCGCCCTTTAATTAGCAAATTGGCTCGCCCAGAAAGACTTGTTAAACATGTTACGTATAATATGTTGAGACCATGCACACTTCGCAATGAGAAAATCAAATTGAAAATGTAGCGGCACAAGCCTACCCTTTTTCAACTCCCAACTGCCAAGGGGTTTTATAACGAAAACAGCCTGCGGTACACCGAGCAATAATTTCTAGAAACGCCACTGGCAGCTCGCCGGTCCAACTAGCAGTTCCGCTTTAACAAGTACTAGACCCTATTTAAAAAATGACTACATGATACACTAAATTCATTTTTGTGTTAAACATTTCAGCAAAATTTTCATGTTTCAATCAGTTCTTTTACTATAAATTATATTTTTTTTTAATTACATATATTCAAGATCCAAAAAAGCTATCGAAAATGCTGACTGTACCTCATTGGTGTATAAGTGGGCCCACGTAATACGTAAGGCCTGTCTGAACTGCACTGAGAAGTAACAAGCCAACATCAAAGGAAAACATATTTGGTCTTCAAACAAAGAAAAAAAGGAGCCATATGTATTTTGACCCAGTCTTCCGTCGATATCGGTGCATTGTTTATGTTGTATAATAATATTTACAGAAGATATGCAACATAAATAAACCACACTATAATATATATTTAGTATCTTGACCGAAATACACTGATCTTTTGTCATCTTTAGTCAGTGTAGGTGTGGTGATGTTTTAAGGGAGGAGGGGGTAATTCCCCCTCTCGAGAATAGCGACTTGTACCTTGAACCCCATTTGAACTCCACTTATTGCTCAAAATATGTTAAAGAATGCATTAAAGTATTTGGGTTTTTTTTCCAAAGAATCTTGCGAAAATTGTTCTCACACGTTTGAAATTTCAAACCCCTGAATTTGAAAAAAAAAGTTATTAAATTACGTTACGAAATATAATATCATAGAATTTGAAATGTAATTTCGCGTACTACTGTATTTTGTCATATTAGGACTAACAAACGCCATCTAAGGTATTATGAGGGAAAATCATTCAAGATAGTAGTATACTCTTTTAAAGATCTTCCGAAGGATCTTTAACGTGCAGACTGTTTTTTGTCACAATCAAACCACTATCCACATTTCCTTGTCAGCCCTTGTAAGAGAAAGATAATGTAGTGACATGTATAACAAATAATAATAACAAACTCAGATACTGAATCAATGATAATCATGTTTCGTTGTGTTTGATGAACAACGCCTATGATACACCGCGCCCTAGTATGTAATCGATTGCTATAATCACACTTAATTTTCTGCATGATGATTACATATGCTAAACTTATTCTTTCGAAGTGCCCAAAAAATTAAAAAGCTTCATGGCATTTCCAAACTGTTAATGTTCGGGCTTTTTTAAATGGAAGATGATGTTGAAAGAGTATGTGTCATATAACATTTTCGACGAATTAAAGTCAGCAATAGGCCTTTTAGTCGCATAATATATATATTTATTTGGTTCATGGTAAATTATTTATTGGAGAGAGCGGCAGGTTAAAATCTGTTCTTACTTGCTGAATCCGCTATCCATGCTAGATACCGAACATTACGCTTTTTCGAAAGATCGAAAATAAAAATTAGATCATTGTACACTGCATGGTGTTGACTTCTCTGGACAAAACAAGAGCAGAATCGAAGAATTTCAAACCTAGTTTCATTTCATTCGAATTGCCAGCTGCAAATCCCAGTTTCACTTTAGCATCGTTCTAGCAGAATAAGAAACAAATCAACTCGCTGCAATTTACTATAACACGATTCCACTCGGTCTGAAAACGAGGCTGAGCTGAAAATCAATGCGAGAAATACCCGGATGTTACAACCCCAGACAAAGCTAACGCCTACGCATTCTCTCGTATCAGCTGACCCACACGGCTTTCAACATTCTCGACGCGTAGGAATATCTAGGCTACTAGAATTCATACACGTCAGTTGTAATGGAAAATAACGTATTGAAAATAATTTACGGACGGTGTGGGTTAAATTGCTTATTGAGAAGACTTTTTTATTCAAAACTAAATGCTCATTTTTTGCTACTAATAAAGTTGTCAAAGTTTTTAAAAGCTTTTATAACGCCGATTTTTTCAAAATACGGTCAATTTTGTTGGATTTATGCTGATGCAGTTTGTGAGGAAATCCCTCGGCGCCGTTTATGTTATTAAAAGTGCAACACTATTACTAAATTTAAATACTAAATGTAGTGAATGTTATTGTTTGCTTGGTCACCAATTTGTTAAATAACTGAACTTGAAGTGTAAAACTTCTAAGTGTACACCTTTTTTTCTTTTTGATTGTCTTGCTTATGAAAGTTGTTTTCATTTTTTTGCTTATTGAAGTTACGGTTTACGGTAGTGCCAACCTCCACTAGAAAGGAATCCTTAAAAACGTGCAATAGAACGTTTAGAATGTCGAGATGACAAACTCAAACGAAGAGGGGTATCGGGTGTTGAAGATGGGAAAACATGTTTTATCATTATTAAGAACATAACCAACTATCCAGGCCTTCTAACCATAAACTGTCCAAGATAGTAGTGGCAGGGCTAGCCATGTTTTTGGATTTGATATGGTTTCTTCACATTATTAAAGTAATTGCCCTCTACCCGATATGATATAGTAAGAGATATGTGTATCGAACGCAAAAATAGTTGATACTAGTGTTGTACATAACAACTATCGAGCAACAATTCCCGCCATTAAGAATCGTTCATGTCAACAAGAGATTGCTCGTGCTGTTTGTCATTAACTATGTATTACTCCGCCGCCATGAATTACAGTGACTGGGTCATACGGTATGTAGAGTACCATGGCGAGATAAAACACAGGCGGGGACTGGGTATTCCCGATTGAACGGCAAGGTTGTTACATAATGCCTGTAAACCCTCTCTCTAAACATGCTTGCTCTTTAACTAGATCTGGGTGGATCAGGTATACTTTGCAATCATTTCATGGCACATCCTAACTCTTTCTTAAAATGCTGGCTAAACGAGATTTACTCTTGCTCCAAAGTTAGAATTTTGACAAGTAATGTAGGGTATATTTTGGGTAAATATAACACAGTCGGGAATTGGTCATTCTCGCTTTTTAACGATAATTTCAATCCAAATCCACGAAAGAACTGGCTCTGAATCGGCTGAGTCTAGTTGCTCAAACCCGACGGCTACGGACACTCTGCCTGTCATACACTGAAAATGGACTAATGCCACTGTGTATGGAATTGGAAACTGTAATATTTTAGTCCTCATTAATCCAGAAAAAATCATGCCGTAAAAGTACTTTTCATTTTGTATATCGGATCTCTGATAGTAGGCTACACCGAAAAATATATTTGAAATCTGATGAGTTATAAACTGTTAGGAGGACTAATTCATGATATTAACCTGAGACTTCCCGATTGCGATTTTCTGGAATAAAGTACATGCTAATTTGTTCTCGTAATTAAAAATGTACTTTTATCAGCGACAACGTCTGATCATAGCCAGAATGTGTTTACATGAATAATCAGCATAATCTCAGCCGCTTGAATAATTTCGTCTGGGTCAGCCATGTTATTGCTCTTTATGTCTGCTTGTTGATGAAATTTTGACAGGACACTGGCATTAGCCTGGACTTATTTTCGATTTCCAACTGTCGAGAGATCTTTAACGTGCACAGCAAATAGCACACGGGACCTCGGTTTATTGTCCCATTCGAACGACTAGACGCTTTTTCCATGTCAGCCCCTCCGACCTGCATCACTGACAGGGGGAAACCGGGTTGAAAAATCCGAAGGTATCATCTCGACCCATGCCGGGATTGAACCCTGGACCTTCAGGTTAGCGTAGCCATACTTGATTGTTGGTGAACAGACCCGTAGCTACAGTGGGGACAGATGGGAAGAGCAATGTCCCCTGCTGAAAAATATCTGAAAACCCATTCATCGCTTTGCGCTCGATACAGTATTTGGACCTCTCACTATTACAAAATAAGTCAGGGTCATCGGTCTGTTGATAGGGGTTAAAAACAGTCTTGTTCTAAATTAAACAATACGAAATTCGCCAAAATTGAACCTCACCATTCTTTAGAGTAAAATGTGAGGGCCTCTCATAGGTCCGCGCTCTCGCTTAAGGCAGTTCGGTTCGACTCTTGCCTCACAGGGACTTATTACTTAATGATTTGATTTGATTAACAGTCATGTTAATAGACATTTTATTTTTTAAAAACAGATCCTTTCCAATCGGCATATTGCTTAACACTCCCATTCTTCCCTGTATTATATTAATTCCCCTTTCATTTATACATGATATCCTTCTTAAATTAGCTGCTACCAATTAATCGCCTATGTGTTAAAATGTATTTCGATAGTTGTTTTACGGTTGGGATCGTTCGTGCGTGGGTTGGGACATTGAAAATAAATACTATTCTTTGCAATCAACACCTTGTCGACTATATGCAGCACACCCCTATTCTCCACTGCATTATAGGAATTTTCATTTCATTTATACATGTATCGTGAATAGATATTGAAAAAGGCACATTCCAACCTATCAGCACTTTGTCTCTACACGCCCCATTCTTCTCAGAAAATATGCATTTCAATCATGAATGCACATTAAATTTAGCACATTCCATGCAATCAGCACCTTGTGGGGAGGATGTTCGGGAACAAGTTATCATAACACAAACAAATATCATGAATGGAATTCCGTTACATCATTAATAACGAATATGACATTTTGATGTATGACTGGAGCCATAAAAATGCTGATTGCCGAATTGACCTTTGAGTGGGCTGGTTATTATCATATTAAAAATATTCATAACCATGAATGATTCAAACGAACGTTAACAAGCTGAATATACACCAATGTTCTATGTGTTTTGACATATTATAATGTCAGTAATGTAATTTGCCTCGTTGACATTGTGGTGTCATTTGACTCTTTTGTCGCTCGAACAGCTGATGCGTAGGCTCACGTTCAGTGAGTGCAGTAACTTTGCTTATAAACCTAGAGCTCAAACCCCTTCTCTTGCTCAAGTTCAGTTTTTTTCTCAACCAGGACGCTTGACACCAACATGCTTTCTACTCTCTTCGATCTCCCAACTCCGGCTCACTCAATGATTTCCTGACGAGGATTGTATACCAGACACATATACCAGAGACATAACAAACATTCTTATCTAATCAATTGTTATTTTCTCTATCAGAAAGTTACCTCACAAACAACTAATTTATTGTTGTACTTTTGTCCTTGCCAAGGTCTTTGAACGCAATGAAAGCGAATTTAGCACCTATTTCGTAATGCACTCGATAACAGAACCATACTATTTCATCAAAACACTGTAAGCTAGTTGGAACTCGGCCAATATAGTGTAGAATTTCAAGGACGAAAAATAAGCTGGCGGATCGATATATTAGTCAATTGGGTTGATTATTACGATAGAATATATGTGATTAAGTTATTAGGGCATTATACTGTTCATGGGTTATCGCGCACTGGCTAGTCATCAAAACAAAATATATCAAGGACGAATTATTGCATTTTAGACAGTTTTAATTGTCTGAATGTGGTACGAGCATTCACGAACTCTTAGTTATTTTATGTTATGTTATGTTATTAGAATGTCGTTTACAAAGACGAAAGTTATGTTCTTCGCTTATGTTTGTCCATATGATATGCTGTGTTTTCTTGGTTTCTTCGTGTATTCTTAAGTACGAAGAGAGTATGCGTAATTTATTATATTTCAATATCTACTGTGCATACGTGTATCCGGACTGCTTTCATCGGCTTTTCTTTTGACCATAATTTTGCAATCTGCACAAGTGGAAGGGGTCCAAAGAAAGAGGTTTGCGATTGTGCTGTAATGTTAATTTCATTGTTAAACAGCTGTACTGCACCCCATGCATATATACAAAAAAATGCAGAAGTACTGCATCGGGTATTCCAGGGGACACCAGCCTCGTTAACAAACACATGAACAAATTTCAATAACTTCGGTTTCGAAAAGCATCGACAGAACACAACCTCGTAATCTACTGAGTTGACATCTAAACTTGTGTATTGCACCTCGAGATTATTTACACATTATATAAAGAAACCAAGGCGCAGTGTGTCACCCTGGTGACTATCGACTTGTGAAATTTCACAGTTTACCAAGAAACATAATTAGTGATTTATTTCTGGATATTTCCGACAACACACCAATTGTTTGGTGACATCACTGCCATTCTCAAGGTCGAAATCGCCAAAAGTCACATTCTTTTGATGATGTAAACATCGCCTATCTTCCTAAATAGCTATATGTTCACTATTTTGTCCAAATAGACTTAACATTGGTGTTGCATCGATGAGGTGGCAAATAACGCACTTCCTTAGTTGATCTATTGATTGTTGACCAATGACCCAAGTAGTCCAACAATGACCAAAGTAGCCTTGTTCTTGGACGACTTTGAAAGATCGTAATGGCTCTGTAATTATAGCAACGAAACATCCAACTTTAGAATCATGCTATGCCACTCAATTAGAACCTGTCGGCAGAATGTTCATAACTCTTATTACCACCTTTCGATGACAAATTTTCATCATTTTAAAAACAAAACATGTAAATTATTTTTGTTTATTCCAAGAACCGTGCTTAGATACCTTCTGAAACCTTGCATAGTTCTAATCTTCTGGGAGAAGCGGGAAGATGGGGAAAGTCACTACGCAAATGCATAACTGGTTGCGAATAAAAGCCTCACAGAAACGGAAACTAGGATCATCCGACTTTTCAGAGAAAAAAAAACATTGCACAACGTGTAAAAGGATTTGAAAATTAACAAATATCTCAATATAATATATAATAGAGAGATTAAACGCGATTTAAAAAAATTGTCTCATCATAATAAATGTATAATTATTGCGATCTTGGCGTGAAACATGCTCACGGACATACACTACGACTTATAACACTAACGATGTAAACAAGGACCAAAATAAACAAATCCATGTAAACATGACCTGATTTTGTTGTAGACACACATTAATTACATTTGACCTTCATTGTACGTAAACAGACAGATTTGACCAGTGGCTATTTTCTAATTATACAAGGGACTATATTAGTCGATATAGGTGAAATAAATAATAACAACAGAAATACACAAAAGTCGCAGTATGTACCAAATTTGCAGGGAATACCTTGAATTATTTTTTCGCAATAACATAATTGTGAAACACAAACGTTTGGAAAAATATATAACCAACAAACGAAGTTCATTAAGCCATTTCTACTCCATTTGCAGGCATTAGTAGAAAAACAAGAACTTTTCTTGTAGCAGTCCCTTTTGTTTGAAAAATGGTATTGACCTAAGCGATCATTCAGATTCAAATTTCGACCATTTTTATGCAATTTACCCATATATAGTCCGTATCACTCGCAATATCTATTTTCGAGCGGTTGAGAACTTACGACTGGTCAGTGCAGTTGTGAGTATGGAATTAAATATTGACATTAAATATCGTCATGAAAAAAAACGTCGGATCATGGAATTTTTTTTAGATCTTTTGTTTAATCCGATTGATATATTTTTTCTCTAAAAGGTTAAAAATGAACCAGACAATTTAAACCGATTCCATGATCATGTGATTGCACTCAGACAGAATGTATCGATGTCCTTATCTGACTTCAGTAAACATGTAAACAAAATTCTCTATCACTGAGTCAGCAGTACTCATATTGTTGTTTGTATCTAATATTATTTATTAGTACATATTGTTGTTTTTAATATTGTTTATCAGACGCCGGTTGTAATCAATAGAATATTATTAAAAATTGTCATCGTGCAACACTGGCGGCAGTCAGTATCGATGGGATTTACTATGAGTGCGTCGACCAAGACGAACTCATTTGAACTTAAAGATGAGATTTCCAGAAAAAGTCAGTAGTTCCATTCCAGAACATTTTAGGAGTGCATTAAAAACGAGCTTTGCTTTTCTGCACATGATTGGGCTCTTGACGACCGTCAACACCATGCAGTCTGTAACGTTTGTCCGGGCAGCGAAGTAAGCACATTTTTTTTAAAGTTTTGGAATTTTGATGGATCTTCAAGCTGCTTCGTAGACCGTGATTTGTTGTCCCCTTCAAGCGATGCCAACCCCCATCATCCTACCAGGGAGGAAACCGGGTTGAAAATCCCAACGTTTTATCTGGACCTAAGCCTGGATTGATTCCGATTCAAGAGCAAGCGTTCTTCTACAACATGTTATTATGGAATATACAATAATTCGATGTTGAGTATAAGCGGTTCGACATAGATTTTGAATTCTACAAATTTAACTACAAATTATATGACATAATATGACAAAATAATGAAAACAAGTGGGCGTTTAAACATCAGAACACTGCAGAAGTCAATAACAGAAACAGACTGTGCAATTCCTACGTCTGTTACACAAATAAAATCTACATACTTGCCGTTTTAAGCTGATTAACTTTGCTACAAATCGAATTCATTGCTGTAGAATTAAATAGCAATGAAATTCACATAAAATTTTGCAGACCTGTTCAAGGTTATGTATTTGAACTTTGTTCATGTGCTTGTAAACAAGCTGTTACTTTTAAAGTCGACAGCACAATTTTAAAGGGATACGTTCTGGATTTGATTGCTTGTCAAATACGTTTCGCTATCAACTTGAGCAAAGCAATAGCTTGCGAAACTCCACAATTAGCTGTAGCCCCTTGTTTCAATGTTATTTGTGGATGACTTTACTCTTGAATGAAATATTGTGCACTCCTCCTCCTCTACGGTCTTGAAGTGCCAACCGCTCTATTCAAATGCTAAAAATAATATTCCCGCATTACAACTTGTACTGGTTGACATTGACTAAAGTTGAATAACTCAATGATTAAAAAGCCAGTTGTCATGACCAAAATACATAAGTCTATAAATAAAGTACATTCCAGAGGAAGGCATTAAACCAAAAAGTTCGATCAATGCATGTCGCCATAAATTATATTTAATAGTTCAAAAAGTAAATAATAAAAATGAAAACAAACTTTTAAAAATACATGTATTGACAGATTTTTAATGAAAATAATACATTTCTTATTGCTTATGCCAAACACACAAGTGAGCAATGATGTGTAAAAAAGAACCAAGATCGACCTTGCGACTCGTGTTATTTTGGTGCAACTTGATTAAAAATTGCAGTTACCATCGCAGTAACCACCAGCTTCTAGAAAAAAGGGATTTTGCCATCAACCCGATTGCTCTAATTTCAGATAATCGCAGTTTTTAGCAGAATTTTAAGGACCCAATTAAAACCCAGTAGATGCCGATAATAATTGTAATTTTGTGACAGTGGCAGCAGCCTCCTGAAACTAAGGGTATAAATTAGGGCAAGCTGATTAATGTTGGGATGGAGACAACTGTCTGGAAAGGCAACTATGAAATTATTTAAATCATGAAAGAACCATCTGCAAGGCGAAAACCTTCCTTGATCCTCAATTTGGTTGGTATATTTGACACGTATTTTGCTGCTATAACGTTCAGAATGATATTTTAAGTTGGAATAGAGGAGTGCGTGACATTGTCCAGTGACCAATTTATCCCTTTTATTACCCCTACTGATATAACAAACCATGGAATCGATATTGAAAATATTTCTAAAAATAGAACCGTAATTACATTTTTAATGACACATACACATAAATTGATAAACAACAAATAGTTATTTAAAAACAAATCACGATTATTTCAGACAAAAACGTTTCATATCATGTCATATAACGTAATTATGTTTCAATTTTTATTAGCCAAGGGATATGATCCTGTAGATTTGAAAAATAAAACTCAGTCAATATAAATAGGTTCACCTATGCATTGAACTCCGTTGATCAGAAACCACTTTGCAAACCTGAAGGTCCTGTATCTATTCTCGACGGGTGGTTTTCCTCTTTTAGTGCAGGCTAATTAGCATACAAGCTGCGTATGTTCCATCAACTAAGATTAACGCCAAAATGACCCCCGATTGCAGGGTGACAGGTTTCTCTCTTTTAGTGATGCGGGTTAATAAAAAAACATTGTGTCGTTAATACGGGACAAATATTGGCGGCTACGTTAGCTGCGTATGTTAAAGGACAAGAGAAAAGAAATATAAAATCTTTAAAAAACTATTTCTTTTTAAAGTTAAATCATACTAAAATCAAATGCAATCAATGTTTTTTTCGAAAAATAAAATTTTAGTAGAAAAAAACGCTTTTGAAATAGCCTATTTTGACAGCTGACGAAAGTTAATGAGCTAGGCGATCACGTGACCGCGTGACGTCAACGATGCCCAACACAATGTAAACAAAGCATGCGGCCTAATGGAAGCAAATAATCCACAGCTCCAGTGCTCTCATTTCTGATTAATCTAATGGCCATGGAGGATATGTCAGCTTGCATAAAAGCATTAGAATTAAACCACAACAATTTAAACCATTTTATCAAGCCGTGAAAATGTCGATTCGTCTGGCAAACTGACCGGTCTAGCTAGATATCGTCTAAGTCTAAGCCTAAATGTCAAGCGATCTTGACGAAATTTCCACCTTCACGCCATCAACAGATAGTAGTTGAATGCATGATATAAAAACAAAATGTTATACATATAATCTTAGTTAAAAGCAGAATTGAATCGGCTTTGTATAGATATTTTCAAATATTTTTCATTGGCATGTGCTTAGTCGATTTCCGCGGTCGGCAATATTGTGATGTGACGGCAAAACTTTCGAGAAAATGAATGATTGTTTTTAAAACGAAGTACAGGGAGATTAATTCCGTCTGATTATAATTCTATGTCCATTTCTCTACATTAACCATTTTATTTTTACCATTTCCGTCCAGTCAATTCTTCCCGAAATTGATTTTAAAACAGGTACCGGTAGAATCAAAATCTTCAATTTTACAGACTCGCTTGCGTGTCACGTGATACACGCTTTGAAAAAATTGAAAGTACCAAGGGCAATTTCTAAGTTTTATAACCTTTAGAATAGGATAATTAAGTGTCTCAGATCTTCGTGAATGCTGCTGAAATATTGATGCTTAATAAAACAATTAGTTTAATTCAAAATTTGACATGGATGGCTTTCAAATGTCCCGATTTCGAGGTTTGTTTACATTTACCTTACCTTGGCTCTACAATGACGTCACGCAATCTTGTCTAAATGGCGAAATTTCAACCATCACGTTTTTACTTCTACTAGAATTTATAAAATTCACATCAACACATGTCATACATCGTTAACAGTGGAATTGAATCAACTTTTTGCCAATATGTTTAAATAATTTTTATTAGCTTTTGATTCCGAGACACGGCGGTTTGAAGTCACATTTTTCGGCAGTCGGCCATTGACATTCTTCTCAACTTGACTCGAGCCGACTAGGCCTAAGTTTTAAAATCGTTTACTTCAATTGGTTCCCAAGTTGAAGTTGGTATTTGAACACAATCGGCACTCTAAAACCATGATAGAAAGAATATATGTAGATATAATTTCAAAAATTGATCGATTTTTGTCATAGGCTTAGGCCAAACATTGCGGATAATGTAAACAATGTCGTGTGGCCGATCTCGGTAGGGCATAACTGACGTCATTTACGAATAGTGACGGAAACTACCGATCTTTTTGCATATTTTGGAGAGTATTTTTAAAAGGTTTTTTAACTATTTTAGAATATTTCTTTTTAATTTTTTTTGGTTGCAATCGATAGATAAATGATAAATGAATGATTTTACTTTAAAAAAAGGTCCATTTAATGCAATTCACAAAATCGTTTCTCTTGTCCTTTAAAGTTCCATCAACAGTTAAACATATACAAAAACATAAACATGTCACTGTTTCTTTTGCTTTTGCACACTATACGACAATTGTCCGAACATCAAAGAAAAGTAGGGCGTAAAACTTCGTTTAATTTCTTTGATATATAAATAATTGGCCAAAACGATTGGACATGATATGTCATTTCAGCAATAGGATAACGGCCTTACGTGACAGGTAAAGCAGTCAATATTTTTATGTGTCTTTCTCCAACAGATAATAGGGAATGGAAATTTATGGACGTTGCACTTTTAACTCAACCGAATATTTAGTTGACTAAATCCCTTCCAATTTTATATCACCTGGCTTTGTAACAAATCAGATCGTGCAAACACTAATCTATTCTTATTGAACTCCTACATGATACTAAAAATAGCAACATTGATAGTGTACAATCACGACCACTTTTTCTGTTCAATAATTGTTATATATAAATTATTCAAAGTTTGAGCGAACTTTTAAGAATGATATTTCCGAAATTTCAATAATTTAAAATCGGGGAAATACATTGAATTCGACCAAACAATTATTCCAAGAAACAATTATTAGTAAACGCTGCCTTAACAGTACCTTAAGTTGTTACCTACATCAACGTAATGGTTGACAACTTTTATTTTGTTTTGACAAAGATATTTCGACACGACTTTGTTCTCATTTGAATTCTTGATTTGCAAAAAAATCAATCTGAGAGCTCTGAATCCTTTTGATCGCAGTTACTATTTGTTGGCAAATTCATCATAGTGCTCGGCAAGACTTTTTTTTGTTGACCTTACCAATACTCAACACCATCTATATTGGTCTAAAGTTTTTATAGTTTGGAAAAAAATTGACGAAATATATTGAATTAAAATGATGCAATTATGGTGAAAAATTATAGTCGCTAATATAACACTTAAGAATTAAACGTTGGTCTCATTAGCATTATTGGTGTGTAAACGCAATTGATCACGTGACAAACTGAATAAATGACGAAGTCATTTATGTATGTTTGTAGCGTGATCTATTGCGTTTACACACCAATAATGCTAATGAGACCAACGTTTAATTCTTATATTTACATTCTGATACTTTTATAAATCAAATTTTGACTTTTTAATGTGATAATTTGCTTGAAATTGCCACAAGTCTTAGATTACGTCATTGTTGTGTTTTGACAACGTCATAGTGTCACGTGACAAACTAGCGTTCATCGAAAAATAAACGCCACTTTTCTTAACTTCTTCATTGAAGGAAGTGATAATAGAAATGTAAATATTTACAAGTGTATCGGCAAGATTTTGTTTCTATCCTGAAAGTAAAAATCCCTTCCCCTACCAACACCCTCCTCTTTTGGTCTACAGTTTTTTTTAATTGGAAAAAAATTGACTAAATATATTGATTACTGACCATATGTTTACCTTGAAATTTCTGAATTTAGAACAACCTACATTTATCAGCTGTGTGTTGACATTTAACTGCTGTCCAACAAAACACCGACCACGATCGATCTTATTCGCCATTCTGTGGTGTGACCCACTGTTGAAGTTATGCTGTAATTTATTCTATTCAATTAGAAGCTAACCACAATGGAGAAGATTTTATGGGTCGTTGCGACATTATTGCTGATCTTTAATTGTTAGTCGATATATTTAGCTAATTAACTTCAAGCTGGCTTCTCCCTTTAATGTTCTTCATCGAAACACGGTACTAAGTACGGGGACAGGTTTTTTCTCTTGCTCTCCGGTACCATTCTGCAATTGGTGCTAGATAACTTCAAAACTGGCTTCTCCCCCTAATGTACATTATTGAAGGAAGTACAGGTGTCGAGTGTTTCACAATTCAGGATGTATGGACGCGTCAGCATCACTCGTATGCTCTTTTAGATACCACGGTTTTCGAGTCTTTATGAATCCTAAAGTTTCCTAACAACTTCAATGGTCCAATCCATCCAAGCATTTTAGACTCTTTAAAATAGACGCAAGTTTTTCAAGTGATTCAGAATACAGGAAATGTTGTTGCGTCAGCACCACCTTTGAACCACCAGAATGTCAGAATGCTCTCTTGGATACCATGGTTTTCGAGTGTTTATGAATCCTAAACAATTTCCTAGCAGCTTCAATGGTCCAATCCGTGATAACAGCATTTTAAACTCTTCAAAATAGACTCAACATGTTCAAGTGTTTCAGAATACAGAATGTATTGTTGCGTCAACATCATCCATGGACCAATGTATGCTCTCCAAGTGAGTTATTGAGTAATAACAGCATTATGTAGTATTCCTAACAGCTTCAATGGAACTATCTGAGCCATTATAGCATTGGAGGCTCTTCAGAATGGATGTCACGTGTTCCAAAATCTAGAACGTCTTGTCATGTCCGTAGCAACCAAGGATCAACCTACACAACATTCCGGGCATTTCAAAATGGATGCTGAGTGCTTCAGAATCTAGAAGGTTTTGTCTCGTCAGCGGTACCAAAGACAAATCTTCACGCATGGTAGGATCTTCAAAATGGATGCTAATTGTTCCAGAATTAAGAACTTTTTGTCTCGTCAGCAGCACTCATGTATTAATTAGTGATCACATCTTTTCAAATTCAACTTTCGAGTGCTCCTGAATCATAAACGAATCCCCTCACATCAGCTTCTACCGCATAATCACACCGTGCTATACAAGAGGGTGTCCAGTTTACAAGTACTCCAAAATCTTTTTTTTTTGTCCCAATAACATCATTTTAAATTAAGAATGCCATGTTTGGGAGATGAAATTTGTTATTGGTACGCAACTTTAAGGAAACGTAAAACGAGAGATCATTATAGTAGATTCTCTCTGGGTCAGTTAATTAAGAAAATCACCATAAATCTTTAGAGAATACATTAGAATGTGTAGGTCGCTCTAAACTTCCTTTACATTCATTAATGAACATTTTGTACCATGAAGACGTCTTGACATTTGAAAAGAAATGGTTTTTTCCCGTCTTTATTTTCTGCACCTGGTTGGGCTAATGAGGATAGGCAGTCAAGCAGTGTGAAATAACAGATTTTTTTTTCTGGAAAGCGATATTAATTTATTTACACCTAACTACTTTTGCTAAGAGAATCTTGGTAATTTTTCTAACTTAGAGTGGTTAGATATGTCCTTCCCATGTAAAGTATTATCTCCTAACGCTTACCATAAGACCAATTCGCTGATATAGTCCATTTTTTTTTTTAAGTGAAACGTGCTTTTCAGGCGGGGTGGGAACCTGGAATGATCCAAGATGACTTCATGTCATGTCCTGTCTATCCCTAATTCCTACATCAGCAGATGGTAATCAATAGTAAATCAATAATATCAATAAAATGCAAATAACTCAAAAATAGATTAGGTACATTTCCGGGTTACAAAAAAAATCGTTAGAACACAAGTCAATGTACGCGAAAGTTGTTATTGAATGGAAAGGGGTTGAAGTTTTGGTGGCACAGGAGCAGGAATTGCTCAACAATCAACGACTTTTGATAAATAGTTTGAGGTCAATAATTTGGATATTTTATTATTGTCAGTTAAAGAACATTGTTTTCTGAAAATCTGTTGGTTGTGACATTTACAATAGCATCCGGATTTTCAGAATTTTTCAGCATCCAATTCCGTAATAAAATTATGAGGTTGACCGTATTTCAAAACACACGCTCTTAATTTTGATCACTTTAAAATCTGAAAATGACGGTCACAAGGTATCTCACGATTTGATGCGTAAATAAATTGGTTGGCTCCAGATCAAAGGTATAAAACTACCCCACGTGAAAAGAGTTATTCATGCTCCGTAACAATTGTTGATTCATGTCGGTTATCTGAATAATCTTCTGGTGATCGCTGTTCATTGTCCTTTGAGTCTGTAGATATAGGTTTTTGCGACCGGAATCGACACGATTAGCTCACTGTGGCAGTTAAAATCTTGGATACTACAAATTGCCATTGCCTCGCTCGATAGTTGCCCCGATACACATTTTCTGTTTGGATTTCACCTCCTCGTGGCCTAGCACAGCAATCTGGCAAAACCCAGTTCACAAATGCGATATACGGATGTGTCTTCTTCTGCTCATTTGTCAATTCCAAAACAGAAAGACATTTATCGAGAATTTGTGGTCGACACGACTGATAAAAGATTACGCAAGTGATCGAGTCCGCTTTGACACAACGTTCTTGATCTCACAATGCTCTTTTTATTAATCATGTAACAGTAATTGCCTTATTGCGAAAAATTGCAAGTTCGTAACCCCAAACACGCATTATCTTATCTGAAGCATATCTAGCATTCACTTATCTGTAAGCATGAAGTTTGTACTTTCTAACTAAACTTGGCATAGATCTATCGTACAAGAAATGTTATACCGTCACACTAGGGGGTTTGAATGTTAAGAGGTAATTTCTATATCGTACATCTAATACCACAGCAATGTTAAGCTTGTTCTATGATGTAATACGCCTTCATATTCATAATATTACCTTCATCGAATTTCTTTTCATTTTCAGGTCCGTTGTCGATTATAATTGGAACGATGTTTCTTTTCCTTGAATAAAATTGAGTTCTTCAGTCTTTTTTTCTGAGAGGATGGGTAGCAGTCAATAACGGAAGAACGATTAAGACAATTTTGTCCAGTATTACGGCATTAGCCTGCTTTATTTCGATTTTCAGCTGTTGGTTGTCTTTAACGTGTACGGCTAGTCGTATGTTGGGACTGAAATAATTATTCTCTAACCTGAATGATCAAACGCTTTCTAGTAACGACTTGTATCACTGACAGGGAACGGGTCGGTATTCTTTGTGATGGAACTAATATTTTAAAATCTATTCACTTGAAGAATTGCGCTGAGAACCTATCACTCGACCGACTATTGTTTACCGGTTTTTTATATTGAAATTCACAATCGCACTTGCAGGAATGATTCTCACCAACGGATCTATTTCCATGCCTAACCTAATCTACTTAATTTCCTTCAGACTCAACACAGACAATTTAATCGTGTGACTATTTATGGCGGACGAGTTTGCCAGAACTAGAATTCAACAACAGATACCATAACATTCGTCCTTACTTGAACTCTACCAGAGCATCTGCCTTCACGCCAGCTCTTCTGTTTTCTGTTAATAATCTTCTCGGTTTACTACGAACTCGAATAGTTTTACGTACAGACATTCCAATGACTCATCAAGGCAGATTGTATTTTTAAATAACAACAGGTTTTCAAGAGAATCTTCTTTAGTTATAGTCAAAAAAGGTTAAGGCGCAGTTGCTGTACTTAAACCTTTTTAGCTTGGCAAAATGTATAAATCTGGTGACCCTACAATTCAGGAAGTTTCCTAGACCGTCGGTTAGTAAAGCAAGTCTCAAGACGAAATTACAAACCATTTTCACAAAAAAAATGTGTTAACAAATGAATAACCTACACCAATTATAACAATGAACTCACTGACGGTTGAATCTTTCTAAATTGTCTAAACCAACAAATCACCTTATCTTAATACCTCCAGCACCCGATCGAAAAGACATTCTAAAATTTACAATACACCCCTTTTTCAACTATCTTGGTCACATCAATTGTAACATTTGAATTGTCAAACCAGCTTAATGTTTGGTCAATCAAGGTGCAAGATGGGCCCGTTCTACAGAAATGTCCAGGCAGGTTGACGGTACCAGACAAGGGCACACTGATACGCGATTCGAAAACGTATGAACGTAACAAAGGCCACCTTCATTTTTAAAAACCCCTTCCATATAACTGACTCTGAACCGGCGGTGAAAGAATACTTAGTACGAAAGAGCAACGACACAGACTCAAATGACCTACAGAAGAGTGTCTGGTATTCCTGTCTTCCTATTAGCTAATCACTTTATGGTTGATACTGAGCCACATCAAAGACAAAGTCTCAACCATAAAAATATATCTCATTATTGTGATAACACAGCTTCCACATTTAAAAGATTTTGATCATAAATATTTTGGTAGTGTGCTGAACCTGCTAACATCAAAGGTGAATTTTCATTAAAATTATTATCATTGTTTCATTGCACTCTTAATCGGAATCAAACATAATTTGTAAAGTACAACGTTATTCATGTACATCGATGAAAGTGCAAAGCATCTGACTAAAAGTCGCTGACAAGAGCAAGCGAACGCAGCTAATGATAAAACAACGTAAGGGAGGAAAGGCAAAGCACAAACAATCTTTAAGTATGGACACTGCCACTAATATAGTGAGAATTTGTTTTTTTCGAGTGAAAATAAAGCCAAATTTCCCACCTGAGGGAAGGGAAAGGGGGGTGGGGCATGACTCCATGGCCCTTTGCCTAACTACGCCATTGTCCAATACATTCAAAGATCTTAGTAATATGAATTTACTGCGAGTTACAATTTGATGAAGATACATCCTGATATGGATATGGATCCGATTTAAAATTGATAAAATGTTTGACTCATTCATTCAGATTCTTTCTTGCAACAGCATAGGTTCTGTAAATTGGGCACTTACTAAGAAATGTATCTTTTTCCTATGCCGCCATTCTAAAGTAGAACTACGAGTTTTCTATTTTATGTACTATTCCGTATTGATTTTAAACTTCCTACCTTGAAGAAAAAAGAACATTTATGTTTAATGTCGTTCAGTTCTATCGGAAGTGCTAAGAGGCTCCCGCATCAATGTCTTGGAAGCTTTTTATTCAAACGTGTTAAAATATATTCATTTAGTCACTCTGTTCCAGAAAAGACATTAAGAACGGTCAAAGACCCCCTGAGATAAAATAAATTGTCATTTTGCCTCGCGTTATTCGCAGATCGTCTGATATCTTATTAGATCTTGTACCATTAAGCTATCGATCTCAGGGGCGGCACCAGCCTTATTGAGCTTGGGGTATAAATAGTAGGCAGACCAATTAATAAGGGACAACTGTCGAGTTTGAGATACCAGATATACAAGAACCAAAAGATGCAAGCCCCTCGTGGGGCTCTGAGGGATTCTCCCCGAGAAATATGTGCAAAAAGGTAACTGATATCGAGCATTCTGGCATATATTTGGGCACAAACGCCGTTTTGTACAGCAGTGAAACTTAGCGTCATATTTGGGGCAAAATAAGACATTAAGTTTTTGAAACTTCTTGGCTTGGGCACGATCATTTTGCCTCCCTTTGTCCACCACTGGTGCCGCCACTGTCGTTACGACTCTGTAACATTTACTACAGTATGTCACCTTGACAATCTGGCGTCCTTCCAAAAGATAAAAGAAAACTAATTTGCTGCTGTCTGCTTCCATTATATACAGTTTCGCGCGCTTTTACTGTCATGATTGAGTATTTCTCGCCAAATGGTCTGCTAAGATAGGAAATAATGTATTCTTTGATCATCCAGACTTTTTATGCTATATATATATATCAGTACGTCACGAGACTTTTTACGCCTGGATAATTATATCTTAAGTAATTACGAGAATACTACAACCTAGGTGTCGCTTTGCCCTAAGATTTACGCACCTTCATTAATCATTAAAGCTGGAATTGAGTACGGCTCGATCCGACCTAAAGATCTTTTTATTTAACACATTTCCGAGAACTACCGTATTTCCGAGAAATATCAAATTTCAGAGAACTATTTTGAATCTGTTGCAAAGTCGGTTACAGTTAGGGTTATAACTTGACGTTATTTGCTTGGTTATGTCAAAGTTCCCTTAAGTATGCTTTGGTAGGTCGATCGAATGGTGGGTGTGGAATTTCATCCCGATCAGGGTATGAAAGTCATCTTCATTTATTTATAATTGCAGATACCTTGGTACGGTAATCCGGGGAAGGTCAATTCCGAGGTTTGGCTGGAGGTCATCTGGTAGACAGGATCCTTGTAGTACAAAGTGTCTCTTTTTTCTATATTTCATTTTAATTTAAGCAGTAGAAATATACATCGGAACCGCTAGACAACTAATGCTCTAAGACTTGGTAGATATACATGCATGATTATACATGGATACCTGTACATTCGGTCTCATGATGATGTTTGATGTTTTCATCCCCTTAATTTCTTTTATGTTCCGATACTTGATACCTGGGCAAGAGTTTTGTCTTATCCTATCTGCAGATGCAAACTTATGCAGTTTTTACATAACATCCTATCATCAGTTTCTATAAGGACACCTGTACACTAATTTCCAAGTGATCTAATGACGACACCTGGGATTTTCAAGATAAAATATTCCAAATAAATGGGCATACTTCCAGAATAAAAGTGTACTTGCACTTTAACAAATATTGGAGAGCAATTAACTTTTCGAACGCTAAAAGTACCTCGCTGGCATGATTTTAGCACTTTTGTACTTGGCAACTGGATCAGTAACCCTTCCTCCTTGAAGATGTTTAAAAATTGAACAGACCAATATTATTATAAACCCAAATGGTACTCTTTCTGTCAAGTTTGAAATCTACATGGTCTGCTCTCAGTGGAAGAGGTCGGAGAATGACAAAGAGTACAGTCGCTCGAATGGGAACAAAATCAGGAGCAAAACAAAACAAAAAGCACGAATTAAAATGTTTATTAAAAGCATCTCATTTAGCTTTTCAAAGAAAATTTGAGAAATTTATTCTATATATTTTGACTTCGTGAAAGAATGCATATTCGGATAAGCATGCGGTAGAAAATATCTTGAAAAGTATATCATTTTTACTTTTATCGAATGCATTAACCCTGTGATGGTACGATCATAAAAATGACTTCTATAGAGACAAATCACGATTTGTAAAGTTCAGCATATTAGAGACTGGCGATTATTATATCTCTATAATAGTATTTAATTAGAATAGTTAAATGGATATTGTGCAATATGTACTATACTGAATATAATATAAATACATTCGTAGACGTAATGACTTTTGTAGATGGAATGATAAAATAGTCTGACCGGTTGTTTTACTGTATTTTTATACGCCCACATCTCTCTATGTGGACTTTTATTACCGGCACCCCTGTTCGTCCGTCCGTCCGACAACATTGGCTTGTAAACGCTCAGAAGACTAGAGTGTATACATATTCATAACATGAAAATCAAGTTCGAATTTGAGCTAGTTTCAGAAACGACATGCCACGAGGCAAGTGTAAGGAAAGCGGCATTAGCCTAAAGTACTCAGTCTGTAGCGCTCGAGGTCTCGGCAACTAGAAGCCTTTTCCATGTCAGCCCATCAGACCTGCATCATCTGTTGAAGGAACCGAGTCGTCAAATCCATAGCCATTTTTCGACCAAAATCTCTAAGTAGTTCTGTAGTATCGTATATAGTAAAACATAACGACTGATTGACTATTTATTACCGAAGACGTTAAGACGCCTGGGGTTCCTCACACATCAAAGCCCAATGAATAATATATTGTAGAAACATTGGGGAAGTTGTAATTTGGCGTGAGCTGAAGCATTCACTTTCAATAATATTTACAAACACGATTCTTTTTATTTAATCCCTTCTATACCTGTAAATTCCCAGGAAAGTTTAAAATCGATTCCATAGGCGCCAGTGTATTTACATTCATGGTCTATTATTGTCTTTGATGACTCTTTTCAATGGAGGTATTTTAGTAAATTGTTTTGACTGATTCGTAATTGTATAAAATATAAATGAATAGGTTAATTTTATTACCTATAGGGTTTATAGTGTGTTTGTTTTGATTCAAGGTCAAATTGTCTTCCGTCTTTTCATGATTTTGATAGTTGTAAGTTCAGCCTGGATTTTCTCTGCAATGTCATCTCCTTTTTAGTCACCTGGGACACTTACACAATAACTAATTCACCAAGAAGCAGTGTTGGCGTTGACAATGCAACTTGGATTTCCTGTCAACGTAAGCACATTAGCGACACAGTTACTGAGTCAACAAATTTGAATTTTGTAGAGGATGGCGCATTCAGTCCCGGATCACTGTCTCCAATGATTTACCTTACACTTTGCAACAGTCATACTAAAGCTTAAATTTTGAGGGAGAGTTTAGAACATTATTACGGATTTGATTAGCTAAAAAAAAAAAATAGCTTATAATTTTGGTCGAACAGTTAGTTAACATATCCCTTTAAAATAATAATATGTATAATTTTTACAGAAGAAAATAAGGTTTTTGAAACAAGCCGAGCCCTACCTAACTTGTTCTTGATGAGCAACCAACTAGTTAATTGGTAGTTGACAGGTTAATGTTCACTTACAGCAAATGATGATATTGCAAACTAGTTAAGTGTTGGATAAGCAGCAATTCCCACACGAATGAATCTGTAACAGTTGTACTTAGATTGCCCTCATTCTTTACGATATTAAAAATTCATTTTGTTTAATTAATAAACTTACGTCACAATAAAAATAGATTGCTGCACTCAATTCCAACGCATAATTAATGATTTAATATACTTTGCTTAATTAAAGGACAGCATAAATCTAACTTTGCTCGTGTTGTTTGTATGATACATTTATAGTATATATACATAATATGTAACACAAAAACTATTTTTCACGTACATGAATTAGTCCCAAAATTCTTAAATCGTATGATGTGCAACATTTATTCGACGTAGAGGTAACTTGCTCATATTAAAGACAATTTGTCTATTCCTAGAATCACTCCAATGTTTTCAACCAATCAGCGATAGTTAAATAAAGTGGTCCAATTTGCTGTTAAGAATTCGTCAATCACATGACAGCATGTGTTAACTTATAGATCAAATTAAGTCAAATGTACTTTGCTCTGCTCCCTCCTTTCACGAAAATTTTACTTAATATATTCGTACTATTACTTAGAAATAGTGAAAGAAATGTTACTGCTTTTGGAAAGCCGACATGTTATATTCCGTCTCAAAATAAATTACATGCAGTTAGGCTTGCCACTTCCTTTAACCAATAAAATTAATTAAACCATCGGAAATTGATTGAGATGCTCGATTGTAAAACGAGATTCGCTACTGTAACAATGGTGTAATTGTACAATTCCAATTGTAATAACTATCGACCAATTTCTTTCAATCAAACTCAATTATTAAAGGCAAAGTTACTCCTTTTTTGCGTTCTAGATGGTGCAGTTGACATGCAACGGAATTTCGGAAATGGTTTCTTTTGGTTAACAAAAAGCGTATTATGCCAAAAATGCCTGGAACGCTTGTTCGCTAACCTGAAAGTTCAAGGTTTAAATCCGGAATGGGGTCCATTTAATATCTTCGTATTTTTCAATCTGATTTGAGACAGTTATTTGGGTCGGAGGGCTGACATAGCTGTCCTGGAAATAATAAGATGAACAAATGGCAGCTCATGTATGTATTGATTGGACGCAAAACTACTCTTGATTTTTTAATGCTGGAACCAATTTAGGCCCTACCAAAAAGCAAAGCCTCTTCAAATTTACTGCATTTCAAACACTGAAAACAATACCTATATAATAAAGAAACCAAGTACTAACGATCCGAACCGCAAAACGAAACTCGAAATCCAAAAAGACATTTTGACGAAACATAGGTAACAGCATATGAACTTTTCACATGAGGAATTATATCAATCATACATGAGTAAGTATATCATAATGAAAAGTGGTATCAGGTGTCTAGAAGAGTATAAGCATACCCGTCCTAGCTGTTAAACATACACGAAACAAACTACAAAACAAGAACATGAAAAAGCGCCAGGTAAAAAAACCGTGACCTGATATAAAATAAACAAAGTGAAAAAGACTATACACTACCTTTAATAGATAATATTGATGAGTAATGATAATCTATTGATAAGAAAGTATTTATAGATTGTGATTCATCATTGATCTATAAAAATAGATTGATTCTCATAAGTAAATTACGATATGTTTTCAAAACATATACTGCGTAAAACTGAATCAAAACCAATGCCAAGTTTGTTCTAATGCAATATATTTGGAAAATGCTAAAAGTTCAAAGAAAACATATTACTGCGTAAAACTGAATCATTCTTCTCAAAACCAATGCCAAGTTTGTTGCGATGCGATACATTAGTTAAAATCTGAAAGTTCAATACATGTGATAGAAGTGTATAGGCCTAACTTTTGAAAATATAATGACATACCTACAATTGTGTATTTAGCAATTGACCTACAACCAGTTGCGTAGCTAGAGGGTGTGGGGGAATGGGGCTATTGATATCCGTCAGTTGAAAAAGTGCTGTCGGTAAAGTTGAGCCGACCAGCCGCAGGCATAAACGTAAAAAAATCTAAACATATAGCTTCAATTAGCCTTCCTGCAGTGTGTTAAATAGCCAAAATCCTAGAGCTTCCCTGGATCGCCACCTGACTCGGGCAGACCCCTGCGCCCCATCAGTTATTCGCTCCGTTCGCAATGTCAATTCATTCTGTCGGTTCATCTTTACCATTGTACCCCCGTTTCGAAAACTTGGCTACGCCACTGCCTACAACCATAAAAAAAAATTTGGAACGGAACTTTTTGACTGATAATTTAGGGCATGTCCATCCGAAACACCCGATATCATTATCAGAATGCGGTTAACACCTAGTGATAATATCCTTAAGAACCATGTTATATAAAATAATTAGACTGGAACATTGAAACACATCGTATCGGGTCTCTATTTCGAGTCAAAAAATGCCAATATCATTTTTCCGCCTTCACGTTCAGCAGAAACAAATTGCAATTGACGTTCTAAAATACGCCCGATATTGCTATTAATATGTCACGTAACAGTAAAAACCAAATCAACATGTCAATTAAGTTTCTTCCATGGCATGCAAGGCGTGAAAGACACAATATTGCTTCAGAATACAAATTGGTTATTAAATTACAGTCGCGATCTCTTCCAACGAACCAGCTTGGACGCGATGAGCGTAGTAACTTCGAAGGGTGATCGCTGCCAACAACAACGTTCGATTTGGGGTAGGATAACTGGTACGTAATCATTGTATGAAAATAATGCGAGAATTGATTGAAGCCTTATACGTCTGGTCAGGGAGGCAGGGTCAAGCTCTAGTCGAAAAAGTTTTTAAATAAAGCCTGCAGTTCATCCATATCCAAAATATGCAATGTTATTACAGTGAAGATGTGTTGATCAGGCTCTTGCAATGTTCAATCGTGACCCACTACTTGGTTCCACTGCTGTCATTTGCTTATCCTAGAGCAAATTAATTCAAAATGCATTTCATTGTCCTTACCACGACGATCCCCAGCGAGGTTATAGAAAACGGAAACGTTAATTGTTCCTGAAATAAAAGAGAACATGCTTATGACATTGAAAACTGCGTGGCGTTTGCTCATTCTCATTGGCTCAACAGGTGCAGAAAAGTAAGACGTTTCAATTTATTTTCATTGGCGAAAGTCAATATTTGATTGTGTTTACTGCAATTCCCGAGCATTCCACTATTTTATTCTCCAATTGTGTTTCTTCTTTGTTATTCGCGTAGTAAGAAACCGGAGCACCATTCTCAACTCTTCGTTGAATCAATATTTCATTACTATTCAGAATTTTACGCCATGGTTATTTTGGTTACTATTTTAAAATAAAATGCATGTTAACAATCCTATTTTAACGTAAAAATCAATATTTTTACCACGTGATGCACTTGATGTATTAGAATTTGACCTGCAAGTCGATAAGATCGTCCGCATATCACGATTCCATGGCATTGGTAACAAATATGGTCTGATTTCTCTTTAGAATTGACCTGGAATTCCTATACATTCTACTTTCTGTTTTAATCAAATTCCTGGAATATTTGCTAGACAGAACTAAAAATTTCCTTCTAAATGAAATCAAATTCAATCAATTTCTAAATGATTTTTTTTTAGCTTTATAAGAAAAAATGAAAGTTGATCTTTGACGGAAAAATTCGAATGCTATCAAAAATAAGTTGGTTTGGAAAATCGTATCAGCGACAATATAGCGAGCTGTACCTTGGCATTCATCTTTTCCGAATGATCATTACCCATTTAAAGCTGGTTCGAATAGAATAATGGGAAAGTTTACTTTATGTCATCACATATCATACGCCGTCCCAGAGCAAGACGAAAGGACCCAATCAACTGACGTAATAATTCTAACGCCCTAACCGACTGAGCTACAGTATGCAGACAAGAAACTAGATTCGCGTTTCCAAGTCCTTTTAATTTTGGTGCATTAAGTTTAAAACAAATTTTTTAGAAGTACAATGCAATTAACTTGGTGATTATCAACAATTTTTGTCCGCAGGTGTCAATTTCTATTTCCATACACACTTGATCGAATTTTCAAATTAAAGTACTTTTCAATGAACTTAATTTTCGCTGGTGATATTAGTTTTCTCTGCTCATCTGGAAGCGTATTGGCAAATGGAGTGTAGAGCCCGACTGTGTGGAAAACGTTTTAATCCCTCTTTTAATGATTTGCCAAGTGACTATTGGCGTATTCACACAGGGAATAATTGGAAAATATTTTTTGAGAATGTTAAAAATGTTTCATATTTATTCATATATTCTTCAGAAAACTTCATTTAAAGGTCATATTTCCAAAATTTTCTTCGCCTCTGACCTCTTTAACAAACATCTTGACTACAATTCCCCTTCCATGGCAAATCGAAGCAAACTCTTGCCAAACGGAGATGTTGTTAAATTCTAAGAGTAGATCCGATTGATTTCCGAATGGCCATTACATATTTATTCAGATATTCTTCATCATTTCAAAGTATCTACTTTTCTTCGCCTATGACACCTGTCCTTATGAACAATTTTCTAGTGACTTACTTGTTGGCACAGAGAAATAATTAAAATTTTCACCTGTCACATCAAATATTGATGCCATTGTCCTGTTGACGTATTATTGCTCTAGAAATATGATCTAATTTTCGTCTGTCACTCAAATTGTGTCAACAGACGGTTGGTGAATCAGACAACAGTCTGGTATCTAATCGTAGTGTCGGAGGCAATAGCTCTGGAATTTCTTAACCAAATCTCCTTGCCAGTCGGAAGGACTAGAATGCAAATAAAATGCCTGTCACTCGTTAGCTAGGACATTTGATGAATCAGACAGCAGTCCGGGATCTAATCTTTCGCTTCTCTCTGCCAGTCGGAAGGACTGAAATGAAAAAAAAAATGCCTCGTTACTCGTTAGCAAGGGCATCTAAATATCCACTGACTGTTAGTGAATCAGACAGCAGTCTGGCGTCTAATCGTGCGTAGGAGGCAACAACTCCAGAATTTCTTCTTCGCTTCACTCTGGCAGTCGGAAGGACTGCAATGAAAAAACAAATGCATCGTTACTGGTTAGCTAGGGCAATTAAATGTCCACAGACTGTTCTAACAGTAGTTTGGATCCAATCTTGGAGTCTACAGAATTTAATTTTTTTCTTTGTCAGTTATGAATGTTGGAAAAAGCGGTATGAAATAAAGCGTCTAGTACTTTCGATTGGGTATTGTTAGCCAACATTTTTGTACTTCAAGCTGTGCACGTTCAAGATTACTCAACAGATGAAAACCAAGAGATAGTAAACAAAGGTTAAAACTGCATACTGCATGGCGTTGCCCATATGTCTTAGTCCAATATCGGCAGCAGAAATGTAGGCTACTGTATTATTATTAATATAGAGTACATGTAATTACGTATTTTTAAATTCTGAAGCAGAACATGATGTGACTCTGTGCAAAGACAACTAATTTTTAAAAGTCGGTGTCCGTACTGAAATTCGAATAGTGGTACTTGTTCTAGAGCCTAATGAAGTTCGAAATATTGTTCTTCATGTATACCATCATTTTACAAAAATGACAAGTGGATCTGATCGTTTCAAAAGACCTTCAACGTATACTACAAATCCCCAGAGTATCGTACCATCAAAACAAACGCATTTTTAAGCTTAGGATCAGGTGTTTTAGAGATGCTAAGAACTTTGGATAATCAAGATGTCCCACAACACCAAGAGACAATGATTATGAGTAACAGCGACCTGACAATCATAATGGTCTGTCTTCCCAAGACGGAAACAGAAATTGTTTGTTTATTTTCCCAGAAGATTCGTCTATTAAGTATTCTTTCAATACCAAGTCAGATAATTAATACGGAGTTGTTTTCTATGTTGTTTTCTAAACGAAACGTTATTGAGATAGATCTACTTTTCCGCTGTTGGTCACAGAAGGTGTCCAATAATTTCAATTAAGCCTACTTAGGAATAGTTGATACCTTTAAAATAAAACACGAGAGTAGTAAAGAAATTGGTCATAGTTTCGAACATCTTCTAGGCTTCAAATCAGATTATTTTTAAATCAGAGCTTCTCAACCACATTGAGATCATTTCCCCATTCCACAAGAGAATGTTATTCCGAATCTTTTCCCAAATAGGCGGAGTTGGCAGAGGAGCTATTGGTTCTAGGAAAAACGGTTTTCCGATAAATAATTTCGTCATCAGATTCATACTGTTATATCTTTCAATCAAGGAAAGAAAATACTTGTTCAAAATTATATGTATAATAAAAGTCATAGAAAATATTAACCCCCATTGTCCCAAAGACCGCTCAGTGGCAACACCTCTGAATTCGATCTCGAAAGACGTTGAATGAATGAATATCTTCATCGGCAAAAATGAAACAGTTTTCCTGAACGTCATGGCTATTTCTTTTCGCTTCTATGACAATTGTCAGCGTTTTGTCTGAAAGCTATAGTGGAGTCTGCACAAAAGACACTGAACGTCGATTAAACAACCTCGAGTGGTCTTGAAAACAGTCAATAACGACTTAAGATACCGGTATAATATCAGATAAATATGGAAAAGTCATGAGATATCTACTTGATTCAATGGTATATCGATCTTGGTGATATACTCAATGGAATATCGTCAGTCTGTATTGAACATGATAGCGTAACTAATCCCACGCATGACGTCAAAGATCAATCGTTTAAAAATTTAATTGTTCCATTTTTCTATCTAAAAATAACAATAATTTATATCATATATCGTTTTTATCCGCCTCAAGCGATAAAATTACCTAGTTTAAAAATTAATGTCTGTTTTAATGAGAATTGTATAGGAATCTACATTATAAAACGTGTTCAGAACCGTTTAAGTTTTTTTTGCGGATTATAGAAAAGTAAAACAATAATGCCGTAACAATGGTTGCGCATTGGGCTATCTCAAAGGACTTTCTCTTCTTAGAAAAAACTTTTATTTATTTTTTTAGCAATGTTTTTTTTTTTAATATTTTTTTTTCAATTCTATTTTGTTCAATTCTTTTTTTCCTTTGAGGCAATGACCTATCAAACATATGTTTAAATTAAAGACGGGTTTCCTTTTTAAGAGCCAAATTAAGCAAGCTATTTTATAATTTGTGTTTCTTATAATTTTAATCCTATGATTTTATTTTTGGTGTAAATAATTAAGAATTGCAATCAGTGATGAATATCAATAATGTTGAAAAACCTGAAGGTACCATATCGACCCATGCCAGTTTACTGACGCTGATTGACCTTGTTTTGACATAATCATTGTAAACGCTCTCATCTCCTTATGAGGACGTATATTGTCGGCACCCCTGTCCGTCCGTCAACATTTGCTCGTAAACGCTCTAAAAACTAGAGCTTTTGACGGAATCAAATGAAATTTGATATGTGTATACATATTCATAAAACGAAGGTCAAGTTCGAATTTGAGCTATTTTCGATTATCTTGAATATGCTATTACTCTCTTAGTTTTCAACCGATTTTGATTAAAATTGATGTTATTGGACCTAAATCGAAAAGTTTGAGAAAGTTTGGTTTACTCCTGATTCAAATTAAAGGATTTTCAAGATTTGGGCCTAAATGGAAAGGTTTGAGAAAGTTTAATTTACTCCTGATTAAATTTAAGGCTTATTTGTTGGGCGTATAGGCTGTGGTCCACTATCTTAAGTGGTTCTGGTTATATACAATCAACATAATATAAGCATTTACTTGCATGTTTCACCAGAACTTTGACTGAAAATTGAAATTACGCACTCGGATGCTATGAGTGTCCCCGACGTGCATATTAAACTAAATTCTATTTGACTAATTCGATAATTATTGATAAAACGATAAGTCGTCTAGAACAATAGTGGCCAATACAGTTATCAATGTAATTTCTACCTGTTAAACTTTCATGTATATTTAATGATGCAAATGCTGTCGTGCTCTGACAGCTTTGTTATGTGTACATGTACATCTTTTACTTCACAAAAACATTCAGACATTTGTCTTGCAATCGGAAAATGCACATTAAAATATATAACTAATTCTTATTAAATCTTCCACCATTAATTTTTCTTCATACAGGTTCATACCAGTGCCGGTGCCCGTGAGAGTATGTTGGGAACATGTGTACCCTAATGTGCACTTGCGTTTTTTTTCAAGAGATCAGAATGCACAAAATCAATACAATATTACAATACTTTTAGAGGAGAAATCTGCAACAGAAGGCTTTAGGCTCTTCAATATTTGGATCTCAATTTCGAAAGTTTAAGTGATTTCCTGGTTCCTTCTAATATTCTGTGAGAGAATATACTGGAATGGAATGGGAAATCCTTTGAAAAACGATTTCCTGTGCGAATGCTGTTGAATGTTCTCAATTAAAATGAACTTAATTCCCGTGATATTCGATGTCTGGCCGCGAGCCTAGAGATTAACATTCTACTTAGAATTCAATATGCCAGACAATTCTAGAAATAAATGTTTATTTAGCTTATAATTATACCAACTTTTAGATTTGAGATTATATTTCAATTGACGGTTGTTCAGGAAGCTGTTTGTGATTGGCCAGTGTTATTAGGTTTTCTTTACAAACACACGACGATGTCTAGACGTTTCAATTTATATAATTACATCACGATCTGGTTCTTCTCGCCTTTCACTGAGTCTTTTTAATATTGAGAGATGTCATTTATATATTTTTAGAAAGCATTTATATAAACATTCATATGTTTATTAGAATTCTTAAATTACACAAATGCTTAGCTGGAATTACACAAATGCTTAGCTTAAATAACACAAATGCTAAGCTAAAATAACACAAATGCTTAGCTGAAATAACACAAATTCTTTGCTGGAATTACACAAATGCTAAGCTGAAATTACACAAATGTTCAGCTGAAATAACACAAATTCTTAGCTGGAATTACACAAATGCTTAGCTGAAATTACACAAATGCTTAGCGAAGAACTACTGTGAAAATTTCACTCATGGCAAACTCTATGGATTTTAAGAAATCATTGATATGAAAATTTATATTATGTTATTTTGCTATTTTGTCGTCATTTTTCCAGTATCGTGAATGTTTAAAGAAGATTCGGTTAAGATATTGCCTACAATCATTTTTATGGTATGCTTTTTTGCTACTTTGTCCTTACATTGTAATTAAATAAATGCTTCGAGAATGCTAAATGCTTTTGCTATGAGTTCGGAAATACATTTGTGTTATTTTGCCATTGTTCGTATATCATGAATGCTTCGTAAGATATCACTGAATAATAGTAGGCTACTATTGCTGTCCTGGCAACACTTCCCTTATTTCAAACTGCATTGCGTTCGCATTCGCCCTTAAAGATGAAAAAGTAGGAAGTTAAATTCTATTTCATTTCAGTTTGCTTATCGGTCTCTATATTGTAGATAATTTTATCAGAAGTTCGAGACATCGTTTCTAATTTACAGATTAAAATGGTGATTCATAAATCTTTTATGGTTTCAGACAACGAACACCCACTTCATGTGACACAAATCTCTGATGTGTTTCAAGCACGTGGTCGTTTCACCAAATCTTTTTATCTTAGACTTACTTAAAAAATGCCCCCAGAGGACACGAAGAATAAAAAATAGGTTTTGATGTAAATAACAACATTTTTAAACAAGGAAAATAAGTTCAGTAACCAAGGGTCCTTTTCTACTAGCTGGTCCCTTGTTGGACCTCTTAGCATTGTTTTCTCTCTGTAAATCTGTACCCGTATACAGCTAGGTCACTGGAAAAATAAAGAAAGACTAATTCAAGACACCAGACTGTGGAACCACCAACATCCACTATCTGCTCAACGTATCCACAAAAATTACGATTCCATGCCCTACTGTGGTACGTGGGATTGTGGCTTTTTTGTTGCTTGAAATGTGAATCCCTAAGTCGCTTTACAACTAGTGTGTCCTCACTGCTCCCCATGGAAGTCTCTTCTTCATTTCATATTATTTCTAACTCAGTGTAGCACCAAGTGTGATGAAGTCATGCCCGTGAAATATGCTTGTACCGCAGAAGACCTTCCCGGATGTGACGTCATCGCACCCTAGTTTAAGTGCAATTGCTAGAACTACAGACGTCTAATGGTACAAACTGATGTTTTCAGTAATCCTGACACACATTTTTAGAAACCTCTTCACAATCTTTTTGATTTTAAACTGGATATCAGAAAGCTGATTAAATGCGACCTAATTCTATTGATGTCTTTTATAACAATACGCAATATTTCACAAAAAAGCATAATCAAAGACAGCTTTTGACAAAGAAAATCTGATTAAATATTTATAACCCTAAGAGGCTTTGCAGACATTTCTGTGATGCAAATCTATCCAAAAAAAAACGAATCTGTCTGAAGTGTGTTAATCTCTTTTTATGTGTATTGATGAATCCGAAAACATCAATTTGCACCATTCAAATTGTCAGTTCAGTGCCCATTGACCATGCATTTACACTACAAATTAAGGTTTATGTTCGCTTCCAGCAGCAGCTGATAACGCAATAAACTAGGTAGTTGTTGGTAGTGGTAAATGGATTGGTTCAATCGGATGGTACTGTGCTGTTGGTTTGGTAATTTGAGAATTCGTAAGATTTGGTCGGGTCGAATGACATGGCAGTGAAACTCGACCCTGAGTAGTGTGGCGTGAGTTATTCGGTCTCATTCATTCTTCCAAACTCGTTGTGATCATGGTTATTCTTCTTGATGGTGGTAGTTGAATGATAGTTGTTGGTTTGGTTAGATTATCTGAAGGGTGTTGGAAAATAAAAATTAAGCTTTTGATAACGTAGTTAAAGAAAAAGCCCCTTGTATATTATTAGCATTAACAAACATTTTGTTTCTATATGAACGTAGACTTTAATTTTAAACTGATTGTTCAAAAGCCACAAAATTACAAACTACAATAAAAAATCACACAGGTTGAAAATGTAATCGGTACCAGCTTACTGGTAACAGGAATTATTTGACTCTGTTTACATGGCCCAGTGCAAGTTAAAAAATCCGTCAACATTTGGACCATTTGACAGTCATAATATCAAAGAAAAGTATAGTGTTAGGAAGAATGGATCCATTGTTAAAAGTAAAATCAGATAGACTTGAATGGGCATCAAAAACATCTTGATAAGAAATCTATAACAATGAATTATAAATATTCTTATTAATGTATATTAATTTCCTCCCATCACCCACACAACAATATCTTATCAATAATTCATTCAATCTATTTATGAAAATAATCGAACCGTCACTACTCCAAGGACAATTGATAAAGATGCAGAAACCTTTATCATGATGATTTACCAATTTCAAATATTAAATGCAATGAACTAAAATGGAGATTTGCTTTATACCTTTCTTCACTTCTTTGTGTTAATGCGGACGAACCAAAAATGAATAAAATTTTAAAATGTAAGCACAAAATAAAGACATTGTTTTAATGAACAACAATCACTAGTTAAAGTCTAAAGCCTCGATGATTTCCAATCAAAGACGATGAAATGAATTGCAATTTACATTTTAACTTTCTGCACTTGCTTGTGTTAATGAGAACGAATTTAAAATGAATAAAATCTTGAAATGGCATTTAGCATTTGTAAGCACAATATATAGACAATCATCAGTTAAAGTCTCAAGCCTCGGTGATTTCGAACCAAATACGATGAAAGGAATTTCCTTTCACATTTTCATTTTCTGCACTTGCTTGTGCTAATGAAGACGCACCAATAAAGATGCTGAAACCTTTATCATGGTGATTTACTGATTACAAAAAAAAAAAGAAACAAATGAAATGGAGATTTATTTCAACTTTCTACACTAATTGTGTAATGATGACGAACAACGCCATATAATTTGTAGGGACAAGTTGACAGTACAGCGGCCTTAGCCAACGCTTTTCGGATTCAATCTTCGAAGCAAACGGGGCATCGCAATACTGCCTCTTCTAAAGCCTAGATTGTTGTTAATGCGTGTCAGCCATTTCAGAATAAAACAAGAAGGGTGGGCATGAATATTGGAACCTTTGAAAAATATATGTAATGCACACTTCCGGAATGTTGCGTCTTACTTTGCGGCATATGTTTGGGCTAATGAGGACAGGCAACTTCATATCCAACTACCTAGTTTGCGAAATCAGCAGCTGAAGCGAACGTTAACTTGTCATCTACCAACCAAGGTAACAGGGCACGCTGTAACTTTTCGATGTAGTTTGTCTGTTTGGCATGTCTTGTTGAAAAGACGTATTTTCAATTGTGCAGCATTCGTGCTCACAAAGAAAATCTTCTAGGATATGTTTTTTTTTCTTTGTTCGTAAACGCTCTCCAGGGGCTTAATTTGCCTGTTAGTCTGTATTTTAGTAAAGTTCACATTGCTAGACTTATTCTTATTTTGTCAAATGGTTTTTGTGCTGAGAAAGAAAATCTTTAGAGTAAGATATGTTTTGTATTCAGTACCAATAAACGGCTTGTAAACAAGCATTGAAATAATAGAAGTCCCAGATAATCATGCCGGATAAAGTATTGTTGTTATTGTGATGGAATTTTAAGCGGATTGATGCCGGATTCCATGTAGAATGGTTTTGTTCACCGACAACAAAAAGTTTTTATTTTATCTATCAATAGCATCTTTGGATTCATTGGTCCGGAATACCAAAAAACAACTAAGAAAGTTTACGGTCGAAAGTGCAATGACTTTTTGTAACACGCTATGCTGATTTCTTATTCAATTTTTCGAGACTGTTGCGAAGAGTTGCAATGGTCAATAAACATGTTTACAGCTTTGGGAAAAGGGGTTTACGGATGAGATCATAAACACTTTTATTTGTGGCTGATTAATAATTTCATTAACGCCTTGGAAAAACTTCCTGATTTTGTTGTATACGCGTGTTGAAGATGGAGTGTTGGCAATGGTTCAATGGGCATACATCCTTGGAAAGGACGTCAGCCGGATTTTGTTTTATTGGGGGCGAAGGCAAAGAACAGTTGGGAAATTATTCCTCTAAATGACACATTCTGAAGTATGTCGGAATAAATATGTCACTGTTATTTCGGAAATAAATCTAAGAGCTTATTTTAATATTTTAGAAAATCAGAATATTAGATATTGTACTTTTAATTCTGATATAAAAGGACATTAATTCGATAAAAGAATATTATTTTGCTGATTAATAATATTGATGAAGGTCGGCGTGGTTGAGATACAATTTCCGATATGGTATGGATTTCAGTTCGTATCGTCACGCAATGTTACATCAGGTGGGTTTATAAATATGAATATAATTTTTCTATAACATTAGTAATAACATAATGGCGAACAGAAAATTCTTACATTGGTAGATTTCCCCAATTACAGATAATTCGGATCTTGCCTTCGCATCCTTCCCACAGCATTCAATCCAAACATTAAAATATTTCGATTAGTAAAACCACCCAACCTTAAGTTCCGCAATGTAAAACAAGAGCTATAATGTAACCTGAATTATGTTTAAGCGGCTTATTAGTGTTTTATATCGTCAGCTCTGTCAGTGGTGTTTTGTCTAAGAAATAAACGAGGACGGATCATATCTATTGATTTGAAACATCAATTGCTTGTCAGTTGATGAAAATTGCTGGTTCTGTCACATTCCGGAAATTGCCGACCGGAGGTCCTTGTCAAAGGGTTAATTTTACATGCTCGTTCGCAGTGACGTGATTATGAACGTGTGTCGAATCACAAAGCTAATGCCAACTCATACTGCAAAGGTCGCTATTCCAATAGAAAAGTGAGCTTAATACTTGCGATTTAAAGTATCACGTCGGGTCTGTACTGTCCGTCGAAGTGGTGGCAACTGGTACAGTCAATTCGCAGTGAACTCAAACCCTCCTTTTCCCGAAAACCAATGTGAACACAATGCGAAAAGAAAATTCGATTTAGGACTTGGAGTTCCTTATATCTGATGGCGCTTCTCTTCGGAGGTGTCCACGACTTTACAACTCTCTATTTTACCATGCTTTGGACTAATTTTTGATTATCGGAATTGTCTTATATTTACGGATTGGTACATTTTCAGTCGAGTTTTCTCCATCAGATTTGAGCGCTCTTCCTAATGAAGTTGCACTCAAATTCTGGCATTTGCAATGTGTATAAAGTGACTTGGTGACTTTTCATATTGAATTAAAATCAATATTTTGAATCTTCATAATATTTTGATGTTCATATCACTTAGGGGCAGAATCATTACGACAATGCCAAACCATCGGAGTTTCTCTAACAAACTATAGGAAATAAAAAGATAGTGGACCACGGCCATATACGCCTAACGAAAAAGTCGAAAAAGGAAAAAATTTAATCAGGAGAAAACTAAACTTTCTCAAACCTTTCGATTTAGGTCCAATAACATCCATTTTAAGTTTCATCATAATCGGTTGAAAACTAAGAGAGTAATAGCATATTTAAGATTTGGGCAAGGGCAATAACTCTGCTTGTAACGATCGAAAATAGCTCAAATTCGAACTTGATCTTCGTTTTCTGAATATATATACACATATCAAATTTCATTTGATTCCGTCAAAAACTCTACTTTTTAGAGCGTTTACAAGCAAATGTTGATGGACGGACCGACGGATTTGGGGCAAGGGCAATAACTCTGCTTCTAACGATCGAAAATAGCTCAAATTCGAACTTGATCTTCGTTTTATGAATATGTATACACATATCAAATTTCATTTGATTCCGTCAAAAACTCTAGTTTTTAGAGCGTTTACGAGCAAATGTTGACGGACGGACGGACCGACGGACGGACGGACGGACGGACGGACGGACAGGGGTGACTACAATATATGTCCTCATAGAGAGATGAGGGCGTATAAAAAAAGTGTAGGAGTATTAAATTCACAATAAATAAATTAAATTAACTACCTCGGTCAATCCCGCGGTCAATCCCGATGGAACAGCTGATGTAAAAGACATTAGGCTAATATCTCTTAATTCTTGGTCTGTCATGAAGAATTTTTGTGTTTTTCAGCTTTAAATGACAGGAAGCATTCCTTACACCGGAAGCAGACGTTGTGGAAACAGAAGCTCTATGGAAAAAGCAAACATAATTTTTTATAATTATTTTGAAATGACTACGTGAAATGCAATGATTTTGAGCTTTCCATTTTAGTTTTTGAACCTGATTTTAGTGAAAACATGTAGTGTCATACATAGTTTGAAATAAAAATTTGTCAGAACATAGAAAGTGTCATGCAATGGAGTGGTTTTAATTTCGTGGCATCAAATTAGTAAAATCAAACCGAACGCATACTTTGTACAACGGTCCGTGCTTTTGACAGAATATCAGCTTTCCTAATAATAATAAAACATCTCTAAAAAGCAAAAAATGTATGCTTTTAACCAAAAATCTCATCGAAATGAGTCCATTATCCACATTCAAATGGCTTTAATTTCAGGGCATCAAATTGCTAAAACAAACCGATCTTATCCTTTGTTCAACCATTTAAGACATTGACAGTCTTCTTTGATCATAATGTCGTAAATTTTTATCAACTTTACGTTCATCTCATGATATTCCTCAACCAATTTTCCATTTCATTACGTTTGATGGAAATAAACATTTGTATGGCCTCGACTACTAGTGGGAAAGAAAATCGAGTTACAAGTAGTTGTTTCGTGACCCAAATAAAACTGAGAAAAAGGCACAGTGATCAATCAATTCCGATCTCATTCTGATTGTATTTTTTTCTGAACCAATTCCACCACTGTACTTAAGACTTCCATTATTGAACAGTCGTGCTAGTAGCCCAACACCTTGGGCTATATTTATCTTGACCTAATAACCTTTTCGGGAAATAATTGCCTTAATAAGAACCTATCGAAATTGGATTTTTCCTCGGAAATTTGGGAATCTGACAGAGAAATATTGATGAGATATAGTAATTGGACTTTTACTGATTATATTTAGTAATGAACATTAAGATAATGGGAAATTTTCGGGTTATATATATTATGAAAGGGATTGTAAAGAGGTTTTCTATTCTTTTATGTGTAACGTGGACGCGGATAGCATTAATTTGCACCATAAAAATTTCATTCAGAAGTTTGTGGTTCCTGCAACACCTCTTCCTCTAACTAAATGTTTGATAACATCACACATCTTTAAAGCCTTATATGATGCAAGCATATTTCGCAGTTGGTAACGTAATTAGTTTTATTTTGCAAATTTCTTATCTTCAATCCCTTAAAAATGCTTCTTTTCGGAATAAGTAATATAGACATGTATGTAGGTAATATTTGCGTGCATTCTTCAAATACATCTATAGTGATTCAAATATATCGACGCCTTCTATTTGCTCTAATTTTCATTTTTAATGAAAACTTTGTTAGTTTCAATAACTATGCTCATTGGAAGTTTGCGTATTTACGAACCAAGATATCCTGCTGTGGATACAGTATCCGAAACAGATGTCGGCAGCATAAGATGTGCTCTGATGAATTTCAACAACTGATAGCTCAACTCCAATATATATGGACCAGCGCTAGTAAAAAATAAATAGGTCAGATGTAGTCAAAATTGACCAGCTCTGGTCAAGGCAAATTTCGTTTTTATTTAAACAAGAATGTTCAAAAAATAATTGAGCACTAGTCAAAAATAATTTTGAACGAGTTCTGTGCAATGTTCTTAAAAATAGTAATGCTATTTCGATTGTCTACCTGTCCATACAGGTGCAGAAAAGCAGGACGTAAAACTCCATTTCATTTCATTTCAATTGTCAATCTGGTTAGTGACGATATTAACCAAAAGGATAACATTTCCTAACATCATGTCATTAGCCATCAAGCTAATGGAGAGCTCACTGCCTTGCGTGTTAATTTTTTAAAAGATACTTGAAACCATTCAATATATGTTCAATCTAAAAAATGATTTTCTGTTAAAAACTGTTTACGGTAGGATAAGAAATTACTATTCAATTAACTTCCGTGCACTTGTTTTAATAGTGATGGTTCTATTCCGGTATCCGGCCTTGGGCAAATAAAATCATATCAGTAATGACTTGGGAATACAGGCTTATCATTGCCTTATTACACTTTACCAGTGTCAAGTGGTATATACCTCAGCAGAGTTCTTAGCATCGTGGACAGATGTATTTGTAATATGAAAACTTATCGTGGTACTATGAAAAAGGGAGTGCATGGCAAGCATCATGGTCTTAAATTACCAAACAATCAGTCAAAATCGTTCAACCAATCCCATTCAACTACCAGCAAGTACCGACAACCCAGTTTGTAATACCAGCAACCTCTAAAAGCGAATGAATTTGTCATCAACCAATCATTTAATAACTCCACAATATGGGTTTAGCATTCCAAAAGTCGATCCTTTTTTCGATGTCAGCCCTACCTGGAAACAAACCAACAAAATCTCCTTAAACGGGCACGTTTTTTACAAGAATCGGAATTGTCAACTCGGTCAAATTGTTTTTTTTTAAATTTCGACATTTAGGTGTCACCATTTGATTTATGAGGACATCTTTCTAATTTAAAACTATAATTAAATTTCTAGTACTAAAAACGGAAAAAAAATCTAACAATCAAATCAAATCCAATGAAAATTGATTGTGTGTTATCAGCTGATTGATAAATAGAGCTTATCTGTTACTAGGTGCATCTTTTGATTACAAAAACACATCACATCGATAACAAGGAAATGGTGCATTAAGTGCATTGCAATAAGCATTATTAGCTATGTTACCTGTCCGAAAAGGGTTGTTGAGTTGACAACCTAATCGCCAAGTGGTATAAGGTGCGTTCGAAAGATGGGCATACTCATGACACGAGACAGAAAATAACTCCTCGGGGATAATCTGGACAACCAGCAGTGTTCTCTGCCTAATCAAATGATGAAGTAAATTCAAAGCATTGATAGAGTATACACTTTATGACTTCTCATACAGAAGAGGAACGAACAGACTTTTTTGTTTAATTCAAAAAATATTTCCAAACCCACGATCAATGTTAAATGCTCGATATCATGGATTTGTATGGATTGAGATATCAAAAGCGCATTTTGGAACTTCTCGGTTTTTCAATTAGTGTTCGGTGGATTGGCAACAGTAGTGGTTTATTTTAATTTTCCTCTTACCACCTCTTCCCCCACCCCCTTTAGGATGGCACTTAACCATGGCCTGTGGAACGCTTAAGTCCTGTCAGTCATTCCTTGTGTAGGGGATTCAAACAGGGCACGTGTTAATGTGTAAAAAGGTCATTTTCGAACATCTCGGTTTTTCAATTGATGTTCGCTGGAAGACTGGTAGCAGTAATAGTGTGGACAACCAACTGAGCTCAACTCCTCCCTGGCATGGCACATATCCTTGAACTGTGTACCAGTTAAGTCCTGTCATTCCTTGTGTAGGAGATTAAACCAAGACAAGTATAAATGTGTAGGCGTTTCAAACGAGTTAACGGAAGTTCTCCAGACATCATTGAAAGTGTGATATCCTCTCGAGACAGAATTATAAAAAAAATATTTTAACGATTTGACACCTTTTAAAGTTTATTTAACGCCATTTTTATGACATTAATGTCATATCTATTTTAACACATTAATATTTTGTGATTTTATTACATCAAATAAAAAATATTTTGTGTGAACAGACAAAAGATGGGAAGTTTGATGCCAATATGATACCAGTGATATTGCTAAGGGAAAGACAAATGATGTCGGATTAATAACACAACACAAAATAACAAAAAAGGTCAGACTATGTGAGGACAATAACACAACACACAATTACAAAAAAGAACAGTCCATGTGAGATCACAACACAAAATTACAAAAAAGAACAGACCATGTGAGGACACAACACAAAATTACAAAAAATAACAGACCATGTGAGGACATTAACACAACATACAATTACAAAAAAGAACAGACCATGTGAGGACAATAACACAACATACAATTACAAAAAAGAACAGACCATGTGAGAACACAACACAAAATTACAAAAAAGAACAGACATGTGAGGACAATAACACAACACACAATTACACAAAAGGACAGAACATCTGAGGACAATAACACAACACAAAATAACAAAAAATAACAATCCATGTATATGTCAATAACACAACACACAATTACAAAAAAGAACAGACCATATGAACATAATAACACAACACACAATTACAAAAAAGAACAGACCATGTGTATGTCAATAACACAACACAAAATTACATAAAAGAACAGAACCTGTGAAGACAATAACACAACACAAAATAACAAAAAAGAACAGAACCTGTGAAGACAATAACACAACACACAATTACAGCACAAATGATGTCAAGACAACAATACGACGTGTAATAAGATAAATTATATCAAGACCACAGAACAACACAGCAAAGAGCATTCAAACAAGGAAACATATTCAAGGACAAGAGTTCAGAAAAAAGAAGAACAAGAACTTCCGTGTATTATGATGAAGCGGTGTCAAAAAAATACACAATTATCTGTTAATAATGCTTCATTTTAAAATGGTGAATTATGTTGACTGTCTTAAAGATGACACAACTACTTTATTTTGTGGTATATTTACATAACAATTTTATAGTAATGACTTGAAGATAAATTCGAGAGTTTTACCCAGGTTTGGATGTTTAGATTTAAAAAAAGTATATTAATAAAACTAGAGTCCGAACGATCCAAAGCGTAAAACGAAACTAGAAATCTACATTGGCAATACATTGGTAGCAGCTTATGAACTTTGCGATCGGCTCCTATCTAGGAAAAGATGCTTAAAGCCGCAGATGCCTCAAGTCGATTCCGATGTCCCTTTTGGCTGGAAAATAGAGTAGGGACAAAATTGTCCAGTTTCATACAGTTGTTCAATTTTTACTAGATGTAAAAAAATCATTACTAAAAATTATGGAATATCCAGCTGCTCACGATTCCGATTATGACACAAAACTTGGCCTTTCAGGAAAAAAACACTTGTTAATTTTTTGTTCTGTCTTTATGTAAATGGGAAGAGAAGTGTGAGTTTTTTTTACCACAAGTTCAGTGAAAATTTAAAAAAATAGAATATTTTAATATGGAAAACACTTTACAATTTTTTGGTAAAAAAATATCGACCACCATTAGAGGATATTTTTAATATTGCCTTGCTCATAAATCATCTATTAAGAACGTTGAACTACCAATATTCAAATTGTGACCCGCGTTGACATTTTACATTTTTTACATGTCAGAATCTTGAAGCAGCGAAATCAGGCGTAATCAGAATATTCCAGCGATTTAATTCTCAACTTGTAATAAAGTTGCAGTCATCAATTATCAATTTTAGACTTCAATAGTATTGTTTCTCTTTCAGTAAAATGTCGCAATTACTGCTCGTTCTCTCCAGATCTAGACAGTTTGAGAAATAAGCTTAAAGGGTAGAACTCGTCCGGGATCAGTCGTTACCATCAACTACCTAGTTTGCGATATCAGCATCCGCTAGAAGCGAACGTTAACTTGTCATCTACCAACAACTACCTAGTCTGTGATATCAGCATCCGTTGGAAGCGAACGTTAACTTGTCATCTACCAACAACTACCTAGTCTGTGATATCAGCATCCGTTGGAAGCGAACGTTAACTTGTCATCTACCAACAACTACCATGTCTGTGATATCAGCATCCGCTGGAAGAGAACGTTAACTTGTCATCTACCAACAACTACCTAGCTTGCGATATCAGCATCCGCTGGAAGAGAACGTTAACTTGTCATCTACCAACAACTACCTAGTTTGTGATATCCGCATCCGCTGGAAGCGAACGTTAACTTGTCATCTGCCAACAACTACCTAGTTTGCCATATCATAATCCGCTGAAAGCGAACGCTAACTTGTCATCTACCAACAACTACCTAGTTTGCGATATCAGCATCCGCTGGAAGCGAACGTTAACTTGTCATCTACCAACAACTACCTAGTTTGTGATATCCGCATCCGCTGGAAGCGAACGTTAACTTGTCATCTGCCAACAACTACCTAGTTTGTGATATCCGCATCCGCTGGAAGCGAACGTTAACTTGTTATCTGCCAACAACTACCTAGTTTGCCATATCATAATCCGCTGGAAGAGAACGTTAACTTGTCATCTACTAACAAACTAACCAAGGGATCAGGCACCAGACCAGCAATAAATAGCAATGACTTTTCGTCAGAACTGTTTTACCTTGAGGGGGATTATCAGTAATAGACAAATTCGTTCTGGGTTTTCAGAGAAAAAAAACTTACTGAGTGACATCAAGAGTTCAAAAGGGTGAGCGTGAAAATGGACATTTAGAATTTGATTTAAAAATTTGTTTTCCAGCAAACGAACAACATACATTCACACGAAGAACCATTTTCCCATCCAGATGTTCACTGTACCACACAGAAAGCTAAGAGACAAAAAAACTTTCATATTACAATACTGATTTTGATACAGTCCAGGTTTAACCTTATCGAAATCTGCGGAATGCCTTTAGTGAATTTTTCCCTCCTGAGAGCCTATAATTTTTGTAATCCATGGAGATGATTTGTGTTTGCAGATGGTACAAAAAGTAAAAAAGATGTGTTTACAAAAAGTAAAAAAGATGTTTACAAAAAGTAAAAAAGATGTGTTTACAAAGAGTAAAAAAGATGTGTTTACTTTTAATACTTTATTTGACGCTACTCTTCGAAGGCAGTTGGCTGTTGGTTTTAATGTTTAGGAAATTGTCAAGTCTGATCGAGTGACATGGTCGTGCAAAAGACCTTTGGTAACATTTGAATTCTTCCTCAATTTCCATTAATTCGTTCCAATCATAGTATTTTTGCTGAATGGTAGTCGTTTGATAGATTTGGTTCAACTATCTATTATCTGCGCCCCGCACATGAAAAGCCAACTCTACCACCATGCAGAAGGTCGGCTCTATCGTGGTTGGATGTACTTTTAAATCTGATACTTCCCCTCGTCGTACGGGATGTCTCTGGGTATGATATGAATGTTGAATGTTATGTCTAGATATATTCTAGTACAAGACCTACACACCCAATTCCTGGTACAATGTGGGAGACAGATGTTGACCTACTCCGGGTTATAATATCCCAGGTCTTGATCTTGATTTATACATTTTTTGTAAAAGTACATCATATCACTGTATTGCTGGCATATAACTTGACTCGTATACCAAATTAGCATTATGATCTTGGCACGCTTGTTCGTCCGCTTCAGAAGCTTATAAAGCAAGTCTGATAGAATATTTACATTTAAGTAGAGATTTTGAAATGAGTAACTAGCTGAACTAGCATGTGTAATAGCTAATTGTACTTTTCCATCTGATGATGGGTAGGAACAGTAGAAAGAGAAAGCATTTAATTTCGATGGGATACAACTGTAAACTAGCTGGGATCTTGAGAAATGAAAAGAGTAGGCAAATGGCACTGTCATGGCACAATTATCCTTTTAAACACTTTCTTCATTTTCAATTAATTTAATCTGTTGAAGAAATAGGATTTTAATTTCCACTTTATGTTCGCGGACATCTCTGTTACAATGTCCAGCTTTGATGTTGAGTACAAATTTCAGAGAACTGCTACATAAGGCATAAACTATAATGTGTTAACTGTCTCTTTATTTCCAACGCTTTCCTCCTAACCGTTTATTGATCAACATTAAATCAGCACAATTGGTATTTTGATATGGCCATTAAGAGAAATTTATTAAGTCCATATTGGAATAAAATATTTCCTATGTCCACTCAACGATCATTGATTTAATTAGCCATGGAATATCTTATAACCCGGAAATAAAGCTGGCTTCCTCCAAAAATAAAGATAGCATTCTCAATTTTTGAATTAAACTACAACGACTATGCGACAGACGACGGCAAAAAAGTCGAAACATTGCTTAAAAATTGAAACCAGTTAGTGATGCTTCATTTTGCTGTGTCTTACCCGTAAAAAAGTTGGTTTGTCCATAAATAAAAATGGCACTCTGTATCTGACGTTTTCAATCTCTTTCTATCATGATGCGTTGGACGAAGTCGAAACGTTGCTTAAAAATTAAAGTTACTTTTGTATCATTGTGCTGTATCTATTAATGGTTTTACTGATTGCTTATATTCAACTTGGACATGCCTTGGAGTAAATATTAATTCCACACAATTCCACACATTGATGCTACCTAATATCGGTTTGTTGGTGAATAGTATAGAAATATTCAAAATTGTTTTCCACGGATAGTGGGACTTGTGCTTCATGCTCTGCAATGTGGTAGTCTACAAACCACCAATCCTCCTTTTAAACCATAATTACTATAGACTAGTAGGATAAAAAAAGAATCTTTTCCATGCGGAAATGTACTCAATCGAATATACAGACTTAAAATGTCGTGACAATCCAACTTGAATCAATTTTCCGATATTGATACTGGAGGCATGTCCAGACATAATCTGATCTGATTAGACTGACCAGTATAGAGAGTGACCAGTTAGTAGACAAGGATATTATTAGTATCTCACATCATTATCAGGCTATTAGTCCCTGAAATCAGATAACTGGTCTCCTCAACAATTTATCCGTAAATTGATGTATCAGTTTTCAGACTATAAACCACTTGTGTTATCTGATAGCGGATCATAAGGTAATGTGGCAATATGGTAGATATTGCGTTTCCGAAGTTTGGCTCAGGTCAACTGGCGAAGCTACACCTAGCCTCGAAATAATCCTGAATAATTTATTCAGTCAAGTGATAGTATATTTCAATAGCTGGATTCGGGTGAACTGACGAAGTCATCAAAACTATTTTTTCTACACATAGCCTCGAAATAAACCTGCAGCTAGCAATTTTCTGTGTATCAACTGATAGTGGATCATATGGTTATGTGGCAATATGGTAGATACTGCGTATTTAAAGCTGGGATTAGGTCAATTGGCGATTCAAAACATCCTATCTGATCGTTACTTCGACGACCAGAGCCTATTTACCACAAAGAAGAACATGGGCAACTGCATTTTTTCAGTCATTGGTAAAATCCAGGGATTGATACGATATTGTATAAGTAAAATAAATTGGAAATATGAGGGTGTTTTTTGTTGCCTGGCAAATTGGATTCAGCCTTGGTTTCAACTGACATATCGTAATTATGGCTTTGACTTTACCAGTCTTGTTAAAGGATAAAGCGGCCAATGATTTTTTATGAACTTTGAATCCTTCTGCTGTCCAATATTAAAGTAAATACTATAGAATTAAGCCCCATCTGAACAATACACAATCTCATTTGACACACTATTCATGTATACGGGCATCTGCCAAACAAATTATTAACAAAAAAGAATCCTCTTTTGTTAGGAGATCTCCCCAGATCATATTTATCTGCCATTAAAAGATTAAGGGATTTAATGAAAAAAATAAAAGTGGTCATTAGCGGCTATTATTATTGTCTGGTTATTCTCCAATCTTGATTCCATTGTCACTTTTTACCAGTTTCTTACGTTCAATCTCCGTATCATATTCATGGGAAATATGCTAATGAGGTAGTCAGTAGGGAGTTCACATACAGCTCTAGTAATAGAATCAATTCATTATCTCTGACCCATGTGATCTGAAGACGCCGATGATGATCTTCGAACGACTCTCGTAAACAGTTATGTTAATCAAACGCCGCCGATGGTGATGAACGTATGTTGATAGCTCCCTAATGCCCGTCCAAGTTGTATTAAAGGGATTGTAAAGAGTTTCCATAAAGTTATATGTGTATTGGTGGACACTCAAACGTTTGTGGGTTTCGCAAATAAACGTGATATAAAGAAATCAACGGTACTAATGATCCGAACCACAAACGAAACCCGAACTCCAAAAAGACATTTTGACGAAACATAAGTAACAACTTATCACTTGAGGAATTATAACAATCAAACATGAGTAAGTATTTCATGATGAAAAATGGTATCAGGTTTCTAGAAAAGTAAGCATACCCTGCATGGCGCCATAAATTTCCATGACTTTAGATATTGTTAAAATATTGTGAAAATTGAAAAATAAATTAAAAATCTTGATAATTACTTCAGAAAATCCTTGACCCTTTTCGCAAATTCATAAAAACAATGTCTCAATTTGTTTCAAGGACCAGACAGTTTGCCAAACAATTATTGTACAGTCGCCTGGGAAGTGTTTGGAAATTATACAATTAAAGTCTGGCGATCTCTGGTGAGCAACAAACGTAAATGCTGATCACTGACAAATACATTGTATTTGACAGCTCAATTAGACTTTTCATTATGTGATATAATTGAATAGGGGTGTATGAACGGTATTTACCAATACGTCAACACTAAATATTCGACTGAAAGTAAAGTCAAAGATAATACGAGTCGTATTTTAGTGAGAGTTCGCTTTATATCTGGAAAACACATACAAGGAATATAATATGTAGAAAGTGAAGTTTCGATTTCTAGGTAGAATATATCTGAAGGGATTTTTGTGCAGTTCTAGTTCTTATTTATATTAAAGACACAGCTACTGTTGCCCTTTAGAGACATTAAAAATAACCGGTTTGCACATACAAAGTTTAAAAATCTCTTTACAATCCCTTTAACAATCGAATACGGTCAAACCGAACAAACCAGTTCAAAGGTCAGACATGAATTAAAAATGGCGGACAATTAGGTTTGTTGATGTCCGAAATGTAGCGGTCAATGGTCTTAAACATGCCCCAGATATAAGAAGGCTATTTGTTCTCAACTATCCAGTCTTACGGAACATAAGTAAGTCTACGGGATGAACCGCCTGGATGATTTATCTAGTAGAAGGTCATGTTTACGAGTGAGTAGAGAAAAGTACTCCACTGTTTACTATCATAGTCATTTGGCTTCCGGCATCATTTTACTATGCCATTTCTATATTGATTACTTGTTATTGTATTTCTGGAGAATTTTCGTTCATCCATATCACGGCGACCTTATCATGGATAACTATTTAGTCAAGAAAAGTTTTGACTTGAATAACTATTTAGTCAAGAAAAGTTTTGACTTGAATAACCATTTAGTCAAGAAAAGTTTTGACTTAAATAACAAGGAAAAATGCGTCTAATCGTTCAAATAGGACAAGAAACCATGGCATCGGATGCTTTAGACTGTGCACGTCACAGATAACCTTTTTGCTGAAAATTGACAAAGAAGAGAAAAAAACACTGCTCTGGCAAAAATTATCGCATCATTTTAAACAATATGGTTTTTTTTTATAAATCAGAGCAAAAGCTCATGATATTCGCTGCTTTCCTGGTGGCAAATTTAAATTGAAGAAATTGTTCAAATGTACTCGATATTTGCTCAGTTAAAGCGTTTATAGTCCCTCCGTCAATAATAATCATAGACTTCAGAAACCTACATAGTAATAGTACTATTGACATTTTTATCAGAAGAAACCTTTGCTGTTATAAGGATTCCAGATTGGGTTTCAATGAGGCTGCTCCAATATTTCTGTCTTGGAAATTGTGGCACCAGACTTATACTGCTTTCTTTTCTTTCGTTGGATTTTATTAACTTGAGAACTCCTTCTTTGGTAATACTTAGACAATTGGAATTTAAGACTATAAGATTAGAAAAAGAAAGCTTTTGATACCTTATGACGTAGAGCAAGATCTCATTCTACTGTTGGCATCGCATCACAAACCAGGGTCGAATATTAGGTCAACAAAATGCTGCTGACAGTGGGCTTACTACCTGGGACTATACACTGCTCCACTGATTCCACCTTTTAATATGGGTAATAAATTGCAAAACAATTCCGTCAATCATAATCGTATCCAAACACCTTGCAAAACAGTTGTATAACAATGGACCACCTCTAAATCTATTTCAGTACTACCTAATTATTATTTACATATTTCTGATATCCTCTTTGAGCAATGGACTGGATATCCAAAAACCTGGCAAAATCGAGAGCAACAGTTATATAACAGTGGACCACCCCTAAATCTATTTCAGTAGTACCTAATTCTTATTAACATTTCTGATACCCCCTTTGAGCAATGAACTGGATATATTACAAATATGTCCACGGGAATGTTGAACTATTTCTGTAATGGTGCACTAGCTCATGGCCACATTCATTTGCTATTGTTTGAAGTGTTACGTGTCGTTCCCTAAAGGCATTTTTTTTTTACCGTAACGTCATCTCAGGCTACAAAAGACCTTTCATCGAGACATTTTTTTTAGATGGAATATCTCCTTCAGGGCGAAGAAGACCTCGATATTCCATGTTGTGTTAGTTTTTGTATGCTAGGACAAAACAAACGAATGTCCTTAAAATGCCTCTGAGCAATGTAAGATATGACATATCACGGCAATGACTGTCTCGCAACCAAATTGTACATACATTGGTTTTAAGATAATAACTTCATATTATTCTACCTGGTTTCTCCGTCAGTGATGCGGATTATAAGATCTGATATTGAAAAAGTGTCGTGTAGTTCGAATTGAACAATACACCGAGGCCGTGTGCTAATGGATGTCCCGTACAGTTCATATTTGAATGGGTTTAGCCACATCTACGTGTGCATAAATTGCAGGTATTTCATTACGAATTGACTTTATTGGTCTAAACATGTGTAGAAAAGTAGGACGTAAAACTCCATTTCATTTCATTCCATTTCTAAGCGTATGTCGACTAAAATTACACTAAATTTTAAAATATGTTGATACAGTTTTGAAAAAAAGTAACAAAATGTACCCAAAGAAGGAAATCTTGCCAGTTAATTGTCACACTCTTACTCTTTTTTTTCGATTTACAACGCTAAGATACCTTAAATACAGTGACAACTTTAACACTATTTTTAATCATTCGAATAAAAAATATTCAAAATTTATTATGAATGGAAAGAATTTCCACACTAAAGTAAGTTTATGACAACGATTGTTTAGCGTTTCTGAAAAATATGCTCAAAATTTATTACAAGACGGTAACATTTCGTGTCTTAATCAAATTTACGACTCCGCTGCATCCTTATTGTTTTGAATGAAACTCAGAAAAAAGAGAAATGTTTTATGTCGGAAGATTTATGTTGAAAAATAAGAAGAATGAACAGTAACAAAATTTCCAGCGAGTTACGACCACCAGAAAGCTCCACTTTCTTTCAAAAGGTTCCTTTAGCAACGGCGTACTAGATCGGTTCTTTAAATTCTAAATGATGCATCTGTTCCACGTTGGGTCCATATTTAGATATCTCCATATTTAAGCTTCTAAAAATGATGAAGCAGACCTTAAGTTCACAGCAGTTCATTTTGAGTTTGTACCATGATCCTACGTTCAAAGAAAAAGAAAGGAAACCCTCATATGTATTTCATGAAAATACTTTTCAAAACCCGAAATATTCTCTTTTTTTTTGTTCACAAATCTTAATAATGTCATTACTATTAATAAAGCCAATATTCCTTTTAAAAAATAACCACCGAGTTTTATTAGCACTCCAATGACAAATATATTTTTTCTGATAATAAATCAAAATTGAGTACATCGATAATAATGGTTAATGATATGGCAATTAACGTCTTAGATAAAACTCATAAATAACTTATCAGTGGCGGAAATGAACAACTAGTAGCGTGACTAGATCATCTCAACTTAAATGGATACGTTGCCTCATTATTAAGGGAATGTATATAGTTAATGCTATCGTGGACCAAAATACCGACGTCTGTGGTTCTTGCAATTCCCCAAAGACTAACGCGTTTTATGACGTCACTGACAATGGTCTACCAGAAGCTACTATTGATATCTCTGCAAATCACTGTCAGCGACAGCATAAAACGAGTTAGTTTTAGTGGAATTGCAAGAACCACAGACGTAGGAATGGAAATTAGAATGGTGCAAATTCATGCTATCAGTGTCCCCAATACATATACAAAGTTTAGAAAATCAATTTATAATCCCTTTAATGTTTACATATAAAATGCAGTATATAAATAATGCACGTATATATAAATGAACCAAAAACAAAATAAAAATGGCCACCGATTGTGCATATAATGTCTGCAATAGCAATGGGTACATAACGGGTTGATTTCTGGCAAATTTGATTTGGCTCTTCTTGAGATTTTAATAAAATGCATTAAAATGTGCGTATGTGTAAATGGACCAAATCAAAAATAAATGGCCACTTGTATCAGATAGGGTTGATGGTATCGATGTTTACATTAGTAACGGGTCTGTTTACCTACTTGACGAGCATCAGTAGCTTTAAGGGATGATTATTAATAGTAACCCATTACTGTCCATAAAATAAACATACCATCGCATTATTTATTACATGTTGAATCAACAAGACCTTTCATCTCGGGGGGTCAGTTAGTGAAAAAATGAAAACATTAGCATAAAATGATTCATAAAAAGATGATAATCTTTTGAGACAATATTTGGCTTGACGGATTCGTGTTTCGGTGATAGTGTCTAATACGACCACTCTTCATATTTTGGGTTTTTAAATAGTTTGGAGTAAGATTCTTTTATGGAATACAATCACTTTATTTCTTTAAACACGACGTTTCGACAAGATTCCACTAGTCTTACAAATGTACTAGTGTACAAAATATAACAAATGAATTAAAGTGATTGTGTTTTTTAAAAGGCTCTTACTCTATTCGTGTCGATCACCAAATGCCTAAAACAATTTATTAAATATATGTAGTTAAAGTTATACATACGTCTTTCTGGGTTGTTTTTTTTTTTGCAATTGAGTAAAGATACTATTTCACATCGAGCATCGAAATTCAAAACATCTTTAACCCGAAGTATCACCACAGAGTGATATCTGGAAGGTTGTGAACGCCTGGGGAATCAGATAATATGTAATGGTTGCGGACAGTCCGGGAAAGATCGATGACAAGAGGTTTGGAAAAGGACTAAGTTGATGATGCTTGTAAAAAAAATAGTTGTTTCCTTATTTCTTTTACGCCACAGTAGTCTTTATAGAGGAGAATATCTTTACACATATTAAGTTATCCAAAGAATTGAGGAGAAGCTGGTGGGAGCCTCTTACACTTACAAATTACCATATAACAACGAGAATTAGAATAATGACAATATAAGGACCAGCAGGTAGAAAGAACCATTCATGTAGAAACCTGTAAAATATGGCAGTTTGTGTCTTTTGTGTTTTTGTGTCGCTTCTTCATGCACCACAACATAGGTAGTTATCAAATGTATGTAATACCATTTCATCACCATATTAACTTTCAATTTCCAATCCGACGTCAGTGATTCTTGCTATTCCACTAAAACTAACGCGTTTTATGACGTCAATTAAGTGATCTGCATAGATATCAATAGTAGCTTCCAGTAGATCAATGTAAGTTTCGTCATAGTGGAATTGCAAGAACCGTGGAAATTGGAATGGCGCAAAGTGATGCTATCAGTGGCCCCTATACATATACAAAGTTTTGAAATACTCTTTACAATCCCTTTAAGTTTGAAAAAAACCTCGTGAACCTAAGATGTTATTCCAGTTAACTTTGGTTTCTTTTTGTCCGCCACAGCAGTAGTAATCACATTCTCGTAATAACACATCAGCAACGAATTAACAAGCATTAGAATAATGAAGATATTAAGCCCATTACTTATTACCATGAGATGAATCTTATATAATTATTATTAGAGTATAATACAATTATCTATAATATAATCTTCTATATAATCTACGTTATAACATATTTAATGAATATTATTATATACGATTAATTAGAAAGAGCTATTTATAACATCGTTTTAATACATGTTACGATAACAAACGCACCATCCGGAGTGCTGATTTCCAACTGTTTGGAATCGTCATACACTAATTAAGACAGCCCAGCAACTCGGCCGCTCACCAAAAGTCATAAAAAGGGCGATTACACCAACAGGCATGGAATGTTTAAATAGTACATAGACCTTTATGTGACATTCTTGGACCAATGGTTTGCAATCGAAAATTGTAAACACCTGATGGTACTTCTAATATGGGAAGTCTACTACTGTGTAATTTTTGCACCCAATTTTGAAGCTTTGTGAAATGACAAAAAATATTAATGTCAGAAACCAAAATGGTTTACGAATATAAATGACATGCGGACTCTGGCAGAGCATCAGATAACACGGGTCTACTTAAAATTGAGCACCCTTCAACAGTATCCGACCTCTCTAGTCCGAACAGCTGTAGAGAAATAGGACGTAAAACTCCATTTCATTTTAATACATTTTCTCAACAACACAACATTTTTGTATCTTGTATTTGCCAGTGCCTTTATGTTCTCATCTAACAATAACTTTGCCAGTTCCAGCAAACAAAGTAAGGATTTCCCACATACTAATAAGGCACTACATGTAACCTAGGCCAGTGCCTTTATGAGACTATGTTCTCATCACCATCTAACACAACATTTTCGTATCATAAGCAGTTGACATCGATTGTACTTTCTAAAGTCTTGACCTAGAAGACATGGTGTATGCCATCTTCATCACCTAAATAAAATTATAGAAGGATCTGTTTTCTGAGAATTCAACCCCTAGATCATGATTAGTGTCACCCAGCGATTAATGGCAGTCACACAATCATCCATGTTTTATTTTAATGATTTTTTAGTTTCCCAGATCGAGTCGTTAAATTCCATTACTGTCAATAAGAGGCCATGGAAAGTGTCAAAGGAGAGTTTTATAGACTGTTGCAGACTGTGCTTTGGCATCATAAAGACAACACGCTTTCGACCTGTCTTAAGAGCTCAAGGTTTTAGATGTGGAATGGTTTGGTATTTTAAGGGTTTATATCCCAATGTACTGTATTCTAGGGAATAGTTTCCTAAAAATGCATTTCGGGTTATATGTACCTGTATAATTTGCCTAGAGCTAGTATCTCAAACTACTTTGGGTTATCACCACTTGAAATTTTGAGTACATAATTCTATGCATTTTAAAAAGATTTGATAACCAGTAAATTGTTGGCCAGTTTGTCAATAATTAAAGTGTCCCTTATGGTTGGTGAAAGGGTGTCGAAAAATTATATTTGACACTATGATGTTAGAGACGCTTTTGTGGCTCGTGGGTTTAAATCTAGTCAAAACAAGCAATATGGAAAATCTTACTACAATTTACGTTGACACAACATCACTGAGATGCAGAATTAAATGTCAAATGTCTGTCTCCTACCTTTCATGTTCTCTAAACCCACTGAAATGTGTAATGACACTGTGTGATTCACCCAACTATTGTCAACATAGCATGACAAAAACTAATAAAAATATGCCAAGATAAAACTCTGTTACATCTCATTTCCTTTGAACTGAGATTGCCCTAGATGGTATTTTATAGCTTTTAATGAGGTTCAGTTTCTCGGAGATCTTCGACTCTTTTAAAATGACGATAACACGTCTTTAAAAGCGATTTAGATCTGATCTTTTTTTTTTTGTGATACCTGCAGATCTTTGACATTTTTAATTCGATCACGAATTCCTGTCGTCTGTCGCAATTATCTGTAATCGATTGGGTTTTGTTTTTAAGTGCAATAATAACTTGATATCAATAGTATCAGAAAATCGGGATTTTACAATGTATCTAGTAGACAAATATCGGTGAAATTCTGGAGCTGCTTTCCACGAGAAAGTACACGGCTTTACAACTATACTGTACACCAATGCTCAGCTTAGCCGCTCTCAAATTTACGTCATCTGTTCTTTCTGAGTATGATAGCATCAGAGTATTTTCTCAATTTTAAGCATTCAATTTTAATGTCCATTAACTAAAAGATACCAGTTGTCATGGTTGATGAAAAAATCGAATATTTGACAGATGTGTCATTAAATTTAAATTAAAAAGAACGGTCTTTAATGAGTTTTTAACGTGGATTTAATTAATTTGTAGAATTCACAGAGAAAAAAAAAACACGTGACAAAATTGATTTTTTAAGATTGAGTTGAAGCATCTTAAAAGGCCATGAACACATTTTTGAGTATATAACGAGGTAATAGGGTTTTTTTTTAATCCAAGGAACATCTTAGTATTTTATAATGTTGCTTGATCCTTTTGCTTTATCGATAGTAAGCGTCGTAGTTGTGGAATTTGCAAGAAACTACAGTTGTTTGACTAAGCATTTGCATGATGCATTTTGATGCTACCGCTATTTGCATAATACATTTTTGATGCTACCGATACACACACAATATCATGATGCATTTTGATGCTATTGATTTTTGCATGATAAAACTTGATGCTACCGATATACAAAAATATAACCTGTATACAATCCCTTTAATGGTATATTTATCAGTTAATTCTTTCCAGGGTTTTCCGTGTCATAATATCGACTTTTTAATGTTCAATTAACACTTGATCGAAGGAAACCAAATTAAGAACGTCTGTTTCCCATTGGAATCATTAACAGAGTCACTGTAACCCTAGTATCTGTTAGTCTTATTGACTTAAAATGTTGAATTTACAGTTAAAATAATTCTAAGATATAAGTGTCAATACAACGTGTTTGGAAACATTCTGTGCACTTGCGCTACTCCAATTTTCAGTCGGCGTCTTTGATTCTTGCAATACCATCAAAATAAAAGGCTCTAGGACGTAAAGAAAATCAGCCCTAATTCAAAAAGCTCAAACAATTAGCCGTAACGGGGGAAATGCTCAAGAATGGAAATCAGCTCAAATTGTCTTTACATTTATAGATCTACTGTAACAGTTTAATTGTAACGGTCCAAAATGAACGAGTCATTACCTTTCATGCATATAAAACTATGTTAAAATGTAATAAAATACAAATTCTAAATTGACTGACAACATGTACTTCGTCACCTTCATTTATTAATTCACTACAAATGATCAAAGCGCCCCAAATACATAAATTTAAATCTTATTTTAAGTCATTAATATTTAAAGTATGTGCAGGTTGAAATTAAAATGTATTAAAATGATTAGACTTAAAAATACACAGATTTGTAGTTCAGTGAGTAAGTTTAAAGTATACCTTACCATTAATTCGGATCAAGCTTCGCCCGTTGTTTTTAAACTCTGGTGCCAACCGCATCAGATAAGCTTTTATAAACTGGATTCGACGATGACGAGTCTCTCTTTGCAAACATAAACATTGTCTAGTAATTTGGATAAAACACAGTATTTAGTCGACTATGCCCTGTAATGAGTAGAATTTATTTGATATGTGTGTGAACGACCAACAATGCTCAAATTTTCACACCTGAACTATCTGTACTCGGCGTGAATTGTAATGAGCTGAAGTGATAACATCATTTAATCCCAGTTTGTGATGATAATGTAATGGATCAGTTGAATCTAAATTATTAGCATTAATATTAGAAGATTGTTCTAAGCGATATGGTTCAGATTTTACATAATTGTACTAATGTTTGAGACTGTACTACTGCTTGAGATTGTACTTCTGTTGTTGGAGTGAAGATTGTACTACTACTATTTGATTTGAGATTGTACTATTACTGCTGTCTGAGTCGAGATTGTATTACTGCTATCTGAGTTGAGATTGTACTACTACTGTCTGAGTCGAGATTGTACTATTACTGCCTGAGTTGAGATTGTACTACTACTGTCTGAGTCGAGATTGTACTACTACTGTCTGAGTCGAGATTGTAGTATTACTGTCTGAGTTAAGATTGTACTATTACTGTCTGAGTCGAGATTGTACTATTACTGTCTGACTTGAGATTGTACTACTACTGTCTGAGTCGAGATTGTACTACTGCTGTCTGAGTCGAGATTGTAGTATTACTGTCTGAGTTAAGATTGTACTATTACTGTCTGAGTCGAGATTGTACTATTACTGTCTGACTTGAGATTGTACTACTACTGTCTGAATCGAGATTGTACTACTACTGTCTGAGTCGAGATTGTAGTATTACTGTCTGATTTAAGATTGTACTACTACTATCTGAGTTGAGATTGTACTATTACTGTCTGAGTCGAGATTGTACTACTACTGTCTGAGTTGAGATTGTACTACTACTATCTGAGTTGAGATGGTACTACTGCTGTCTAAGTTGAGATGGTACTACTGCTGTCTGAGTCGAGATGGTACTATTTCTGTCGGAGTTGAGATTGTACTACTACTGTCTGCTGGGCCGTATTCACAGATCCGCTTTGTAAAGTTCCAGTATTGATGGGGGCTGTATTCACAGATCCGTTCGGTAAAGTTCCAGTATGGATGGGGTAGTATTTATAGATCCGCTTGGTAAAGTTCTAGTATTGATGGGGGCTGTATTCACAAATCCGCCTGATAAAGTTTCAGTATTGGTGGAGGCTGTACTCACAGATCCGATTGGTAAAGTATGGATAGGTTCCAGTGTAAACGTTGTCTGTATTCACGGATCCGTTTGGTAAAGTTTTAGTATTGACGATGTCTGTATTCACAGATCCGCTTGATACAGTTCCAGAATTGACGGTGTCTGTATTCACCATTGAAATTGAAATGTTTGAAATTACATTATTACTAACATGTATGCGTTGGTCACCAGTTGACAGGTTTGCAGAATCGGACATGGTATGGCAATTCCCCAAATGTCGGATCTTATGAAGTTATTATGTAGCCAAACAACATTTCCAACATTTGTAGTGTACTGACAAAACCGAAACAGTTTAATGTTGCATAAGATTTTTTTTTAATAATTCATTTGAAGTATATCGTTCTGCACTTATGAGACCATGTTGATTAATTTCAACGTCGATAAGATTAATCTGTGTCACGACAATAACTGAGTGACATAGTGACATTGTTATAACAAAATATACCATAATGTACCAAAAAGGATAACAAATTTAATTTCACAGTACTAATCATTCGATATTTCTGGGGCATGACTGGTATATTTCTTCTGCATTAGAATAAATAATACATTTTTGTTGGGTAAAATTACAATTGTTGTCTCGAGAGAGTATGAGCCCTTTTCATATGTATTCAAGAAAAGTTTGTCGTGTCCTTACCTCATATATATAACTTCCCAAATTATAAGCATAAATTACGTTCTGGTACACCTCAGAAGTGATCCGAGAGGCTCTAAAATACATAATTTTCTAGGGGTCTCACGGTGCCCCCCAGACCTTCCTCGTTTCGCATAGTCACATAGTGCCCTTTATAACACAGCTTCGCCACTGCCCCTCACATTTGCCTACGGTGCTCTTTCCTCCAACAGAAGAAGGTGCCAAAATGACTGATAATATATCAGGCAAGATAAGAGTGGAATTGCTCAAAATCGAATGTCAATTTTCTACAGTTATTTTCCAGCTATTTGTTCTGCTCGTGGTAATCTGTCAGTACAAATCTGATAAAAGAAGGTGTTATGCAAGGAAGTGCATTAAGTCATTACTTATTTATAAAAGTTACACTTGGAAATCGATATTCTGTCAGACTGTCAAGCGAAATTAATTTATTAAGACATGCCGTTTATTGATTCAATATCAATGACATGGAATTACAATTTTAAAGCTGAGATGCCACTTTTCAAGAATCATGCTTCATTTTGATAAAAAATAAATAAGTTAACGACATCATCTAGTTGATTTCTGGCTGATTACAGAGGATGTCAGTTGTTTGACCAAATTCAATATCTATGAGAGAATAAGACAACAGAAAATCACCTATTGGGTAGTTGCTTCTTAAAGCGATATTTTTTTAGTGAAGTTCTGTTTAACACTTACTTGCTATTTTGGATACATTATATATTGGCACTGCACCGTTTCGCAAAACAATTTTAACGATGAACTTTGTTGTAAATATGGTATTTCTGGCTGTACCATTCAACACCCAACAAAAAATAGGTTTCTGAGGAACATGGTCTTTGTTCTTTCTGAATGCGTTTCTTATGCTTCATATTTTGTATTGTATTGACATTCCGTTCCCTCTCGATGTAATTTTGTCTTAAATTGCAATGCACAACTTGAAATTCTACGCCCAGAACCTCCAACAATCTTACAAAAAAAATTGTGGTGAATGCAAAATTTTATATTCAGAAATGTCATACTAACGACAATAAAAGAATTGGTCTGTTTCCGATAGGCGACAGTTTTCAGATTTCCTTTGCCTGGTAAACTCTCTTGAACGCGGTTAATGGACGTGCTTAAGTTATATTGTGTTAATTCTTGATAGAGCGATACTGCTGTCCATATCGAATTTCAATAAGCTCTGACATTAAAACTATGGATGTCAATTAATTAGTTAAGGCCCTAAAGCGAATCAATCTATTTAATATGTGTATATTAACACCTCCATGTTCATATGACCGCTGAACCTAATTGACACGGATGTTCCTTATTGACTTTTTAAAAGAAAGGACGCACCTATTACACTTTAAAATTATCATTACGTTGTAAATAAGGAACCGTAGAGAGCAGCAGGGGACCATCTGTGATGGTATAATCCCTGCATATCTGAGTACAAAAAAGAGAAGGTATCAGATCGTGTTCATTGAATGGCATTTAGTCGCTTAATGAATCAGTAACTGTACTTCATAAGAATTGTCTTATCTGTATCGGATCATATTGCTCAGAATTTCTTGCGACCGAGGTTGATGATGTATTTCATTATCACGCAACGGCTTTAAGGGATTTTGTTTGAATAGGTACCAAAATGACAAATTTGGATCAAGGTACCGGTACAGGTTTACTCAATCAATGCCAGGCAAATACGTAATTCGGGTTCTGGTTTTGCTAACGACTTCTAAAACCTAACGGCATCGATGGAGAGGGGGTAATCAATTGCTGAATCAAAATATGAGCATACCTACTATAATGAAAGACACATTTATCCAAGTTCTATAGCAACTATATTATAGCGACTATTAGATGCTGATTAAGGTGAAAATTTGTTCCTCAAGGGGAACTACATCTATCAGAAACGTAAATGACAAAAGGTTCTTTGAGTAAGATAGGAATTACTATGTATTTACAGTAGCAATACAGACTATGAAACACTGCCAGTTTCCTTTTGATGCAAGGAAGAAGTATATTTCAGTCAATTATTGTCGAAATGTCCTTAGACTGTTCTGATAACATAAATGTAAAGGTGGTTTCGACCTTCACAAAGAATTGGGTTATGTTCTTGATATAGATTTCCGTGTCGGTAATACATCCTTGCAGCCACATTACACTGTAAATTCGTAATATCAAGGTGGAAATGGTCGAGACAAATACAAAGGTTATTAAGTTCAGACAGACAAGCTAGTAGACACAAGGGTATTGTTCTACACATACTGTAAATATATCATAATATACCTTGACCCTACTAGGTCACTAGGATGTTAGCTAACATAATATTGTCATAGGTTGGTTTGGTATGCCATTGGATAAGCTGAAGGGGCATGAAAGCCGACTTTAATAAGCAGAGATCGTGGCATCAGAATTGTTCTTACCACATGTATTAGACCCCAAGACATTCTTTGTACCGTGTTCAAGGTCCAAACGGTATTGCTGAAGGCTGGTTTACGATTGATTTCTGATTTCCAGCTCATCGGATCTGTTGCAGCAATATGAGCGAAGAGTTCATCTAAAAAAAAGGGCGATTACTAGCAAGGACGATCTAATAGCCTGGATGGTCTTATATTTCGATCGTCGACTAGTTTTAAGAACACGACCAACTACCGAAACCATGTATCAGTCGGTTTCTAAATCGGCGATTGATAATTTTTGTAAGATTTCACCGGTTGTCGATTTCGTTATACACAAGGTTTAATTAAGCTGGCCATGAGGAAGTATCCGAAATTCGTTTACTAGAAGTTTGCTTTGGCTTTATCAACAGCAGGTTGAGGGCCACAAATTATTAAGGGCCCTTACGGTAACATACACTAAAATTGTAATTACGTCGCATATAAATATTGCAGAAAGTAGGACGTAAAACTCCATTCATTTCATTTCATTTGCATATAAATATATACCGTTATTCAAAAGAAATCCTCGGTGTTTCTTCCTCTTAAAAGGTGGGTAATTTAATATCGGTGTGAAAAATATTGTGTTTTTCACAGGACATTGTCTACAGACGTGTTAACATAAAAGAAGAGACAGACGACAAACTTGTTGGGAGATCTGAATATTTAAAAGGATATATCGTGTGATGAGACATCGTGGGTGATTTAATATTGTCAACGTTTTCATTTGTCTACTCTTTGGTCAGTTTTGACGCGTGTTTATGTAATTTACTCTATCGTCGACACTGAAAAGTAGCACATATTATAGTACTAATTTGACCAGTATATTATATGTTTAACACACTTCTTTGTATGTCGCTCAAATATTGTATATTTAATGGTAATTTTGAAAAGATGAAGTTTCTTAAATAAGTCTGTTTATAATGGGTTCTAATCTTGATCGGCGTGTGGAAGTCCTATTTCCTCGTTAGACCAGTCGACCAGCTGTAAATGGACACAGCTTATCCATAAAAATAAAATCCAAGAAGCTAGTCCAGGACTATCTGATACAGTAAACCATGTAATACGACTGAAAATTCGATCATCCTGTTAAAATAATAGCTGACGAGTCAACATCTATTTTCTGTGCGCACACTGTTGTAGAAAGCGCATATAAAATTCTGTTCCTGTAACCATTAAAATAAAAGAATGTATGTCATCATCAGATAACCAAATAAAAGATTAGAATTCATTTCACGAAGATTTGTCTGACCAATGTTATCGTCGATCAAAGAGCGGTATCAGTGATGAGCTACATGGCGAGAGAGGCGCGATATCTCTGAACATCGTGTGAGGTTGGGAATAGCCCTTGTTTGTATAGAAATATAGTTAATTACAGATACCAGTCACGGTATCAAGTTTACATGTTATTGTTTGGATCCGACTTAACAGGGTCCCGTCTTAAATAACTAGACCAGTGCAATGGGTGCAAGAATCGAGCGCGTCTAAATAAAATAACCACACGAGTGCGATTGGTCCAATCATCGAACCCACCAAGAAACTAAATAACTTAACTATTGTGATAGGTACAAAAATCGAGCCCAACAAATTGAATAGATGGAATCTTGTACTCTTTATAGGTAAAAAGAACTCGGCTTTTTTCTTACCATAAAGGCGGTGATGCAGGTCAGAAAAAAGGGTCTAGTCGTTCGGATGAACTATACATAGGGTCTAGTCGTTCGGATGAACTATACATAGGGTCTAGTCGTTCGGATGAACTATACATAGGGTCTAGTCGTTCGGATGAACTATACATCGAGTTCCGTGTGCTACAGGCTGTGCATGTTAAAGATCCCTCGACAGTTGGAAATCGTAAATAAAAGTATACTAATGCCGCTGTCCTGGCAAAATTTCCCTCAATGCACACTGCATAGTTTTTTGCCCGTCCTCAATTAGCCCATTCAGGTGCAGAAAAGCGGGACGTAAAACTCCATTTCAATTCATTCACCATAAGGTAAATTTTTTCAATGCCTTTCAAAACCATCCCGTATTATGTATATTGTGGATGTCTGGATATCGAGCTGAAGACCTGTAAACTGGGGAAATATTGTGCAAGGTGAAAGAAGACTTCCCATATATATATATCGTGAGCATTTCCTTTCTATGTGTCAAAAGGATAATAGAAAAGGAAGATCATGTACTGATGTGAAAGTTCAAATAATCTGGAACATTAGAAATTGCATTTATTACATGTATTATCTTAACTCATCGAATTTTTAATTTTGTAAAGAAACAATATTATCTACGGACGATTTAATTGTTTAATGTTTTCTATACTAATGTTATATTGAGTGTAGGCGGTCTGGAACAATACACGGGATGTCGACATAATTACAACAAAAACTTTATAGAACAATTAAATACCGTAATCTGTTTAAATTAGATCATTGAACAAAACTACTAAATTGCATTGTCAACATAAAATATAGTTTTAATTCATTAGGCCCGTTGTGTGATCTGTGTGTGTATGGCTGAAACAAATAAGAAACATTGAAAAGGCAGGAAATGGGGTTGACAACCTTTTCTGCTACATGCGTCAAAGGAGAGAAAAAGGGCACAACCGTTAAAAACATAGTTCGTAGTTATCACAACATTTGGAATAGAACTGTCCTGATAAAAATTCCACTCATTGCACACAGATATTTTACTAGAACCATTGTATGTTGTCAAACATTGTTACTTTTTAGTCTGACAGCCAGACCGAAATATTTGATACCCCCAGCGGCATCGGACAAAAGAACCACTATTTAATAAAAAAAAATGCCTAAAATAGTACTAACAATTAAGGATTTCAGTCCGTTGGACAACTTCAAGGATCGTATCAGATTGTCCACTGATGTTCTCAAGCACTAATAAGACATAAACTGTTCTGACAGACTTAAAATAAAGTTGTAAATTATATAATGTATAATTTGTATTTAATTAATTGAACGAACCTTGGCGAACATGGACTTATCAATAAAGTCCATCCGCACGTGCGAGTTTGAGTTTGGGCGAGTTGTACGCCAAGTATATATTAGTGTTTTTGTATCAACTTGTATGATACATTAGTGACAGGTTCGACTGCTCGCCCAAACTGAACCACGCCTTTAGTATGTTGACTACCTGTAATTATCAGTTGGTGGCTGGCGTTTATGCTGTTTAGCTGGCATCGGATTGCGCAGTCTGATTTAAATTTGGATCCTGTAACATTTCTAGTGTAGTATTATGCCACCAAATAAAAGAATGGGGAAAAAGTCACAACGATCTGTTACTGATGAAGTTGGCGAAAGTTCGATTGAAACGCCGACATCCAGAAATCCCAGCTCCAGTCATCAAGATCCTGATATCAGCGAATTGAAGGTATTTGCACATTCGCACAAGATTTCCTCTGAAACCATATCTATATTGATAGAAGAGGGATTCACATCCATAAACGCCTTTTGTCTGCTAGACGAGGATGACCTCGCTCAAACCAATATGAAGAGGGGGCAAGTTAAATTATGTTTGAATGCTGCTAAGAAAGCATCGAGCAACACCAACCCTGAGTATCTAAATCAACCAAGTGACGATATATCAGACGTTTCAGAAAGTGTAGAATATATACAACCTTCCATCTCTAATTTACTGGGCAACATGAATGCACACCAGCAGTCCAACATAGCTTCATGTCGTACAAATGGTCCACATTGTGAGGTTTCGTGGCAAGATCCGCAAATTCACCTTAGGACAACAAACCAGGGTAAGAAACCAACACATTTAGACATCATAGACTTTGTGCCGAGATCTAACCTGTATGATTTGAATGAACAGGTAGTGATGACGTCCGATCAAGGGCATGATATTGTTTTGAGATCTGGAATTCAGAAACCAAAATTAGAGTCTGTGTCGCTAATCCAATGGTCAATGGCAAACACGGCTATATTAAATCATCTTATTGAAACTTTAGACATATCAGTTAAAACCATAAAAGACTACCTTTCTTACACTACTAGAATTATGGAACTGTTTACTAGATATGAGCACTTGTCAGTTCTCTATTATGATCGAGAATATCGGGTCTTGCAGAACCAGCATCAATTTCGATGGGGAATGTCCATTATGCACCTACAGACTGTCCATCTTGTTCATAAAGCTACAACAAACCAGCAACATTTGAAGCAGATTAGCTTAAATAAGAGACATCCACAGATTAGCCCTAGGTCAACTCCGTTTACTCATACAGGAGAAATTGTTTGTAAACTTTTTAACAGTGCACGGGGATGCCATTTCTTTTCATGTAAATTTAAGCATGTTTGTTCAGTCTCCGGTTGCAAGGAGAATCATTCAGCAGTCAACCATCACTTAGTTGTACCAAAAAACTAGTTGATACCCCTACTATTTACACCAGTAGGGGGCTTAATTACATCGCATGGCAATCTCGTCTTGGCAACGACAGGGATAGAGAATTTATTCTTGATGGCATTTTAAATGGTTTTGATATTATTGACCCCAAATCTAACCCTAGTGCAGTAGAGAGTGACAATCATAAGTCGGCATCTACAAATAGTGAACATTATTTAAAAGCTACCAAAGAGATTGTTAATGAAATAGTCCATGGCAATTATTTACTCGTTTCTTGTAAACCTTTGATCATTAGTCCTCTCAGCATCATCCCCAAATCAAACGGTGGAATCCGTCTTATTCACGATTGTAGTTTCCCGGCTGGGAAATCCGTGAATGACTATGTAGGCAAAGTAGAAACTCATCGTTACCAATCTGTGGATGATGCTGCGAAACTTGTGAAGAAAGGCTACTATATGGCAAAGGTTGACCTTAAATCTGCGTATCGTTCTGTACCCCTAAGTAAACATAGCCAGATTGTTACCGGGTTAAAATGGCGATTTGATAACGAATGGAGGTATTTCATAGATTCCAAACTTCCTTTTGGCTCAAAATGTGCCCCCGGAATATTTCATAGGTTAACACAAGCGGTGATATTTACCTCAAATCATCATAGAAAACAAAACGGTGTCTTCATGGTAATTTGAAAATTCCATCTGGTGACTTCCCGGGAAGAGGAAGATACCATACTGAGCACCAGAGAAAGACCAACACCTAACACGGTGAAAATGACGATAGCATTGAAACATCAAGTTTTAAACTCGTAATTCACGGTAATAAATGAGCTGACAACGGACATTAATCAATAAAAATTAGCACTTAATTGTTAAGATTGTGGGCGGATAGGTTCCATTGTCATTGAATTTATCGCTTTTATTCTTTAGCTTCTGATAGCGCTTACTAATAACAAGATTGATATTGCTGATAAAAAAAAATAATGAATAGTTTTATTTATACCATTAGACCTTTTATCTGATATTAATAGTTATGAAAATGATTATTCTATTATTTGTATATAAAATATCATTAATATATATAAATATCGTTATTATTTACATGTGTGAAAGTGATTGTTAAGTATGCAATTAAGGCTGTGATATCGTTAGGATTAAGGAAAAGTCCAGTTGTTGGTCTTTAGAAGTCAGATGAAGTTTTTTTCTGGAACACCAACCCGGACACAAGGATCACTATATTAATATATTCTTGTAGCGAATCCGTTTGTTGTTCCATTGCGTCCATACATGTTTATAACTAGTTTTAATAAATTCACACTAATTTAACACGTCGCAGCTTTCAATGAATAATTTATTTAAACTATAATAATTATTCAAGGTGTCAATAGGTCGTGGTTGTAACATGTGTCAGTAGGTCGGTCAACTCTACTTATTGTAGTGATTTAATGAACTTTCACGGTTATTGACATGGCGAATGGCATGATTTCTATCGTAGCTGGTCAGGATGGACTGTCCTCGTTCGGTCTTAACATCGTCTACACTTCGATCATATCAAATTTTTGGATGAATGCATAATTATCGAACTTGTACCAATAAGATTGTACCTTAAATTTTTAAAACCTAATTTCTTTTAAGTGATGCAGTGACACTAGATATAAAAACCTATATCTAAATTTGATATACATGTCTAAAATATTTTGATTTTTAGAGATTTTTCATCAAGTTAGTCTTACAGAGAACACTCTGGCCAGTTTCTGTTCACGTTTCTAAGAGCTTCGTCGATAAAGCACAGTCGTAAATTGGGAGATGATATGGGCAAAGTTAACCAGGAATTCATTTCAAATAGATCGAAAATAAATATCACTAAATATACCACTGGCTATGCAGACTCTCGGTGAATGATGCCAGGTTGACAAATCAGTCGTAAGGTGGAGCAGAGTAATATAACGTACTTTTATTGGAGGTGTCACAAAACCTATATTTTCGATATAATTTTTATTGGCTGTTACTGAAACGTGACTGAAAGTGTTAGGTATCTATAAACTGGCACAAGCTAGTAGAAACCATCATACAATAGATGTGTCATCTCTGCCCACACTATAAGCTACCTTGACACTGCTGCACTTGGTAGGGCATCAAAGCTTGTGAATACGTGATCAGCTGAGGTGAGGGCTCATTAGTTATTCACCTATGAAATACTCATATTAAAATGTTATTGTGGATTATTTGAGTTGGTGAAGCGAAGAATTACTATTGATAGAATAGCCATTAAACAATTATTGGCTTTTGACTCTTGCTAATTATAAATAAATAATAACTTAGGGTCGCCAGGTATTGGTAGATTCATTCCGTAGGTTCATTGTCTTTCTGTACATATATTGTAAAGTTATTGAATACTAATAAAAATCCGCACATGCAAAACAATTCTGTTAATCAAAATCGCATCTAAAAACATGACAATATCGAGAGTAATAGTTGTATAGTAGTGGACTACTTATAGCACTGGCCCATTAGGTAAAACTGCACAGGGATGCAAAATAATTGTTCTGGAAATAAAATGCGTTCATTTTTCTGCACCTGTTTATTCAAGGAACTTGCAGTCAGCTGCAGTATAGATGAGCCTATGATGCTGTATTCTTGGGTCATCTGGAACTAACTGTCTAGAATGACTCATCATAAATTTGGTCAAGCTCCGCAGTGCAGGTGTAAACAGTATCATTAATGCAAGGTACCACAACGACATTCTACATTGTTGACAACATCAAGGCCTGTGGTAGTTTGCATGGATTAGAATAACTAACTTCCAGGTTCTGAGACAACAAATTTATTGGTCGAACAGTTAGTGAACACATCCCTTTTAATGCAAAGTAGCACAACGGAAAACTACATTGTTGATGAAATGAAACATTTTACCCGAAAACATCACTGTCCACGCTTTGTTACACGAATAAAAAAGAAAAGCTTGACTGGGGTTTAGTGATGAGTTTTCACTTCTAAATGGTAAAGCTACAGTTTCATGGTATGATCCAAATGTTAAAAACCGCATTGAAGCAACAAAGCAAAAAAAAGAATTCTTGTCCATGCCTTGTAACACAAAATAGCAAGAAAAGTGTGACTAACAATAAATGTCATCAAAGCAATAAACACATGATTAAAAAAACACATAAATCACTTCGAGATCTCATTTCATCCCAATTTACTTTTTTCAAATAAAGATTTAACGGGAAACATTGGCTGAAAAAAAAACTGTGTTAGTGGTTTGTTATTGTTGCCGACACTGCAGGACAAAAAGTAATGGATACTTTGACATTTTATTATTGACATGTTTATAGAGAGAGATTTGGATAGATTCCGGCCCTGAGCAGGGGAGGGGGGGGGGGGGTGGCATTGGACGGGAAATTGGCTGACCAAAAAGGGCAAAAAGCAATAGATATTGTTTTAGTTTTAAGTACTAGTTGGCAATTTGGTACATTCGTGTCTAGGGCTTAAACATATCGTCGTTTTTTTCTCCACAATAGCAAGGTGCATTATACATATACTTGCATCAGTTCCTTAATTGATAATATTTGGTCCATTTGCGTCAGCGAAGCCAAATTTAGACTTATATTAGTAACGTAGAACTTATCCTTTTCGGAAGTTCGTTTCTTGACAATACTATTCCGCAATTCGGTTTATATATTTGGTCCACTTTACCACCAGAAATACCAAATTAACACTTAGTTGTTGTAACGTATAACTTATCCATTTCGGAAGCTCGTTTCTGGACAATACTAAAGATCTCGTGTTTTAAAAGTAATATAGTTAGCAGTATTAAAAAGCCAATTAAGATAAACCAAGTCATCACCTATTTTAGATCAAATTACCTGAAAGAATTAACCTCTTAATAGTAGTGAAATGTGAATATCTAGATCGGCTTTCACTAAAACTTTATCTGCTGGATTTTTATTTCGATAGGGTATTAAATTTGATAAATCTGATGATAATAATAATACTGATATTTTAATTGCTAATTAATAGAAGATCGATACACATATATTTAGTTTTTTATCAAATAATCCAACAGAAATGTTCGTTGGTATATAATATGCATATTTGAATTCTCCTGACACCTCGCCATCTTTTTGGAACGTACATATTCTATGATTTATAACGGTTTTGTAATTACGTGTTTCTGGACCAGAAGACCACGTTCTCCCAGAGCTGTCTTTGGGTTTGAACCTATGCCCAACATAACGACTTCTCGACCATGCACCTCGCTTTGTACTACTTTGAACCTTCTTCGAAATATAATTTTAGATTGTCGGGGATCAGGGATGCCCCACCCAAGATGAAGACTCAACCAAGACTTCAAACCTCTGGTCAATCGGTGGGAAACAAGGGGTTGGTGGATATAAAAAAAACACCCTTAAACCCCTGGCCCCAGGATAGGATTAGTGGTTTTACCAAGTGAGCCTCAAATTACAAGTCCAAAGTAGATGTTTACGATCCTCACACCTATTTTTCTCCTTCTCACCTGTTAAAGATGATCAATGACTCATTGAAAACTGACCAGAATAAAAAGTGATTATCGGCAGCTTAACACTGGTGTTATCTGATATTCTGTCTACCTACACTGATCTTTATCATTACTAATTTACGAGATTGGTCTTGATGGACGAAAGATTGAAATCATTTACCTTTAAAGTGAAACCCAGACGATTAGTTGTTCGGTTTCGTCGTTGTTTGCCTAGACGATTGTAACATAATTGGGCTATATAGGTAAATTATTTAGCCCTTTATTTCGTGCACAAGCACACGAAAAGCATTGATGAGCAGTAACGCCTAACAACTAATCATCGGAATTGCCAACTTTAGAAATGAGAAAAATTGTTTTTTGGATTTTGCTAATCCTTTCCAGAAAACATTATTTCTTGTGCTCAAAAAACCTTTGTTGACAGATAAGCGATCAGACTTTTTCTTAAACCTCTTGCATGTTTTCTTTGAAATTGTTGTCGAAGCTTAAACTTACTTTAGAAGTCCAATGTTACAAAATATATATAGCTAGCCCTATCATAAACACGAATTTTTTATATCATTTTTTAAAATTTTCTTCAGTAGCGGTCAAGGGTTCAGAATATATGTCTATTCTTTTGAAGTACTAGCAACATATATTTTAGAAAGGGAAGTAAATTGAACATTTGGATGGGGTGAAAAGACGCATTAATTTTCCATGTGTTTATCAATATTGGACTTTCAATTATCTTTTGATGATGGTACTTGAAAGAAAGTATAACATGTATTAAGACTGTTTATCGGCCCACTCAACACGTGTTTGGTGTTTTTCTGTAACATTTGTCAACTTTGTGAAGAAATAAACACGAGGTTGGTCATCGCAGGTGACGACAAGTCGTGAAATTGGTCAAGAGATTGTGGTCAGTGTGATATATTAACATGACAGTTAAAAGCTTTATCTTCCTTTTAGTGGAGATCGTTTTTGAAGGCTTGTTAGGTCTTTCATTTATAGCAAAATGTGTTAAGGCTTCATTTTTTGAGTGTTTGTAAAGACCTATAGCTAATACGTATGTTTGTTCAAAAAGAATTACATACACATTTACCTATGATCTTTGTTAGAAGTTCAGTGCTGATGCTGAAATTGGGAATTGAATGAATAAATTAGTGAGCATTCACGGTACCACAAATAGTACCCTGTGTTCAAAAAAGCATCATCCAAGGGGCACACATGTATCTAACTGCAGAACGAAATTTTTATTATGAAAAAAATACTGTTATTCGTGAACTTATTGACCTTATCACTCCCTTACACCCTGTTGTTTTTCAATCTAGAATTAAAGACCAGTGTCACTCAAAAAACAGTATTTTAACAATGCGGGTTAATTGTCAAATCATATGCTTGTATGAAAAATTACACATGCCCAGCTGGTTGTGAATTTAATTGATATTCTGGTCATTGTTTGGCCTTGGATTTGATGCTCTGAATTGCTCAACGGGAACACACTCAATGAAAAGTTAACGTTCGCTTCAAATGTGCTTATATCGCAAACTATGTAGTTGTTGGTGGTTGGTTGGTAGACGACAAGTTAACGTTCGCTTCAAAGGTGCTGATATTGCAAACTATGTAGTTGTTGGTTGGTTGGTAGTTGGGTTGATTCAATTGGATGGCACTGTGTTGTTGGTTTGGTAAATTGAATAACTGGTCGTATGTTGTGATGTTTACATCTGAATTACAATGTGCTGACCGGTGACCCCTAAACATCTTGCTCACAGTACGTATCTAATTAACAGGTTTTAATTAAGATAATTTGTAATTAGAAGTTGTATACAGTAACTAGGTTTGTATACAAATAAAATTCACAGGAAGTCTTTATTGACTATTTGTATTGTTCAGATTTTCCAATAGAGGAAAGATGAAAATCAAATTAATGTAGTCGACCGAATAAACGCTTTGTGAAATACTCCACGATGCTAACAGAGAGCTGAACGAACGGCGAATCATACGAGTTTTTCCAGGATGTTGAACGAACATCCAGTTGATTGTAGCTTCTAGTATTTTTCATTCATATCAACTGCGGCTAATTCAACGTGAAGGATTTTAGTATTTGTACTGAAAACGCTTCGTAATATTTCTTTACTGATTGCTGGAAACAGTTCGATTATGATGTACATTCCCACCGTGTGCGTTTAATGGGAACTGTACGGTAAATGGGTGTTTAATTCATTGTCCGGTTAAAGAATAGGATTAAACCAGACCTTGACCACAAGCCGTGAATATTATTAACTTTTTCCACTTCCTTTCATTAGTACAGATTTATTGATTAGCGGTCAATGGGTTCGATCTGTCCATTTTCTTGTTCGTCAAGTATATCTTTGGACGGTTCGATTCCGGCATATGTTGAAATAATAACTTCGAATATTGAGTCTTTTAGACCGTGCACATTAAAGATATATCATCAATTGGAAATCGGCAAAAAGTATGCTAATTCCGCTGTATGGACGAAATATATTAGTCTTATCAGTCGTAAAGTAGGACGTACAACCCAATCGGAGGCCGCTTGCTGTCAAATAGATGATACTGACTAAGCTCGTTTTTAAATACACTAAATGGTTGCCTATGCCATCTAAGTGTAAAAACAAATCACATGCAATTTTTGCACATTAAACACAAATTGTGTTAAATTGTCCCAGATATTTGTGTTACGTTTGACTCCAGGTGTGGATATATTGCGCTTTGTTTTTATTAATATATAATTCATTAACGCAATAAAAATCTTCCTCTGCTGCCTAATGTATAAATAATGCAGACCTAATTTCATATGCTCTGATTGGCAATAGTCTGTTATCTTGATGGCACACTGTGATAGAGTAAAAAATAAACACATTATCTTGTATCTTTCAATACTGATACTGATATGATTTATTTGATGTATTTATAATAAATCTATCATATCAATCGGCTGACGTTGTCATAAAAAAAAACCACCCACACAATGGGTATTTTTGTTACTTTATTAATATATAATTCACTAATACAATACAAAAATATCTATCTGATATGCCTAATGTATAAATAATGCAGACCTAATTTCACATGCCCTGATTGGCAATATTCTGATATCTTCATGGCACACTTTTAATAATAAAAGATACTGATATGGTTTTTTTGATATATTTTTAACAAATCTACAATATAAATAGGCTGTCGACTTTGCCAGAGAGCAGCTTGTCACCAAAGAGTCATTCACCTACACAATGGGTATTTTGGATCTAAACACGATTTTTGCTTTGTCTTGTCTATTCCTGGATTCTCTTATTCCCATTTAATCAGGAAAAGTCTGCATTGAACAATTGCGATTTATTTCAAGTTCATGTTTACAAATTCAGCATAATCTATAATCTGTCGGCGTGTCTTATTTTCATGTTTAAAAAATGAGCACATAATTTGTCGATGTTTGAATGTCTGGTGATCTAAATCCTCTTTGCTCACTCCAGTAGACCCTGGTGAAATTGGGGATCAATGTCAAGTGGTTTGGCACTGACCACTAGATAGAAAGGATCTTCATGAACCTAAGTTAGTAACCTCTCTACGAGTTCTATACGTATGGTACAGCGTTCCATGGTACCAAATCAATGGGTAAATCGCTTTGAGAGACTCGTTCTGGAGTCCAGTAGATCAAACCCACTGCACAAATGCATCCAATTGACCTTAACCGAGCTAACTACTAAGACTACCAACAACTACACAGTTTGTGTATACCTACATATCTACATACCTATATATTTGTGTCATCTACCTACCAACCAACTACGAGTCAGTGGCACCGAACAAACGGACGGAAGTTAAGAAAAAATCTCTTAAGAGATACGACCCACTAAGCATTTTATATAAGTAGCTATATTTCTGGTATCAGGTCAACCTTGTTACTGAAGTCATTGACTTTTACATGCCTTAGTGGTCTTCAATGACAGTTGAGTGAAGACATTTCATCTGGAAAATGACAATTTAATTCTTAGTCCGCATAGGTCAGTAAGGTCTTCTGTTCTTCACCAAAGTTCTAAGCATTGGATAAGGATATCGGTACATACTTGTGCGCTTCCAAACGCCAGTGGAGTCAATTGTTAAACCCTATAGGATGGTCGCAATGGAATCAGCTTTTGCAGAAAAGCAGGACGTTAAACTCAATTTCATTTCAATGGCATTGCTGTATTTTACCACAAGGTAGTGATATTTTCGTACTGACATACTAAAATAAACTGGGTGTCATTGTTATAATTCTCGAATTACTTCAAGAACCATATGGTTGTCGTTAGTGTGTAGGTTTTATGAATGACTGTTTTTGGCCAAGTACTGAAAGCTGAATAACATTCTTCCGGTTGTACGAAACTAACACATTATATATAGGTCTCTGTGTCAAGGCCATGTAGTTTCTAAATTATTTCTCGAGTGTTATGACTTCCTGGTTAATCTACTTTATTTGCACTCATATTGTAAGACTGTTTATGATGATGCGTGGGCTTCCTTTAATATGTCATGACATTGGTACCAAAGAAGTCGAATGGATAATGACACAATTGTTATGGTCACAACGTTTCAACAATTTACAGTGTTAACCTCTTGATATTTCTGCTTCATTTGCACTCGTAATTGTAGGACTGTATATGATAATGCATGGGCTTCCTTTAATATGTCATGACATTATTTCCAAAGAAGTCGAATGGATAATGAAACAATGTTTATGGTATAGGCTACCACTCCTGATTTCAGTACACACAACGTTTCAACAATTTACAGTGTTATCTTCCTGATAATTCTGCTTCATTTGCACTCGTAAATGTTAGTTTGTATATGATGATGCGTGGGCTTCCTTAAATATGTCATGACATTGGTACCAAAGAAGTCGAATGGATAATGACGCATTGTTTATGATATAGGCTACCACTCCTGATTTTAGTGTACACAACGTTTCAACAATTTACATTGTTATCTTCTTGATAATTCTGCTTCATTTGCACTCGTAATTGTTAGACTGTATATGATGATGCGTGGGCTTCCTTTAATATGTCATGACTAGCTTGCTAGTTTGAGCACTCTGGCATGGTACGATGGTGTCACATATTATGTGGGATCATCTGAGGTGGCTATATAGCCAAACCTCAACTCCAGTATCAGCACTGCACTGATGGGCCCAGAAGGTCGAAACAGTACTGTTTGCAGTTACATAATGAAATACATAGTTTAATAATTTACTATTTCTGTTTTTTATTTTTATACACACTGTTTCCACAAGTTCGTTCTTAAGATTATGGCCATGTAAATTGTTGAAACGTTTTGTAACATAATACTCCGGAGAAGTTAACCATCAAATTTTGTTTCGTTAATTGTCGCTGGGGGATCTTTGGACTAACATAAAATGTCACTGTGCGTCCTTCTACTCTGTGAAACCGTTTTGTCAAGTTAACTTCCCTTTGGGAGAGTCTATATGATGTACAGAGCTCTAAATGCTAATATATTTCATATTTCAAACTTTTTGCGATATTTAGAATGTCAAATCGAGAAAAACGTGTATTATGAAATTGATAACCGCTTAAAAACAGAAAAAAAGAGAAGTATTATTACATGCACTTCGAACTGTCAAGTCGACATGCTTTTCAGAGAGTCCACATCACTAAAATTGGTTATTTTTGATACATGTATTGACAATAGCGAGAATGGATAAACCTCTTAATGCTAATATATTTCACAATATTACCGATATTTAGAATGTCAAATGGAGAAAAACGTGTATTATGAAATTGATAACCGCTTTAAAAATATAACCAAGGGATTTGAATCTGTATCAAATAGCGTGGGTAGAACAAAACATGTCGTTCTTGGAAATCGTATTGATTTATACTGCAGAATGCAATGCCCGTGTTTGAATCAATACGTTTGTGCATTGTGCACGCGTCATTGTATTCGTAGTAAATCCACGTTTGGCCTTTGAAGTCACGCTAAAGTAGAATTCATTGTGTTTTGTGGAAGCTTGATACGTGATCTTCCGTTTTTTCTGCCACAAAAAATATCTGAATAACCAGATTATATTCCTTTGCTTTGTTGTTATCTTAAATTGAAATCTACTCTCCAATTTCTATCCTTTGGGTCACACAATCAAACGTCATTGATCTTGAAAATTAAATAGAACAGGTTCTTCTTTGACTGATGAGAAATGAATTTTTTGTGGTTCTTTTCTGCAGGCATGATTTTTCTTTTAGGATGAAAATGTGTGTCATTAGTCACTTGTGGACAAAACAAGAAGCCAAAGAAGTATTTAATGAGAAGACTTTGCTTACAAAATCTATCAAGCTATTCCCAATGTATTATAATAAAATTGAGAGTGGGGGCCAAAGCCGTACCAGTCTTCATCCATCAACTAATTGGTCTCTTCTTATTCTGTAGTGAAGAGCTGTTCCGGAGTTTTTAAAATCTCTTTTGCTGTAACGACAAGGAAACTCCAGCAAAATATTCATATCAGCGTCAAATATGAAACATTTCATCTACTGTCGGTGAAAAATGATATACTTTTTATATCTATGCTACATGAAAATATATGTCTCACGTATACCTTATTCTGTAGTGATGAGCTGTTCAGTTTCAGTATTAAATCATGTCTTTTGCAGTAACAAGGAAACAGTCCAGCAAAATATTCATATCAGTGTCAAATATGCAATATTTCACCTATGTCGGTGAAAAATGATTTACTTTTTATATCTATGCTACATGTAAAAACTACATGAAAAGATATGTCTCACATAAACAATTGGATTACAGCAATTTGAAAAATATAATTGTCACAAATTTGAGTACATAAAAATAAATACGATGTCGCAGGTGTCTTCCTTGTTGAATTCGTGCACGGTACGGCACGGTATTCGTAGAATAAGGAAGAGCAGGCATATTTGAATGACAGTATCGGTATTACGATTGCCAATCCCAGTGTGTCGTAGGATGCTTTAAAGCAGCTGAAACATTCAAATGTAAAGCTGTCTGAAATGTAAAAATATACTGACAAAATTTATGAGTATACAGGAAAAATTCATTCTTAAGTCGGGGGTCTAAGAAGGTTAAAGCGTTTGTTGAATAGACATCGCGTACTGGAAAAAATCAATAATGTGGGCTAATGCTAATTTCTCTCTGCCACTGTCCCTCTCTTTCCCAATGCCTGTCCTCGGCAGCTGCTGCAGATTAAATGACATATAGAATCAGCTTTTACCTCATATCCCAGTTTTTGTCAGAGGGCGTAAGAATGAAAAAGCGTCAAATTGTCAGAAAAGCTTGTCTTAGCTAAATTTCCCTCATAGCACACTGTACGATGCTTGCGTTCAGTAACGGGTGCAGAAAAGCCAAACTTTTTTACCACATTTCCCAATGTTTATTGTCGGAGGGCCTAAGAATGAAAAAGCGTCAAGTCGTCAGAAAAGCTTGTCTCAGCTACATTTCCCTCATTGCACACTGTAGGAAGCTTGCGTTCGGTAACGGGTGCAGAAAAGCCAAATAGAAACTTGTTTACCTCATTTCCCAATGTTTATTGTTCTAACCTTAATGCTAGGACAATACCACCACCACACCTATTGTCTAAGGTACAAGTGACCCAGACTAATTCGAGTCATATGCAATTGTTTATGAATTTTTTTAAAAAAATGTCTGACTGGCTTGTTGTTTGGGTGGAAATGAATAAAGAAAAAACTCTTCCATTCAAATGTCATGTTACGTTTCCTTCATATGCACCGAAGAATATCAACAATAGACCAAGAACAATGGTCTCAATCCTGCAACACAGTAAGGCGGTTCAACGAGCGAAAGGCTTGTTTTGCTTACACAAATCCGTACAAGCAAAGTAATTCTGTTAATCCAAATCACGGAAAATAGAGATTAATAGAGATTAATAGTTGCAGTAGTCTGAGGATCCTATACAGACACAGGTAACTTTAAAAAGGGCTTCCAGTTGTTTGTTGTATTGGCAAAAGACTTCAAATAACAAATTTGAAAGTAGCATAACAATTACCAAGAATAATGGAAATAAAAGACATTACACGTATGTCGTATTGCCAAAAGACTTCAAATTACAACAATTTTAAAGTGGCATAATAATTACTAAGAAGAATGGAAATGAAACTAATTTTATGCAAAAAAAAATACGTTGTCATCCCCCTGATAGTTCAAAAACAGTGGGTGTGTTCTATATCATTCAAAGAACAAAAACTTGCTTCATACGGACGAGCATTAAACATCATACTATCAGTTACAAACATTTCAGATCAAAATCTATAGACAATAAAATCAGTGCAGTCACTGCACTTTGCAAGTAAACAGACTACAGTGCAGTTTTAGTATGTTATCAAACTTTTAAACCACGAAAGAATTAAATGAATTTGCCTCATCACTCATCGTAAGAAAATTGATTAAAATGTAGTCCAACATATAAATCGACTTGAGGTTTCCACAGAAGTCGTTCAAAAACATGTAATAATCAATTTAACTCCTTCCGGTAAAGAAAATCCGTCTAGAAACTATCAATTATATTTTTTTACAGTTCTTTCTGCACTACACCGACAAAATTCTCTTCATGGCATTGGCTACACCAGTTTTCAGCAGTAACTGAAAAAGGTTAGATAGCCATAATCTTGAGACTAATACAATGTGAAGATCGATTTTTTTTAATTTTTAAAACTCAGATGGAAGCCACAAATGTGTTTCTGCTTTCAGGAAAAATCTTAAAAATTTTGTGTGATGATTCCTTTCTCCATTAACTAAACTAACAGCTACATGACGTAAATTCTGTTCATTAATAAAACAAAAATCTTCAGACGTTACCATAAGGCCCCGGTCTTTAATAAAAATCCGTAAAAGCAGTAGTAGTGGACTACCACAAAGATAAGTACCATCAGCATCATGGGTTGCTGGCACAACTCAAAGGGTCGCAGGGATTATCTTGAGTCGCAAGAACATTTATGGGGTACTATACCGTACAGTTCAGTAGGCCCTATAGTGTCCTCTTTATAACGATATTTCTAACCAAAGAAGTAACACTGTTATTATACACAAACAATTATGAGGAACGATTGATAGTAATCTTGATCCAAAATCTGGCACAGTTCAGGGTCGCTGAACAGCTACAAGGATTGGTTTGGGTCGCCGAAAATGATGGGCCAAGACCAGGGTCGTAGGATAAAAGTATGCATGCACTATAATCATGTCTACATGATTTTTTTAAGACCATTGAAACAACCAAACCAGAAAGAAAATCTATTCACTTCGGAAATCCTTTGAGATGTTATGATTTTTTAATGCTTAACGCCTGACGTCATCAGCTCAGCATCAGTACTTTATTGAAACTTTAATGAATTTGAGTTGCACTATAATAGGTAGTTCAGTGAGTGAAAAAGCTTACACTCTAACCTTAAAATCTAGGGTTCCATCACGGCCAAAAGTTAAAATGATATCTTCGGATTTTTCAACAAAGTTTCCCCTTTCAGTTTTACAGGTCCGAGAGCTAACATGAAAAATAACCCGCTAGTCTTTCAGATATGTCCGAGGTGACAAATGCACATAAGCTCATTTCACCAGAGCACCTGCTGTCAGTCTTCGGGTTTGTCACCCATTTTAAGAGACTACAAAGCAAATGTTGATATACAAATACATGTATGTAGGAATGGCCTTTTTGAAAACTATTTAAAAGGTCAAATATCTACGGGATTTTTATTTTTCATCTAATGGACATTTTCATAACTAAAACTTTCATGAATCACAGTCCAAAAGAATAAATACCAAAAGAGAAACTTGCTTTGGGTTTTACCCATTGGTAAAAATTTCGCGACTTCAATTTGCAGACCACTTCACCATGCAGAAGAACTTAAAGGTCAAGACTTTTACGAAACTCCTGCATTTTTAATGAAATAATAACACATTAAAAGTACAACAAATTTTGTCAATAATGAATCAAAATGCCATTAGCCTTAATAATTATAGTTAGTTTATATGATTGGCAAATCGCCCAGTGTTACGATAACCTTTTACTACCGTCATTCATACTCTAGTCATAGTATGATAATATACATTACAAAAACTATCTTTTTATTGCCTCTAGCAGACCATGAAGATACTTAAAATCAAATATTTCATAATCCGAAGGCTGAAACAAAGTCAAACGTTATTGTAAAGCCTTGGTTCCCACACATGGATACTAGTATCCCTAAGGGTTACCAGCGAACACCACAAGGAGTACCTGATAAGCCTCTTAGACAATTTGTAATGGAATGGAATAGATTAAATATCAAACTATATCAGCCGACAATCCTTTGACTTTCATTTCGGCTCTTAATGTTACTTAGGGTGGGCGAAGAGGTACCAGGAGATAGCGTAAAACAAATAGGGGAACGAAGAGTCCAAAAGGTTGGGAACCGAGGTTGTAAACTGTTAGCGACTGCGAGGTTGACGATAAGGTTCAATGTTACAAGAGTACACGAGCAGTTAATAGGATCTTTTTGACATTGGTACGTCGAAAATCTCCAAGATGACAAGAATATTTTGTAGCGATTAAAACGGTGGCAATTCATTGGTCTTAAATTACAACAGTCAGCATTTTGATTTGAACCTCCCTTTTTAAGAACTGTGCTTAAAATATTAAAGCAGTTGCGACCACTCAATCGCCGAATAAGCACATGACGTCTTGATTCAGAGATTTTTGTCTTGATTTTCTAAATTATATAAATATCCTGAATTGTTAAACCATGGACGACTTTCCCTATCTTAGAACAATCAGTGTACAAAAATTCCTCCGTAACTGCCAAGATATCTTGTAATGTTTTTTACCAGGCTTAGGATTAAAATGAACCACGCACTTGAAAGGACACAGTGAACCTTGGAAGATATTTCAAAAATCTAGTGCACAACTCGAGACAATTGGAATTGAAAGGTAATAATTTGTGCGTTGATGATTGTCGGGAATTTTGTCATAGTCTGTGACACATTTGATTGTTTCTGATGAAAGATCAATATTAAACGCACTTTATTGTACCAAAGGGACGCAATGTTAACATTCCGCAGTAATTTTTAAAGGGGAACGTTCACAATCCGTTCAACAATCATACTTTGGGCTCAGAAAATGTGTGCTAAGCTAATCAGCCTTTAAATCTATGTTCATCCATAATTATCCGTGTTTGAAAGTTATAGATACGACTCGTATTTTAATCAGACTACGCTTTATAAGAATAAAAATAGAAAGTGAAATTTGCAAATTTAAAGTATACTTCTAGTACCTATTAATTTGTATTCAAGACCTAAACCAACGTTCCCAAACCGAAAATGATGACTGTTCCCCTTAAATTGAAGCGATTAGTACCGACTGTCGTCCTTAATTGTGTTTCAAGTAAATTCATTATGCTTTCAATATTTTGCATCACTGTTTATGAAAGACGAGCTTTAACAAAATCGATAAAATACTGAAGAAATTCAGCAGACAATTAAATTCTTCAAATCGTCGCTGCATCCTAACAATGACATTACAAAAACTTAAAGTGAAAGGAAATTAAACTCTATGAAAGCGTGTAATTTAATTCGTCGTCAAGAAACATGTTTAAAATGTTTGTTCAATGGTCCAATCCGTGAATCCGTATAGATCAGTTGAGATATAAGTCAACCTGCAGCAACTGAAAAATTCGAAGTCTCGGTGCACCCGTTCGACATAATCTACGGATTGATCTAATTCTTACTAAAACTGCCGCATGCTTATTCGTTATATCAATTTACAATGGCACAAGAAGTAGTAATTTAATGTAATGGGCGAAAATTGAAGAGATATCGCTCCCGAAGCAGCTGAAGCCTCCAATGCATTTTGTGAGCACCACTTTGATGGTAACCCTTGCGACGTCTCCCTTATGTGCCTTCGTGATGCTTTTGCTGAAGCTGAATTTTGTTTGAAACAGGACGTTCCATGGTCTGCCTTTGCCTTTTTTCTTAACATGCATTCATCAACTATACATGAGTGGTCATGGCGTTCTACTGCACATGGTGCTACAGGTGGAACATGGCTATGACACGTGAAAGACCAGTACAAGAAGATTTGTCGGGAAATTTATGATACAATAAGCAAAATAGACATCAATTATACATAGATAATATCTAGACGCGACGTTCTGTGTTTCTAAATAGAACTGTCTGGTACTAATTATAATCTAATTACGCTGGAGTGCAACAAAGTCAGATTGAAATTTGAATGATATTGTTCCAAGATATTTACTCTCAAATTCACTTAAAATTTATGTATGTCTGGATATTTCAATGTCCAGGGCATTTACAATCCATGTGTAATTATAAACGTAAATGCTAAACGGTGTTCATTAACAATATCTGGTCTTGATGAGTACATTTGTATTAGGATGTGACATGTTGCGGGGGTCAACATTTAAAGCAGGCCTTCAATCAACATATGTTCAAGCAGGCATCTTTCCGATAGATAATCAGAAAAGGAAGGACAAAAGAACACAAAAAAACTATTTTGAAAATATTGAAACTAGTTTGCTTCTATTCATGATTTCTCAACAGGACGTCCCAGAAGTGGTTTCATCCTCCTGACACTTCCGTCTCTTCGATATCATCAAGCATCCTTTGACAATTGTTTTGCTCTTCAAAACAGGAAATTTTAATGTCCGTGTACATGTACTGCCTGAATTTTCCTATAATTTTAGATTTCCTTTTGAACAGGCGAAAAGATCTAAGGAAGCCCTTTCTAAAAAAAAAACTAAAATGGGGATTTTGGAGGACAACCACTTTTACGCCTTCCAGACTGGAGAGTATTGACCAATCTAAAACGTGTAAAAGCAGGACTCGGAATTTTGATTGACAATGTCGGTCTGACTTACTGATCGTAGTAAATGGCGAACTGCCAACTGAACGTAAAATCTGTCTGGCTTTATAGAAATGTAATATTCTGCCGAGGAGTATTAAAAATACAATCGGCTGACAGTTTAGTGCTTCCAATTCCGTATCTCGAAGAATGTTATCGTGCATTGGGCCGTATCGCAAATTAAATTCAATCACCAAACGCCTTGATCCTGCTCCTAAAGAAAGAAAAAATCCATTGATAAAAATGTTATCCACAGATGTATGTCGCTTGCGATATGGGCATGATTATCTCTTTCAAAGTAAAATCCCAAAAAACTATTTAGACTATTGTCCATGTTTATAAATAAATCGAAATGGATTTTAACGTCCCACTTTTCTACACTTACTGGGCTAAAGTGCAGATCGGCCATCGACCAATCCGTTCCGTGACCTTAACATTACTTGTTTCTGTAATCAAGGCGATTTCAAGGTTTGTAGAATTTAAGCCCAACATCACGCAATAAACAAAACCAAAGCACGAACGAGTAACACAATATTAAATAATTCTTTGTTTGGCGGACGTGAATTTAATTCCGCAGCACCAGGTAATGCTGGTCGGAAAGGGCTGCATTTAAAAAAAAACGTAGTCTTTCCAACAGTAAACGTAGTCTTTCCAACAGTGAGTGACACAGGCTGTGCTCGTGGAAGATCTGTCGGTTAGTGCTTTTGAACCATACTTACGTGCATCAGCAGGGGTGAACAAGAAATGGTCAGGACTGTTATTGGAAAATATGGTAATTTAAGGAGGATGATGCATACAAAGGAAGGGAAGATTTGCATAGAATGAAGTTTTCAGAAATCACTGCATCAGATACCAGCGACTCAAACTTTTAGTCAACCATTAGAAATGAAATGAAATGGAGATTTACGTCCTGCTTTTTTGCACCTGTATGGGCTAATGAGGACGGGCAAACCCCATTCAGTGTGCAATGAGGAAAATTTTGCCTGGACAGCGGCATAAGAAAATGAAATGGAGATTTGCGTCCTGCTTTTCTGCACCTGTATGGTCTAAACGGGATGGGCAAACGCCATTCAGTATGCAATGAGGGAAATTTTGCCAGGACAGCGGCATAAGCCTGCTCTTATTTTCTATTTCCAACTGTCGAGGGATCTTTAACGTGCTAGTCAACCATTAGAGGGTTAAATAACGGCACGTAAAGGTATATCGATGTGGCATGGCCTCAATAGGGGTTAATGGTAAATCAATATGTTATATGGAGTAGGTTAATGTAAATAATTTTTCTTAAGAATGTCATTCATGAAGGATTGGGTTTTTATTATTTACATAAGTGACTTACATAAGTGTTTTAAAAATGTTCAAGGTTGAGTAGTGTTTGATAACAACGTATTGGTATGTGTTAATATCGTTGCCTAACTGATAAAGAATGTAGGATTGGTTGTCATTGCCAGGTCAAATGGTTATCAGGGGCCTGTTGTCAGAAAGTTCGTAATTTTATGATATCTTATGTCTAAGATTCTCGTAACTAGGAAAAGATACGAGCGACTTATGATAATCATAACTTTACGAGATTAGCGTTGCCTGAAACAAATCGTAAATGGCTCGTAAATATTTCAATATTTACGATAATTGTCACGTGGCCATTGCGTCATGACCTTTGGAGTCGGAATAAAAAAAATGGCGCTTTTTGATTAATTTTCATCGCTTAGTACCTAATTCGCCGCCATTTTTTGCAGTTTTACCTTTTCGAGGCACGAGTTTGATCAAGATAGATATTTTGTATATGTTGTGAAGTAAATCGATCGAAAAACCAGAAATATCTGGAGAGGTTTGAGGTTCAATGTTGACAGAAAAGTCGAAGCGAAGGTGCAATATGTAGCCATAGAGTTATAAATAGAACAACTATATATAACTCTATGTATATAGCCCATTAATTGGTGGTTTGGTGACTTGTCAATAAATCAATGGAAAATTACTGGCGGAGACAGGGTGGTAGTATAAAATCTTTAATAGTGGTCCAGTGGTTCGTCTAAAAAAAAACTTTTGCATAATACCTCGTCTAACTCCCTTGCAATGTATGGCATGGAGAAAATTTTGTATATTAGAGCTTCTTAGATCACTTCTTAGGTATACCAAAACGTACGTCATGCTTATATTTTGGGGCATAGGGACACAACAAATTTTGCTGGAACAAATTTGCTTGAATCAATACATTGTATTTTTCTTTAAAAAAGGGCGAAAATGGCACTTATTTTTACTCATCAAGACCAATATAAAAATATAATACGGGTCCAGTCCAGATAAAATCCCCATTTTCCGTCTCTTCCCTCCGTCGGCTGTAATTATTATGACATAAAAATTGTCCGTGTCTCCGTGACAAAAAGGGCACATGTTCGCCCCCCTCGCCCCCTGCCCCCGTGGTTCCGGCGCCCCTGGCGATACGGTGCTTTTTTCAAGGCCGAGGCCTACACCGGCTTATAACAGCCAATGTCTGCAAACTAAAGTGAGGCAGATACCTGAAATATAGTTCAACATTGCTTGAAAACAATCTTCAAGCAAAACTGTGTTAAACAAGGGTGTTGGAGGTATCAGATATAGTCATTGTGAAATGTCAAATGTAAATTTCGATTGCGCTATTGCAAGATTTCTGAATGTATTCATGTATTCCATATGTATGTTACGAGTGGTTACGATTTCAAATTAACGTGAAATCCCTAAAAGAGGCAATCCTAATGGCAGAAGTAAACTTATACTTGGTGGATAGATTCCAAAGATCGATGTCTCTTCGTTGGCCTAGTCAAAATTGGCTCTAAAATTTCATGAATATTCCGTTTCTGCACTTCACCTCAGTTAAACCATTCAAAAAATCCATTGTAAATCGACGAGTGCAAGGCATCTAGGTTGTGTAAATGATTGATTCTGGATTTCTTCGGGGTCTTTGGAGCAATACAACAGCCGCAATTTTGCCAAGTTTCCATGACAATTCGCAAAATGTGTTATAGTTATCATAAATTCATGAGAATCATAGAGTTAAGACCGGTCCAGAGCGGTCTTAAATATTTATGATTTTTAAGTGAAAATATCCGAACGTTAAGATTCTCATAAAGTTACGAATCTACTGACAACGGCATTGTCGTAAACTTAACCATTTATGACGACATTTACGATATCTTAGATATACGAACTTTCTGACAACAGGCCCCAGGTCTACATTGTATAAACTATTTATATTATTATATAAACCTATCTAGGGCATGTTAATCCTTTATGATTGCAGTTGCTGACTGGATTTATGAACTTGGCATCTCTTTCAGATAGTCCGTTACTAGTATTTAATTCTGGATAGCAACCTCGGCTGATGAATAATGAGAGAAAGAAACCCATATTTTACAACGATAACAACTTTCTCTCAAACCTTATGCCTTTAATATAAAAATTGAAGGGCCAAACTCCGAGGAGTTTTGGTATGGATGTAAGGATGGGGGTGAGGTCTGAATGTTGAATATTCACGAAAATTGCAATGTACATACTGCATCAACATCTACCCAACCTTAAAATCGAAATCAACAAATCTTCCCTTGAAATCACAGTATATTTATATTAAAGATAAGAATAGCTATATTAAATATGACAAATGGTGTTTGTTTTGTATATTGATATATACGTATGTATTTTAAAGTGGAAAAGGCGCCTAATACCATTTTTTTTTTAATTTAATTGATCAAGCTTGGTGTATTTTGCTAAAATGGGAATGTCATAGTGACGCCATAGAAAAGGTTTTTTTCCTTTTAAAGTTCAGAATGCAAGACGGAAAATCCGAAACAAACCAACTTCCAAACACTAGTCTGCGATACTAGTTTACTGGGAGAGGACGTTAACTTATTGTCTACCAAATACTACCTAGTCTGTGATATCAGTTTACTGCAAGAGGACGTTAAATTGTCATCTACCAACAACTACTTAGTCTGTGATATCAGTTTACTGCAAGAGGACGTTAAATTGTCATCTACCAACAACTACTTAGTCTGTGATATCAGTTTACTGCAAGCGGACGTTAAATTGTCATCTACCAACAACTACTTAGTCTGTGATATCAGTTTACTGCAAGAGGACGTTAAATTGTCATCTACCAACAACTACTTAGTCTGTGATATCAGTTTACTGCAAGAGGGCGTTAAATTGTCATCTACCAACCATTCGCCAACCATTTGAATGGTTCCAATAAAATCTACAAGTTATCCCCGTATACCAACAACCTTCTTATAAAATGCCTAATTAGAGGAATGTGTTCCTTTAAGATTATAAGCCAAACATCCTGGTTGTTACTGGTACGTACCAAGGTCCCAAGTCCAACCTAAACAATTAGACGTAAACAATCTAAATCCTTATTATAATTAGGTTACATATATAAACACAAATGTATCAAAATCGTATACAATTTGAATGATTGAGGTGTATTTTGAATCCGACTGCAAACATGCAATTGACCGAATTCTTCGAATGACTTAACGAGATTTATTTGAATTCGGTATAGCCCGAAGAGTTTAAAATTTATTGTTTTGTTTTGGATTTAAATGATTTATCATTTGAAAATATATTTCTTTTATATTTTGGGGTGGTCGCTTGAAGAATAATTGTGGATTTTTTACACAGCGGTGATTTCAAATTGGATGCTTTGTTCGACGATGACGAAGTTATCAAATGTGATGTTTTTAATGTTACCCGGATCATTGCAATTGCGTTTGGTTAAGCGCAACATCATAAGGGATATTTCAGACAATTGAAACATTGGAAACATTTATATTTTACAAGGATAACAACTTATGTTCCGTGAGGATCCTTTCTCCCAGCTGGTCCTTGGCCAAACCTCTTTGCATTGATCTTTCCTGGATTTGGGGATATTGTATTTGCATGGTTGTTAAAGATGCTAAGCCGATGCAGGACAAGTTCAGCATTCAGGGACAGCCGGTGTTACTATGAAACTTGATTTCTATCTCGACATCATAATTCCAAATAGTTATCAATGTTGACATGGTATATATTCATTTATATTTCATATTTTTTTCTGAGCGTGATTACGTAAACAACATTAAGTTTTACTTTAAGCTTCTTATGTGTAACTTGAAACGTTATAGCTTACTTCCAGAGCTATTTTAAAATATTTTCGTTATCCGATAGTGATAGCAGCTCTTAAATGATTTTATGTGTAGGATTTGATCCTTCCTCGCTGACTCATTTACTATTCTTGGATATGATTGAAACATTACCCGTACAAGGACGCTTAACGTTGGATATGGCTTAAAACCTTTGAGCGAAAATCAAAACATTTGATCGTTTTCTGAGAACGACAAAAAAATCCCTTAAATGCTAATGAAATGAAATGACATTTTGAGAGGGTTGTAATCAGTTTTTAAGTGTTTGTGTATAAAAGGGGCGTTTTTACAAAGCTAATAGAAAGAATACTTGAGGATCTTTGGCCAAAGAACAAACTTGCAGATCCTCAAAAACTTTTAGAACTTAGTATAGTACAATTTATCTGATCCGAAACATAACCATATTTTCTTATTTGCAGCTCTGATTTTGCGAGTTTTCCAAGATATTTTGTTGGTGCACTCTGTCGACTGCAAGAAATTTTCTCAGCAATTCAATAAAAACTCGGTCACATTGCAGACACTCCTTTGCATTTATATCTTATAAATAAACCTGCTTTTAATAGAAACACTACATTGAAAGGCGAATACTCTATTCAAATAGAATAAAGACGAATATTTATCTTTCGTAAATATAGACATGCAATTAAAAGAAAATCTAAATTTAGAAAGTGGTTGTACTTTTATTGTGTTAACCATTCAGCAAACAAATTGAATGCACTGAAATTGTTATTGAAAGAGGTATGTTTGAAAAGACAGTGTTTACTTTTGCATTGCTGTCCTCACAATACTAATGGTCTTGCTGTAGTTAAAAGACCGTCGTGTACCAATACACGGATATATTTCAATGCACGGACAAATATTGACTTGGTTAGGTCAGGATGGTTCGAACTGCGTCCTATTTTAAATATTTACTATTTTACTACTTTGATTTATTTTTTGTCGTTTTGTGATGAGTGTTGAGATGCTTTCGACTCGTTTAAAAAAAAATGGCGTCTTGTTCTGTCGAGCAAAAGATTTGATAATGTATTATTAAAAATATTTTGGCATCATGCATCGTAGATTATAATAATTACACAACGTCATGTTTATCTTACATAAATCCGTTGTTCAGAGTCATTTGAGTACGTTTCATAACCCAATTGTAGTTATTAAGGTTTCGTAGCAAAGCAGTTAGAATATCTCGAAAACTTGACTTCCAAGAACGTTTTCTTTTCTGGAGAATGTTTATTTTACAATGTAATTCAGTTATATTCATAATTTTCTCATTTCAGAGAGATCTACTCAACAATACAAATTTTCAAAATGTCGAAAAAGTTCAAATTTTTAAACAAACTTTAAAGCGTAACGTATTTTAGGCAACTTGAACATTCATTCACTGTATTCCTACGCGTAAGAGATCACGTGAACAAATACACCCAAACCTGTTAAGACAAGATGGCGGAGTGACACGAAACTTTTCTTTAACGGGAATCCAGCCCAAACTTGCTGACCAAGACTACATACTATTATAGTCATTAAGCGTACTTGGTAATGACGACTACCTTACTATATCAACGGCAATAGTAAGTTGTATGCGCCCGAACACGAACCGCGTGCAAATGAGCGTGACGCGTAGGTATACGAGAACCCATTCATCATATGACTAATATGTATGAGACTAGGTCACGTGAAATAAAAGGATAACGAAGCGACAAGTGAGAGGTTATGGACAGGTAACGACGAGCACCTGTTTCAGATACACGTGATGAAACGATTATGAAAGTCGACAAAAGTTACTGAAGTCAAACGTCAACAATGTACGGGTCAATGGTCTACCTTGATGAATTTATTAAATTGTCCTTTGACATAATTATGCCACGGTATTAAACCTACAGGCAAACGACTTTGCCTTATTCCGCTCTCATCTATGAACACTTAAATAACAGTTATGACGTCATCCTTTGTTCTAATAATCCAGTATCTAGTAGAATGTATGAGAGTTGTTAGTGGTACTCACTAACTGTCCACTATTTCCTAAAAACAGTTCACTAACTGTCCATTATTTTTTAAAAAAGTGTCCATTATTTTATGTTTTTTGGATAGTTTTTTTAGAGGATGTTTTATAGACCGTTTTTTTTACAGTCTATTTTTCTTTGAACTCAAAAGTACTTAAAGGAGCCATTACCTCAAATTTTACATAATCTTAGTTTAGTTTAATTCACACACTTCATACACAGATTACATATTATTCAATTCTTCAAATACAGGCTTAACGGTAACATCTCAGATACAGAAATAGTATTCTCTTGAAGGGATTGTACATAGGTTTTCTAAAAATTGTATGTGTATCAGGAACACTGATAGCATCAATTAGCATCATTCCTATTTTCAGTCAGATTTCAGTGCTTTTTATGTCTCAATTGTGTTTAAAGTGTTATAGTTTTACTATAAAGTCTATATCTAATATTTCCGTAGCTGACAGATTTGTTTTCACTTTTTTAAATGGGCTAACTGGCAGGTACCGTTACAGCCACACACATCAAATTTATTTTGAAGACATATTACAATAATTTAATGGACCTGCTTTAATTTTGAACCTAATAATTCTGTTATTTTAATATGTTAATGTATATAAGAGTCCTAGACTAGAACTGTCTCTTTAAATTAGCTGGCATGTAACACCTGACGACAATATTATGCATCCATATTATCATATAGGAGTCCTACACAAAGGAAAGAGAAACTACAAGTATACATACATACAGGGTTATTTTACATCATTCAAAACGATGAAATATCTGCTAATAACTCCATTTGAAGTACAAATTGTGTGTTTCATAATCCATATTTCATGTTTTATAAGATATACTTTTTCTACTATAGACACATGTGTTTGAATTAGGCTATAGACATTTGTTTCATTTGTTTGTAAGACTGTAACTGTGAAAAGTCCAGTTGTCTTAATCTAAACTCACTTAACTTTTAATCAGTCAGTGAGCTGTGTTGATCACATTTAATCTTGGCCTTGTAGGGCTGTTATTTAAGTAAGATAGAACACTCAAACTGTCTAATAAGCCAGAGAATGAACAGTGTTCGGGGCTACGCCCCTCACACTGTCCATTCTCTGGCTTATTAGACAGTTTTCGTGCTCTATCCCTTACATAAAAGCAGAGTGTATGTGTATCAGAGGAACTTTTTATCTTTGGAGTTATGGGGATATCTACAATGCAAATAAATTTCATTTATGGTTTGATTGTATCTATTGCTAATACTACCCGTGTCTTGTAAATCTGAGGGGCAACGACTTTATGCTTCGTGTGCTCCAGGCTGCGCATTATAAGAATTTATCGGTATTAAACATCGGAATATAGTCTAGGGATAATTTCTACCACTGTACCCCTAAGGATTTTATAAATTCCAGATCCAGTGAAAATTATCATCTAGTCTAGACCATATCTTCCAAAAAAAAATGTGTTCCATCTAAGCCTGTACACTATTATCAGAAGACCCTAAACAATGTTCCCATTTACGTTATTGGGATACACAAACACTACGTGTAGATATCGGCCATAGTAATATTTTTAGAGTTAATAGGGAAAATAATAAAATCAAACTAGCCTACACCTACATCTTAAACCCACAGATTATCTCAATATCCTCCCATACAAAACAAACTTCCAAGTTACTTGACGAAAGATTGAAGAGGTCTTATCAATGCCTCGCTAATTACCGTGTCAGCCTTCTAACATGTTTTTTAGCCGGTGGCGGTCATTCACGACTCTATACAGTTCATCTAACGAGGGTAATAGAAACCTTTTGACTTCGGTTTCACTCATTGAAGAACCATTATATGAACAAAAGGACGTTGAATACTCAGAGATTTTTTGTATGAAAACAGATACAAGTCTTCCAGCCTTTCAAATCAACGGTGTCAAACTTGTAGAGCGCTATTGAAAATGGTGTCATTAAATTATAGCCCATTATACAAATAGATCAGTTTTAAATTGGGAAGTTTTATATTTCGAAAGTGAAGCCCATCTTAGTTGTCTTGCTGAGAGAAGACAAAAATACCTATACATACTTTTGTTTCAAATAATTAAACAAACATAAAATTGCCTTAACCACGATCTTCAAAAATTGTTATCAATGACAGTAACACTTATGTTTTTGACACACACTCAGTAAATGAAGCGAATTGAGCTTACGACAAAAGAGATATGCAAGGACTCATCAGCCCACAAAAGAGCAGTAGAACAGGAAATTCACCTTCTCCATCTTGGCGAGTAACAGTTTGGTGATATTTCGATATACGACCTGAATAGTACCGTCCTACTTGGAAAATTTCTTGAAATATTGAGGATGTTTGATTTCAAACCCCACTCAATTTCTATTTTGGTATTTTTGAAAAAAGAAATGGATGTACTACTTTATGAAAGAAAAATAATACAATCCGTTCTGTTACACCGCCTGAATAAATTCATGATTACGAAAAACAATCTCTAAAACTTCCATTTCACGACGTCTAAGGCGGAAAAAATTCCGAAAGAAATTTGGATACACAACTCAATTAATTTGGACGATCTGACCTCATAAAAAAATCAGCTGTATAAAACCATGATCACAAAGAACTATCGATTGCTTAAATAAATAAACAAGACTTTGTAGAGAATACAGGTTACAAGCAAAATAGGTCGATGCCATGATTCTAAGCAATCTTCATTATTGATGATACGACCGACCTATGGCAGTGGAACACTAAAATAATTCTTCAATCACATCAAATGACGTGATTAACACCAGATCTATTCATGATGGTTTCCCTTTGACGAATATTGATGAACTTCATTGAAATGACCTTTTGAAAGCATTCGTGTGATATACGTAGTAGAACATAGACGTTGGCTGAAGTAGACTTGAAAAAAAGAATAACTGGTTGAACAAGACCTCTTTATTGGGATAACTATACGATAGTTCTTCCCCCATATCCAATATTGATGAGCTTCGAGTATATGGACTCTTGAAAGCATGCGTGTGGTACTGATAGTAGACTTCTAGCTGTAGCATACTGATGTCATAATAATTTCCTGTTGACGAATATTGAACTTCAATGAAATTAAATCTTAAAAGCTTTCTTGTGGCATGGTAGTAGACCTATTAAATGGGCGCACCTTCTTCACTCAAAAACCGGTCTGGAAAGATCCAACTGGTTGCAAAGCCTTAATAATAAAATTTTGATGGCTGTTCTAATTCATATTTTGCCACACGATCGTAAAAAATTCCAGAATATCTGGACAAAATCAATGACAAGATGTTAAGCAGGGAGAGAAAGATCCTCGTGAATTAAGGTTGTTAGCCATAAATATAGCTGTTACTTTTTTTTATTTTTTGCATCAGCAAAGTTTTCTAGCAGGATGTCCATTAAAGCTGAATTTATCTTGACCCTGCATCGGGTGTTTCGGAATGTTGTCAAGTCTGGTACCAATACCTAACAACGTATATATTTGGTATTTTTCCAGATTATATGGCTAACTAAAAAGCAACACCAACAACAAGGCATTCATGTGAAAATGTGTTCATAGTAAAAACTTCCTGGTAGGCCTCCATTATAACCATATTAACCTTGAATTGACCCTGCATTATCCCAGTGTATTGTTTACCATTTGTCTAGAACAATAACTATTCTAATTAGTACTTGGCATGGAATTAATTAGTATACATAATTAATCTAAATGGCCATCTAATTATAGTAATCTGGGACTGATAATTACTCTTATTACTTCCATTTGAAATAAATCGTCAGTCGAGACAGCGGGCTCTACTAATAAATAAAGTGGACTTTTCCCCAGGCATTAGCCTACTCTTGGCATAAGTTTGATGGATGAAGACAAGCAAGGCATAACTATACAGTGTACTAGGCAAAATAGTTTCATCTTAACCAATGGCATAAGCCTACTCTCGTGTTTTGGGGGTTAAGAAGAATGTGTATTTGGTGACGTCAGGACCTCAAACTTGGCCTCGGTTAGAAAGTAAAAATTTGCTATATATGAAGGTTTAAAAGTTATCCTCCTTCTTCAAGTAGGTCCAGCTGTACTTTGGTACAGAAACCCTGGAAAAACTAATACCAATAGTTTTAGACAATGACTAGTTGGTAGTAAGCATCCTCTTGAACCTTGGTTATTCTATTTTAATAGTTATTTCTCTCTGTAAACTGAAACCAATCCCAAAGATGTGTGACATACTGACGCGGACCTTGAATAATACAAATGTAAACAAACCATCACAAATGTAAACGTTTATCACTGAATAATCTTAAAAATGTGATATCTGATTATCATAGTTTCGAATAGTTATCAGTTATCACCATCAAAGGATATGATATTGTTTTTATCTTATATTGATCCCCATTTGTGATATTTTACTTATAATCTTATCAACAAGCACTCCCTTTTATTTTTGTTTTGTTTCATCTTAAAGTGTGGTTACCATTAAAATTTGAATTTCTATGCATTTATATAATATAGTACTGTCTTGTTTTCACAAAGAAACTTTGTTTTTGTTCATATCACTAGGTATCTGACAATTAGGCCTTGGCGTTTTATAACAAAACTACCCTGATATAAAACTGGAAGTGTTCAAAGTGTTGCTATCAGTGTCCCGTTACACACCAACCTCATAGAAAATAGTCTCTGTAAGATTGTGTAAAAGTTTCTTGCTGTTAAGCTTGTATTCATCTTTTGCGTTTGGAAAAAATGATGATCAAGATAATACCAAATTACCCGTTCCATCCACGATTTATGTAACTGATCATGGAAACATGACTAAATTTTGTCTCAAAAGTCAGGGAAATGTTGGAAAAATTTGTGTATGAACCCTGTTGGTATGAAAGTAAAAGTGCGCTATGTTAATTGTGTATGAACCCTGAGTTTGGTGTGAAAGTAAAAGTGCGCTATGTGAATTGTGTATGAACCCTGAGTTTGGTGTGAAAGTAAAAGGGCGCTATGTGATTTGTGTATGAACCCTGAGTTTGGTGTCATGATAAGTTGAAAGTAAAAGGGCGCTATGTGAATTGTGTATGAACCCTGTGTTTGGTGTGAAAGTAAAAGTGCGCTATGTGAATTGTGTATGAACCCTGAGTTTGGTGTGAAAGTAAAAGGGCGCTATGTGATTTGTGTATGAACCCTGAGTTTGGTGTCATGATAAGTTGAAAGTAAAAGGGCGCTATGTGAATTGTGTATGAACCCTGTGTTTGGTGTGAAAGTAAAAGTGCGCTATGTTAATTGTGTATGAACCCTGAGTTTGGTGTGAAAGTAAAAGTGCGCTATGCGAATTGTGTATGAACCCTGAGTTTGGTGTGAAAGTAAAAGGGCGCTATGTGAATTGTGTATGAACCCTGAGTTTGGTGTCATGATAAGTTGAAAGTAAAAGGGCGCTATGTGAATTGTGTATGAACCCTGTGTTTGGTGTGAAAGTAAAAGGGCGCTATGTGAATTGTGTATGAACCCTGTGTTTGGTGTGAAAGTAAAAGTGCGCTATGTGAATTGTGTATGAACCCTGCTGTTTGGTGTAAAAGTGCGCTATGTGAATTGTGTATGAACTCTGAGTTTGGTGTAAAAGTGCGCTATGTGAATTGTGTATGAACCCTGTGTTTTGTGTGAAAGTAAAAGGGCGCTATGTGAATTGTGTATGAACCCTGCTGTTTGGTGTCATGGTAAGTTGAAAGTAAAAGGGCACTATGTGAATTGTGTATAAACCCTGTGTTTGGTGTGAAAGTGAAAGGGCGCTATGTGAATTGTGTATGAACCCCGAATTTGGTATGAAAGTAAAAGTGCGCTATGTGAATTGTGTATGAACCCTGCTGTTTGGTGTCATGGTAAGTTGAAAGTCAAAGTGCACCATGTTTGATGTTGACCTAGTGGAGTATCATGTAACACTGACCTTGATGATGTGGTACATCAGTCACATGTTGAGGTGATGACAGAAAGATAAAATATATATTGATATTGTAAACTGTAACATCAAAGTCCATCAGCAGATAGGTCGTAGAGTTTATTATTGTTGACATTTTTTAGCAAACATTATCAGTACAATAACAATATGCGTGCGAACGTTCAACTTTTTTTGTTGAGCGGAAATGAGAAAAAAAAATACCAGCAATTTCATTAGCAATCCTGCATTCTAAGGGTTCGACTAAGTACGTAAAAAATCAAAACAAGCCAAAAAAAGCATTATTAACAAACAATTACAAAAAAACAATGTTTTCGAATGAAATAACCAATACAAAAGCCAGATCGACGACTAGAAACGTTTGATGCACCAACTTTTTAGACCGTTCAATGTTCAACATAAGTTGCATTTATTTCATTTCATAATGTTTTCGAATGGTATAACCGATCCAACAGCGAGAGCAACGGCTTAAAACGTACGCCCAATACGTTCGATTGTTAATACTATTTGATGCACCATCATGAAATGTAATTAACGGAGCGTGCTAATTTCTGCATGAATCCTATTATGTGTATGTAAGAGATATGACCACTCCCCTCAGCCATCAGATTATATTGATAAGTAAATTATATGTGTATCAAGGCTATTTGAAGATAATTACTTTCTATATATAAACATTGTTTTGACGAGACTTGACTTGGCTGACTTTCAGTCCAATAATGGCAATGTTCTGATGGAATATGTGTCCCTGGCTTCAAGGGTATTTGACATGAAATTAAATGGTGTAACATCCCGTGGTTTTGCACCCGAAGGTCTTCTTGTGATTTTTTTTAAGATAACGGCATTAGCCGTCCCTGTTTCAATTTTTAATCGTCGATGGATTTCAACATTCACAAAAGCACAAGGAGCATCGGTTTAATGGCCCATCCGAACGACTAGACGCTTTTGCTAGGCTATACCGGAATTTAATCCTTGTTCACTGAACCACCTCCTTAATGATATTTGAAGTTGTTTTAGAATAAAACTGTTTTAGAAATAAACGTGCTACTTATTTTATGTGTTGGTAGATGACAACGTTCGGTAGAGTGCGAGGGGGGAAGTATTCACGCAGAATCATCTCGCTGAAGAACAAAATGTCCTATAATGGCGCTTTTCAATTCGGCACTTCTCTCAGTAATGCATAACGTGACCAGTGTCATTTGTTATGTTAAAATTAAGTAAGACTTGAACATATTTTCAATTTTTCATGGGCATAAATAATTTACTAATGAAACGTCAATTAACTGAAATGAAATTAACTGATAACTCTGTACGTTTGAAGTAAAATGTAGGCCAACCATTGCACTGAATACAATACAATATTTACTTTGGTCGTGTTATTCCATTGAAATAGCATCAATACAACTTTATCTAATTTCATCAAGTTCTTTAAGAACGACGATCGATACAAAGTGAGGAAGTCAGGGTAACATTAGTTTTGCTCCATTAAATTCAATCTGTATTTATTTTTCTAAAGGACTAATTACTCCTCACACTTCATCAAAGCTCCGGAACACATAAATGATAAAAAAGGAACAATTGGTAGTTCAGTGTGACGTTTAGATATACTAATTTGGAAGTTCTCGCAAATCTTCGCATCTATGCCCAGTCCATACATCTAACGAGTTAATATGGGATGCCGAGATGGCAAATCATCGGGAATAGTCTGGCCAATTTAAGTACAGTGAACAGCAACTTCCAAAGCTCTATCAATTTTATCTGCCAAGATTTGATAAATGGCCACAGATAGACCCTACCACCAACGAGTTGTTCGGTCCTATGGCGGAGAATAAGAGGTGAACGAGTTATGGACAATCCACGGTAGTGTGAACAGCACCAAAGACAGACAACCAGCTCAAGTATCAATCGCAAATTTGCAAAGGATTGTATTGTAGTGGGATGCAAAGGTGACAAATCGTGGATGAAGTCGTACAGTAGTGTGAACAGCACAAGGGATAGATAAACAGCCAAAGTTCTATCAATTGATTAATGACTCTACCACCAACGAGTTGTTGGGTCTTTTGGCGTGGAATGCCGAGGTGAACGTACTCTGGACAATCCACGGTAGTATGAACATCATCAAAGATAGACAAACAGCCAAAGTTCTATCAATTGTAGCTAATTAGAAGTGTTGTAAGAGGAAGGTATATCAGTTGGTGTCTGGGTCACGTTGTCACAGCAGCAAACAAATCACAATTTCACCATCATTGATCCTTTTATTCTCTTCTTCCCAGTCTAGACTAACTCCATCTTCATCTTATTGTGTAGATATGTAAATATTATTGTTCTATTATATTCCCTTCAATCATTTACTTATAGAAATATTATTATGAAAATTTTTGATTGATAACTTAATATATGAGAGGTGAATACACGATTCGGAGCACCTGTTTTATTGTTTAAAGGGGAACAGTCATCATTTTTTGGAGCTCATTTGAATCTTATATTTTAATAGTCTTCGGAAGTACTGGAATTGCACAAAAATTGCAAAATCTCTTAAAATATCCTTTAAACTAATTATATTTATGTGTTTTTCTAAATATTACATAGTCCCACTAAAATACGAGTCGTAAACTTAACATTCAATCGCAACAAATATAGATTCAAATTTGGAGGCTAAAATTTTGACTTTTGTGAACATAAGTACTCATCAGCTGACCAAACAGTTCCCTGTCCGCATTAGCCCAATAGGAGCAGAACAGAGGGACGTAGAACTTCATTTCCATTAAACCATTTCCGTTTTTTTGGATGAGATACGGTTGGTGGATCGGAAGGTGAGCGTCAACCCTTAAATTGTATAATAAAATATATATGACAGATGAGTGCAAAAGTGGTTTTGATGACATACACATTGGGTGCAAGTCGATTTATAATATAAAAAAAATGTTGCTAATAATTGTACTTGATTCACTTTTTATTATGAAAAAATATGATTGATAGTTTAATATGCGTGAGTTCAATGAACGATGCATAGCAAATTTAAACATTTAAAGTAGTAAAATGCATTTACAAATTAAAAAAATTTAAAAGGCATAAAAATATTGCCGATACTTCGAAAACTTATTAAACAACATTTATTATGAAACATGTTGATTGATAACTTTATATTTGTTAGTTCAATGAACGATGCAAACCACATTTAGAATGTAAAGTAGAAAAATGCATCTTAAAAATAGTAGATATTAACAAAAATATGTTTGTATTCAAGGCACTCATAGATGTAACGCATTCAACATTAAAAAATATTACTGATATTCCGATTTAATAGAACACTTTTTTTTTAAAGAAATTTGATCGATAGAATAAAATGCGAGTTTGATGTACGAGCATTAATCTTATTTGTCTAGACTTACACTGAATCAAGCAGACCTTGGCATAATCATTTTTTAAAATGCGTACAGCAGGTGCAATACGATTGACAATACAAACAAAATATTGCTGATTTGATCGATCACGTAAAAAATGATTATATAATATTTTGATTGATAATTTCGAGTTCAAAAAGGTAAATTTAATAATACTTTCTAAAATTGTCCCAAGTGTTGCTTTTTAGTCTTACCCAATGAGGTCTTACCCGTCTCTGCGAGTCTTATCAGTTTCTTAAGGATAACATTTAGGACAGAAAACACAATTTTTTATTTCAATTCTAACTAATTGTTTATGGTCGAATTAGTGACATCAACACGGAAGTGGTGTGAAAAAGATTCTTGTACTGGACAAAATTGTCCCAAATGTACGCTTTATGGTCTTGCCCATCTCCGCAACCCTTACCAGTTGCTGAAGAACAACATGTAGGTCAGAAAACCATTTTTTTCAATTCTAACTAATTGTTAACGGTCGAATGAAGCTTTCCGTCCATTAGTGACATCAACACGGAAATGGTGTGAAAAAAACTGTTGTGCTGACAAAATTGTCCCAAGTGTACGCTTTATAGTCTTACCCATCTCCGCCAGCCTTATCAGTTTCTAAATGACAACATGTAGGTCAGAAAACTTACATTTTATTTGCAATTCTAACTAATTGTTTACGGTCGAATGAAGCTTTCCGTCCATTAGTGGCCTCAACACGGAAGTGGTGTGAAAGAAACTGTTGTGTCCTGGATGAATACAAACTCGCCTCTGAAGATAAACAGTTAAAACTCTCAAGAGGCCATTGAGGATGTTAATCAATTTCCGACACACTTGACGTCTCTTGGTAGTTCGAGATCTGAAATCCTTCCGCGATGGCCTCATATGATTGCTGATAATGGTTATTTACTTCTACTAGATCCGTTTGTTTATTCATTCATTTGTTTTAAAATTTTGGCTATTCATTTCACAGTATTCACTTCACCGTGAACTTAAAACTATCTTTCTTGATATTTTGTAAAAACCTAAGTCTGAAGATTTGATTTCTAGCAGTCGCTGTGAGAGCCATTTTGCTCCCAGATTCTGTCCAAGGTCTATCTCACATTAGGCAACATGTTTGGCACACCAATACACTTTTAAAATTGTAGGAAATCTGATTGATCCTGTTTAAAACTATTTGAATTGAAAACTAAGCTTACGTAGGATATTAATTTATTAAGGGTTGAAGGTGGTTAAAGTTTATTCCCAAAACAAGTCAATTTTTGACATAGACTTTTTTGTCGCAACAAGAAATGACACTATGACAATAATTTTCTTAATACTAGTAGTCGATAAATCGTAGGCGAAAATTTATATTTGCCTTCTATTCTATTCTATATCGTTTTCCTATTTCTTTTTCTTTTGTGTTCCAGCGGAATAAATATTTGAACCAAAAAACAATGGATAACAAAGGATTTAATTAATAAAAGATATTTTAACAATATAAATTTTAATATTCATTTTGAGATTAACGTCATTTTGTTTGACATTTAACAACAAAAATATTCCCATGTCAGCGATTCAGGTCGGTGGTCAGGTTGATGTTAAGTTAGTTTTCTCGAGAGTTGGAAATAAAAATTGAGGAGTCCTCAGATGCCCTATCAAGTACAGAAAATAAAAATATGATGTCAAATGTATCGCTTTTTAATGCGCTTCTGTTCTTATTGTCGTTCGCATGTAAGAAAAAACCTCCATGTCCAACAGAAGCACTGAGAATGATAAGAATCAGAATGGTGTTAATACGAAACACAAATAGGGGCAAAAGAGTCTTTAATTCCTATACATTGTAAAGACTTTCGATCTCTATAACGCTGGGTTAGAACATTGTCTTTTGTGGTAGTGTAATAGCTCAGTCGGTAGCGAATTGGATTACCGTCTGCTAGGCGATTAGGTGCCGTTGGTTCGAATCCCCCTCAAGGTAGAAAATATTCAGTTCCAGTGCTTTCGAGAGTCGGCCCAGTGTAGGCTTTCGCCACTCACCACCAAAGTTATTGAAACATTGAATTCTGAAATAGCATTAGGCAGTTGCTTGCAATGAAAACCGAGATGGCGTAGGAGTTTAATAAAGTAAGACAAGCTGACAGTGTATATGTCTTGTATCAAGAACTTCTTAGTCGAGATTTCTTGGAATTGACGTAGGTGTATGAAATTCCCCGCGGTGCCAAGTTTTAAAACCAATATTTCATAATGATGATCGTGTTCTATTTCTTCAATAATCGTGGTGCAGAGACAATTTAAGTGAAGGACACCACATTAAAGAAGGGATGCAGCAAAGGTTGTTAGAGCGTTGGTTGAGTACATGGCGTCATATGCTTAATGATGATTGTGGTGCAGAGACAATCTTAGTGAAGGACACCACATTAAGGAAGGGATGTGGTACAGTTTGTTTGAGTTGGTATTTTCACATAACATCATTTGCTTTGTTACGTCCATCAAATAGTGGTCGTGGATTCTAATATCGGTCGGCATGTGAGAGTCTAGCCACCTTGTATAAATCATATTATTTCCTCAGTATTCCAATAGAGAAACCAGAATAATGTCATGACAATGATCAGCTGGTAAATATGATCATGCATAACCAATCCTCGTAAATAAATAACCACACTAAATTATGTACTCTTGTACACACGTGCTCCTTGAGAATATAAAAGTACATATTTATTGGTACATAACGAAATATGCAAATAGAATAATGGCATTATAAGAAATTTGCGGTTCATTTAATTTAAACATACCAAGATATTCGTAACATGTCAAATTAGTCTTAACAATAGATTAAACATCAGCATGATGATTCCAAAACAGATCAGAGAACACCTACACATTCTATTTATCATTCCACGTGAAAGCCAATTTATCGGAACTCTTTGACCTAATGTACATCGACGTGCCATATAAAAGGTTCTACGAGGCCGAATCATGTAGGTGTTGGTTAGACAATACATCAAGCTAAGACAATTTATAACAAAATCAATGGTCGTAACCTACGTTGATGAAACATAAGACGCAACCTTTTGTCTGTTTTAAGACTTAAAGGGAAGGAATCTCGAATGAAGAAAAACTATAGACCTAAATCTGAAGGAATATGTCCCTTAACTTATCTGAAAATTTTCATGAAAAATATCTTGCCGTTAATTTTTTACCCCATTATAAGTTTACTTAAATGTTTTAAAATCTGCTTTGTTTTTGAATGGTTGAGAATTTTTGAATTGAAGAGAAACATGTTCATAACTTATTTTGTAAGATTCAACTAAAACAATATGCACTCAATAATAACATTAGATTGGATACATCTTGACATGTAAAATTGTACGTTTTATGTTCATGTCAATTGCGTATTTTAAATAGTTCTTTTATGTTTTATTATCAACTTTTTTGTTCATGTAAATTGCGTCTTTAAAAACAAATCACACAATAATGTACAATTGTGAACTGTTTTGTTCATGAAAAAAGAAGACCTCCCCTTTAAGTCTTAATTTGTTTGAATTCCTAGTATAAAACCTAAAATAGCTTCGAGCTGTATTATAAAAAAAAAATCTATTGCCTTTGTCGCCTTTCTCACGACAGCTAGTTCTAAGTTTACTTGAAACGGAAGTGGAATTCTATTGGATTAAATACCAGACTGATAGCTCATGAATAATTTTAGATTTGCTATTAAAGTAGAATGAATGTTATTTACTAGCTGAAAAGGTGAAACGCAAGTGACAAGCATAATCGCAGAGTGTCGCAAGGTGTTCTCTGTCTCGACCATGTCGCAGTTTTCATAAATCGAAGACAAAGTGTGATTTATCATTGCCTATGAAATATCTATGAAGACATAAATGTACTTGTAGTTCTATCGGTTCAACCTTCGTCAATGTTCCGTCTTCAATAATCAAATCATGCTCGTTAAATGACGTAAAACTCCATTGAATTCCTGTATTTTCTTAATTTGGCTTGTTTTAGACACCGAAAGATTGAAACGATTAGGTCTGTTTTGCTAGGACGCGTTTGTACATCTGCAGTAAAGGAACATTTGCAATTTTCTTTCAAAAACTTGACACCCTATTGACAATAAAAGGCAGGTTGTAGGCGTTGGAACAGCCGGAATCATTATATCACCCATATACATTTGAACTTAACGTGTATTTGGTTTCAAGCGACCGTTTCAACCAATAATGAAATCCAGTACAAAAAGTGTAAAAGCATGATAATCGAAATTTTACCATAAATTTGCTCAAATATTTCCATAATTTTCGAATAAATAATTTTTATAACAACGGGGAATTCATTCATACACTGCGTTTATTGAACCCTTATTAATGCACGAACACACCGACCACCGTTTGACACATATTATTTGCGTTTAAGTACAGATAAGTATAGTACGTCTTAAAAAATCAATTGCAATACTGAATATTATATAAATGAAATGAAAAGAGTTAAACGTAATTCTTTTCTAAATTTGATTGGGCTAATGATAAATAGCAATTTGGTGAATTTCTGGTATGTCCAATGCATTTGACCCTCTGACTTGCATCACCGTCAAGGGAAACAGTGTATTTTCTCAATCGCGATTTAACCCTGAACTTCAGGCGTCGTAGGGGCTATCAGATGATCTAAACAGTAATCTTGAAAACCAAGAATATTTTAATTTGTAATGTTAAAAGGGATTGTAAAGTGGTTTTCTAAACTTTGTATTTGTATCAGGGACACTGATAGCATCAATTTGCGCCATTCCAATTTCTATGGTTCTTGCAATTCCACTCAAACTAACGCGTTTTATGACGTCACTGACAGTGATCTGCTTAACTATCCATTTTACTAATATGACAAGGTAAGAAATTCAGAGAATATGTGCTTTTACCCTTTTTACATAATTTAGTAACGTAATTAGAGATGTTATCGCTCGACAATGGGTAAAACATTTAGTTATCTGATCATGACATCATTGATATAACAGATTTGCTATCGCCTGGGTACATTAAAAGGTGTGTTAAAAGGTTTACATACATATTTCATTTGAATCGATGAGCTGTGACGCAAGAGCAAATGAAGTTACCATGTCAGTAGGCCACTACACTACTCACTATTCTAATTACACATATATACTTTCCCAGAAAGCTAGATTTCAACTATCAGTATCCATATTAAAAAAATACATCCAGTTCGTCTTTAATTGAATCGGCATAAAGGAGTCAATATACATGTACTATTGTCAGGGGCCGTGCAGCATCCCTGGTGGTTTGAGGGCGCGGTTCTCCCAAGCTCGATTTCAACTATCAGTATCCCTATTAGAATTTACAAAAAAAAAATCCTTTTGTCTTCAATTAAATCAGTAGAAAGGAGTCAAAATACATGTATTGTTGTCAGGGACCTTGAAGCATCCCTTGTGGTTTGGGAGGGCTTCGTTTAAGGATCTGAGGGCCCTCTGCCTAGAAAATTGAAAGAGACCTCACACCACCGCCATACTACAGAAAACTCGTCACATTTCGGCAACTCGATTTGCATATTCAGGACATTATCATACGAAGTTGACACAAATATTTAGATGAAAAAAAAGGGCCAAAATGTAGAAGGGGGGGGGGCTGCGCCGCTCTGCGGTCCCTGCTTTTGAAATGATATCAGACGTCAAGTTACGCTACGATGTAACTGGGTCACTGAGTCAGTGTAACTCTTACATATTATATTAATATTTCATAAAAAACACTTTAACGTTAAAAGCCTATATCCATATCTCTGTATCCTTTTAAAAATGTTATTAAATAAATGATATGACCGACTGACATTAAGCGACCGAATCCTATTGACAACATCTGGAAAAGCAATAAATCGTGTCTACATATCGCCTATATTCGCTTTATATTCAATAAAAAAAAAAAAGTTCAAACGCATCAAAAACAATTTTTGTTGTGAAAGACGAGCACCTTGTGAACAAACAAAATTTGTGCTTGGAATCTTGGAATCAATTTATATTCTAAAATCAGCCCAGTTTTATGCTTTTGAGCCAAATACGACTGAGGTATCATCAAATTCGTATATAATCAAATACACCAACCGGTGGACTTAAGTGCCAGAGCTGCATTGTCATTGCCGCATAGGGGCAGAATGTTCTGTCGGATAAGGGCAAGAACGGGAACATTGCTCAGGAATGACGAAGCTCCAAAACATCGTGGTTAAAGGAAGCAAAAACATGAAATGAGTAGAGTTTTACGTCCTGCTTTTCTTCACCTATATGGGCTAATTAATGACGGGCAAACGCCATGCAGTGTGCAATGAGGGAAATTTGTTTCGATTTCCAATTGTCGAGGGATCTTTAACGTGCACAGCCAATAACACACAGGACCTCGGTTTATTGTCCCATCCGAACGACTAGACCATTTCATATTCGCGACCTCATATATCATTGAATGTAAAGAAACAATCATTGATGAACGAAAAATGCAGATGTATATAAATGATATTTCCGCCTCGATGGTCTTGACGACATTTATATGTCACATAATTTGACCCTGGTTGAAAGCTAGTCATTTTTCTGTACTGGAAACTATTACGACCATCCGCATTCCAAAAATTTCAACTGTGTTTATCCTTTCAATCAAAAAGCATATAGGGTGATATTATATATCCATGTTTTTTGTTTATTAAAAAAGACCATCAGGAAATACCCTTTGATACTTGGTCGTACAGTCGTGCAGCTATTCGCGCAACGTCAAGCTGGCTTGTACTCGGACGTACCCCTCCGACCTTTGCATACCTTAAGACCACACTTCAATAAGATAACGACAACATTTAAAAAGATGTTATGTCACACTTTCTAATTTAGAAAGTCAAATATGTGAAGAATTTTTAAACAATAGTTGAAATATTTAAAAAATGTGAAAAAATGTAAAAGATATCTTTCGAGGTCTAAATTTTTACGTAATTATCACATAATCTCGTGAACTCTATGGTGTAACGTCGAGGTAGAGATCTGTTGTTTTTGTTCAGGAAGTAAATAAATAAAGCTTGAAGAAACAATAGTTATGAAAGATAATAATATTAGTGCACTGATTACGCCATTTACGTTGAAAACCATAGAAATGTCACAACATAATTTAACACTGTATAAATTCTTTGTTCCCTGAAACCACGTTTAAGGACAAAAACGGGGGCGAGACAAGGAACTCATCAACAGTGAAGGCGATAAACCTAGTAGACTGAACAAAATTTGAATACAAAACAAAATCTAGCCAAATCCCAAAGACACACTGCGTTCCAGGCAAACGGTTCTGTCGTCGTGGATGCCGGGGATATATTGTCCAATCGCTCTCTCTTCATATGAGAAATGGCAAGAAGGTCTTTAATGGCATGGCGTCAGATCTGTCTCAGTTGACATAAGCGAAACGCATATCTAGCAATTATTCGACTACCAATTGCGACCAACGTGCATGTGACGACTGGATTTCATCTAGAAAATAGAATTTGGGAAACTTGTGCATCAACCAACAGTCCTGGTACGCCTAAAACGACAAATCCAGTATAAAATCCAATTATCCCCGATACTGTCAGCTACGTGGTGTTAAAAATCCAATTTCTTCCTGCTTCGATTGCCACCTGAGCCCCCTTATAAATTACATGACAAAGGGAAAAGATAACCATTTATTATAAATAAATAAGCATTCTAAATGAAACCGGAATTCAACATCCTACACATATATATATTGTTTTATGAAAAACAATAGCTTCCAGCATTCATAATTCACAATAAGGAAATCAGATTTCAGAAAAACATCAGTCAACACATATATCAAATTTGCAATAAGCTTTTCAAAAAATTCGAAGCGGAATCTATACCAGTCGAACACGGTCCTTTGGTCTCAAATTCAAGGAAAACGGAATATTCAAAAGAGAGTACGTCTGCGAAGTCGCAAGATATCCGACCTTAACGTTACATCTGTATAAAGTATGATTAGCCTCAGATGCAAAGTAATGGTTGGATTCAGACGAGAGTGCGTCTACAAAATGTGGAGACGAGCAAAGTGGTAAAAATGTGCGTACATGAGACGCATTTGATGCAAACTGCATCCGTCAATACCTTTTATGAAGACACCATACAATATTGGCCATAGACTAATATGAGTACTGCTTTAATCAAATCAATTTAATTCTTGAATTTAAACTCTGGCGACAGATTCTCATTTGAAGATTATGTGGGAGGCGACATATAACCATTAAATTAAGCCTGAAAAATTGTCACAAACATTTCGATCGCTTAAGGCCTTTATGAAATTAAGCACCTTTTTTCATAAATTCAATTGGTACAAAATATCGAAATGATTTTTCCTTGATTTTTATAAAATATATTTCTTTAGGCATTCAGCACACGGAATCTGAACACGATCTTGAATTATCAAGGTTTCACATTGGCGAATTAGAACATACATGTATTAGTGTAAAAGCAGAGTTTAAAAATTTTGTCATTGTGATTTTATTTATGAAATGGATTGTAAAAAAAGTTTTAACTTCTTATATAAAAACTTCAGTTCACAACATTAATAACAATCAATAAAAATATTTTGGACATATTCCGAAAATATTTTATAGCAGCAAAGTTTCTTCTTTTTTCTTGCAACTCCAAACATTTCTATCTTCATGAAAAGCAAAGCAAGTTTAAAACTTCCATCAATCATCTGATCTTGGTCTTCCATTCCTCGCCGAAGATGTGGATTCTAGGATATATGTTCGATGCCTTCCACTATGATAGGGACGTAACTAAGCAGTGACAAAAAAGCCATTGCACACATGTCATTGCCATACTGAAACATCTAGGACATTACGTCGTCAATTATGCCACAAAAATATTGTATTTGTTTTGAATTTCAAAAGAGCTCTAAGTTTTCTTTACTTAATGATAAAAGATAAAATTTTAATATGAAAAAAACAAATAAGACTATATCCTTCGGCAGTTTAAGATTTTCAAAATGAAAAGAAAATTTTCTCTTTTAATTTGGAAGACAAAAGCTGTTATTTAATCTGTGCTTGCAAGAAAACATTAGAACACTTTTAATGTACAAAGAAACACAATGGTATATTAGTTTTTGAAAGCAAACATAAGAGATGAAAAAGTCTAGGCTAATGAGGCCAAAGTCCGCTCTTACACATGTAACTGACGGCAAATTTGTAGTCGTCGGTTCGCTTAGGTCGACGACAGGCAATGACTTTTAAGATCCTCGTTGCTTTAGATCCGATCAAGCTTTGTCTAACCTACTCTTTCTTTTGGGCCAGATGCTCATGGTTTCCCATATTCATATTTTTCTACACGTCGGCTGTGGACCGACGAACAATTGCTTCGGTATGTCTTTGTCGATAAAGAAAGAGACAAACTAAGAACACACAAGATGAGATCAACCTTTATCTTGACTACTAGTATTTCATATTAATCATTCTGAGAAACACGGTCTGAACAAACCAAAATACATCCCAGCATCGTCTGGAACACGTTAACCGCCATATTGGAATGATATGTTTGGGTAGACCTTCCCGCCCAGTTAAGTAACAACCTGGAAACCACCTGTTGACCTAGTCACATATATATTTTATACCTGATTATCAAGTGAGCATAACTAAACGACGATTTGCAAAGTTCAACATTTTGATAATCGGGTCTATTCTACACTGATTGCACCTCACCGTGAGGAACTGGGTCGGTCTTCTACAATACCAACAAAACGTGATTTTCATCATACTCAAAACAGAAGTGGTGTTAAGGTGGTTCCTGTAAAAACATGAACTGTATGAAAATGGTAAAGAAACGAAACGAAAAAACATAATGTACCTAGTATCGTCTATATTTTGACGGATACATTTTTAAAAATAAACACAACGATACAAGTTTTCAGAAAACACATGTTCAGACAATATGTTATGGTTTAAAAGTACATTATACACGATGTTTTTATTATGAACAATATCCACGATAGATGAATTACTTTGCATTTAAAATACCAAATTGTTTTGAGGCAATACACAACATGCTTCAATAAAAATCCGTACAAGCGTAGTGGACTTCCCATGCGAGAAGTACCATGATTCGAATGGTATTGAAAATGGTGGTTCGAAAAGAGCAAGAGTACACAAGTCGGGGATAAGAACCACTTTAAGTTAACGTAACATCGAAAGGAGGTGGCTCAAGTAGATGAGGGGACCAATGGACTTAAATTGGTAAGGACCTCTTTCCTAGACGAGGAAGGGGTTCCGGGGCAACTCTCTACTGAATTGTTTGTTGATTAAGCATTTTTCTGGGAATGTGACCCTTTGGTTCTTTTAGGAGTTACAGCCCGTGGATGGTAGACAAAACACTAAGATAATTGCGACAATAGTGTGACTAAATGTTGGAAAATTGACATCTGGGTTTAAAGTTTAAACAAATACTAGACTTAAAATATTGTATTATTTAATCAAAGTATAATAATCGTGATTTGTTTATAAATCGTGAGTTTATAATCTCTGCTTATCTTTAATCCGGACAGAAACCTTGAACTCGTGATCAGACGATTTTAAATCTGTACTTAACAGATGATGACCTGTTTGATGATGAAATTAAAACAGCATAACATCAAGGCGATTTAACCCACTTGAAAGAGCTTTGGGTTAGTGCAGATCTTGGAAATTAGCTTATTTTGAGTGTAACATTGAGCAGCATTGGCGGGGTAAACTTACTCTTCACATGCAACGACTTTCTTTTATTATACTCTCTCATATGAACATTTCATGAGCTGCTATCAATGGATTGTGGGTTTCGTTAGTTTTACTGATTTATGGAAAGAGGAAGTACCGAAATATGGCATGTTACTTAATCTTTACAGTTTGATCTTCTCTGATATCTTAATCTGTTAATCTATAGGTTATGTATCAGACTCGACCTGCTTACTTAGTAACTTTATACTGGAAATAAACCTCAGGTTACCGCGAGCTACTTTAAAATTAATTCACTTTTAGTAGTTAGTATGATATCAGATCCTTAGAAGTCAGTTGTCAAAATAGGAAATGAATTGTTATTAAAGCGTTTAACGGACAACACCACGCAATATGCTATGATAAAAATTTAGAGGCATAATCCTACTTCTTTCGTATTGCTTGATTCAGAATATAAAAATAGTGGAAAAGAATATGAATCTTGCAATCCTTCCTGTAAAATATATTGTGAGGTTATCCCAATGCAATAGCAGGGAGAAAGCATCGTCAGTGACTTAAATTTGCTACTAGGTGGCATCTTCCGTATATGTGACATGGGCTCATGTCCTTCCTAAGATAAACAGATGCTGCAGTAACGACTTGCAACTGCGTCAATTTTACTCATTGACGTCTATCAACCACGAGCCCTTTTACTTAATTTTATCAATTGACGTTTTATATACGTAGGTAAGTAATTTATTAGGGGTTGGTCTTACACGTGTGTAAATAACTGTAGATATGAATGAAAGCGCTATTAAATTATTTACCGTCATCTAATCTTGATAAACCGACAATCCATGTATATCTTTTGTTTGCTTTACGTGCGTATTCGTGAGATTTGAATTTGCAATTTGTAATTTTTACACACGACATTGGTACAAAAAGATTTTTTAGTTACTATGAAATAGTTTTATATTATTGCGAAATTCAAGAAGATAGAGGTGGATTTTTTGACAAAATGACTCTCGATGAACTATTTAGAACCGTTTTGTCTACAAATATAGAAAGTAAATAAAATTCAGGTGGTTTATCTGCATCTCTTTGGGCAAGAAAGCGTTCAATACCCTGATTTTCCGAAACATTTTTTTTAAAAACTCTTTGTGGAATTGACCTATGCTGATATAACAGATTGACTATATCATGTATTTTAAGTCAGAAAATATAAGTGTGCTTTCTACAAGAAATAATAAATCTTTGCCATTACACTTTAAAAAGTGATTGGCTCTTGCTTTAAAGTACAAATTCCCCAACTGCAGTTCTCAATTAAACAGCTCTCTCAATATATATTGATACAATTTCAATCTAGACATCCACTTTTCAGAAATTGTTCCTTACTCCCAAAATACAGCAGATTTTTGAACAATTGCATCTCTTTAACATTTCGATCCTTAAAGTTATTTTAGATTCAAGTATATCATCTGGATATCCGATCAGGGACATCTTTCTTCAACCAAATCAGATCCTCATAAAGTTCTGTCAATAAGAAAGTAATTCGACCATGATTGAAAGGTATAATAAATAGCACGAATCGCCATCTGTTTTGTTTATCTACTCTGTCCATTAAGAGTGACCAACACAAATAAACTGACCTGTCTAAATAGAAAATACGCAACATTTCTGGGTTATCCGTATCAATTCTAGGTCAATACTCCGTTGCGGGTCTATCGACAACAGGTGTACAACATCATTGATGAAAACAAACATACGTCGAGAGAGCAAGAAGAATGTTCATCGTATCTTGTTAAATTGGGAGGTTATGTTTGCTTGTTGGTAGTAGAGTTGTGTACATGTATTTGTATGGATTACTTTTTTATTTTCGGGACTCAAAAAACAGTACTGATAACCAGGTATTAAAAGCTAGGAATATTTTTTTAATTTATGAGGCCACAAGCACACGTAAAAAGTTCACGACCCTTACTTCCCCGTTAGTTAAGAATAAAAATTATCATAATTGCTTAAAAACATCACTTTGTTGGTCGACAAATTAAAATCAAAGTAGATTTTGAATACATTTAACCATCTTCAATTTTCTATACAGAGCCATCTCCCTCATATTGACCTGCGGCTACTTACAAATAATTATAATGTTTCATAATTGACTACTCATTCTATTGATAATTTTCTTCATAATTGGAATAATGACCATGTCTATTCATTTTACCATTAAAATATACTGAAACCTTTTAATCAACAAAGAAAAATGTTGTATGTTTTCGATATGTTCACCTGTTTTGAAGAAAGGAGTAAATTATCAACCCAGGGCTGTTAATTTGTCGAATAAAGCCACTAATAAAATAACCAAAATATTTTGGTTTCAACTGGGCAAATAATGTAAAGAATTATTTATTCTCCAGTTTATCGTCAACAAAGGTTTTCGTTTATCAGTAAGTTCTAATAATACATTAGTAGAGCGATGAACCTCCTTTGAATCTATAAATATAATAATCACAGGCACAAAATGTTCGAAAGTGCATCAGTATTCTTTTTACCAGAAGCTCCTGATCGTCAAGCTACCGACAACCTAATTCTCTATCACTGCTCTTGCGACAATCCAATTTGCTAACGACTGATCTAGTCCACTGTCTCGGCAGCAAACATTCGAATTCTTTGTGGAATTGTAGATTTATCATTTTCAGTACTTTACACGTGCGTTGACCTATATTTTTTCTCATTAACACATCGTTCTAATTTGTAACGGTCTGAAAATCATTATCACTCTTGTTAACACGGTAATTAGGTACGAGTTTATCTTTTTTAAATATCTTATGATTGACATACTGGGGCGGATACTGAAAGTTTTTCTTGATTCCATTTCAAAACTGGTAACACTTCATACCTTACGACGTTAAATTCAATTTTATGTAGTATCTTGTTCCAAGAATAGTAAGACTGAAAAAGGTTAGTCCGATGTACTGGAGGTTTAACGTATTTATAAGATTTTTAGCAATTAATATAAACACGAAATGATCTGTTTCGACCATTTTTAATGTCATAGAATCCAAGAGCTCCGGATGAACAAACGAACCTATTTTCAAACGTAAAAAAGAGGCAACTGCGATTTTTCAATGTTATTGCGATCAGGTAGACTAAATTCATTAATTATTATAGTCACAAGGTCACCGTCATCATTTCTTAAAATTTTAGGTAACGTTCAGTCTGCTGGAAGACCTCTGCAAAGAATTTTCAGTGTCAGTGATGCAGTTCGGAGGGGCTGACATGGTTCGGATGGGACAATAAACCGAGGCCTCGTGTACTTCATGCTTCGCACGTTTAAAAACCCTCGACAGTTGGAAATCGGAAATAAAAATAGGCTAATGCCGCTGTCCTGGCAAAATTTCCCTAAATTGTCCTTATTAGCCTCCATTTCATTTCATTTCTACAAATGTATTGCGATTTGAACAAAGGTATATATCTGGTTTCTCGGTGATCTCATGATCTTTGTATGTTTTTGCAATTAACACCTTATTTGTAAGGCGATATGAAGAAAACCGATAATAAATATCACCAATCAGGTGTTCAGGTGTCAATTGCTAACGAGTTCCAGATTTCCTGAAAAAGAAGATGGAATATCATGTGCCGTTTAAATTTAGTACAGCATTCTGTGAATATAACAGAAATTAGCAAAACATATTATGTTGGATACAAGGAATTTTTTTTTTCTTTAACAAAAGAGACACATACCTAAATTGCAATCCTACGACACCTTGCTAAAAAATAATATACTGCTAAAATTTCACATTTCAAAATTCTTAAAGCAAGATGTTTTAGGAATAATTCTCAAATAAATATTCGATTTGGTAGATGAGGTAGGTCAACTTTCTACGCAATATTCATTAGTACAGTATTTGATACTTTTAAAACGCAGGTTCATTTTAAAATTCGCAGTGTTGTTTTAAAGCCGATATTGAAATTCACTTGAAAAACATTTTTAAATTTGATTCACCAACGATTGCACGAAAACAATTAGTGCGTTGGTTCCAATAAGATGTATCATTGCCTTAGCTACAAGAATAACGACCAGCCCACGTCGGTGTAATATTTACATAATGAGCTTCAAGTGTCTAATTATTATAGAAAGTTATCATATTATTCTACTAGTTTATAGAAAATATTTTATTGCAATTAAAACGCTGGTAGACCTATATTCCACATTGGCGTTAGATGTTTAATCATATTGTGTTTATGGAAGTAACTATGTTCTGTAGGCAGTGGTATCTGTTAGACTGGAAATTCCGCGATCTCATCTTACAAAAATGTTAGCTTGACCAGCTTTTCCGAACAGTACAGAGGGACCAGAGACTACCCAGGTATTTCTCATACGATTCATCACCCAACTTTGGAATGCACAATAATATGAAGACGCTAAAGCTTCGAATGAAGAACTAGGTAATGCAATGATGGTTCTGCTGAGATATCGGAAATGACTACGAATTTTCTTGATAAAAAGCAACTAGAGGAGGAATTAGTAAATGCATAGGTCAAAGTCCCTCTTTGCACATTGTTACCCATGAGACGTATAGCCTCAATTCAGTTTATGCAGAGAAAGCTCTTGTTTGTCGAAGGAATCTATTCTGGCATAAGTACAGATAATATTCGCGGACTTGCATCCCCATTTCCCTATAATTGATACAAGTCGCAAAATATTTGAAAAATTAAAATGTTGTGTATGTAAAGGATCCTTCGATATGAAGGAAATGAAAAAGAATGGTCTGGTGCCGCTATCCGTACAAAATATCCAAGACTGTTCATATTGTCACTCGCGACCATTTGTGACAAATAAAACATATCCAAAAGGCGGCTTAACACATGATTTAGTGTACAATAATAATATTGATTGACAATAAGAGTAATTATCACAGTGTAGCCAAATCTTCAAACATTATAATAATGTTGATATTATACCGTATTCATCCTGTACGTCAATATTTGTTTAACATGGTCAATCAAAACAATCTTAAGGTTCTGGCTTCTTGTTATTTTTTATGACCCTTTTATTTGACCATTTGGACTACTAGCGTTATTGAATTGGCGAACGAAGTCCAAAAAAGAAATGGTTTAATTAGGGCGGAGAAACGCTTACAGTGCGAAATGAGGGAAAATGTTCCACGACGACGGCATTAGATTACTCTCGACCCTTGCCGAGTTTTAACTCTTGTATCAGGTCACTGAGCTACCACAGCCGCCCCCTCGGAAGAACTACAAAAGAAAAAACACATTTCAAAGGCTTGCAGGTTGATACTCTCCTTGGTCTATAACATGTTCAGCACTAGGGGTGTATCATTGTCGCCAGTACATTGCTCACTAGCTTGCAAGTTTGAGCACTTTGACATTGTACATGAGTCAGTGGGATCAACTGAGGCGACAGTCAAATTGAAATTATTAAAAAATAATTTATAGAATATCTGTAAAAGCGTTCTCACGAACTGTCTCTTAAGGTCATCCAAAGATTGTAATATGTTGGTGGCTTGACAACTACAAAAAGCCGACTTTTCTAGTAGTGCACCTTTAAGGATTTAGACATTTTCTATAATGACTATTGTTTTTATAAGATATCATCATTAAGCGATTACAACCTGGTTTTCCACCGTAAAAACCTTTTCTACAAGTTATGAAGTGTCTTTGAAGAGACTGTTTTATTGAAGATTGGTAAATACAATTTAATGACGTGTTTCTAATAGGAAAAGAAAATGTCATTTTTTCTTGCGAACATTTTAAGGACACAAGAAAGCCGTTAGTCACTAATTCTGTGAGGCGCCGTATAGCAAGCTGAACCGGACCAACCATAGAAGGAACAGCTATTTTTTATACGCCCACACATGAATGTGGGCGTATATTGTGGTCGCCCCTGTCTGTCTGTCTGTCTGTCTGTCTGTCTGTCCGTCTGTCTGTCCACAATTGTTGTGAACACGATAGAGAGCTGGTTTCTTGATGGATTTTGATAAAACTTGCTGTGAGTGTTTATAATCATCCAAGGAAGAAGCCTATTGAAAATCAGAAAAATCGAAAAATATTTGATGGGTTATTGCCCTTGTTTTTGAAAATACTTTGTGAACACGACAGAGAGCTGGTTTCTTGATGGATTTTGATGAAACTTGGTGTGAGTGTTTTTCATGACCTTGGGATTAACCCTATTGAAAATCAGAAACATCGATAAATATTTTATGAGTTATTGCCCTTGTTCCTTAAAACGTGTTAATTTTATAGCCCGTAACACTCTCAAAGTTGTGAACACAATAGAGAGCTGGTATCTTAATGGATTTTGATAAAACTTGCTGTGAGTGTTTATAATCATCCAAAGAATAAGCCTATTGAAAATCAGAAAAATCGAAAAATAATTGATGGGTTATTGCCCTTGTTTTTGAAAATACTTTGTGAACACGATAGAGAGCTGGTTTCTTGATGGATTTTGATGAAACTTGGTGTGAGTTTTTGTCATGACCTTGGGATTAACCCTATTGAAAATCAGAAACATCGATAAATATTTTATGAGTTATTGCCCTTGTTCCTTAAAACGTGTTAGTTTTATAGCCCATAACACTCTCAAAGTTGTGAACACAATAGAGAGCTGGTTTCTCTATGGAATTTGATAAAAAATTATTGTGAGTGTTTATAATCATCCAAGGAAGAAGCCTATTGAAAATCAGACAAATCGAAAAATATTTAATGGGTTATTGCCCTTGTTTTTGAAAATACTTTGTGAACACGATAGAGAGCTGGTTTCTTGATGGATTTTGATGAAACTTGGTGTGAGTGTTTGTCATGACCTTGGAATTAACCCTATTGAAAATCAGAAACATCGATAAATATTTTATGAGTTATTGCCCTTGTTCTTTAAAACGTGTTAATTTTATAGCCCGTAACACTCTCAAAGTTGTGAACACAATAGAGAGCTGGTTTCTTAATGGATTTTGATAAAACTTGCTGTGAGTTTTTATAATCATCCAAGGAAGAAGCCTATTGAAAAATCGAAAAATATTTGATGGGTTATTGCCCTTGTTTTTGAAAATACTTTGTGAACACGATAGAGAGCTGGTTTCTTGATGGATTTTGATGAAACTTGGTGTGAGTGTTTGTCATGGCCTTGGGATTAACCCTATTGAAAATCAGAAACATCGATAAATATTTTATGAGTTATTGCCCTTGTTCCTTAAAACGTGTTAGTTTTATAGCCCATAACACTCTCAAAGTTGTGAACACAATAGAGAGCTGGTTTCTCGATGGAATTTGATAAAAATTATTGTGAGTGTTTATAATCATCCAAGGAAGAAGCCTATTGAAAATCAGACAAATCGAAAAATATTTAATGGGTTATTGCCCTTGTTTTTGAAAATACTTTGTGAACACGATAGAGAGCTGGTTTCTTGATGGATTTTGATGAAACTTGGTTTGAGTGTTTATAATCACCCAAGGATGAACCCTATTGAAAATTAGAAGAATTGAAAAATATTTCTTGGGTTATTGCCCTTGTTAACTTGTAGTTGTAAACACTCAAAAATCGTTCAATTTTGTAAACATTCTTGATGGCACGGTTTTCGACATAATGTTTCATTTACTGATAGTTCTTGTCGACCTCCCGGACGACTTGGCTGCCATTACAAAAGTGGGCGTATTACGATGGGGCATCGCTATTTTTTTACAAGGATACCAAATAATATTCACAAATATTCTGTTCATCTGCTGACCCTTGTAATTAATCTTTTCGTGGATTATCTTTACCCATTTACAACTGGTTCGATTGGATGTAGACCACAAATCTATTGAATCGCAAAGTACGTGAAAGTTACAGGTTTAGATACATGTAAATGACTTTTTCCCCCATAACAGTCCTTGAAATGTTGGTGTAACCTTGTTAATGATGTAAGCATCTCTGTGGATATCTCCATGAATGATGACGGATAGTCGCATATCTTGTGATATCGAACATAGAAGCTATTACCAAAAGTAAAATTTTAATACATTATCTTGGTTAGTGGGTAGATGATATGTTAACGTCGATATTTAAGACTAAACAAGGTTCCTTTAGCTTTAGACTGGCCATTTTATACGATGTATCCAGTTGACAGAAGTGTTCAAGGTTCGCCCGAAACCTTATTGCTGTCGTTAATTATTTGTTTGAATTTCTCTTATTTAAATCAAATCAAGCTTGGACTTAGTAATTAGTAGACGTCAACATGATATTCTGATTAGGGTATTTGAAACTTTATTTCTTTAACCCGCGGTTAGTCTAGACTTTTAACATGGTATGAATAATACGAAGGCGTGGCGATGTCAACTGACCGCTTCGGGCTATTGGACATCATTGTTGTCCGAACGTTGTGGACGCTATTATTCAAGTGCTTCGACCTAGTTTAAACATGACCTGATTTTGATGGTCCTCCACATAGCGTCACATTCAGCTGGTTAACGATGAGGATCTCCTTTGTAAAGGGGACAATACGAAGCCAATTAGCGTGTCTTGACGATGTCTTGGCCTCATGACCTATTCGGGTCAGTAAATATGTCCTTATTGAACGAGTGACAGGCCAAGTTGTACTCGGTGACGGGAAGATTCGAGATAAAAGCATTAAGGACACGTCGTTCTTCATACAGATACAATTATGGCAACCTGCATCAAAGTGTCACAACCATACCTCCCGAAAGGTCTTTCTGACGGAAATTAGGAATTGATATAGGCAAAATCGAGAAGGATTAAATTAAGATTTCCCAAGCTAAACACGCTGACAATATCTTGGGCAACATCTACGTAACAAATATGGAATTGTTGTCATTTATTAGTAGTAGCTATGTCATGGTGTTTTCAAATTAAAAAAAAATCGGATAATGATATATCATTTATGTTTACATATACCACGAGGCTTTTGTAACAGGATCGTTCCCTTTTTATAAGATATATGAATGACATAATGATGTTTACCCACTATCAGTAAGCTCCATCTACACTGCGGTTTTTTGGTGTAATAAAAAGGTGAATGGTAGATGGGTAGGGCGAATGTGTGCTCATATCATAAGCATCTGAAGGTCCAATGGAGCAACAGATTCCGACGAAAACGATTTTGTTGCTAAGCCTTTGAAAATGAACGTGGATTAAGCCGTCCAGAATGTTTTTCACAATTTTGAATCCTTTTCAGATTCACTCTCGACCGATGAAAAATAATTTAAGTTCCTAGTCCCGATGACTACCTTCAGTGGAGATTTTGCCGTCTACCACAACCGGGTCTGTGATATCAGTTTACTCAAAGAGGACCTTAACTTGGTAGTACAACTACCTACTCTGTGATATAAGTTAACTGTTAGCGGTCATTTACCAACAACTACCTAGTCTGTGTTATCAGTTTAATGGAAGCGGTCGTTAACTTGTCTGCTACCAACTACTACCTAATCTGTGATATCAGTAAGCTGTTAGCGGTCGGTAACTAGGTACTACAACAACCTAGTCGTCTGTGATATCTTTTTTCTGGAAATGAAACTTTACCTAGTTTATCAGTTTCTGCTGAAATTGTCATCTAGCATAAACCATTTAATATTAAATGTATCAATGAAAGAAAACAAAAGGGCAACATCATGCATCGAGAATTTAGATCACTTGGCTGATGATTGCACAACGTGAAATTAAAAAATAATATATTGAGCATTATTTTAAAAGTGGAAATATTTTAATAAATATATTAATATTAAAAGCATTAATTTTAATAAACACTGTAAATAGATGAAAGAAAATGTGCAATACCATGTCTCGAGTGATTTGTTTGGTGTGAAGCGTTCTTGACATCAAGATGAATAACCGGAGTTTGGTTTCAAGCATATCATGAATGTGTCATCGTATACAATGGCTACCTTGAATGACAAGATTATCTGAATGGAATTGAAAGTTATGAATTGAATCATAAGCTCCTTCACGTTTCATTCTCAATGAAATCCCTAAGTGTAAATATATTAAACTACATGTATAATATATTATGAATGGATGCGTTAATGGAAGCCATTAATCATCGTTGATGCATCAGAATCTGTTTAAAGTCTTTTCGTAAACGAGATGTTTCGGGTTCCTTGATTGACTTGTGGATTAATCCCAGTATACGCAGTGCAAACTCATCACGAACGCTTTAGAAATTTTAATCCTTAAGCTACATTAAGGGTTAGAGTTCGTGTAAGGTTAGGGAACACGATTAATGGAAAACCACTCCTGCATCCTACCAAAAATGTATTGATGAAGTTTAACGTCCACCTTGTCAATATCTGAATGGCTAAAAAAGGCTATATGTTCTAGATACAAGCTGTGCACGTTGGGAAAAATGTGTAGGGGCTTTTGTCCGTAGGGGCTTTTTCAGCCATTCGTGCACGTTAGATGCTTCAAGAGTTCTCCTTGCACGAAGCGTCCTGTGTATTTCTTATCCAGTATGGTACATATGGTTGAATATAACTTAAAAATTGCATAAAGTACATAATATATGACGCATATTAATATTATAATTCTGCTACAAGTACATTCTATGTGACATATTTCATCAATTATAAATTTATTATAAATTACAGCTTTGTTATATGCTCTACTTGTCGTATAAAATAAACTAGTGTAAGTGTTATTATTTGCTTGGTATACATCAATACTTTGTGGCGAATTAAATAAAATAGATCAACATAATATGTTATATGTCTAGCTTCTGCATATGGTATGATCCATGTTCCATATCTATGAGCCAAATACATCGACCTTACCACTGCATACAACTAGTGGTAAGGAAGTTATTGGCGACTGAAAGAATCTGGCTAACACAAACCAGTCACCAGTTGAAGTCGATGTACGCAGTGTTACCACTGAAAGAAAACAGATAATCGCTGGTTCCAGCGAGTTGCACATGTTCTACTATTTGGCGACTGATTAATCCCAGATACCCGATATGCGCGCTGTTGCCACTCGCTGGGACCCGGAATGAGCAAAGGCCATTGAATAAGTCACATGACTTTAAGTTCCGCCTGTCGGATAAACGACAAACAACAGACGGTAATCTGTCAGTGGCTGTCGAGACACTGGTCGATGTGCGCTCGCTTAGAACTGAACACAAAACAGATGCAAGGTGGGCAATCTAATTAAAATAGATTACATTTCGGTTATTTTTTGGGTGTCGACTCCATGTAATCTAACCACTTATATAAGGCGAGCATCTTCTGTTGACGAAAATTTCAGCCAATCAAAAACTACCTTCAAGATCGCGGGTCTATGCATTGTGGGAAGACGAAACAGAAAGTAAAGCGACACAGCAGTCCAAATTATGACGTAATACAAACTATACCAATATAAACGTTGATCTGATTAGCGTAGGGATATCACGTGCTCTAAATAACTTATTCGTCATCAGAAGATGCTCGCCTTATAAAAGTGGTTAGATTATATGGAGTCGACAATCAAAAAATAACCGAAACGAAATGTAATCTAATTTCAATTAGATTGCAAGGTGGGGGACCAATCGGTTACCACAAATGTACGCGTTATTGCGACTCATCTAAACCAGTTGTATTCAGGGGTAAGGTCGATGTACGCTTGGCCTGTAGTACATGTAGTCTAGTTTTCATACATAATCTGATATGGAATTAATTTGGCGAGCTGGTATTGTTTATTTAACCTGAAGGGAATTACTTCAAGTAGGTGACTGGAGGTAAATATTTAAAGTGGCTCTTGCTCAATTTATTCTTGATTGACTTGGGTTCTAATAATTGTATGTGGAAGGTTCCTCGTTTACATTGACTAGAGCTCATCTCATCCATCTGATAGTTGTCGCGGATACACGATCTTCATTATGACAACTAGTTTTATATGCGAGGTTTGTAATATTGTTCTTCAGATTTTTATTGAACAGGATTCCACAAAGAGGAGATCCTACAGTGCAAAGAACCCGTACTCCTATTTACTCATTTATTGAATACATGTACTTCCTCGTATGATACGTCCATTGGCTGCTACAAATGTATTGCCAATATGTCCACCATTTGAGGTTTTGTTTTAAAAATGTGCAGCGTACACACCGCGGTTGTACTTAGCCAAATTCAAATGCCAGAACATGACACTGGACAACATAAGGTAAATAGTACAATTAATACGAAGACACAAGCAGTTCATGTATCTTAAAATAGATCCTTGTATCTTAAAAACTTGGATCTTTAAATCGTGGTCAACTGACCAGTGCACTAGCCATCTGATATAAGAAACCTTTTAACCTAGATTCCAATCATGGCACGGTTGTCAGGATTCCTTAACATATTTAATATATCGTTACTGTTATAACGTGTATACCTAGTACAGAGGGGTAAAACCATCATAACTTCGACACAGTTCCTGACCAATATCAAATCACAATGTTGACTGTTGGCCAAGATGCATCGACTTCTGTAGGTCAATCTTTGGAATTACGACATCTGTCCTGGTGACGATTTCATAACCTTGTATATGCCTTCAACACTGAAGCAGAACAGAGTGGGCATCTATATTTTACAAGGATAAAAATTAGGTTCCGTGAGGATCCTTTCTCCCAACTGGTCCTTGGTCAAACCTCTTGGAATTCATTTTTCTCGGATTACCTGTTCCCATTTACAGCTGGGTTCACTGGAATTATGGGTGAATGACTGATCCAGTACATCAGACATTTGCTCTACATTGATGATCATTTAAACGGTATTAGACCATGACTAATTTGTATAACTTCAAAAACTGCTATCATCACCTGACTTGAAAGTTATGACTAATACAATCATATTGTCACATTTAATTGATTAATATAGATCATGTGATATTTTAGAAGATCTTCGATATTATACACGGGGTCGTGGTTTGTCGATGAATTGGGTGAACAACCAGTAAGTCCATATGTATCCAACTTGATTATAAAAATCATTCAAGTTACATGGCTCAGAATAACGACTATTGAAAACATTGTCTAAATTTCAGGACAAAAAAAAATTCCAATTGTTCAGTGAAAGCGACAAATTACCAGATAATTCATGTGTTGGATGCTTGATTATTAAAATGTTCCAAATTTAAATGGGTTGGAATAAAGACCTATGCACCAAAATAACTTACTTTCAGGACGAACACAGATACAATGTACAAAAATAAATTTTAATTGGTAATTGAAAGCGACAAATTACCAGAAAGTTCATATGTATCCAATTTGATAATTATATATCCAATTTGATAATTATATAATGTACCAAATTTACATTGTTCGGAATAAGGATCATTGCATCAAAGTGACAAGCCTTGAATAACATTCAGGAAGAACACAGATGCACAAGAATAAATCTTAATTGCTGATTGAAAAGGGACAAATAACCAGGATGCTTGAAACTAATAAATAATCTAATTTACATGGGTCGGAATAAGGGCCTATCCACTAAAGTCTTGTGTAACTTCCAGCCCATTGAACAACCACCAATATGGGTCATGAGATTTTAATTTTTAAAATATATATACAAGTTATCCAATGGATAGAAAATGTTATAAGTGAACAAGTAAATGACCACAAGAGATAATTTGGAAGTAGAAAGCCAGTACAAGTGCCGTTTACACAAATGAAATGAAATGAAATGAATGGAGCCTGCTCTTATTTTCGATTTCCAACTGTCGAGGGATCTTTAACGTGCACAGCCAATAGCACACGGGACCTCGGTTTATTGTCCCATCCGAACGACTAGACGCTTTTTCTATGTCATCCCCTCTTACCTGCATCGCTGACAGGGGGAAACCGGGTTGAAAAATCCGAAGGTATCATCTCAACCCATGCCGGGATTGAACCCCGGACCCTCTTGTTCGTGCCATCTTGATCGTCTTTTTGTTCAACGACAATTATTAATGTACAACTCCTACGAAATTAAAACAATTACCCGTCATTTTAATATTTTTAAAATTTTTGCCCACGGTATAAATGAAAGCTCAATTTGAAAAATAATATGATATATTTGATCTGCTTAGTCGTGTAGAATCTAAACCCACTCTTATATAAAAGTCTTGTCAGATGAAAAGAGATACTCGTTTTTTTTATTATGGAGGCTTATGATTAATATTTTATTAACTATACATTTTGTACAACCATTTTAAATTATTGTCGGTTTCATGCATAATATGCTATATAGACTGAAATAAAATGATATGAATGGATTTTTACGTCCTGCTTTTCTGCACCTATATGGGCTAATTGAGGACGGGCAAACGCCATGCAGTGTGTAATGAGGAAAATTTTACCAGGACAGCGGCATTGGCCTTCTCTTATTTTCGATTTCCAACTGTAGCATCAATGCCCAATTTATAAGAATTTTTACAAAAATGCTTCGGTAAATGCTGAAGAACAAGCAAGACGAGTGGAAGGATGAAAAAATTAACTTTGACTATGAATGGATTAGCATTGCTCCTTTTCTTGTTTAGCAATTTACACTTTAACTAACATCACACCTTTAATGATACTGTATAAATAGGACCGACCATAGATATCCCTACCTCAATAAATCTGGCAGAGATCCGCTGTTAACGCATAGTTTGGAGGTTTGAGACAACATCTTTGTCGGTTCAAGGACATTTTAATTTGTACATGTACTCGGAATCCTATTATTAATTTTATAAGCGATTATTTAATTCAAAAACATATGGTATAAAAAATACTTTCATATGACCCAATTGGGCTGTGCTGTACTGAACCACCTGCAGTTCGTGTTATTACCGAACAATAAATGTTTGTTGCAATTAAAAAATTAAATTTTTTGTTAAGTTTTATGATTATATATCATTTTCTACTTGTCGCCTTTTACGTAATATTACCTCCCTTAATGTAACGCCATCACGTGTTTCGAGCAAAAATGAAAAAAATGTTTGATAAATTGTCCTTATATCACTTTGCTCTATAGCTGAAGGCGAAGACATGTTTAGAAACCACCTACACTCACAGTGATTATACTCTGTGTACTGTCTGGTTCGTAATTATCAGAATCAAATGAATGTCATAAACAGTTTTTTTTCTGGACTTAAAAAGAGAAGGCTGGGTCAAAGCTATATCGGGTATAACAGTAAAAGAAGAGACTCGTTCTTTTTTTGTTCCTGATATAGATATTGAAGTTGAGCAACACATCACCATATCATTAGATACCTTAAATTATCAGAATCAAATGAATGCCATAAACAAGATTTTTTCTTGACTTAAAAGATATATCTGGCATAAAACAGTTTGAAAGAGTCTCATTCCTTTTTTGTTTCTGTTAGAGATATTGAAGTTGGGCAAAAGAAAGCAAGATCTAGATACATCATCTCCCAATTTGTAACCGAAGTATATGTTCCATCCTAGGTTCTCGCGTTTCAGAGAATCATGTACTCCTTGCAATCCCTCCTGTAATAGGCAACGGTTAATTCAACAGGGCATTTGATTGGGTGATAACAATACACCTGGAAGACCATAAAACCGTCATATGCGTTAAACGATCCCGAATAAGAAAATAAAATCTTCTGGTGCTGACTCACGACTCCGACATCCCCACTACTTTGTTGAATAATAGGCAGACTGGAATGTTTATAAAAAAGAAAATCGTTGAAATCTACATTGACTGCAGGAAAAAATGGAACCAGAGAATACATTGGCATCATTCTCAAAGACGCTCCCTCCACAATTTCTTTATTTTGTCAAAGCTTAAACTTTACGTAACATTTCATACGCTGGATGTTTGACACACCGAAAAGGTTGGAGTCTTAAATAGTTTGAGGAATGACCAAGTCCGAATAAAGATTTTCTGGTATATCAATGTGCAAGAGTATAATTTTGTTTTAATTGTTTACGTTTACGCTGCCGTATAATTTTTTTGGATCTCTTTCATGGCAGATGACATCTTATCGCAAAGTTACCTATAACATAAAACATAAGTTATTGATAATATGTAATACAGTAAGACGGAACGTCGAAACAAAATTTCTTGAATTTAACTAGTGTACTTTGGCATCATTCCCATCGAGAGAACGAACTCCCCCGCCACTGTATTAAAATTCCAGAGATAAGGTTACGCGATATTAATTTTCCGTTTTTAATGTTTATATGAGATAATGTAACTACAGACATAACACTCTTGTCTGATTCAGTGCTATATATACATTAATTCAGCTAATTTTAGAACTTTTAATATCTATTTTAGATACTTAACGAAGATAGATGCTGAATTTAGCCGCGAAAGAGATACCACAGAGTTTCTTTGATAACGTTTTTAGTTTTGAAAATTATCAATATTTTTAAAAGATGCATTGAGTCAGATGTAAAATATGCCAATGATTAATTTGTTTACTCGACGCCCTTTCTCGATGTTTCTGATTTCATGAAAAGATTTGACGATCTCTATGTCCATGTTTCTTAATCTTTTGGATTCTTAGAGCTACGTTGATGGTCTTGACACTCTGGCAAAATTTCCCTCATTGCACACTGCATGACGTTTGCCCGTCTTCAATTAGCCCATATAGGTGCAGAAAAGTAGGACGTAAAACTTCATTTCATTTAATTTCCAAATTGAGCCCGATGAATCTGCTGCATAGTCCGACCAAAGGTGTTGTTCGTATCTTTTAAAAGGTGTCCAACGAAGAATTGCACGACCTGTTACTCATGTCCAACATATTTCTCCAATAACTTCACAAGTGATAATGGAAGGACACGGAACTAGTATCCGAAATTGAGAAATGGTAGTGTTGTGACAAGTGTAATACTAATATCCTGATCTGCATTTTTATACGCCCACACGATAGTATGGGCGTATATTGCGGTTACCCCTGTCGGTCCGTCCGTCGGTCCGTCCGTTCACATTTACCTCGTGCTCACTCTACAGACTACAATTCTTCATGGATCCTTTTGATATTTTGTATGTGTGTTAATATCATTATGAAGATGTGCACTATTAAATTTGGTGATGATTCGATGATTTTCTTCCGAGATATCGCGTAAAACTCTGATATCGCGTTCGTTTTTTTGCTCGTGCTCACTCTACAGGCAACAATTCTTCATGGATCCTTTTGATATTTTGTATGTGTGTCAATATTATTATGAAGATGTGCACTATTGAATTTGGTGATGATTAGATGATTTTCTTCCAAGATATCGCGTAAAACTCTGATATCGCGTTCGTTTTTTTGCTCGTGCTCACTCTACAGGCTAGAATTCTTCATGACTCCTTTTGATATTTTGTATGTGTGTCAATATTATTATGAAGATGTGCACTATTGAATTTGGTGATGAATCGATGATTTTCTTCCGAGATATCGTGTAAAACTCTGATATCGCGTTCGTTTTTTTGCTCGTCCTCACTCTACAGGCTAGAATTTTTCATGGGTCCTTTTGATAATTTGTATGTGTGTCAATATTATTATGAAGATGTGCACTATTGACTTTGGTGATGATTCGATGATTTTCTTCCGAGATATCGCGTAAAACTCTGATATCGCGTTGGTTTTTTTGCTCGTGCTCACTCTACAGGCTAGAATTCTTCATGGATCCTTTTGATATTTTGTATGTGTGTCAATATTATTATGAAGATGTGCACTATTGAATTTGGTGATGATTCGATGATTTTCTTCCGAGATATCGCGTAAAACTCTGATATCGCGTTCGTTTTTTTGTTCGTGCTCACTCTACAGGCTAGAATTCTTCATGGATCCTTTTGATATTTTGTATGTGTGTCAATATCATAATGAAGATGTGCACTATTAAATTTGGTGATGATTCGATGATTTTCTTCCGAGATATCGCGTAAAACTCTGATATCGCGTTCGTTTTTTTGCTTGTGCTCACTCTACAGGCAACAATTCTTCATGGATCCTTTTGATATTTTGTATGTGTGTCAATATTATTATGAAGATGTGCATTATTGAATTTGGTGATGATTCGATGATTTTCTTTCGAGATATCGCGTTTGTTTTTTTTGCTCGTGCTCACTCTACAGGCTACAATTCTCCATGGACCCTTTAGATATTTTGTATGTGTTTCAATATCATTATGAATATGTGCACTATTGAATTTAATGACGATGCAATAATTTTTATCGCATAAAACTCTGATATCGCGTTTGTTTTGGTGTTCACATTTACCTCTTTATCAAGCTGCTGGTGGGCGTATACGCTTGCGAGACTTGCCGCAAGCCTATGTTTAACAACTGTTATATGATATTTGCCTTGATATACATTGCCCGTACGACAACGGCTGTTGGAGACAATGGCTTAGTTTATCTACCAGCATATGTCACTGATGAAATTTAAGATTGAAGATCAAGGTATCAAAAGTCAGAGGATTATTATAAAATCCTTTCAAATCGTATCTGATTATCATTAAGCTGATTATTATTTCCGCCATCTTGGGAAAACTTGCACGTGAAGTGACATTTGCAGACGACGTTGTCATTGACGTTTTTAAATGAATCGAGTTGACTTTAATGGCTGGATGTTCGTTCAACGATTTAATTCTTTTGTAATCAATTTACTTCTAATGTCTAGGGTCGTTGAATTATTCGGAAGGAACGTATGTCGAGGTCGTATATGTGGGTCCAGTACATCATTAATCGAGGACACATCGGATGAAACAACATGGCTGACAATTGAATTAGATCTGTTGCTCGTAATTTAGAATTGATAATAACCTTCAACACGTGATGGCTAATAAAAGACAAGCTCTCTGTTGAGATATATTGACGAGAGGTGATAATTGTATCGTCGTAGATGACCATTCACAACGACATCTTTAGATACGAAAACAAATTATCCGCTCTGCTTGAAACACCGCCGTTGGCAGATCACTCGATTAGAATTGACGGCTGTGAGCGACGTCAGAATAAAAGAATTAATTATCGAGCGGCCAACGATCGTCTACTGACCACTGGCTATTGAAGAACTAAGTCGAGCTAGAGAGTAATCAATTGTCTGATTGTTCTTTTGAGATGTTTCTCAGTAAGGTGTCGCTGTAAACACTATTAGCGTATTGATTTGGTCAACAGTTTTTATTTACTCCGGACAATTATTGTTATAGGTAAATCTACTAGTGTTTCTAATCACAGGTTCAAGTCAGTGGGGGTTCCGATCACGAGGAATTCATTAAAGCAGCTAAAATTGACTTGACGGCAGCCATAATTATTCTGTTATACAACTACTGCTGTAAACAGAAAATAGAAATAAACTTAAGAAAATAATACACTTAATGCAGATCCGGACACGATGCGAGCGAAAACGCTTTGCGTTTTTTATTTACGCATACCGTACCATCCCCAATCGACCTTTAATGGAAGATGCAAACGATTCGATGAAAATCCGGACTGTTAAAAAATATGTTGTGTATAGTAACGAGCCCAAATTAAGCAAATTCAAAATATTAACAATAGTCATTCACTCGACCTTGTTATAAAGTTTAAACTACTTTCGTTTTGTTTCGTATTTCCTGCTTTCTGAGAAAGAAATATTACAACATAGCGATAAAACACTCCCCATCCCATTTTAACACTGTTACTCGAGGTGACCCACTTTTCTAGAAAATATTTAAATTGTGCAATGTAAGTGATAACAGGTTTCATTCAAGAAATTGACTGAATCATGAATGAGATGACTTAATGCAAGTAAAGGCCTACAGACGTAATGTTAACTGAATAGGCGATAACAAATTGCAGGTTAAGCACCCAGCTGATCCACATCGCCTTGGCAAAAGTTGGTGCGAGAGAAGGCATGAACAACAGCAATTTGATATAAAGGCGTGAAAACATTCGGGGTAGATTATAAAATGTGAATTTCCAAGAGAAGCCATATCTGTTTTGGTGATAAGTAGTTGCGAATGCGATCTACGAAGCAGTTTGGAAGATCACAATTTGGCGTTAAGGCGTGAAGCTAATATCAAATGCAGCATTCAAATTACGCTACGGGCAGGAAAAGTGGTCAGATCCAATCAAAATTAATCATTTTAAACGCTTTTTATTACTTCTATGCTTGCGTCGGTGTTATGGTTTTTTTTTTTAAAGAAAAATCTTTTCATCCCGCTGTTACATAAACTGAGTGTGGGTTAGCCTTTAACCAACAAAGTGGTCCATCCATTCACCAACCGGTATGAAGGATTTGAAAACAAGATTTAAATAAAATGTTTAAAGGGCAACCAACCAACCTCCGCCTACTATAGGATGGGAAATGTTAAATATTTTTATAGCCACCCACACATAAACGAAAACACTAACGTCTTTATGTAACGTCTTAGTAATTTCACATTAGCTTGGTATTTGGTCTAACTTGACTCAACTACGTGTAACAGGTGTAAAAAGCAAGTTTTGACATTTTGAAGGACATCTGATACGCCATAAACCTATCTTTGTTAAAATGAAATTGAATGCAGTTTTGCTTTTGATCTACACAAAGAAGAGGCAGTTAACTATGTGCAATGATAAAAAAATCAAAAAATCTTTGCCCGGATCACAGTTAACATGCCGTGGCCACTCACTGAGTCGTAAATGTCCGGATTTCAATCCCAGCAATGATTGAGATAATACCTTTTACAAACCGCTTTACCCAGTCTGTGATGCAAGTCGGGAGAAAAAAAAAACATTTGACTGCTAAGTAGAAATTTCCCCCATTGTACACTTGGCCCATGTCCAAAACCCAAACAAGCACAGAAAAATATTCCGTATTATTTACTTTCCAGAAGCCGGTGAAATTTTATAATTTAACCAACAACAAATATTATTTGCTCTGCAGTTAGGGAGAAAAAAGATTTGACTCGTCTGTTGAAATTCCCCTTATTGTACACTTTGCCCCATTTCCATTGAAAGCTACTGAAATGCATAATTTAACTTAAATTAAAAAATTGCTTTCTCTTTATGTTGGAAGTTATTTTAATAATGTTATGTAATATTACTCTTGACAACATGGGGTTGAAAATTTTAAACCTTTCATCTTTTCAACAGAAAAATGACAGGAATTTTTTCCAGCTTGTCAGAAATATTCCAAAAGAGGTGGGTGGCAGATATCACATTTATATTTTCTAATTTGTTAAATGTGAAGGAAGCTGTTTTTCTGTTTTGGCTTCATTAAATTGAATTGTTACCATGATAATACTTGAAGCTATTAATTTTAAAATGTCCTTCCTTGTTAAACCCTTTCCCTCTTCACCAGTGCCATTTTCCCCCAGGTTTTGAAGGGAAGATAAATGTTATCAAATGGGAATAAGTACTAATTTTATGGTAGCAAAGCCAATCGTTTTGTTTTTGTTCGACATCATTGACATGCCACCGTGCGTTTTGATCAACGGCAAGGGAAGTTAAATGTTATTAAATGGAAATTACGTCCTTTTTTTCTGCTGGGACGAAAGGAGTTGTGGCAGTGCCATTCCTTAAAAATATTTTATTGTAGCAAACCAAATCAGTTTGGGCTAATTATTGACATGTCACCATGCGTTTTGACCAATGGTTAAGGAAGTACAATTTTGACATTATGGGAATAACGTTCTTTCTGTCTGGACCAACTGAGTTGAAGCAGTACCATTCCTTAAATATTTTTTATTGTAGCAAAACCAATCGTTTATTTACCATGTTCGACTAATCAGTGACATGCCAACTTCTAAGCAAGAATTATTTTAATACGAACCCATGCCTTTGATGAGCTGGTCATAAGACGGAGAGGATGTCTTCAAATCTTTAATGATGTTGGTCTAATCACACAGCACTTTGATTATCTTTGAAGAGCTTATTTCAGATTCCGTCTGACCTTGGACTTATCACAAATAACAACCCAATTAGCAGATTGTTAATTAAATAGGTTACTTAAAGGAATACAACCTCTTAGAATGGACAACAAAATTAAATTTTCAAATTTGGTCAATAGGAGTTCATATTCATCAGAGGACAAACCTTATGGCATAACTATATAACAGATTACCTAAATAATCTGATAAATCCAGAAAACTATGTTTAAATACAATAATTGATAAATGTCTTAATCCAATTTAAGGCATTTATCAGTAATAATCTGTAATTGTATGGAAAATTACATAGTTTTATGTGTTTATTTGATTCTGTTTGTATACTTTGGACACTGTTGATGAATATTTATTGACCAAGTTTGAGAACTTAATTTTTTTAACGTAGTATCGCTTTCATGTCGTCCTTGTCCATGCGACCTGGATCGTCTTAAAAGATTCCATTAAGCTTATACCATCTCCATAATCAAATGACCTTCCTTTGAAGATCCACTTTCTTGCCATTACAATCGTATAAGGAAAGTTAATCATGGATGGAAAAGGTATTACCTGTGATATGTAAATAATCCACGAAAGGACAAAATCGTTTGTGATTTTATATCAGTTGTGGAACGTTCTGCTGTATCAAATTATTTTAGAGTAATCCCCTATAAACGAAGGTCGCCATAATACATAATAAAAATCCGTACAAGCAAAATAATTCTGTTAATCGAAAATCTCGTCCAGAGCATGACAAAATCGGGCGTAATAATTATATAGTAGTGGACTTCCCATGCGAGAAGTACCATCAGGTGTTCATAATGAGAAACATTAGGAATTGACAGAAAATACAACATCGTGATTAATAAAAATACTTTTACTAATTTTAATTAGCGACAATAAATATCCTCGGATAAGTATATATATATATATATATAAGTAATATAAGCCAGGTCATATTTAACCTTGGACAGTATCGATCGAGTCTAGCTGACCATCGTCCAGTCTGACCAGCTCATGGCTAAAATCGACCGCCGTGTTCTACGGTATAATTATTACATTACGACACATATAGACTCGAGACTAATTCATCAATTTATAAAGATTCTTGTCGTTGTCCAAAGAACCAGTGCTAAGAGCTGGTCATTGTTGCCCTCCTACCAAATCGGTTATTCGGTTATGTATTCGCTTCTTCCCGAATAACTTGGTTAAATGGTTATAAAATTGAAACTAGAAATGAAAACCTGGTGATGTCTAAATATACTTCCTTTCTACTACAGACGGCTAATCGGTTATGATTTTGGTTCTGTCCCAAACAACCCCATGCTTATTGCTCACTTGCAATCCAATGACACGGAATACTCGGTCTGGGTTATATACGAATAACGTATGGCTACCTTGGGTAGTTAAGACTAAATAAAAAATCTAAATGTTACAATGCAAAGCTAGAACGTTACTACTTAACCTGATTTGAGTAATCGCATTGTACAACGAGAGAAATGTTTTCGAACAGTGAAACTTTAAGAAGCACAACTGAAAGAATACACACCTATGGTGAAGTGTTGGTAGGGTGAAAAAAAAGTTCATGGGTTATGAGTTATATTTTCTGAAACTATACCCCAGTGGCTTAAAAAAACAGGATAGTTTGAAATTCCCTATAGAGCCCTTTTCGAAAAAATCACAATTATTGAGGAAAATTGTCGTTTTGGACAACAAGACTCAGATTGTCCAGAGTTATCCTGCCATAATCGTTCGTTTTGATGAGAAAATCAGCTTAACACATTGCCAGTTCAATAAATATGAGATTAAAGTTTATAATTGAGCAGAACAGAAATTTTGGAAAGCCCGGGAACGCAAGTCCTCTCATTTTCCGGGAAAATTCTATGACCTAACCAAGACTTTCCGGGTAGATTTGCTCGCTGAACACACGTGTAACATAGGCAACATAACTGATCTAAATATGCCAAAAACGCAAAAGTCCCGAAGACAACCGCTACAGGGTATGTGTTTTGTGTTTTGAAAAGGGGTCAAGCATGGCTCCTATAGTCAGAGAGAAACTCCTCTCTAGAATAAGAACATTTTACATATCAAATTACGATCCTCAAGATCTGCATCTTCCTTGGGCTATTTTCAATCGATGAAGAAATCTTCTTTTAAAAATCTTAAGACACATTTCACAAATACGTGTATTCTGGTTGTATTTTTTCAATGTCAAATGGCTCAGAAAGCACTTTCGGAGGCCTCCAATGCACACATAACAGTGTGCACATGCCTCAAATGCGTACATAACAGTGTGCACATGCCTCCAATTCGCACATAACAATGTGCACATGCCTCCAATTCACCCATAACAGTGTGCCCATGCCTCCAATGCGCACATAACAGTGTGCACATGCCTCCAATGTGCACATAACAGTGTACACATGACTCTAATGCGCACATAACAGTGTACACATGCCTCCAAATTGCACATAACAATGTGCACATGCCTCCAATTCACCCATAACAGTGTGCCCTTGCCTCCAATGCACACATAACAGTGTGCACATGCCTCCAATGTGCACATAACAGTGTGCACATGCCTCTAATGCGCACATAACATTATGCACAGGACTCCAATGCGCACATAGCAGTGTGCCCATGCCACCAATGCGCACATAACAGTGTGCACATGCCCCCAATGCGCACATAGCAGTGGGTACATGTCTCTCATGCATTCATAGCAGGGTGCACATGGCGCTTATGTGCTTATAGCGTAAGTATGACTGACTGGCGCATACTGAGGCAATGACTGGCGTCATCTGTTCCTAAGTGCGTAGACTCTGTGCCGTTGTGCGTAGCCTCTGTTTCTAACTGCTCATTTATAAACTTTAAACTCATTTATTGAACTGGCAATGTGTTAAGCTGATTTTCTCATCAAAACGAACGATCATGGCAGGATAACTCTGGACAATCTGAGTCTTGTTGTCGAAAACGACAATTTTTCTCAATAATTGTGATTTTTTCGAAAAGGGCTCTATAGGGAATTTCAAACTATCCTGTTTTTTTAAGCCACTGGGGTATAGTTTCAGAAAATATAACTCATAACCCGTGAACTTTTTTTTCACCCTACCAACATTTCACCATAGGTGTGAATAGTGAACAGAACAACCTTGTGTTCGTCAAGAGTCGGATTTTATAACAGTATCTCATCCAAATCGCAAAAAAAAAATGTCCGTGACCTTTTCGGACTGGACTTTCATAACTGACGACCATTTTAAGATTTTGTCATTTATCATGGTTCATTGTTGATGCGAGTTCCGGGTTTTGGGAGACATGATACACGAAATCTTAATTAAGACGTATACGTTACTAATTCAATATATGAGCCCACGTGATAATCCGGGTATTAAATAACAATTTGTACGGGAAACTTCACGTGACTTTTATATTAAGTGCAGAAATACTACACTTTTCATTATTCCATTTCTGATCGTAAAGTTAATCTCCTATCATATATTACTAATGGATTAAATATCATCTTCTCATCAACGATATGAACAGTGTATGCATGCGAATAATAACACGGTGTTAACTTTGTTTCCATTCTACGGACCTGTCCATAAATAATTTGAAGGCTCACTTCTTACCCCTTATTTGAATGCAGACGAAATAAAAAAATACGCATGCGAATAATAAAACTTTTGTTTTTATTCTACCTAGTGCATTACTTGTATATACTAACGACTGAGCCAGTGTCAATATAAATTTCGCGAGTGGCCAATGCCGAATTCTATTGAGCGACGAAACGGATCAGTGCCATTTTTTTGTGTGACTGTACCGATGTCTATTTACCCAATTCTTGAATAACAGTATGAACTACGAAAATCCGATAAATTATTTACAGGGACACTTCTAACTTTTTGCGCCATGAAATTTCCTCGTCCAACATCTACGGTTCCAGAATTTACAAAATTAATAGAAAGTTTACTATTTCACTATCATACAAAACCAATAAACCCTTTAAATGGTGAATTCTGAGGGCTTCATACCAACCAACTTAAATAATATCCAAGCTGTTGTCTTTTTGGATATCGGGTTTCGTTTTGCGGTTCGGATCGTTAGTACTTGGTTTATTTATCCAAGCTCTCGTACACTCCTCCTACCAAACCCCACACATTTGAGTATTCAGTATGAACAATCGAAGGATGTTTCGGATTAAACTTGTCTGTTCTGATCGATCAGACTTTGTTTTGAACTGAAATCAACAGGATATAGATTCTTCAAGGCCGTCTGGTTACTGCACGAGATTTTATCATAACAACATCACAGCTGGATTATTTGATCAAAACAGACACAAGGGCAGTCTGACTTTCAGTGGTTTAAATTACGAAGCCGCTATTAATAATCTTTGAATGTTGCTTCTGTCCAGAGTATGGGTGGTCCTAAAATAAATTTCTATTTTTAATCGATGATGATTTTTCATTGGCATAATAAGCAGATAATATATGGTAAACGAAACTGGAATTTTTTAATCATGGGTTATTCCTTAAGTTCTCATGATATATACATAAGGTACACGAAAAGGGTACTTGCTTATACATTATTTTACAATTTATGCCCTCAAAAGCACGAAGATCGACGTCAAAAATTGTGGTGTTCCAGTCATTGGATTGGTCAATCAATAAAATTTAATATTATAATACAATCAGATCATTTTATTTTTAAAGTCTTTTCAAAAATCATTTAATGTTTTTTGAATATAGCCTCAGTTGCCCATTGCTAGTGAGAGCTGTGCTGATAGTGATTTAGAAATGCTTCCCTATTATTTCATACATTTGTTTGTTTTCCAAACTTAATTCTTTATATAACATGTTGAGGTATAATTACTGGTATAATTATTATATAAAAGAGGTTTAACACGTGAATCTGGTGACGTGAAATATTGGTCACCTTCAAAGTAACACCCATAAAACTTATGAAATGACTAAACACGTGTCTTTGAATTATATTCGGCCATGTGGGAATAACGCCTTCCGAGTCTCAAAAACTTCTTCAGTGTGGGCGGATTATATAAAATCTATTGATGACCATTGATTATTACGTCGGTAAATGGCATACATAAATTGTAATTACTATATATAGGCACAGCTTTTTGGAACATTGGTTTTATGTATCTTTTCGAAGTGCTCCCTCTTCTTCCTCGGGGCATATGACGTTGCATAAAACATTACAGAGTGATTCTTGCAACGTTTTGATGTGTTTATTCTGTTGCATAAATATTTTACCAGTATTTTTGCAGAATGGTCTCTCGTCGTCTCTAGAGCGTTGCATGAAGCTTTAACCAGCGATTGTTGCAACGTTTAGACTTGATTTCATTCACAAAAATAACCAGTTTTGTAATCAAATTTATTGTGGTTTCAAGGTTTTTAATATCTTCTAAACTGGGTTCACCATACATGTAACTCTATAAGCAGCCAATTTTTGGCATTCCCTAGACCGCTTGCTTAATACAAATTTGACTGCATTGACAAGATTCCCTTCGTCCCATCGTGTGGCTATCAGAGCTTTGACCTCCGTCCAATAACTTTTGTTTCAGAAAATTGCGTCTGTGTATCATTATTATCAAGTTAATCCGACATTCAAGTCGTAGTTAGATGGTGTTGAAATGTTATTGATGGATTAAACCAGTAGGGGATTAGCCGCTAATCCCTCGCCACCAGCACACGTCAAACTATTCTCTGTTGAACAAAACACATAATCCTTCTATTTTGTCGTAAGGATTAACGGTTTTATGAATAATGATCTTTTGCGACACCTCACAGATTGAGTCCTGAAGGTGAAGGAGGTAGAGGTGATCCTAGTGACCTAATTATAAACATGCGTACGCGAGGGATGTCTTTTACCCCTAACAAAAATAAGGCAGTTGTTTTTGGGATTTAGTCCATGGTGATCCAAATGACCTCGTTACTTGGGTACGTGATTTTTTTACGCATCAAAAATGAAATAAAACCGAGCCATCGAACAATTGCCAGGAAGACCGTAATGAACAAAATTGACAACTTTCTCTTCTCCGAAATTTATGTTCTGACTCTGAAGACTTGATGCTTTATTCATCACCATCCATTAGACCTACACCACTTACTGAATCTTAAAAAGCATCTCAGCATTATTACCGAGCTACCGAGCTCGACCAAGAGAGATACCAAGGCTGGAATAAGTGTCCATTGACGGTCGAATCCCTAGAAACTATCTTAACTATTATAATTGCCAGCATCAAAATTTGAAAATCCATGTTAAGCAGTTAATCGACTGAGATACCACGGCTGGAATATTATATATGCAGTTCTATCATAGATTCTAATACTGTATAAAAGGAATGGGTCAGTTAAATGCATTATAGGGATGTGTTCACTAACTGCTTGACCAAAACAATTTAGTCTCAGAATCTGGAATTTTCCACCTAATCGAATCTGTAATAATGTCCCTAACTCTCCCTTGAAATTTAAGTCTTCAAATCCCCATGTATTCATAATTATGAGCGTTTGAAAGTCAAAAATAGGACTCGTCGTTTAGTAGGACTATGCCTTATAATGCAGAAAATGAAAGATATATGTTTAGGTACGGGTTCAATTGAAGGGATTGTGCTATCTATTGATTCTGGAGGCTATTTACATATATTCAAGGCCCAAATTGAAACTCGAAAATTCCCCTTTAATACAGTTCTGCATTCTATAAATATTGACATTTCAGACAAGTCTGGCTGCCTACGCACATTTTAATATCACGATCTTATCTCTTCTTCTGTGAACAATGGTCCGCTTTTAAATCCTGAACTTTCATATTTAGAAAGAAAGATATCAGATTTAAACAAAAAATAGAACACGACACAATTATATGTTTTTATAAATGTTCATGCACTATAGATTATTAATTTAAAAAATGTCAGTCACCTTTTATTATCGCATACTGCTCTAGATAATAATGTTGATGCTCTTCGGAGAGGGGGCTGTGGATGACCTCACAATTGACAGACAGTCGGCATTTGAAAGAATCAGATTAATCGCTGGAAAAGGTCTATTATGAAGGAACTGATGACTAGGGAAGAGCAATAGAAAGTGTTCTGATCTAATGGCAATGTCTTCTTGTGCCCTGATAAACGAATAGAGGAAGGGCATTGAACTTCATTTTGTTCCATGTGTTTTTTTTTACATTGTTCAGTGTTCAGGTGGTTATCCTGGATGATATAATCCTTCTGGTTTGCTGACTCTTCATGCGGATGGTCGTAATGACAATTTAACGTTCGCTTCTAGTCAACTGATATCACCGACTAGGCAGTTAGTGGTAATTCAACTTTGGCTTCTAGTAAACTGATATCGCAGACTAGGTAGTTTGTAGATAACAATTTAACTTTTGCTTCCAGTCAACTGATATCGCAGAACAATTGATCTGTTTCTACTAGTTGGGTACATACAGCCGGTCGTGGATGAACGGGTTTGTTACTGTTTGTTTGGTAGTTGTTGCGTCTACATCAGATAATCCAATCTTTTTATAGTACATATTGATTCCGTTCGTAAGTCATCGAGTCCATAGTTATTTGCTTATCTGTGTATGAATTGGGTCGATATAGAAACTGATTATAAGATTGTCAATAAGGTCTAGACAGTTCGGTCGACGCGGTCTGACATTTGACTATCATATATATCAAGACACTACGGGCGGGACGTCTCAAAATATAAGGTAATTGAGCAATTTCTTACCGAGACCAAGGCCGTTTCCGTGGTAATATCCTACTCAGAAAGACATTAATGTTTTGACAATAGTTTTTTTTTATTAATCCAAATAACCGACTCAATTTTTAACCACCTCGGCTGTTATGGGACTGCTTAGGAAAGGATAATATGACAAAGAACAGCCATTTATTTTGATGAAGCACTGCGATTTATATTCACAGAATTTGACAGTTTAGACATCGACAATCTGACAACCCAAAATGAAAATGAAATGAATGAAGTTTTGCGTCCTACTTTTCTGCACCTATATGGGCTACTTAAGGACGGGCAAACGCCATGCAGTGTGCAATGAGGGAAATTTTGCCAGGACAGCGGGATTAGCCTGCTCTTATTTTCGATTTCCAACTGTCCAGAGCCTAACATAGAGCCAATACAAGCTGCTGGTGAAGACGACAGAGCTCTACATTATGCATTAGGTATAGTTTCTGATGCAAATGATCGTCTTTTAAATTTGATCTTGTAGCACCACAAGCTTATCTTGGCAAAGCAGTTTTTTCTAAACACTACGATGCAAAATTGCCCAATATTTCCACATAATATTCTGATACACGTACATGTACCTTTATACTTATTTTATATGCATATATCTTAAACTACCGAAGGTTTTGGGATTCGATATAGCTCGACATCGGTTGTACCCGCTTGTGTTTACGCAGCACTCAATTTGCAATATGACCAGGTGTACGTCAGTTTGATATATGTTCTGCCATGTACTAATAAAATAAAAGTGCATACATGTATTTATGCTGATGTACCTTAGCATTTGTCACGGAATATCGATAATGTCATTATGTTAACTTATTGTTCCGGAAGAGATTAATATACTTATTTATTTATTCATTGAATTCATTTGTCATTCGAAATGCTATTTTATGACAGCACAGATAATATTTTTTATAATGAACTAGCCGCTTGACAGAGTATGATTCTATTAATAAGCTGAATGATCGTGTCCGAGAATAAAATGGATTTGATAAAATAGCTTTACGGGTTTTAAACTGGACAATTTTGCCAGGACAGTGGATTCTCAAATTCGATTTCTAACTGTCAAGAGATCTTTAACGTGCACAGCGTGTACTCTGAGCCTCGGTTTATTGTCCCATCCAAACGACTAAACGCCTTTTCCATGTCGGCCCCAATAACTTGCATCACTGACAGGAGAAAACCTAGGGAAGCCCTATAGTGGTGTATTACTTAAAATAAACCGTACATGTGGATGATCATGTGTTGACTATACTATCTGGCAAAATCATCTCGTTGGGGACTTACGGCAGCAGCCAAGTATCGACTCCAAAAGTTAGGTGGTACTGGAATTTCAAGAACAATATTTTTCGCTTACATTACTATTTGATATTGCAATTTTCCGCTATTTGAATAGTTATTGGTTACGTTTATGAGTCACTGGTTCCATTTATATTCTTTGAACCGCGAAAAGATCGATATTAAAATTAGTAATTTACGTACGTACGCTATACGCTAAATCCGAGGACAGTTGAACTAAGAATGTATGTGTGGATCTGAGTAATGTATTTAGTGGGATGTCTGTGGTGCCATTTTAGCATTGTTGGTATCTGGATACTCCCATCAAAAGAGCAAGCTGCTTTCACCTTTATGCACACTTACCTGCTTAGACTATTTTTTTACCAATGTATTGCCAATTGTTTAAGGTTGGGATCGTTTGTGCTTGGGTTTTATTATTTTATATATCGCTGTTAAGTCGCAAAACGTGTTGACAAAATAAATTTGTGACGATTATCCGACCATGGATATTGTAAAACAGCGCCTTAACTTTGTTGAATTTCTTCGTTAGTAGATACTCTAAAGAGTTGTCATTAAGAACAGATGGAAATTTTTAATTGTCATCTACTGCAGTACCAGACTATGACTTATTAACTTCCGCAAAACGAAATAATTAACTTTCGGAAATCGTTCTCGCGTACGATTTGAGATAATCGTTCTGCTTTTATGAAATTGGGTCATAGGATGGGGATGCAATGTATTTATGTCTGTGCAATTTTGGCTGCCATCCTTGGCTTACTGGCATTTAGGAGCAACAGCTTTAATCCCAAATGACCACGTGCCTAAATGATCCAGCGCTTAAACTAATCGTGCCAACCTTAAATTTTAGACTACCACCAAAGAATTCGGTATGTCAAAAAAATGTTGGCGAACCATGTAGCAATACTTTTTTTTGGTTTTCTTGAGACAAATTTGCCCATTTATTAAGAATTGAACAACTAAATTGGGTCATGGTATGTTTGCAGACATATTGGCTTGACGTGGAGACCCAGCTGTAAATGTATACTGATAATCCAGTAAAAAATCAATGCCAAGAGATTTGTAAATGACCAGCTGCTAGACACGAACCTCAAGAACTGAGAAAATCCTTATAAATTACTGTAGTTTCATTCTTACGGTGTGAATCGAAATAAGTTTTATGCTCTACTTTTCTGGACGAATGAGTATGGCCAAACGTAATATAGACAACGACCATGGAAATCGTACCACTGCAGTGAAATTAGCTTCATCGTTTACTGCACTCAGAAGTTGCGGAAGCTGAACTATCAATCGTTCTTCGAGCTCGGTTTACTTTTTTATTTCTGGTGGAGAATTTATCAGAGGGGTTATATAGGCATCAGCATGTTCCTCACTCCATATTAAGTATTATTAAAAACACGGGCGATGAAGCACAGAACAGCGTATCCATTCGCCCTGCTCTCCTCTATGTTGAGTCGTTCCGCTTGCGATGTAAACAGCTGAGCGTCTGTCCATTAAAACCATCTGTACATTAATGCTGCAACTAAACGCTCTGTTCTGCCTGTAGTGTGATCAAACCCATAGTCGTTTGAGCTCACTCTTGGCTACTTTCTTCTTCATGTGTGAACCAACCATTAAATTAAAGTACAGGTGTCAGGGAAAAACCCTTGACGTCAATGTCGAATCAATGTTGACACAATTAAAACAGTAACTATCGTGTGAATTTGTCTAATGAGATATATATAGTATATGTGTCACTCATAACTGTTTTGGCCTTGTTAATATCGCCATATTGGAAAATTCTTGTTAATTAAAGGTAAAAATAGATAAATTGAAGTGTTACATCGTTCTTTTCTTATTCTGGAATTTATGGCCTACTTTTCAGAAGTCATTTGAGGAATAACCTTACCAGGACAACTGCATGAGCCTTTGTTAAGGGGTCATATAAGTATACTGTAACGTCCAGTCTTGTTTCTTCGAATGAATAGAGGTCTTTTCATTCCAGTCCCTCCGATCTGTATCACTGAAAGGAAGAAACCTGGTAAAAAATCTGAATGAAGTATCCCAACCCACATAGGAAATGTCAAACGTATTTCGTAAACCAAAGTAGTTTTCACAATACGAATAATCAGCGAGATGAACAAATGGACATAAATAGTGGGAGAACTACAATAGATTTTTTTTTTACGTTTTTAATCCAAAAAATGTGTCAGAATTTTATTTTCAACAATTTTTATGGGGAGAAGAACCCCACAGACTCGGAATGTATGACTCTTGCAAATTGTATTTTTTACCTAGATAGTTGTCCCCTACTTCCAATAATCAGTTAGCCCCTTATTTGTATCCCAAGTTTCAGAAGGCTGATGCCTGAACTATACACATGTACTAATACGAAGTTTATATAGAAGTGATGAGTGTATATCATCAAGACCCAGTTTCACACGGCGCCTAGTCTACTTCTCCGTTCACATGGGAACACTGGTAGATATGTCAATTCGTCAATAAACAGTCGCGATACGTTTTGAATGTTAATTAAAAGCTTTTTTCGTGAAATTAATTTGTTTCATTAAATTCAATTGTTAGACGACGGGGCACCTTGAGAGGAGATTCTGTCTTTTTTTCTTCGTTTCAATTGTGGAAGAGTAAAAACTAACCATACAATTAAACAAGTGGACGTTTCATTTTATTTAGAAATCTAATTACATGTTCGTTTGGCTTTGCCGTAAATTCGTTAAATTTTGTCGAAATAAAGAGGTTGCGTTTAACGTAAGCGAAAATCGATGTCACTATCTTGCACAATTTTCATTCACAAGTAAAATCAGGAACCGCAGACATAACATTCTGTAAGTTCAAAAATTAGTGTGGCATTTTCTAAAATCATAACTTATATGACAAACTATTATTTTCAGATTCTGGGTCCAGGCAAAAAATAACGAAGTAAAATGAAGAAAATACGTCTAGCCAATATAAGAACAATCAAATAATTCTATTAAAGTACTTGTATGACCCTATGTCTTTGCATTTCTGAGAAACCCCTTGTACGAAATCAATTTATTAATATTGAAAAGTTTCTACTTTCGTTTTTATGAATGATAATCTATCTAATTACGTGCCGATCGACAAACATTGATTATGTGTAGCGTACTACTGTTAAAAACATAAATTGTGATGTCCCTTGTGAACATAAAAACAAATACCAACGTAATAAAAACATAACTTATCATTTACTGGCAGTTATGCTAATTTGATAACAGCCTTAGGGAATGTCTTGCTAGTTCCAGGAACTGTTTCCTGATTGACGTGGTTCCGTCAGGATATTATATACCCTTATATGGAAATGAATTACAGGAAAGACGTTATTTCGTCTAGAATGCACGCTATGTTTTAGAATTGCAAATTCAGCAGTCGTAGTCAGTGCAGAAAGGCATCCATATAAAAGGAAATAAAATGAAATTGAGTTTGACGTCTTACTTTTGTGCAACAGATTAGGCTATTGGATACGGATAACGCTATGCTGTGGTGGAAATAAAAGTGTTTTTTTTACGTCATGCTGGTCTGCGACAACTGGGCTAATGAGGAAGAGCAAACGACATGCAGTGTACAAAGTTTTGCCAGATACCAGCATAAAAGATATACATTAAATCAAGTTTTGTCAATGAATCAAAAACTCATCAAGTAGATCATCATACATGTATGCCGGATAAATAAAACACATCTTATACGCACTTTTACAATTTACGAAATAGTTGCTCATATTGGTAAGAACATACCAGGGATATTTCGTATACACGCCATGTAAAATAAGGATATTACCAAGGTTTTTTTTTTCTGGTTTACTGAAAAGGATCTAATGTCCGAAATGCTTTTAAAAGTGAAACAGAAAACTTTTGTTTGAATGGATAACAATTAAGGTTAACGATGATCCTTTTTACAAGTGGGTCCTTGACCAAACCTCTTGGCATAGATATTTCCCGAACTATCCTTATCCATTAACAGCCTCGTCGATTACAAACGCTTGTATAGATTAATACACATAATTCGGAAGTTTTAAATACATCAGAAATACTACAGAAAGCAAAATAGTAGTATTCTTATCCGAAGCTGTCTTATTGGCTTAACAGAATAATAAGAAACTTAACGGTGCCAAAATTCCGAAGATAAAGTCTTTGATTACCGAGAACTAAATTTAAATGGTGCCATGAATCAATTCCTGACAGTTCAAGACCTGGCAATCAGCTACGTCTGCCTCATCTAACTTATTATGCAATAGACGTAAGAATCGATACATGAATACTGGTGAATGTTAAATATATTCCGTAGTAACCTTCTGAGTACGTTGACCTGTACTGTTTAAGTACGCTGGAACATTCTAGGACTTTCTATAGACCATTCGAGAATTTGAACTCGTGATGAAAATTGTTCTCCAGTTTGCATAAATGTCGAGGAAATGCATAATTGTAATGGTAATACATGTATGTATATTTATGAAATGCTAATGCTGATTCTGACTTGTTTCCGTTGAAAATGAAAAATTTTGCACTAAAGCGGAATAACAACCTCGGTTCACGAGTATCCTTCCTATCAGCTGGAAGGTAAAAACACAAACCAAGTTACTTTTTTTTTCTTTTGACTTCTATCGACACACAGGAACTATATTTATTGTACCAGCTGAAACGCCTTTTCCATGCCAGCCCCTCCCAATTGCATCACTGACAAGAAATGAAATGGAGTTATGCGTCCTGCTGAACGCAATTGCAACTTTACAAAGTATCGCTTTTGTATATATGCCGGTATCGAATAGTAGACTAAAAGATTGGCGATCAAGCATCGAGCACGCTGAGCAACACGCTAGAGCTTAGAGACCATGGGTTTGAAAATGAACACAATAGCTTCTCTCGCGTGGGATATCATTATCTTCATCATTATCAATTTAAATAGCACATTTGAAAGATAATGATCTAGTATTTATTACATACATCCTCATTATGCTCAATTGCAGCATTATTATATATATATTATATTTACATTAGATTACACTTATACTGACTTCAACACAGAAGAATTATTACGGTTGAGCAAAGATTTTGTGCACTTCCGGGTATAAAAACCTTGGTCTAAAATCCGACTTACTCGTGTTGGTTTAGGGGTCAGTTTGAAAAGTTACCAACGCAATATAAGTTCGGCTTGTCAATTGCTCTCATACAAAATAGCATCCAAGCGATTGGGATAAGTTTGTTTTGCCTGTAATTGCAAGAATCACAGTCATAACCGTTTTCGCCTTTTGCTTATTTAGAAAGGCTGAACAGTTCCACTTCATCTACATGGTCTAGTTTTCAACTGAAAAACGGTTGGTAACATTCTTTTGGAAACAAATATTAATTCCATAATATAACATTAAGTTCCCATGCGAGATAACCTTATCAAAGTCAACAGAGCTATCAGTTCCAGGAATGATAACAGAACTAGGAAGAACAGTCTGGTATTGTCTCCATTTGCCCAAAGGTATCGACAATTGAAATGTTGATCGTGAACATTTCCGGCTTTCAATTGTGACAAACGTGTTATTACGTCTGGAAAGAAAAGACTGCAATCCATTTTCATTCAGTTGCCTTGAGGGAGTGTGATAATACATGTAGTCTGGATTATTTAGCCTCGGACCATAATCATGATTGGGAAGTGCACATTATCTTGCATCATCGCGTGCAATCATGCAGCAAGTCAATTACACAGCGTCATTATGACGCAATCGGAACAGATAGTAACATCTCCGTTATCTCGCTTAGCCTTGAGGCCGAGCAATAACTGACATCTCTCAAGGGAAAACTGGCGTGTTCTCGAATCCATTTAAACCTACTCTATCAAACCAATGTAGTAGATTGGTGACTTTTAAATTGATGTCGAATTTAGATGTAGTTAGGAATTGTAATCAGATGACATGTTCACGAGGGAGTTTACTATAACTGCTGTATCCTCCAAGGAGTTTGATGTAACAGCTATCTCCGGTACAATATTTGAAGATTGGTTGGCGAAGGTGTCATTAGCAACCGCTCGTCCATCTCTGCACTCGTTGAGTGTTGATCCCTCGGGATAGCAGTAACTAAAGCCGAGTATCGGAAACTGAGATCTAATTTGAGACATTTTCAATTCCAGTTGATAGCAATTTGATTACAGTCGCACTGCCATTTCGCTCTTGAGCGCCCTGGTGATATGGGAATAGCAACGTCATACACCCACGTAATCATTAAATGATTTTGTTTGGTTTTTATTTTTGAGCTGTCTTATTTATGTGCAATGCAAAAAATGAATTTTACGTTCAACCTGTCTACCTGATTGAGCAAATGAAGACGAGCAAACGCCATGCAGTGTTCAATGGAATAATGTTTGCCAGGCAGAGGCATTATCTATTTTTTTCCATTACAAACTATCGAGCAATCTTAAACGTTAACAGTCGAGGTTTCGGTTACTTGTCTCATTCGAAGAACTTTACACTTTTTCCCTGGGAATCCCTCCAATCTGCATCAAGAAATGACCTAATATGATTGTACAATCAATGTCCAAAATGTTTTTTTTTTTCGTGTGCCATGTTCACCTTCCAAATCAGTTTTCCGCTTTATACGGCTTATGAAGACGAGCTATTGCATACTTCATCTACTTTTGGGTGTGTTGCCTTCTTTCTCATTTGGATTGGGTCTTGACTAGACTCGCCCTTAATGGCATGGTACTTTTGTAAACAACACACCCAGATGTCAACAAACAAGCATACACCAAAAAAAACGTCTCTAAGAAAGAATGGAGTTTTACGTCCTACTTTTCTCCACCTATATGGGCTAATTGAGGACGGCCAAACGCCATGCAGTGTGCCGGGATTGAACCCTGGACCTTCAGGTTAGCAAGCAAGCGTCTAACTCACTAAGCCACCGCGGCTCCAAACGTCTCTAAGAAGGACAACAGCAGAACACTCTTGCAGAAATATAAAACAATATGGAACTATATCGACATGAACTCGACATTTGACTGACATGGCGTTAAGTTGTTAAAACGAAAAATTAAATTGAATAATTTTGTGACATTGTTAATGTCGGTTCCAAGAATTGCCTGCTAATACTAGCATGTCTTCTCAAGGACCTGTCAGAAATGTTAAAGGGAAGTCTGAATTTTTTGGAGTTTGGAATTCTATTTTAATTGAAAATACTTGCCGTTAATTTTTAAACGCCAAATCTGAACTTTAAAATTTTCTAGTTTTGGTTGGATTTTAAAATAATGGATTGGAAAATAAAATAGTAGGGAATATGTCTTGGCTCAATCTAAGATAAAATATCTAAATTTTAGTGACGAATTCCAAACGATTAAACTCCAATTTACTCTGTCTTAAAAGCAAAAATCGGGTCGTTCAAGTAGATGCATAGAAGTTACATCCATGTTTAAGAAAAGTATTATTTTCAACATTTGTAAATATGAAAAAAAAGCCAGACCTTCCCTTTAAGAAACGTCAGTGACAATTTAATAAATCACCATGCAAGATTTCAATTAAGTTGCATTCAGACAGGAAATTTTAAATTGGCTTCCAGAAAGAAATGCATGTAACACACTTAATATGGACAGAAAATAATTTTAACCTTACGATTTCGTTATGTTGTTGATAAAATTTAATAATACAGACATGGTTTCTGATATAAATAGGGTCACAGCTTTATGTCAAAGCAATGTCAGTTAGAGTTTCGACAACGTGTGCCTAACTGCCTATGGACGATAGGAGAACCATTTCTGAAAGTTACATCACTGGTAAAAGTTGCATGCAACGACGTGTTGCTGAGGACGATGTGAGAAACACGTCGAAACGCTTGATTCTTGTACTATTATAAGAGTTGCCAAATGTTATATGCCGACTTACTTAAGGTGTAAAAAAATATTTTAGATGCAATAGACCCACATGTACATTCGGAAGATTTTTTATTTCCGATGCGTTGTATTTTATTTTCTTCGTGAAGATGTTAATACCTTATTTTTTATTCGCGATATTCATTTGTGTAATATTTTAACCGTCTCATAATTCTTAAATAGATTGGCAATCTGTGCAATTTTTATATATTTTATATGTATTTTTGTTTATTGTCCACATTGCTGACACATAAATAAGTAAATTCACCATTACTCAAATCAGAAACAGGACGATCATATTCCATCTCCTTTCAATTCTTTAAAGTGTTATATAATTGTATTATAGACAACACCCTTATTATCGTTATGTCTTAATAATCAACAACAACTGAAAAATTTCTTGTCAATTCAGCTTGATGGGTAGAAGAGATTGCGAAACCACCTACACGAGAGTATCCTATGTATTTTGTTTGGTCATTGAAGAATGTTGTTCGACCCCTCCCAGAATAGTTTTATTTACAAGCGTTAATCATGTAGGTCTTTATATTTCACTTAACGATGACCAGCAATAAAAGAGTAAGTTAATGGGATTTTATTTACACATGCTTATGTCTATTGTCAAGGGGCTATATCACTTTATTCTCTCGTATACTCCCACCTTCCTTCTCCTACCTCACAGGGTGTTCTTGTCTTTAAGGCTCGTTTACACCACCTCGAACCTGTTTAAGCATTTGTCTCCATCTTGAACAAATGTCGCATTGAAGTGTAGGCAATGTCAAACTTGTTCGTGGGCGACCGTACTTTGCACAATCAGGTCACCCCCACCCCCAATATTTTTTGAAAAAGCACAACAATTTTAAAAGCCAACTCATTGAAATCTGAGTCTGACTTGGAGTGTACGTTGTGTTCTGTGTTCGCAGTTACAGCAACATGCAGTTTGAGGGTCGCCGTCAAAATTTGATTTTTAAGGTGAATGATGGAGGCCTGACCAAGGCTAGATTTCGAAATAATGCTTAAAATTCACAGAAGACCATATACTTCAACTAGGGCACAATTATTTCCAATATGGCGACTTAATAGTACAAAAACTGTCGTGTCATTTGTAGTACCCGAAAACCGCAGATTTTAATCTGACTTATGAATTTTGAAATCGCCAATAAATCTTAACCCTATAATAACCTTAGATTTCTACACGTACTTCAAAAAAAGATAACGACGTCACAAGCTGTAAGTATATATAGATAAAAATCTTTGTTATCTTTTTGAAGTTCTATATATGGATAAGGATCTGCGTGACTTTAAAGGGGTACAATCGCCTATTCGAACGGATTATTGTTCGCATATACAAATTCTGGTAACATCTCGGGTATTCTCAAATTACAAATCACCAAACCAACAGCACAGAACCATCAAATTGAACCAATCCAACTACCAGCAACTACCGAGTTGGCGATACAAGCATCCGCTGGAAGAGAACGTTCAATTGTCATCTACCAACCAACTGAACAGTCAGATGCAGCTTCATTTGAGCTCCTCGGTCGATGTGTGTAAGTCAGATGACTTTGAATAAGTCATTTTGACTCAGAATTCCAGTCCATCCAGCTGCAATGGGTACGGATAATCCGGGAAAGATCAATGAGCAGATGATAGAAAGGATTCTCATGGGAATTTAAGTTGTCCTTGTAAAATATAAATATTTCTTTCTTCGTTTTTTTCTTGAAAATTTAGTACAAATCAAGCTACCTATATTACTTGCAATTTATAATAGGTAGGTTGCTGAAAATAATTCTGTTAATATTGACGAACGAAATTACACGAGTATACTCCTTTAATGCCCCGATCATATGATACGTAATACCAATAATAGCCTAATAATCTGACCTTAAGGGGGCGTTATCACGAGGAATATCGACCTATTATTGACCTACAGAGGTTCAGCTAGGTGAAAATAGGACGAGGTGATTTAATTATTGTTTACGTATTTACAATTATCACAAACAACAAAAGGGTGAAACCAGAGATTAACCAGTTCGGTTTGCAACCACCCCACTTAGTTAAAACAAAAGTCCGATCTTCATTGCTTTAAAACTAGTCGAGAATTTGAAAAAAGAAAACACACACATCGGCATATTATATTATACTTAAAATGACATAATATATATAAATATAACGATTTTGAAAGCCAAGCAATCTATTTTGTCAATTCTCCAAAAAAAGCCAGTGCTCTATATATCTAGGGTCTTGTTACCTATCGGGGATTTTACGCAATATATTTAAAGTATCAAAAAGCATAGCAGAAGATAGGTTGAGTTTGAAAACTTCTGCATGACAAATAACAAAGACGTATGCAATGGAGCCGCATGATAAAAAGTGTCCACGATAAGCATGTCCAAACCTAAAGAATAAAATTCCTTAGCGATATGTTTAATAAAGCTTAAATATTTGCCTTAACGCAAAGCAAAAAGGCATAATACAAGAAGCAAAGAAATACATGTACATCTAGTATCTTTTAGATCAGTAATGTCCACGTTAACCAAATCTTAAAAGTAAAAGTCATTGGCTATTTACTGATCTTTTTGTTTACAATGAGATTTTCGCCGCGACGGTCAGTCCCGCTAGAGTCTATTAAAAGTCATAAAATCCTCAACAGATTGGGCAAATATTACAAAGGGATTAAGACATTGATATCTCACACTTTATGAGAGGATTAATACACCTAATTTATGGCCAGACCATATTTCGAGGACATCTGATACCAGTGTCACCTTTGACCACCGCTACTGACCAAGTGTTCGAAAGATTAGCTACCGTGTATACAGATACATGATTAGAATTAATTGAATATGTCGCGGATTACCATGAGCTGAAAGGGGATTTATTAAGTCAACGTATTTTGTTGATAATAGCTATTCTATTATATTTGCTTGGTCGAACCAAACATTATAATGACGAGGACAAACATCGGAAGCAACGCTGTTTTTATTTTCATTATCGGTATCATTAACTTCTGTGTTTCTCTTCTCGGCAATAAAGTCAGGGAGATGGTTTTTCTTTGCATAGAGGGGTTGTAAGAGGTTTTGCACTTCTATTTGCATTATGTATTTTCGATCTTTGGTTCATGTAAATATATAAAATGATTATGTTATGGCCTTTAAAAATGATTAGTTAGTTCGGATTTACAAGACACACAGACGTCTGAAAATTGAAATGATACAAACTTAAAAAATCTCTCATCAACCCTTTAAAAGCAAAGTTATTCGTTGATAAAGAATTGGTATTTCTTTTCTAGATATCATAGAAAGTTCATTGAAAATAAGGCAACGATTACAAGTTTTTGGGAAGGGCACCTTGTCTGATCTCTAATCTTTACTCGAGTAATCACCAGTGATTTCGCTAGTGAAAAGGTGTATTTAAACAGCTCATATATAATCAAATGTTTGCAAAACAATAACATACATCAATTGAAAAGGCTCTTATCATTCATATAGACCAGGAAAATAAATATCATAAAGCTTTAAAATAAATACCATAAATTTACCATGAATGGGGGGACCCTGGTGGTTAAAGTGTATGTAAGAGGGGTTTCCCATGTTTTGCAATTCCAATTAGTTTAGAGAGTACAGTCTCTTGAAGGCAGTTCTTTGGTTTATTGATCCATCTGAATGACCAGATTATTTTCGCTGCCAGTTCCTCCAACCTGCATCGCTGTAAGCAGTTGACAAATGGAAGCCTTTCTTTGACGGTATATTTTCGTTTCCGATCATACCAAACTTATTCGATCCAGTTGTAAATTGATACGGATATTTATGGAAAGATCAATAACCAGATGGTAAAAAATAATTATCTGAGGAACCTTAGTTGGTATCCTTGTAAAATATAGTTCTTTCGCTCCTGCTATATACACAGGATATGCTACAGTGTCTTTTTGTGGGAAGCCTATCTTTGACGGTATATTTTCGATTCCGATCATAACAAACCTATTCGATGCATTTGTAAGAGAGTGTGAGCTATCCGGAAATGATCAATGCCAAGGACCGACTGGACTAAGGATCCACCCGAACTAAGTTGTTATCTTTATATTATATCGTTGTTTCGCCCCTGCTATAGGCACAGGATATGCTACAGTTTCCTCTTTTCGGGCCTTCTCAAATCGCGGCCCCAGGCCAAATCCGGCTCGCGACGCCCTTAAGAATGACCTCTCAAGAGTGACCCCTTCCGCTAAAACTCTATGCTGGCTATGCTAGCTAAGCCCTATTTGGCCCTTATATATTTTTCATAAAATGCATTGGGCCTTTTACAAAAATTAATTGAGAAGGCCTATGGTCGTATTCGTAAATCTCTTTAAGGTAAACAGGGCTCTGGGTGGGAAGTTAAATACGAGGGGCCAGCCTGTCTATGTTTTTACTTATCTAAATATACAAATATCAATACAGCTTACATGGCGACTTTCATTATGATTGATTGAAGGGCGATATTGGGGGAGTGGCGGTGATTATTGTGAAACATTCTCATGATAAAGCGGTTTACTTTCCACTCCATTTCTAGGTCATTTTAGGCGAGGACCATGTTGATGTTTACGTTTGTACACTTATGGGGGCTTCAAGACATGATAAAGAGAGGCTCAATTTACTACAGGTTGCATATGTTGAAGATCTCGACAGTTGAAAATGAATTTGCCTTCCGTTTGCCAAAAATCAAAAATATGTAAAGCAAAATAGGACGAAAACATTGAGATGTTAAATAAAATTTTATGAATTCCTGTTTTGTTTCAGTGGCGTTTCTATTAATCCTTACGTGGAGGATCACAGCGTTGTCAAAGGGAGCTTTGGCAAGCAGAACAAGCTTTACATCTGGGGTACCCTTACATTCCTCTTTTATGAAGCTTTGGAAACACAACCGTAAAGATCAATTTGCCACGAAGCATAGAGAGAAGCAGGGTTCTGAAACGATAGTTGCATACCAAGTTCATGTGTTTCCCACTTCAGCTTCTTCTTTTCATCATGGTCTCTCATTGTTGTATCAGTCACGTATACTTTTCACATATTGTTATTGACGTGGGTATGTAGCTGATAACTGAAAATGGAATTGTCTTCGTCCAGATGCCCCTCATGGTACCTGTCATCAGGGCCACCAAAATTAATAAGAATGCAAAATCATTACACTTCAATTGATGCGTCTTCATTTGCAAATCTGAATTACGCCCTCGGAAACAGCAATATCCTCACCGAACAAATCTCTCCCGCAAGCAAGTACAATATAACGCAAGGAAATTACATTACAATTGATACGTCTTCAGCTGCAAGTCTGAATCGAGCTCTCAGAAACATCAATATCTTCACCGAACAAATTTCTCCATCAAAACAACTTAATCGTTGTATTGTGTAGGCGTGGGCTGGAATTTGACAATCCCATTGACCGAATGATAGATCAGATGTTAAAACTAGAGTAATTTGACCTATATAGATTGGACACACGTCAAATGGTAACCAAATACACCATGGTTGTTGTCAATCGACAGTGTCATTAATTCAGAGCACAATGTACGCATAGGACAAGCGACATACTAAACCCATTAACTTAAGTGGACTTCAACAAGTTTTCAGTCCATGACAAATGCATTTTGACCAAGTCGTATTGAGAAATGGCTTGGATTGGATTGGACAATATCTTTATGCTGTGGACGTTAATTTTTGGCCAAATTGTATTGAGATATGGCTAGTCGTTCGTTTGAGACAATCAAAGTCCTACAAGTTGAGAGCACCTTTAGATCCCTTGAAAGTTGTAAATTGGAAAAGAGTAGGCTATGACTGTTAAAGGCATTATGATACCAACAAAAATACAACACGTAGTGACATTCAACTATTGTCACTGTCCATGCAAAATGATGTTATCATCTTCGTTGGCCCGAACAAGTTCAGAAAGTAATTTATTTTTTCCCATTTCCTTCGCAAAATGATCAGAAATTTGAGGGCGACCAGGCTCTGTTTTGACGTTCAATGAGTATCGAGCGAAGTAGCTCAAAATATGAAGAAAACACTTTGTTTATTAAAGGGGAATGTTCAGCAATTCCAACGGTCGACTTTAGCCTTTAATGTATGCAAATAGCTTCCAGAAGTACTAAAACTGCACAAAAATCGCACAATCTCTTCATAACTAATAACACATATATGTTTTAGTCTTGCTAAACGGCGAGTCGCGTTGTGGATTTTCAAACGTTTATAATTATGGCTACACAGGGATTTGAAGGCTTAAATTTCGAGGGAGAGTTGTGAACATTATTACGGATTAGAATAGTTAAACAATTCCAGGTTCTGAGACAAAGATTTTATTGGTCGAAGAGTTAGTGAAGATATCACGTAGTATGGTTCAGTAGAGAGTTCAATGGGATTCCCAACGTCATAGTTATCTCAAGAGACGTGTCCAGAAACTTTTTATTCAGTATTATGCATATCACGGGAATAAGATACCCTAGATTTCGGACGTATCAATGTGGGTCAATTTTGTTTGTTCACCTGAAGTGACCTACATATAGTGGACACTAAGTGACCGCTACTGTGATATCAATAATTAAAGACTAACAGATGCCTAGTTTCCAGGCGATTCAGGTCAAGTCAATATTTAAAGTGCATGTCCTTTTATCATCTTCCGTATTATGAGGTTCTTGTTATTGAGGTCATAAATTTTTGAATTCTGTAAGTTTCACTTGAAAATTTTGTGTCCCTTAGTTTGCCACCAAATGTTTTCTACAAACGCCACAATATGGCAAATGCTTTTTGGCACAATGACAGTTTTGAGTAGAGTTAGAGCTTTGCTTTGCCTTGAACGTAAAAAAATATCAAGTCATAAACCGAATCATCCCAAATGACAATCGGACATCGAAAATAAGAGGCAAACGTACACACATTGCGCAGTAAATTTCTTATAGGTTCGTTCGTTATCATTTGTCCAATTAAGACAATAAGGTTGTTCTACCCAATTTCCATTTCTTCATAACAGGACTTAAAGATTGCCCCCTTTGTGCCTTTCTTAAAAACTTTGGCCAATTGCTACTCATAAATTAATGGCAATTCGTGATTTGGTTCAAATTTTAATCGACGTTTCCGTCAAGAGACTTGGCTAATTAGAAAAGGCTTGAATCTGAAGAGTCTACTCTCTAATTTCTGAAGGCTGACCACTCTCTTGACTCTTAACAATCCTCGAATGAACGAGTAGCTACTTGCAAATTATTTAAAAACCACTTCTCCCGACGAATTATACCGAAACTAACTGAGTTCTCATTTAGTTTTTATGATTGTACTTTTAATTCATCTCTTTTACCGTGGTATGTCGACCGATTTGTACTCGATTTTGAACATTTGAAAATATTACATGTATTCTGTCAGTTGGCCAAGATAGTTCTGCACACCGGACATGTCACTTATACTGAAGATTAATAATTTTTACTTTCTACTAGCTGGTCCCTAACCTATTGGCATTGATCTTTTCGGAGTATCCATAATACTACATACATGTCCGAACGTAGACGTTAACTTGTCAACCAACAACTACCAAGTCTGTAATATCAGTTTACTGGAATGGGCTGTTAACTCGTCATCTACCAACAAACCAATAACTACCTAGTCTGTGATATCAGTTTACTGGATGCGAAAGTTAAGTTGTCATCTACCAACAACTACCTAGTTTTATGATATCAGTTTACTGAAAGCATCGTTAACTTTGTACCACCGACTAACAACTACCTAGTTTGTGATATCGGAAGCGGACGTTAACTTGTCATCTACCAGCAAACCAACAACTACCTGATCTGCGATATAACTGAAAACAGTCGTTTACTTAGTACAACCAACCAACAACTAAATAGCCTGCGATATCAGAACCTGTCTGCATAAAATTAAACACTGACGTATTTGTGAATAAGTACAATGTTTATTGAAAACGGACGTTATATTGTCATCTACCAACCATACATGTAGAATATGTTTATAGTAATTTAAGTATTGAACATTTTCAGGCAGAAATTAAACAAATATAAAACTACTGTGCCACTTGAGTTCATCGACCCTTGTAAATGTAAGTCAACCTCCATATCAATTAAGTCAGAGCCACGCTGGTTCAGATATTTAGGTCGTTAATGAGTTAAATAGAGTATGTAGCATGTTGCATCGCTGGTTGAGAACATCTTTGGATTTTACTAGCAGCATCTCTTGCGTATAGGCCTACTGTAGATTTGATATAAGCGCAATTATGTATGACGTTTATGGTAAATGAAGGGGACTCGGTTTTCTGTAGGTTTTGACGAAGGTGACAGTGCTGAATGCTGCATTTTGTTTTGTCTGAACTGAAAGTCTTATTTTCTATAGGTTGTTCAGAAAGACCTTGCTAAAAGCCCAAATTGCTATAGGCTGTGCTGAAAGCTGTATTATGTACAGATTTCGTTAGAAGCCCTATTTTCTGAATTTCACGATTTTATAGCTTGTGCTGGAAGCCCCATTTACTACAGATTTGGTTGAAAGCCATTTTTTTAGGGTGCGTTTAAAATTCACGTAAGAGGTTGTGATACAGAACCACATAATAAGCAGTTTTCGTTCCAGTACTACACAAATATTACCTTTATTGAACAATGCATGATATTGCCCACCTTCAATAGCACGATACACTGAGTAGAAACAGTACTCTCTCACCTTTTTTTTCACCTCAAATGTATCATTATTTGGTATTCACTCAACGTAACTTACTCCCAAATTTTCTTAGAGTTCTAAAGAATATTTTCTATGATACCTGTTGTTAATTCGGAGGGGGTTGATTAATTATCCGATCCGCCCAACTGAGTTGAATTCCAATGGAATCATATTTTCTCAAGAACAAACAATATTGGCCTCTTGGCAGAAGTGGCTAAATAAATATATATATGTTTATATAAATACTTATAACTTATTACCTTCTAAAGGTGGTAATTATTCAAGTTCTATCAATAAGGCGGAGAGAAACTCAAACACTTGATAGTTAAGACATTTCGTCCAGTCAATTGAATTTAATAGCGTCCAATACAGATGTTTTGTCTCTTTTGTTGTAACTAAACTTGCGGTTTCTCTATCCTTTTGTATCATTGAAGATGTGATAAACTTTCTACTTTTCTTGACGACAGGCATTGAAAGTCGGCCATCGAAAAAATGAAATAAAATGAATGACTTTTACGTCCTGCTTTTCTGCACCTATATGGGCTAATTGAGGACGGGCAAACGCCATGCAGTGTGCAATAAGGGAAATTTTGAGCACTAGCCGTGGATCAGAATGCGAAACACTTTTTATTAAACGATGTCAAAAGCAAAGTAGTTTTCAAATATTCTCTCACCAATTTAACTCTTCTTTCCATTTTCAAGGGATTTGTTCTAGATTTTTTAAATGTTCCAGAGACACCGATATTATCAATTTGCACCATTCCAATTTTTAATCAGACGTCTGTGATTCTCCTTTTTAATACGTTAAAGTTTATAATTAAATGCCTGACAGTCCTGTCCTCTGAACTACTGTTACTTTAATAACCAAAACCAAATACATTTATTGTCAAGCCATTACGTTTTATTCTTTTGACCTTTCCTCAATAGAAAAAATAAATACTAATAGGTTTTCGTTATTTATTTTCAATAAAAGTATTGATCGGTCCAATAACCCGCTATATGTTCTGTGAATTGTTGTATTTACCAGTCGATATGGCCGCCTAGTGGTCAATACAGCTTCAGAGAATTTAAAACACACAGCTGGCCGGCATTGTCATAAGATTTATGTTTTGACCCGTAATAATAAATATTTAAAACTTTTTTCTATAACAAAAAAAAAATCCTTAACATTTTTACCGTTTTTTTACAAACCTCAATAAATCAATTGTAGAGCGATACAGGCAGGGCAGAGGGAGCATTTCGAGATTGAAATCCTTAATGAATAAGTGAGCCACTTAGAAAATGGATGAAAAAGCAGGTTAAGAATAAAACTAGCAACAATTACGACAACCAGCAATTACCCGGTTTGCGATATCAACATCCGCTAGCCGTTAGAGGCCCACACAAATTTAGGTGTTTTATTTTTACATATAGATATTAAAACCAATTAAGCAAACGTCCTTGTAAGGTAAAACCTTCTGTCCTAAATTTTTCATCGAAGCCTGTCTTTTTAAAACATAATAATAAGCAATTTATTTGCCTTTACTCCTTTAACTCAGTAGGTTAAGGCTTGATAAAAGAATTGCGATTGACGTCACAGGTGTAGCATAATGTCGCAATTCATTCATAAAATAGTTCTTTTGATTATACTTCACACTTGAATTCCTGCATATCGCACTGTTAATATTATCAGCTAGTAGTTATTACATACATTGACGTCAATAATATCACCAATATTCAATGAAATGTAGGTTACATGTAGATCTACAACTTCATTCTATTATAATGACTTGAATGAAGTTTTACGTTCTACTTTTCTGTATCTATTTGGGCTTTCAAGGACGAGCAACGCCATGTTGTGTGCAATGAAGGGAATTTACGTCCTACTTTTCTGTATCTGTATGCGCTTTCAAGGACGAGCAACGCTTTCCAATGCGTCATGGGGGGATTTTTTGGCAATACAGGGGTAAAAGCTTACTATTTTTCGATGTCCATCTGAGTGATCCCTATCGTGTACTGCCTGTGGTAAACGGGGCCTGTGAAATTCAAATTCCCCTGACCTGCATCACTGAAAATATGGAATCGGAAGGTAGTATTTCGAGCGAGCGAGCGTCTAACTCACTTAGCTACCACCTTAAGCGTTCACGCATATGGGTAAATTTCAGGCTATAAGTATAATACGACACATGCAAAACTTTTATTTCCGAGTAACCGTTACACATATTCCAGATTTAGTCCTTTCTATGTTATTTTTTTCCAATTTGTCAATACCTTAGACACTTCTTGCCCCTAACAAAAATTCATCGGACGCCCTTGGCCACCCTGGCTCAAAATATGGGAGACCCACAAATTAATATTTTATTAGACTTATATTATGGTAAATAACAGAAGCCCAGCTGTGAATGTACATTTACTTTATAAACACTCCCTATTTTACTTAAAATACTAGTAGAAAGGGATAGGTCATTCATAAATGATCTAATAAGCATAATAAAGGGTTGTTTATCGCTAAAATTTCTTTTAAAATCATAGCGATGCTTTGTCGGCTGATTTATATCAAGTTTGAAAATATTCAAGGCAACTGAAAATTTCCCATTCAAAAAATTTCCCCTTAAAGGGAATGTAGGATTTCGTCTTCTATATTTATTATGTGGATCTGTTTTCACCATGCCAATTGCGAGTCAGACGTCTGTGGTTCTTGCAATTTCACTAAAGTCAAACCTCTACTGACGCAAAAGGTGCTTATAATTTATAAGCAGTTGTTTGCGTTTCTGATCTCAAATACGGTTAAGCTCTTCTACGAATTTTACTGGAACCACAGACAGCAAAGGATAAATGGCCCCATTAAACATAATACTACTTAGAAAAATTGTTAAAATTTTGTAAGGGAAATTTTTTGAATGGAAAAATTCATTTCTACGCTGAAATATAACACATTTTATATTTTAGTATTATGGGAGGGCCAAGGGTGGAGTGGTTTGGTCGACTGGTGGTCGAAATAACTTCATCATGTCCGACGTAGTCAAAACTGGCGAAAATTTCATGAATCATCCGTAAATCGCCTTACCACTGGCGATCAACTGGTCGGCTATCAAGTTAAATTTTTATTTTTTAGCTTGAACATTGCTTATTTCAACTGAGATTGGGCTTCGACTGTGAACGATTATGAACAACCTTCATAAAACTCTATTTCACTTCAACTGTCTCGAAATCCCGATCACCAACCGGTAGGCCAACTGACAACCCATTGAAAAACAAGTGTATCGGAGGAGTGGCTGATATATCACGACATTCTTAAAGAAAGCTATGAAAATCTACTCAAAATACTCGCTAGGTCCTTGACGGATTTAATGGTGACTGTTTGATATCAATGAAATTTTGATGTCCTATCAACTAAAAATGTGTGGGATTTCTTACAATTTCCGTCAGCTGTTCGTCAGCTGGGGGCTTTTTTGTCCACTTTGCATATATTTTGACCCGGTACCCTATTTTGTGACAAGATTTATTTTTTGAGCAATAAAGTTCTGAATAACTGAAGAATATTTTTTTTTGTAATTTCGAGGTTTATTATGTAGATAGCCTCAAGAAGTACTAGATCTGCAAAAAATCGCACAATCCTTTCATTTATATTCCTACCTGAACATTTATCTTTCATTTTCTGTATATTATATGCGTTGCTATATAGGGCATACTCTCATTTAAATACAAGTCGTATTTTGACATTCAAACAATGTCAGTGAAGTAGGTCGGAGGGACTGGCATGGAAATGCCCCTTGTCCGATGGTCTATTGGCTGTGCACGTTACAGATCCCTCGACAGTTGGAAATCGAAAATAAGAGCAGGCTAATGCCGCAGTCCTGGCAAAATTTCCCTCATTGCACATTGCATGGCGTTTGCCCTTCCTCAATTTAGCCCATATGGGTGCAGAATAGCAGGACGTAAAACTCCATTTATTCATTCAAACGCTGATAATTATGGTTACACAGGGATTTGAAGGCTTAAATTTCGAGATTGTGAGACTAATATTGTATTGGTCAACATATCCCTGGTATATTTTACATTCTCACCCACATAACGCCTTCACTTATGTTATCATCAATTTTTTCCGTGTTTAGTATTTTTTTTTCATCTGAATAAATTTTATTTGCCAAATCATTCAAATTATGTGAATGTAAAACAGTTAAAAACCAGAAACTGGAACTATTACATTGTATTATAATCGTTTTGTATGCATGATTAGAGCTCAATTAAACAAATGACTTTTGACTTATACATTTTAGTGCAGTTCTAGTAGTTGAGCACTATTTCTGTACTGCGTAGCTCGCTAGCTTGCTAGTTCAAGCACTCTTACTTGGTATGACATATGTGGGATCATCTGAGGCGACTATATTGCCACACCTCCACTCAAGTATCAGTGCATGTGTACTCAGACCCAATTCAACCCACAAGAATGACGACTATTCATAACGGGATGTCGGATTGAAAACCCCAGTTGCTGATAGGCTACTATACAAGACTTTAAGTCAAATTTACAGTTTCCACAAGTTAATGCCGACTGTTTCCCTTTTAGTCCTTTGACCGACGTGACCTCGATGTGTTTTGAAAGGATTAATTGAAAATAACTTTATTTTATCGATAAGATTTAGATATAGCAACACATTTTTTTAATGTAAAAAGCTGTGAAAGAAAATAAAACGTGTCAATTTGACAATGTTTGATTTTTACACTTATTGTTAAGTTACGTATAGTAACACATTATAAATAAACAAAGCGTAAACAAAGATAATAATACTTTTTGTCGCTTCTTACCAAGTATGGTTAGGACAACAACTTAATCTCAGCAGATGTCACCAAGCAGATTAAACTCCCGTAGTCGAGGTGATTGTGGTCTTATCCAAAGAAATGAAGTTTTCAGTCCTATTTTTCAGCACCTTTCTGGGCTTATTAGGGTGGACTAACACCGTACAATGTGCAATTGTACCATCTTAAAACAAGTGTGGTTAGAGCAAAATCTTAATCTGAACAGATTGTGGTGCAGGTCTGAGGAACTATGTAAACAGCGTATAGTCGTCGAATAGAAAATGGACAGTTCGAAATTAATCGTATTAACATACTAGACTAAAGACCTAGCATTGTGGGCCCTATAAGTCATTTTTATGTGAAAGGCGGAGTACACTATAATAAGCATAAATAATATAATAAATTAGTAATAATGATTTATTGCATTGTACTTATACAAAAATATAGGCGTATACGGTTTCGTTGGATAGTCATGAATGTGTAGTAAAGTTGAAAATCAGAGAGCAATAAAGGGTAACAGTTTCCTGTTTTGGGGGTTGATTTGAGACATGAATATATATTTCAATAGTCTTTAGAAGTACTAGAACCGTACGAATATCGCATAATCTCTTCAAATATATCTCAAACTAGACATTTCACTATCAATATTTTGTTTCTAATACGACAGATAAATGCAAATAATTATGGATACACATGGATTTGAAAGTCTCAAATGCAAGTTTAAAAAGTTTACTGTTATATTCATTTTCCTCATTGCACACTGCATCTCAATTCTCTTGAGCCAAACCATGCGTTTAATAGTAGGACGCAGATCATGTCGTTTACAATCCCTTCAATAACTTTCATCGTTATATATTTATAGATATAAATCGAAATCAATATTTATAAGTTTACCGTTATATTCATATATTTATGGCTGATCAAACACACTCCCCCTCGGTTATGTATACATAGGTCATGGCAGCTTCAAACAGATGTTTCAATATAATCAGATGTTGCTAATAAATGCAACGCCTACTAAGCGTATTCTCCAGAACGATGTGATTCAAAAAGACATGGGAGACTTGTCATGGCCGTTGGAAAAATTTCCTCCGGTACGCATTGCATTTTGTAACAATGCATGGTAAAGATGGCACGATACCATCAACAAGGCTTGTTCTCTGAGCCATTGCACATCGGAAAGACAATGCATTTAGTGACATAAAGGTACAATAACGTCCACTAAGATTTTTTCCCGGATCGTTTGGAAAGAAGTTAGAGATGTGAAAGGTACCCCTTATTGCACAGTGTATGGAATTGAACACAAACAGAAGTCCGATTTGCAATCAGAAAGTTGACATAGATAGCCAAATTTAAGTCCTGTCAGTAAAAGCATATATAGATTCAAGAAAATACCAGTCGTATTTTTTACTTTCAAACGCCGATAATTATAGATACATGGGAATATGAAGGCTTACATTTCGAGGGAGAGTTCCTCACACTATCATATTAGATTATATACAAAAAATCATGTTCTGAGACTAATATTTGACTGGTCGAACTGATGGTGAACGTTTCCCTTTAAAAGGTCAACGACCATTTTTTAATAAGGAGATCATAAAAATCATAGTTATGTCCATCGATAATCCTCACAATATTATATATAATATATAATATAAGAGCTCGGGGCATGATGGCGATTAAAAAAATTATCATGAAGTCAAGATGTAGCCGAGACAGTCATATTGGCCCGGGGTTTAGTGATAAAATGCCAAGCATAACTTACATTTCATAACATTACACCCATTGACACTGATAGCTTTAAGCATTTTACACCAAAAATAGAGATGGCTATTTTCTATCAGATATAAAATGCATTTTTGAAATTTTAAGACTTTTTATGACCCATCTCGTTTAAAGATAAATTAATGTTCGGTTGGATTCCGAATTACAGCTGGTTCTATTAGAGTTTTACGCAAAGATGGCCTGTCATTCACCAAACTTCGATGTTATTTTCCAGTGCTCAGCTCAAAGATCCGAAAAAGTGCAGGTTGCTTTTTGTGAAATACTCTTTGGTTTAACATAATGCTTAAAAAAAACTGACTTAAATTTGTGAAAACTTTTGGCTCTGATGTTCATTTCAGAGTTGACCCATTGACCCAATGTGCTCTGAAATCTTCCACTTCAGAAAGCTTAGATGTTCAATTCGGTATCGACCAACGTTCGCAGCTGAAATCTCCAGCTCGGAGCACGTTAATGCTGTGGGCTCATAATTATGACCTAAATGTCTAATTCAGCTTTTACCCCAGTTGCTCTTGATCTTTATACAGAGCGTGTCCTGCTCTGAAATCGCCAGCTCGCAGTATGTTAATTCTGTGGGCTTATAATTATGACTGATGTCCAAATCAGTTTTACCCAGTGACCCCAGGTTCTCTTGATCTATATACAGAGACTTGATGCTCTGAATTTCCTCACTTCAATAAGCTCAATCCTCAATTCATTTAGCACCCAATGTTCCCAGCTGCTCTGAAATCACTCATCAACCCAGAGCACGTAAATGTTGAGGGCCCTGGTGTCCAATTCAGCTTTTATCCTTGCTGCTCTGGAGGGTTATTTTGGAGCCAGTATCAATCGACTGTCAACAGTGCACGTTTATCAGAAAATAAGAACAATTCTTTTTTATTTCAACATTTATTATGAATAATTATCAATCACTAACAGAATTTTATAGTGCACGGCAACACCACACTTTATAACACTAAACATCATACAAGAGTTATCTTTCCTTTATGATGTAGGCGGAGCGTCAAAACCACGTGACATGTCACATGACTTTGGCAGAATACTTTGAAAGCCACAGAAAAATTTGCATAAAATTCAAAACACTTTTGAAGCATTTGAAAATATAGTCAAGAGAAAAAACGAAATTGGAAACACTAATAAAAATTTGGAATTTGAAAAAAATTGAAATTTGGCGCGAATTCGAAAATTTGAAATTAAAGGGGCTTATGAAAAGAATATGAATTTGAGGCGAATGTCTTCAAGGTATTTAAATATATCAAATATAATTTTCTAGCCAAAAACAAATGAATGATTCTGGTAAGAATGATAAAAAAAACTTAAATATTCGACAAAAACTAAACTCTATTAACAAATAATCGGCCATTTTTTACCCGAACAATTTTGAAATTTCGAAATTTGAAATCTTCTTGGAAATGGAAATCTTCTTTAATCGTTGGAATTTTATTGAAATGGATGCTTTTCAAGTTTTAGGCCATTTCAAACCAAGATCAAAACAACATTATTTCTTGAGAAATTCAAAAGATCGAATCCAAACTTGCCCTGGATTTGAAAAAAAATCACCATCATTGATTGCATTGTATTGTGCATTATCTTGTCCTTTATACAAACAAACTTAATATATATATATAATAGGGGTAGTTAGGGAGGGGTGGTGGCAAGGGGAAAGCCAGGGTGCTAGACCAGAAATGAAATTGATCGTACGCCAAACAGTGTGCAATGAAGGAAACTGTGGAAGGATCTTTAAGGTGCACAGTATTTAGTGCACCGATCTTCGGTTTATTGTCCTTTCTTTCTTTCTATGTACTAGCTTCAGATGACTAACAGTGCTTTCGGATTTGATTTGCTGTAAAAAAAAATAAAAACTGTAAAATTTTTAAAATACCTGACATTGATTCGAATTTTTCGGATTAAATTACTAACAGAATTTTAAATTTTTAACCAATCATAAAGCACCTTTAGTTATGTTTAAAGAGGCACACCCTGGCTTTTTCCTCACTTCTGTACACGTGATAATTATAGACAATTTTTAACAAGAACAAAACAAAATGTAAACAAAAATATTCCCGGCATTCACGTATATACAACTGAAAGAGATGATGCCAAAAAAAAGTCAAATTTGCCACATGCTGGTTCCAAAAATTGTGCTTTTACAAAAAAAATCTGAAAATCTAAAATTTGGCATCATTCTTTACACCTACACCAGTTCGAAAAATTCGAATTTCCATAAAAAAAAAAATCATAATGCCCCAAAGAGTCAAAAAGCAAACTGGTATATTCATTATGCAAATTATCTTCTGAAGTCACTTCCGGATTTTACTCCCAGATTGATGTATCAAAAAGGAGGTGACGTCAAAAGATTTTAAACAATCTATACTTTTCCATTTACGTTCTATATACATAATTATATACAATTTAGCTGCAAATGAAAAATTCAACAAAAAAAAAACAAAACTATAATTATTTGGTGACGTCATCTTAGATGAAATGCAAAACACCAAACATAATACAAGTTTTAACAACATTTGACAAAAGCGCAATTGTGAATTCATTAAAAATTTTGATTCATTTGAAAATTTATGTTCATAATTTAAAAAGACTAACCCAATAATGTTAAAATTTAAATTTGTTATCATTAATTTCCCGCAGAAAAAAAAAGCCACCGCAGAAATTCCAAAAGTTAAAAACGAATTTTCCAGCCAAAAAACCTCAGAATCTGAAGCTTAAAAACTGAAATCGAGTTTTTAAAATGCAAGATTTCAATTGATAGCAAAAAAGCTGAAATCCCAATCGAAGAATGCACTGGGTGATTAAGAAAAGCCAGCACAAAATAACAAATGACACACAACACAAATATTTATCATGTTTGACATAATAATACAATTTCTCTCATGCAACATGATTAAAGGGATATTACCATTTAGAAATAAACATAAAATCTGTAACTTGGCCATATTGAATATTACTCTAAGTGAATAATGAAAAACGCTTAAAATTCATTAAGCGTTTTTCAATACCGGTAATAGCTTAGTTTTCTGAACTTGTCGAATTATGAAGGGATTCTGTTGTAAATTCATGACATCAGATAAGTCCACTAATGAATAAGCTTATATAATATTATTGGCCAAGTTTGAAAACATATCATTTATGTTCATGCTAAGAGGTAGTATTCCTTTTATGGAATTTTTCCCCACAGATTTACACGAAACAATCCCTTTTATTACAATCTAAAATAAATTAATGGCATCTTTGGTATTTGATGTTACATTATATGGATGTTACTTTAAAGGAATGTTTTCCAATGATTACATAAAATTACGAAAATTGCATTTCTTGAAATTTCAGTCAAATTTAGTCCAAAAAGTAAACTAATAACAAAAATTCTAATGAAATAGCCAAATTGACATAAATTTTTCTTAATTCAAATGTTGAAATTTTCAAAAATGAAAAATCCAAAGAGAAAATTAAATAAATTTATTGGTCACATGATATGACTTTCAACCAATCAGGAATAAACTATGAACAAATCAAAATTAATGAATGAAAAAAAAAAAATCATCAAGAAAACGAAAATATAAAGAAAAACGAATGAGTGAAATTAGCACTTTTTGATAAGATGACAATGGATGAATGAATTATGTACAAATGAGTGAGAAAATAAATGAATGAATAAATGAATAAATTGACTAAATTTCAAGAAGAAGTATGAACGATAACACTAGGGTTGGGGTAGAATTGATTAGGGTTTGCTTGAAGAATGTTCGTGGAATATTTCTCAAAGTTGGATGGTTGTTCATTATTTCCACAATGATCTGGGTGTTTTTTCTGCATCCGATGACGGAAAATGCGATGTGTATAAGTTTGAACTTCTTCATCCGAATTGTCGGACTTGTTTTCTTGGTCACTACAGTCTTTTTCACTTTCTGTACTAGGATGGGAGTGAACTATTCTTCGCGGATGAATACTCCCATGCGGTACTCGTTCCTCATAAATATTTGCCTCAGTTCCGGTAGGATCGTATTCCATACATGCCGCCGCATCAAGAAGTAATCCGAGATTATTTTTTGAGTTCAGAACCGGGTTGTATCTAGAATAGATGTCCTTGATCGGCTCGTCGCAGGTTTTCACTTCCACAAATTCATTTGTCTGTAAATAAAAAATGATTTGATAAATACAAACGTCCATTATACAGAACAGAAGTTGTTCTTTCAGAGATAAAAATATGTGTTTTCAGAAGGATCAGTTGTGATTTCAAAGAGAAAAGTTGTGATTTCAGAGAGAAAAGATGTATTTTCATAGAGAACAAATTAGTGCTTTCTGATAGAGCAGTTGTGTTTTCAAAGAGAAAAGTTGCTTTGTTGTTATTAGTTGTGCTTTCAAACAGTTTTGTTTTAAGAGAAAACGATTATTGTGCTTTCAGTTGCAGTTGTGTTTTCATAGAGAAAAGTTGCTTTGTTGTTATTAGTTGTGCTTTAAACTGTTGTGTTTTAAGAGAAAACGATAATTGTGCTTTCAGCTGCAGTTTCAAAGAGAAAAGTTGCTTTTTGTTGTTATTAGATGTAAGAAAACATGTGTGTTTCATTTATAACAGTTGTTTTTTCAGAAAGAACAGTGCAAGAGGGGCGTCAAAGGTCAACAAAACCACAAGAAAAATTAGTTGTCAAGCCCATATTGAAATATTAAGTCGCAATATATATATTCAATAAGTAAATTCAAATTAAAACCATCGTTTGAAAATTGTGTAGGCGTCACGCACAATTTAATGTAGCAGAATAATGTGGGATGCAAATTCACATCAGCTGTGCACCATCCTGTTAATTAGATGTATAATTTGTCTACGTACGATAAACGTTTTCATACTTTGTATAAAACTGACAACAACCGTTAGAAGAGAACTCAAAGAGCGTGGCGACCTTTTGGTGTTCATTAATGATATCATTTCATTTTAAACCAATTAATATTTTATTGTGAATCAACGTGAATATATCATATTTAGAATTTGATTCATAAAAAATAAATGGTGATATACTCCCACTTTCCGACGTTATTGTGTATATTATGCAGTTAAGGGGTAGCCTATTCATGTAACAAATATCAATAAAGCTCAAAATGAAATGGAGTTTTACGTCCTACTAGTACTTTTCGATGGTATGTACCGGTACGTGTAGTGTAATGCTTAAGGGGATTGTTCAAAAACAACTCATCGCCAATAAAAGCAGAAATAAAAAAGTTAAACACCCTTTTGTCAGCTCATGATTTAGTTAATGTCACTAACAACGGGAATCACCACGCAGTGGGCAATGGGGAAATTTCATAAAACAACACTTACCATTTTATTAATGTCGGTCTGGACACAAGCATTACTGACATCAGATATTTTTTCAGGGTACATCTGGGATTCCATGGATTGGACTCGCTTTTCAAGAACAGCACGACACCACCGTTCACTATGTAACTGTCCACGCAGTTCCATCAGCACGCTTTTCAGATCGTCAATGCTGTCTTCGTTACTGTCCGGGGAACTTCCCATGCTGATCCCTTCATCACTCGATTCTAAAAACCAGAAATTTCAGGTTAAATTTTTAGTTGCTTTTGATGACTGTTCTGATAATGCTCATGGCTTTGTTTAAGGAAGCTTATAATCTTTAAAAAAAAGTATCACTTGTAAGCAATATGAAATCAAGTTTTACGTCCTACTTTTCTGCATCTGTTAACTTATGAGGGTGGATATCACAAGCAAAGATTGGACGAATCGCCGAAATATCAAAACAATTCTATAAAATTCTCAATAAAATTAAGCAGAAACATTTTTCTCTTCTTACCTGTGTCACGTTTTTTCCGTTTCGGCGGCGGAGAGTTGGTGAATTCAATCTGCTTCGGATAGCGATCTCGTTCTATCAGCAGGCGTTCTAAGGTGGCATTAGCTGTTACCAGTTCCTCATTATGTGCAATAAGTTTGGCTTTCTCTTCTTCCAGACTCATAATATGTTCGTAAGTATGTTGTAAAATGGTTGACTGAAGAAGACAAATCGTTAAAATATCGTGAATACAAGAAGTGATCGATAAGTGATTGATTGGAATAATGTCTTTTAATGGTTCCTGGAAAGGAAGTTTATATACCGATACCAATGGAGGTCTCCATTGATGATTACAGAGAATACCGAAAATAAAGTCGAAGACGTGGTATCGCATGTGCCTTTGTACGGATATATATATACAAAGACGACATAGGAGACAACATACTTCTTAACTACTACATCTATATATATATATATCTAAATTACAATTCCTAAACTCCAACTTTCTGTAATAATGTCACTGATAATGAAATTAAATTAGCCAATATTAAGAAAACAAAATTGTTATCTTGCGGTTTTTGGTTGGATTTTGCGAATTGTTAAAGAAAATTACACAACGTTCAAAGAAAACGCCAGTAAGTTAGAAGAAAATACAACTGGAATTCTCGTTTGGTTTTATTTAAAGAAAAGGCCAGCGATGATGTAAAAGCCACAAGTTCTTCGCGCCATAATAAGACAGCAGAAATCTACCACAGACGTGTATATTTAGTAACAGAATCTGTGTACGACCTATATTGGAAGTAGACGGGACTAGGCCAATAAACTAGAGAGCGAGCTGACTAGACCCACAAGGTAGTTTGGTACACATAACTTGGGGGTTATAGCGATATCTATTCAAGTTTTAACATATACATTGAAGTCGTGGGAGTCGCGAGCTGGTGTTTAACGGTTAATGTATATTATTATGTGACGTTGCACCGGGCCGTTATCAAATTGTATACAGTTAATAATATCATTAAGTAATATTATTCATGTTTATACGGGCCAATATCTAACAGTGCATTGCATTACAGAAATATTTTAAGGGGTGTCTTTAATTTGATAAACTGATCACAAAAGGATATAACAAAATATCTGCTTTATCAAAAAGTCACTTTTTATTTTTTAAATCACCCAAAATTCAATTGATATCGTTCCAAAAGATGCACATAGGCAATGTATACCCCTTTTCGATCACGTGTAACAAACTACATGTACGCCTCACATACTATAGTGTGGTGTGTAGCCAGGGCCTCAAGGCTTTTTGTTCCGGTTGAGTGAGAACGACAATCACGAAATTCGTTCCCACGTTTAGAAATCTGTGGTCGGTGATCTCCCGCAGTGTTGTATGTATGAAAACGATGAATAAGTAAGGAGGTATGTGAAGAATTTGGTTATGAATGACGGTTGTTTCATACCCTGATATTCATTGTACCTTTTATTGCCTCGATTTTTTCAACAATGGTCGCTCAAGCTTTTCAAATATCAAAACTGTATCTGTATTATGTTTTCTAATTCACTGATGTATATCAGAACACTTTTCCATACAATTTACAGTTAGATACGATCACAAAGCTTGTAGCGAAAGCCTTTGTTGTACGGTTGGCTTAAGGTATACCGATATACCCAAATTGTATTGTGCTTATTATAGAGTTTGGGCTAGTTTTAAGCCAAGTTCAAAGGCAATACTGATATGATCTGCACCAAGGCTTTGAAGTCAAAATATATGACATGCCCAATGGCATTTGTTTAGCTGTTTAGAGCAGTCGACGAAATCTGTATTTTCGTCAGTATTTTCGAAAATTATTCGGAAATGTTAATAACGCAATTTCAGGATTAGAGACGTCACAATGTCACATACCAATGAAAAGGGTTAAAATGCCCTTTTTGACGAATACAATTTAAATTTCAGAAGAAAAAAGAAGTGATTTCCCACAAAATAGACTACTGGCTATATTACATCTTTTAATTTATTTTCATATTAGATTTACAGACGTCAGAGGTATATGCTCTAGGATGGAATGACAAACATGTTCTAGCCTCCTAACACTGATATAATTTTAGATGAAAGATGATTTATGGCCTGTCTGTGGTTTCCTGTGTCAACGGCCTACTGCTTCATTCAATTCTATGTTTAGTAATTGAGCCATTCGTGTTTTCTCCCACACAATTTGTGAACTAAAAGGTCTCCGCGAGATTTACACTAGTTCTTCTTTGGCAATCCTCAGAGGTTTTCGAAAACCATGTTGCAAAGCTCAAACTTCCACGAAGACCGATCGGCTTGCGCTCTGTTCAGACATGCTTTACGGAAACTGTCGAGGTTCGCATTTGTTCGCAAAACATAAAACTCAGAAGATCCATTCATTAGTGAAAATTAAGCTGAGACTCAGAAGAAGCTTTATCAAGTTGTGTCATCAGAACACCATAATTCGTTATAAAAACCACTTTGGGGCATTTCATCGCCTGGCAAATAGTCGATTACAGCTCGCCCCGACTGAGCTTTTGGCTGTTAGTTGGCCATAGGGAAATTTGGAAGAGGAAGGTGACGCCCTCCAGCGTCGAGTACAATGCTTCAAGTGAATTTGTGAACTTGGACATCACCAACAATCCTTGATAATTAAAAAATAAACATTAAATAGTTTACAAGGATAAAGACTAAAATTTTCTAAGGTATTAATAAGTTCTCGAAAATACTGTCTACCAGCTGGTCCCTGTCAAATCCCCTTAGCGTTGATCTTTCTCGGAATTTTAAACCCATATCACAGCTGGGTCGACGTGATGGTGTGAGATGAAACCGAAATTAAAACGTTTTCAGTGCAATAAAGTCAAGCTTAAGGCCAACCTGATTTTAACGGAAATAAATTATAATTTATTATTACCGGTCGATACGAGGAAATCATCAATTATTTGATTTAGACTGGTGATAATGGTCCTTGGTACAAACGACCTACATCGTTCTGTATTTAAATTCAAGTAGATTCGACACGCAAAATTTATATGATAAACGACTAAAGTTTCAACTGAAGTGACCTTATAGTGAAATAGCATTATTCATATTTAAACGATAACGAAACTTGTAATATCATAGCCTGATATTCACAACCTCGTATACCCTGACCTTTGACATTTGATGACGTCGTCACCACATGATTATGAATGAAACGGGAAGAACAGCTGATGTGATCAGCTGATAGCCTTGTTGGCCTGACTCAATGCAGGATAATAACAGAATTCCAATTAATTCCCATTAATTAATTCACGGTCTGAATATTTTATGTCAGCTTCAAGAAGAACATTTTTTTATTAGAAATTTAATCTAAGAATTAAGAATGAATGAAATTCGTGTCTCTAATTTTCTAGCCCAATGCCCCATTGCCTTTTAAAGAAATTTAATATTTAATTAAACAATTAAAATGATGTAATACATATTGGATATTAAAACTTTTGTTGTTCAAAATGTCACATAATAAAATTGTCTATTTTTTCTTTGTCTAGACGTTCTTTTCAATGTAGGTTTCCGTCGAAAGTTTAATTAAAATGGAGTTTTACGTCCAGGTACTTTTATACCTGATAAAACTACTGTGAAGGTCGAGTCAGCAATTTAGTAGACCAAGACAATGGAAGGTTTTTAAGACATATCTAGTGGAATATCGTCCATGATATTGCCAAGTTCTCATATATGCACGTTCTTAAAGCGTATGGCATTTGGGCATTCCCAAGGACTGTGAAGTGTTTTTCGGGCAAAATACTGGTCTGCGCGTTTCGCAATGATAATACCCCATTAAAACTTATAATCCAAACCAAATGTGTATGCTTAAGCTTATACGACGAAATGCAATCGTAAAGAGGCCTCTATGTTTCGGATGAGCGTGTACTGTCGGTCTGGGTTCCACTTGTAACAATATTTGAAAACTGTATTTATAAAAAAATGGTTTTAGATCTAGTTCAAGGCTATTGATCAAAGGAAATGTTTCCTTGTTCCGTTGTGATTCAATTGGTTAACAAAAATCTCTTCCCTATAAATAAAAATCTAGTTCCGTATTCACACATCGCTTATCTATAAAATGAAACGTTCGACGATGGGCAAAATGCATGATTGCAATCGTGGTATTGCATATTCTCACTGAAGTTACTTTATGATGCGAGTTTTGGACCCGATAGCAATAATAGCGAAAGAGGAAGTCACGCCTACAGCTACCAAGAGGAACATTAGAAATAAATGCTTTGCATTAAATTCTATACGAGATATAATAACTGCCGAATTTCTGAAAACTCGTGGCCATTACATTACGATAAGAAACCACAAACATCGCACGGTACGAAATGAAGCTAACGAACCCCGAAAAAAAATGTATACCTTCTTTGCAAACTTGATGCGCCTCAATGAAAAAAAACTGGTCAAAGTCGGAAGTGCACGTGCTTTTTCTGAAATATTTTTCAAGAGACCAACGAGTGAAAGTGAAGGTCCAGCTCAACCAAGGAAACACTTGGAGACCCTCAAAATATCAATGAAGTCATCGGTTCCTGATATAAAATTCTTCCTCGTAAAAAAATCCCAGTTCGTGATGTTGTGATTTTTGATTAATGTGTGCCGTGTGCAGAATTTGCTTCCTTTTAAGGTCATACACATAAAAAACGGAAGCATTAGTCAAATATGATAGAAATTTAAGCCTAGGGCGACTAACGTACCGTGTTTAAGTTGAAATTTTCCAAGATCATGAATGTCTAACATCATCAAATTTTTTAAATGCGATCACATGACAGGTAGACCAGATGATACTTGAATCGCTTTCAATTAGAATTTTCAAATACCGATTCTTTTTTATCACGGTACAGAACCGTGCAGAATGGCCATTCATTCTCAAATACCGGTACCGGTACCCATTCTTATATCACGGTATATAATACGGTACTGGTACAATACTATACATCATGGCCCTTCATTAATCATCCATGACAAGTTTTATTTCGACCGCTTTCTGAATACAAGTTTGACTGTATTTTAACAAATGTGGCGTTTTGATTTGAAAGAATACCGAATTATGATAAATGATGGTTCTGTATTGTTTGTACAGCTGAATATTTGAAGGAAGTATCTAGGAATAATATGGTTATTTAGAAATCGTGGGAGTTAGTGTGGGAACGATCAGATTGAAATATAATTTGATTTGAATCAAAGCTTACTTCCTGTACTTTTTCAAGTCTTATAGCACGTTTAAAGCCCTCGACAGTCGTAAATCCAAAAAGAGAAGGCTTATTTTTTTTCTGAATGCACGCCGAATGGTGTCATAAATATTTTTATGTCGCTATCATTGCAAATGCAACCCGAATGGTGTCGTAAGTCTTCTTATGTCGCTAGCATGGCACAGCTGTCCTTGTTGCACACTGCATGGCGTTGCCGATAATCAGAAGCAGAAGAGAGTGACAAAGACTCCCATTTCATCAAATAAGCGGAAATCATAATCATATCTTTAATAAATTTTTTTTCAAATTTGGCAAAAGTCAAAAGGCAGTTAATTCCCTGATTTTTGCATGAATGTACATGTATATTTCATTTGTTTGATTTGATCAAATTGATAAGCTTAGAGCATTTTCGTTCCACATACGGTATTTCATTTGATATAAAGCATTTTATGCAATGATGGCATATTTCATTTGATGTAAGGCATTTCAATTATTTATTATAAAATAATGATGAAAATATGACATTAACAACAGTAAAATAATCGTTCAAACTATAATTAGGCCAAGTAAAGTGTTATCAACTTACAAAGTCAATATTTGTTTTGGCTCGCTTTGACCACTCCGGCCATACTTAGTGACCTACACAGCTATAAAAATAGATCTCGATGGCTAGCTGATCGTGTTCACCCATGTCTAGCTTGAGAGTGTTTTGACCAGCATTGGTCAGTTGCCATTGGAAATCGATAACCAATGTCTGTTTAACCGTTATAGAGCGTCATATACCGAAAATAGTTCCGGCTATAACGCACACTGACCTAATTACAATCGGAATATTTGTTTAACCCAAAATTTTAAAATTTCAATTCTATATTCGGCCCTTTACCGCAAAATTTTACCGCAAAGTTTCAAACTTTGAACTTCTTTGAAAAATAAAAATTGCTGTAGATTTTTTAAGTTTTATTATTTTCTAATGAATAGGGTTTTATTTCTTTTAACCTCTTACGAGTACTTTTAAACGGTATGCAATGAGGGAAATTTGGCCATTTAAAACTGACGAGCGATCTGTGAGTACTGTGACGTGCACAGTCTGTAAAACATGGGGCCTTTGAAATTGTGAAAACCTGGAATATTTACCTTGCTAAGTTTTTCTCCATCATGGTTGGCAATCAGATTTTTCAAGTTGTCGAAACCTGCATTTATGCTCTGCATTCGCCGCCTTTCATTGTTGTTGGCAATTTCACGACGCACTTTTTTGTCGGGGTCTTGTGGTCGGTTCCTGAAAATTCATCAAATTTGAAAATTAAATTGCTTTAGAAATTTAAATTTGAGACATGAAAAAAATGTTTTGGGAGGGGGTGGGGGTATCTTAATTGGTCATGTTTATTTTATTAGAATATATATAATATAAAACTTCTATTTTTGTGTGTTTCCATTCCATATTGTAATAATCTCATTAATTAAGCTTATATTTTTATCAATTTAATAAAATAAATAAATGTAAGCAAAACATAAATTGATTTTCGTTATAAAATAAATATTTGTCGGGTTGGCGAATTTCTTGGAAAAGCTCAATGAAGAAAAGTAGTGGCGTATGAATACACGAAATATTTGAGGTGTTTGATTGTTTATTTACAGTCGAAAAGAAAACAAAATTGAACGAAAACGCAACATTTGAACACAAAATAAATATCCCTTTTAAATACATTTGTGTTTTAAATGAATGAAACATTGAAGATCTTATGGGATCGTCTTAATCGATACATCGACATTGATTACAATTCTCAGACAGAAAATGTCGCTTGGCAGCTTGCCAAAACGTCGCCCGCCTTGGAGAAATTCTTGGCAAGTTGCCAGCAAGTAATTTCCAAGTCTTTTCGTCAATAAAGTGTTTAATTGGGCCAAATTCCAACATTTTCATCCACCTTGGCATAATTACAAGCATGTTTTCTAATCAGAAAATAAGGCAGAAAAGATCTTGGTATACAAATCTGAGAATTTTAAAATAGAATTAAGAGTCATTGCGATATGACCGCCGCTGTTTTGGCTGCGAGCCAAGAAAATCTTGTGACTGATTTTGCCCCAGTCAGCCTATCGACATCGTCCATTCTAAATTAACGCTTCTCATGCATGTGTTAATCAACTCAGAAGCCTAGATCGTAAACTTTTAGCAAAAGTCGATTTCTTAAAAAAATAAAATTGAAACTTTATTTTATTTTCTAAAAATGCCACAGTCAGCTGACATGGGACAAAGATCTGTCTATTTATTTCATCAGCTGATCAAGCCAGCTGTTATTTTTTTTTAACGATCAAAAATTTCTTTTGACTTAATAAAAGACTTCTTTTTTAAAACATCTAGCCTAGCCTAGGCCCTATGCCTAAAAAAGCAATAGGCCTATGTTTTATTTTTATTCCACGATTTTTAGTAGATTTTTTAAAATTTGTATTTTTTGATGAATGGCAGAAAAAATGTCAACACCAATTAATTGTAACTATGTTTTGCAAATTTTAAGCCTGGATCAAAATTTAATTTTAAGAAAAAAGTAACAAACTTTGAAAAAAGAAATCAAATTCAGAAACGACAGTCCAAAGCTAACTAAACTAAAGCTAGCCAAAAATTGCAAAAAAAATCTAAAAGACCAAACATCAAATAGGCTAATATTTTGTGTTTATGTTTTCCCAAAAAATTCCAGATAAATTTTTGTCATTTTTGAAAGTATTAATTAAAAAGCAATCAAGAAAAAAATAAAAAAAGCTCAGAAATTAATAAATAATTTCAACAAGTTCAGTTTAGTAGACAGTCAGTAGACGAGTAGAGTCAGCGACCCGACATCTTACAACAAAGCTGAATGGGCCGCTACACTCGCCAACTTTTCACATACACATTCGAAAACTTGGTCAAAAATCACTGAAAATTATTCAAAATATAGAAAATTTTGTATGAACAGAATGCTTAATCAATGCCTAATCCAACTGACAAAAGTTCATTGCCAAGAAATTAAAATTTGATTCAAAATTGTCAAAACATGGAAAAGACCACGCGTCTTACGTTGTTGTTTATATCCGTAAATACCATGCGTACAATTTACTACTACTAACCGTGTGTAAACGGCAGCTAATCCATCGCTAACAGGACGATATCCTTCCATTATTTTCACTTGTAATCACAGAAATAATTCCGTACGATAATCCAATTATTGATAATACTCCAAAAACAGTTTTAAAATAGCCAGAGAATGGACTAGATTCGAGTTGTAAATGTTGAAATGATCTACAACTATGTCGATGTAAGGCTGCTACAGTGAGTAATTATTGGCGCCAAACAGCTGTTAGCCGATTCACATAGAAATCTATTGCTGAGGGTCGACGAGTCTTTTCGTTCAAATCTGCTCAAAGTTTCGAGAAAATTAATTTTAGAAATAAGAAAATATCACAAATTTCAAACTTTTATCAAGTTTTTGTTGTTTCATCAAGTTTTCTCTTGAAAAATTTGTAAAACATGTAAAACTATGACGATGTCGCGTATTTAGATTCTTAAAAGAAGTGATTCGGCGTTGGCAAGGCGCGGGAAAAGTAAAGATAAACAAATCAACAGCTGCTTTACGGTTGCTAGCCTCTTGGTTGGGAGAATTTGATCACAACACGATAAATATTGTACAATATTTCTTTGAAATTCGCTAAAATCGTTTCAAAAACTATACGATATGTAAGATAATATAACTTTATATCACAAAATAAAAGAATTTTGACAAAATTGTAAGCGATTTTGCAGTTTTGAGCCAATTATAAATTTTCATACTAAATTCTCCATAGTAAAATAGTATGTCTGGAATGCAGACAGTGTATGATATGACCATATAAAGAGAATCTAAAATAAGATGATGGATCATGTGACTAAATACTGAGATTTTATTGGCCGTCAGAATGTCAACAAAGTCTAATCACCGCGTGCTCGATGCGCCGAGTGAAAATATCCAATGAAAATTATGCAATGACATTGATAGAAATGGAGGAGAATGAATTCATTTTACGATGGAAATTTCCTCACCGTCGTCGTGTAGTATGTCAAATGAGTTTTAGCGACCTTACAAACTACCTTGCTAGATAGCTTGAGGACACGGCATTGTTATTAATTGGGGCATTGGGGGAAGGTGCGGCCATTCATTAGCATGTCTACACTACAACTAAATTCACACTTTGTAGCTGGTCTGGGGTGGCTTGCAATTCAATATTTCCTCAGCCACACCCCACATGGCCACACATTTATGGCCAAGTCCCTTGGTCTGGGGTGGCTTGCAATTCAATATTTCCTCAGCCACACCCCACATGGCCACACATTTATGGCCAAGTCCCTACTTATATTCAAAAACCAGGAAATTATTATTAATTAAGGAAGACGCCAAATTAAATAATAATAAAAAAAAATGATCACAATTTTATTTTTAGACTCAAAAATAAAGAAAAGAAAAAAGACTTAAAAGGGCTACCCCAAAATTTCGAATAGTATATCCATAGACTAATATCAATTCAAATGTTCATGATATTTGCCCTAGTACATTCAACTTTTTGAGGCTTCTTGAAAGAATAACTATATAAGGCTAGGCCTAACGCAAATAAAAACCCGTAAATTCGAATTTCACAAAAAACTGCCCAAATAGAATTATTATACTTTATGAGTGCACTCTTATTTTGAGTTTAAAAAAAAAAAAAAAAAGAAATGACTCTCAAATCTTACTTTTTTCAGATTCATGAAATGAAAAGTGCACAATTCTGTATTTTAAATAAATCATTGTAAATGAAAAAAAAATAGAATATTTTTAATGTACCAGATGCGTGCTTCATTTTGACAACTTGGAAAAATATAAACCTCTTATGTCATCAAAATCATAAAAAAAGGGCTAAAAATATGTCGAAAGTGTATGAATTTAGTGGCAGCGTACAATTTGGGGCATAAATATTGGGTTATTGACATGCAATTTGGGGCAGTGGGAATACAATTTGAGGTGATATTATTTTTCAACCTGAAGAGTGAAATCCATTAAATTTACGAGCATTACAGTGAAATTTTGATTTGTGATATTGTATTTATTGGGGACTATATCTTGTACTCTTGCCATCAGTCAAATCGGGGCTTATATTTCAACCATACTTAATTCAGTTTTATTTTACTATCGCGTGACATTTCCCTCGTTCAGACTGACATTAGTATGATGAGTCGCATTTATCCAGTAAGAATAACCGCAGATAATAACGTCTGGATAACCTAAACTATTTCTATGACGTTTTGTTTGGCATGTTGGGGGTCTGCACATGCGCATTACATGAATTCTTTATGGCCTCCTCACCATGGCACATGTTGACGATTTTCATGGTACGATTGACAGAAATTGACTGGTGATCTAAGATCCGGCGTCCAGACTGACCCAAAGGTGAGAATACTATTTATTCCTTGAATAACCTTAGAAATTTTCAGAGCCTGCAACGATAGAGTAGAATGTCTATTTTTAGATTTGTTGTTACTATCGTAGTGAATGTGAGTGATCGTTTTCAAAGTTTGTGGTCAAAGGGAGACAACTTTTCAATATTTTCAGGGAGTTCTATTTTTTGCTTAAAAACTGTTAAAAGGATTGTGAAAAAGTTTGAAAACTTTTAAAGTGTATTAGGGACAGTGGTATTACCGGTTTGCATTATGCCTATTTTCTGTCCGAGATGTCTGTAATTACTGCAATTCCACTTAATTTGAAGTGTTTTAAAGGAGAATGTTCAGCATTTTCGAGGGTAGATTTGGCCCTTAAACGTATTTAATTTACATAGCCACCAGAAGTACTAAAAGTCGAATAATACCTACCAATTATACCCTACTCGAACACTATATAGCGTCACTAAACTACGAGTCGTATTTTTGACTTTCAAGCGCTGCTAATTATGGATACACAGTGATCCGTAAGCATAAATTATGAAGGAGATTTGTGAACATTTACGGAATTAGCGTAGCTAAAATATTTCTGTTGATTTCAATGCATTAGCCCATTGACATGGGTCAATTTCTGTATTATAATTTTTTTTATTATAAAACCAGCGGGGACAAACATATCCATGAAATGGTCTTTGTATGTTAATTGATTAACTGATTTGACCTCCAACTGAGTTTTTACTACAGCTTATAGTAACTTATACAGACTTTCACTTGATAAGATAACAGGATTAGTGACCCCCAGCAGAGATATTAGTAGGTTATATAACACTCCGAGAAAACAATAGGCTTTTTTTACTTACTTTACTTTGCTTTGTAAATGCCCTAGAATTAGTGAGAGAAAAAAAATGCATAAAATTTTTATTTTTCAATTTTTTTTATTTTGGATTTTATGCATATTTAAAGTTTTCAATTCTAAATGTTTATGAAGTATTATTTTTCCGATATATGAAATTATAAGATGCATGTTTGGTCCAAGATATAAAATTATAAAATGTATTATTGTTTCAAGATATAAAATTAGAAAACGTACCATTGTTCTAAGATATAAAATTATAAAATGTATCATTGGTCCAAGATATACAATTATAAAATGTATCATTGTTCCAAGATATAAAATTATAAAATGTATCATTGTTCCAAGATATGAAATTATAAAATGTATCATTATTCCAAGATATAAAATTATAAAACGTATCATTGGTCCAAGATATAAAATTATAAAATGTATCATTGTTGCATGATATAAAAGTATAAAATGTATCATTGTTCCAAGATAAAAAATTATAAAATGTATCATTGTTCCATGATATGAAATTATTAAATGTATGATTGTTCCAAGATATAAAATTATAAAATGTATCATTGTTCTAAGATATAAAATTATCAAATCTATCTTTGTTCCAAGATATGAAATTATCAAATGTATCTTTGTTCCAAGATATGAAATTATAAAATTTATCATTGTTCCATGATATGAAATTATTAAATGTATCATTGTTCAAAGATATAAAATAAAACGTGTATATCATTGTTCCAATATATGAAATTATAAAATGTATCATTGTTCAAAGATATAAAATTACTAAATGTATTTAATGTATCATTGTTCCAAGATATAAAATTATAAAATGTAATATTGTTCCAAGATATAAAATTATAAAATGTATCATTGTTCCAAGATATAAAATTATAAAATGTATCATTGTTCCAAGATATAAATTTATAAAATGTATCATTATTCCAAGATATAAAATTATAAAATGTATCATTGTTCCCAGATATAAATTATAAAATGTATCATTGTTCCCAGATATTAAATTATAAAATGTATCATTGTTCCAAGATATAAAATTATAAAATGTATCATTGTTCCAAGATATAAAATTATAAAATGTATCATTGTTTAAGATATGAAATTATAAAACGTATCATTTTTCCAAGATATGAAATTATTAAATGTATCATTGTTCCAAGATATAAAATTATAAAATGTATCATTGTTGCAAGATATGAAATTATAAAATGTATCATTTTTCCAAGATATGAAATTATTAAATGTATCATTGTTCCAAGATATAAAATTATAAAATGTATCATTGTTCCAAGATATAAAATTATAAAAATTATCAAATGTATCATTGTTCCAAGATATGAAATTATTTAATGTATCATTGTTCAAAGATATAAAATAAAACGTGTATATCATTGTTCCAAGATATGAAATTATAAAATGTATCAAAGATATAAAATTATAAAATGTATCATTGTTCTAAGATATAAAATTATAAAATGTAGCAATGTTCCAAGATATAAAATTATAAAATGTATCATTTTTCCAAGATATGAAATTATTAAATGTATCATTGTTCCAAGATATAAAATTATAAAATGTATCATTGTTTCAAGATATAAAATTAGAAAATGTAGCATTGTTCCAAGATATAAAATTAGAAAATGTATCATTTTTCCAAGATATGAAATTATTAAATGTATCATTGTTCCAAGATATACAATTACAAAATGTATCATTGTTTCAAGATATAAGATTTTAAGATGTATCATTGTTTCAAGATATAAAATTTTAAGATGTATCATTGTTCCGAGATATAAAATTATAAAAATTATAAAATGTATCATTGTTCCAAGATATGAAATTATAAAATGTATCATTGTTCCAAGATATGAAATTATAAAATGTATCTTTGAGCCAAGATCGAAAACATATATCATTGTTACAATTAAAAATATGATATGCGTTCATGAAAATATTCAGTTGGTTTCAATATTAAAACTTGTGGGGATTTTTTAAGTCCACATAGAAACATAAAAATTCTTTGAAAACCGCAGACGTCATGAAAATTTACATATTAATAGGGTATAATATTTTATACGCGACCACCAAGTTGACATAATCCCCTAATTATCGCCTGACGTTCAAACGGATTTAAATTACAAATCCTTTGATTTGAAAATCAGTGATTATGTACAAGGCAAACAATAAGTATACAAAGGACAACAAGATTTTAAAGTATGATTACCCCCCTTGAGGAAATTTCGTATTCAAATAAATGACCTTTTAATAAGCATTGATGACTTTTAGATAAAATATCAATTACGACGTATTCAAATTTGATTTAATATATGATACTTTATGTCGTTTGATTGGTTGGTTAATCCTCAGACAGTCAATCAAGCATGAAAGTTATTGCTCTACGGAGGTTTAGACCTGCCAAAGAAATTTGAGATGTGATTATAACTTGTTAAAGACGTGTGTAGTATTTTATTAAATGATTACTGATTGATTTATTTGACTTACTACACGCACTCCCTATCGTGTTTATTGTCATACACGGGTAACGGGACATTTATGCACTCTCTTTTAAAGTGGCTGTCATATATTTGATGAACACTCAGTTATTCAACAAAAAAAATGTGGATTTTTGTAAATATTTTTCAAAAAATGCATCATGTGTTTGCAATGTTCAGTGTGTTTTTGAGGATAATTGGATATAAAAGCAATTTTGTATTTTGGGCTTGGATTTGTAATTTTTTTTAACAGTGGCTTTATTATTTTTTTATTATTTTTCATAATTTCAAATGGTAATGATTTATAATTTTTTTTTAATACCTAACATTTGCGAAATGATTTTTCGTTTCAGATTTATGGGTGAGATGTCTAATTGTGATGAAATATTCAAGGACGATAACTCCTACAGCCTAATAGATAAAGATATGGTTACTATCTCTGATGTTAAACATTTTTCTTCAGGTGAACTAATTTATGACTTAATGACTAAGATTTGTTTTCCTTAGAATAACAACTAAGATTCCTCAGTAAAGGCGTTGATTTAGGGGGCGGGGGCGGGGGGTGTTGGTGAACTCAGAAAACCCCACAATTTGATTTGTAAGAAAGATTTTTTGAAGAATCAACATCGATCATAGGAAATCCCTATTATCAACTCAAAACCCAGAAATATCTGTAAGAATGCACGAAATTGACCTTATGTTTTGGGTTGCGGCGCTTTGCGACGTACTTCGACTCTACCACCTATGCTGGTTAGCCCCGCCCCCCCCCCCCCCCCACCAATTTCTTTGACAATTCAACGCCCTTGTTCCTCAGAAGACCATTTCAACCAGCGGGTCAACTAACAGTCGGTTAATGTATCGTTCTTTACTAACCTGATGCTTGGATTCAAGAAAATTGTCTTGGACGAAAGTTAGGTTTTCGATAGGGGTATGATGACCATGAATAAGTCAAAATTTCAGTCAACGCAGCTGTAAATGGGTAGGAATAATTGGAGAAAAATCTATGCCAAGAGGTTTGGCCAAGTAACAGCTGGGAAAAAGGATAAGTTGTAAAATATAAATGTTTCTTTTCTTTGATTGATATTTCCCAAAATCTATACCCATTCACAGCTGGGTCAACAGAAAGGACTTTCACTTGTTGACTGAGATTTGTATGATGTTCAACACTCTACCTGATCACTCTACAACCCATCTTCATAATAACCAAGCAATGGAACAATAATGACACAAATGATTTCTATTTTTTTCAGTATTTCCCCAAGACACAGAGACGTACCTTTATCCAGTCAGTGCACATAATTGTATGACATCATCAATTCCTGTGTACTGTACATCATGTACACAACCTAGTTTGATATTGTCTCAGAATACTCTTCGTCCTGGCCTAGTGACGTCACCAGTTCCTCAAGTAAAAGTGGAACCAGGTGCCATAGGTCAGATACCAACATCTTCATCTGGTACTGATATACTGAGACAATGTTCGAATGTTCAGGTAAGACAACTTTACAATGTTGAATAATAACGAACTGGGTCTATTACTTTGACATCGTTAGCCTCATTTCTTGTAATTACTGAAGTTTGTAGGCCCGTTTGGCATGAGAAGTCCTTGACATCGTAGATATGGCTTTTAAAAATCTTTGACATAGGCCTTGAAGTAAGGGTCTAGCTTTGATAGTCCTTGAAACACGGATGTGACTTTGATAGTCCTTGACATAGCAAATGAAACTTTTAACAATCTGTGGCATAGTCCTTGAAATTAGGGTCTAGCCTTGAATTTTCCTAAAATGTTTTACTTGAAATCAAGGACCTTGAAGCAATGAAGTGGCTTTGATAGTCCGTGAAACATAGTTGTAGCAGCGACAGTCATTGACATCAGAGGTGTGACTACTTGCATTATTTTCAGGCATTACAGAATGGGGAAGAATTTTTCACCTGTCGTTGGTTACAATGTAACGAGAAATTTCATGGTCTGGATGATCTAGTCAACCATGTCAATGATCAGCATGTTAAAGTTGAAAGACCTGATGTTGAGTTTCAATGTAAATGGACTGGATGTTCCAGACAAGGCAGAGGATTTAATGCAAGGTACGAGTTTCAGAATGAATGCAATTTAGTTTTACATACGACGTTTTTTCCAACCGTCAATGGATTGCTAACATGTGCAGCTTGTAGCATACCTTGAAAACAAGTGGTTTTGAAAGTTGAAATTGAGCTGGAGTAGCAAATGTTTCTTCTAAAAAAGGTTTTTGGGTATCATGAGGGGAAATGCAGTGATGCCGTCATTGAAATAAGTGGATGTCAGAATTTTTTCACGAGAGCAATTCATTTTCCTGGAGGAACATTTTCCCCCCTTTGCTTAGTGTAGTTACAGGCCTAAGAACAAAACAGATAGTTAATTTAGAATTTAAAAGAGGAGTATTTATTTTTTAAACAAATGATTCAGAAATGTTAAAATGACATGTTATGTATTGTTTTAGATACAAGATGCTGATACACATAAGAACACATACAAATGAGAAGCCCCACTGCTGTTCAGTTTGTAATAAAAGTTTCTCTCGGTTGGAGAATTTGAAAATACATCATAGATCACATACTGGTAACTATAGTCTTTTGTTTACTATTATATTCGACCCAGATATTATGTCAGATTGACCATTTTATACGCCCACACGTAAGTATGGGAGGGCGTATATTGTGATTGTCCCTGTCGGGCTGCCCGTCGGTCGATCCATCCGTCCATTCACATTTAACTTGTGCTCACTCTACAGGCTACAATTCTCCATGGATTCTTTTGATATTTTGATTGTGTGTCAATATCATTATGAAGATGTGAATTTGGTGATGGTGCGACGATTTTCTTCCGAATTCCTTGTCATTCGTTTACAATGGTTTTCCCTGAATCCGAATCCGCAGTTGAAATCTGTATTTTGCCAAAGATATATCTGATATCTCAGACCGGTTGCATGTAAATTCCACTCTCTTACAACACGAATCTGAAGTACGCAACCAGTTTCGGATTTCTTGAAATCTAGTAGGGCCTTAATTTCCTCTTAAAAGTCTTGAATTCATCATCCGTTCTATTTTTCATCTAGTGTCTGTCAACCGTATATCTGTTGTTTAAATTAAGTAATTGATACATAGTTTCTCCCTTAATCTTGTCAAGATAATTCTGACCTATATTTATTAAATCATTGTTATTTTTTAAATTAACCTCTTGAAGAATATGCTATTTAAAAATTTATTTCCTATTTTTACTTTTTTTATAGGAGAAAAACCATATATCTGTCCATATTCGGGATGCAACAAAGCTTATTCCAATTCCAGTGATCGTTTCAAACATGTCCGAACTCATCAAGAGCAAAAACCTTACATCTGTAAACTTCCGGGCTGCAACAAGCGATACACGGACCCCAGTTCCTTACGTAAACATGTTAGAACTCATAAACATTTTGTTACAACTGCCAATGTGCCAGTGCCAGTTGCGAACACAAAAAAGAAAGCCCAAAAGAGTGTCAAGGGAAATAACTCTACTGATACTGTGGTAGCAGACGAACAAGTTTCAACTACATTTACAAACGATACAAATGAATCCACTAAGACTTTTGATCCTGTTTTGACCCACTCTGATCCATCCATAATGATGCAATTTCCCACAATTTTGATGAACTCTTCAAGTCCATTTGCATCGTCTTCTGCTAGTGATGTAGCAGAAGTGACCTCAATTATTAATGTTGTTCCCGTGGTAATGACATCTTCCCCTGACGCGTCCAATTCCTCTGATTATCAAGATGGACCATTAGATCTTTCTCGTAGTCCTGCCAGCCCTCCTGTCTCCATAGCAACCCTGAGTCCTGGATGATCATAGTGTCCATTTTAGTTTGAAGTTGTATTTTTCATCATTTGCTACCATTTTAAGTGCTATTTGCTAAAACAAAAATGGACTGGAATAGATAAAAACAGAATCCATTTTAAAACACGTGCTCGGCATTAACTTCAAGTTGCTTTCAGTGCTGAAGTGAAAATAATGATTTTTTAAGTTACTTATGATATAGGGCAATAAAAGTGAGGGCAATTTCTTATATTTAATGCAATGGGAAATATCACTCATATGCATACGAAACTACGTGCAGATTTTTAATGAAATAATAGACACGAAAATAGTAAACTGACATTAACTTCATATGTCAGACTAAATTGATAAATTTTCTTGGGTCAACATATATTCCGAATTGCTTCTTACTATGTTCGTGTCTTGTTCTGTTAACTAGGTCAGCGACATATGAAATAAGTTTCATATGAATGAAATGACCCCTCTATTTAAACGAACAAAGGATATTGAGAGTTTGATTTTGCTTTGATTTATGAAGTGATTTGTTGTGATATTGATTTTTGTTGATTTGTTGTGTTAAGTTTTGGAATACATTTTATAAATTGTTCAGAAGAATAAAATATATTTTTCAAATTCAAAGTTTTTTTAGTAATCCAACGTTATCTCCAATTTGCTTTAATGCCGTGAAAGCCTAATACACACACCAGTTTTTTGGAGCCGCGGTCGCTCATTGAGTTAGACGCTTGCTCGCTAACCTGAAGACCAAAGGTTCAATCCCGGCATGGGACGAGATGGTACCTTCGGAATTTTCAACCTGCTCACAACAAAACATGTGAATCCATGAATATTTTACGTCACGTATAATGGCATGTCGCCCCGAATTCCATGAAATTGTCAATTGCATGCTTTTTGTCTTCGAATATCTTCATGTCAAAAGGAATATAAGATATGATGTTCTTTATACTTACATATGCCTCCTTCTTAGACATTTCCAGTCCACCCAGCTGTAAATGTGTACGGATAATCCGAGAAATATCAATGCCAAGAGGTTTGGCCAAGGACCAGCTGGGAGAAAGGATCCTCACCGAACCTAATTTGTTATCCTTGTGAAATATAGATGCTTCTTTCTTTCAAGACATTTCCAGTAAAATGACACTCACGCGTCCGTATTTTTTTTTCTTTTATGATATAATCAACTTACTAGATTCCAAATGAGCTATTGCAGAACAAAAAACTGCATTGAACTAATCGATGGGGAAGTAGGACTTCGAAAAAAAAGTTCTTGCATTATTTATTATTCGATTTGAAAGGAAATTAACATACTTCACAGATCCTGAAAAAAAAAAATCATTTGTAAACTTTGTTTAGTTCACGAGTACTCAGACGACTGAATAAACATTGCAACTCCTGGATTTCTAAAAATATTTTTCCCAGGTCTTATGATTTTAATGGCACCTTAACCACCCCATCGACCTGGTTTACCTTAGTCTCAGAAATGACATTTTTTCCTGAGTTTATCAGCAGAACTGTTCACAACTCTCCCTCGAAATTTGAGCCTTCTTATCCCTGTGTAGCAATAATTATCAGAGTTTGAAAGTCAAATATGCGACACGTATTTTAGTAAATAACTCATTTTCCAATTTTATAATGAAGTACTTCCACCCAAGGATGTATGTATATTTTTTAGATTTAAACCCGCCCTTCCCAAAAATAAAACACATCAATGGTTCAAAAATATTTTATATGAATATACAAAATGATAATATATCTGCATATCTGTGACCGACTACGATGTAACCCTATATAGATGTTGACAATGCTTCTGGACCAAAAGTAATTGTTCAATTCTCAATTGTTTGATGACAAAACAGAACAAAAGATCCGATAAGAAGACGATTTTTTCTTATTTTGTTCCGTGTTAAATCAACGTCTGCTTACATCTGAAGGTTTCTTGTCTTGATCGGCGTGTAAAGATCGACAGTCCAATGCAAACAGGTTTGTCCAATTGGTAAAAAAGGTCTTCTTCAATTTTTGCCTTTAAACCTCAGAAACATCATATTCCAGATCGTCCAAATCATTCAACTCTTTCTGAATTTTCAACAAATCTGTTTGCAGTTTGCGGATTTTAAGTCGACGTTCCACAGTTCGACTCGACTCCACCCTGGTTAGTTTTCCGTGTTGGCGAGATGCTTCTTTTTGTGGGTCTTTGGGTATAGCACCAGAACTTAGAGCAACGATTTCGTTTAATTCGGTTTCATCTTTGCTCTTGTCACAAACAGAAATTGCTCCTAGATTTTTATGCTTCAGCGAACCCTTCCCGATTTGTTTTGATACGACATCGTGCGTTGTTGGAGATGAAGGTGACGCAGATGATGTCGTTTCCGTTGAGATCTCATTACTATACGACGAGGACGAACTTTGTTCTGATAATGATTGATGGGTTAAGGATCCAAAAATACCAGGACACCTTTGCGGGGCTGCGGTAGTTGACACGCCGGTATCTTGTGCAAGAGTTAATTCCTTTGGGATGGCTATGCTGACGTCATTTTCGCATTTCGTTATTACTGGATGATCGCAATTAGGGCTCGTCTCTGGTTGCCCACAGAAATCACAATCGGAAGGCATTGTTAAATGTTGTCCAATGTCATCGCAATAAACATTGGATTTTGGTCGAGGACACAACGATTTTTCAGTTGGATTTTGAGAAGTAATATGAATGTCATTTGTTGGCGAAGGAGAATTGTTATTTATGGTATCCAAAACCGACAGCGGTAGAGCTCCTGATGATTGCGGTGAACTGGTCCGAGATTCTTGGAAAATCAACAAGTCCATGACATGATCACTTTGGTCTGGTTCCCGAGCAGAGTTTCTTTTAGGTGAACATAAGTCCAAATTAATGTTGCTGGATTTGGATGAACGAAAGTCTTCCGAAGATCGGTAATGAACCGGAGTATGTTTTGTGGAATGCACATCTTGTGAACTGAGAGAATGGGTCGGAGTCGGAATGAGCGAGTGCGTGGAAGATCTAATGGGCGATAAAAGATTGAGTGAAGTTTGGGACAAACACGTAGGTGACGAACATGCACTAAGGTTATCTGTCTGTAAAGAGTGGAAGCTTGATGGGTAAGGATGATGCAATGGTGATGACTCACAACTGGGTGATCTATTGGTAATTTGAGTATTATACAGATGAGACGGCGAATTATTTAAGTGTGCGCTTTGTTGAGGTGCTCTATCACATAGCTGATGATCAACTGTTAATGAGTCTAGCTCTGGGATTCTTCCCGAAAGGTCGGAATTATCAAATCCTTTGCTCGTCCTCCGTAGAGGAATGTGATTGTACATCATATCCGATTTGGATACAACGTGTTTGATTCGGATATGAGGAGGAGGCGAATGAAGCTTTTGACGCCTTTCACGAGCATTTGCTTCGCATAAATCATTTTCTATCCTTTGGAATTCCACATGCTTTTTTCCGTTTCTTCCGCACTGTACTTCGTCACACGCAGGTTTCAGAAAATTCAATTCCAAATCAGAACCACTACAATTCGGGTCATCACGGTTTTCAGAGTTACTACGTCTGAATTTTTGAAAACTTTCTCCAAAACCAAATAAATTTTGAAAAGTATTAAGAGGTTTTGAAATATCAGTTTTGCTTCTTGTTGAAAGCTCTGTACACGAATTATTTTTGAATTTTAAACGTCCGCCATCTTCATCATTTTCGTCGGTGTCATATCCAACAGAACGTTTTTTATTTTTTGAAGAAGGAACTTTTAAAGTTTTTCCCAACTTAAGGCTGAGCGGTGGCGTCTGTGCGACGCTCAAGCTCCGACTAATGCGACATAGTTTGCGAATAGCTGACTCGTTGGTCGTTTCTTGGGTGCTATGACGCTTTTGACTAGCTCGAGGTGATGCGTTCCGTGCTGAATACCGCATGTCCGGGAATCCGTCGGTTTCTTCCGATCCATAGCAAACTTCTCCATCATCAGATATAGAATTACACCTGGAAAAGAAAAATATGGAACTTATGTGAAAAGGTGGTATAATGTCACCAATGGGTGCATAAAAGTGGTTCATAAAACATTATTTCATTTTCTTGGTCTGAAGGGATGTACGAGTCAGACTTCTTAACCTTGAGCTAAGCCGTAATCTCGAACGGTATAGGGCCTGCCCTGGTCTGGCGAAAATATAGACCGATTGTCTAGGATGTTGTCTGAGTCCGAGAATAATGAGTTTCCACGAATCATTAAGTGAAAGACCGAGTTGAGGCCGAGGAATTTTCAAAGGATCAGGTTGACATTTTTTTTAATTCCCTTAACAAAATTTATAAGAGATGTGAAAATTGGAGAAAGTTTGCGAAGCTGATCCGGTCACATCTACAAAACATGGTGCTGCATTCAAAGAGGATCTCGTAGCTTTTCACAATAAGAACCATCCTCAGGATGTCAAAATTAGGGGTTGATAATATATGGAGACTACTTGATTCATAGTATCAATACCCTGTAAGATACCTTCGGCGTTCTTCATATCTTCGTCTTTGGATATCGGGAGTACCATCAACCTTTGACTCCGGAAGTAGATGTAAGAGCTCATCTGTCATGCGTGAAAAGGGTTCCATTGGTAATTCTAAAAGACGTCTTAATCGATTATGTTCTTGTTCAACCTGAATGAAAGAGAATCATTCGAAATTTGAAGTGGGAAATTAATTTCAAAAGATAATTTCAGCTCAGCAAACAGCAAAACTCGGCACCTTAAAGTGAATGAAAACGAATCCCGTGCCTCAAAAATTTCACAAATAACGCTATCTAGGGACGGGCTTGACGGGCTTGACGGTCGTTTCACCTTAGGTGGGGCTTGGTGCTAAAGGGGTCATGGATACCACGTAGTATTCTCGTGACCAGTTGGACAGAAAAAATAAGCTTTGTTGTCACTCCGGGAAAGGCCCCGTCCGAATTAAACCCCATTTCATTTCCAGGAAAGGCATCGAAACAATATTATCTTCCCATGAAATATTTTCGAACGCTTACCTCGATCAGTTCTCGTTTATAAACCCTGTTCTGAACTTCGGCTCGGTAGTAAATCTCTTTTTTATCATCTATGACGAACCTTCTGGTATTAGCTTCTACGTGGATTCCTGATGACGCAATGATCGGATTCCCTCCAGAAGTCACTATTGCATATATCTGAAAACCAAAAAGGAGAGAGTCGAGAACAGAACAGTGAGGGGATTGTACATACGTTAAGTGTTTGTTTTCTTTTGCAAAATAGCAAATCTTCCTACCATAAAACTTAAAAGTGAAGCATGCAACATGTACGTGAGAAACCACTCGAACAGTAGAATCGAATAATATAATGATACAGCACCACTCCAAGACATTCCAAATGAATTATATCTCATTGTTGTCTCTTACCTTAGGTACAAAAAGTAAACACAAGGTAACCGTAGTGGACAGGACCATAAATGACGACTCGACAATATAAGCTAAAGTTGGTTCCATAGACAATATATTAGACAGGACCACTACACTGATACTCATAATAACCACGTTATACACGTTCATACCAATATACTGGGAATCGTTTAAGGCCGGAATCTTAACACTTCTGGTTTCCCAAGCCATGTATACTCCAAATATTAACAGTAATCCTGCAAAAAGATGGTAATATTGGATCAAGTTTAAACTTGCTGATGGATGACTTTGGTTAACATTCACGACTTCCGATCGCTATAAACACAGTAAATAACGTTTATATGAACAAAGCTCAAAGACCCAAGCTACATCTTCCCTGACATGTCCGAAACTTCCCCTCGCGATTATCCCTACCTCCAAAAATGAATATATGTAGTAATATTTGATAAAGTTAAAGCTTCCTGGTGGATAACTTTGGCTTAATTGCGATTGTTTCCGAACAGTCGAGCGAGTAAATAATATTTCCGTGACTTGTCTGAAACTTCCCCTCGCCATCTCCCCTTCACCCAAAAATGAATTGCCAAATGAAAAAAAACCCCAAAAAATCAATGATATTATCACTGAATCCGTGCCTACATAAGCCTTTCGTGTACATTTGTGGCATATTTAGTAGAGCAAGAGAGCACAAGTACCTCGAAAATGGGAGAATGGTCATACATGTACAAATACGTTCTCCAAAGGCGATACACGTGCTAATCTACCCACAGACTTGAGGACACCCACCTTTATAAACATAGAATGCACCAGTCCATTTTTGAAGATGATTGGAATGGCAGGTGGCTAGCTGTGAAATATACCAAATATCTTCATCTTTTTCTGAAGCCTAGAAAAATAACCACCAAACAACATTAGCTTATCTGAACGAAATGAAACAATGTTGATACAGGCAAGAATTGCTCAGCAATAATTTAAATCAAGCGGTATTTGGTTGGTAAGTTCCAGAGTGCTAATATCGGAGAACTCGTGAGATCTGGTTCTGCCCTTGGTGGAGTGGTGTGACACCGTCCGCTTTTCCAAAATCGTTAAAGCGATACCACCTTTTAGAATGAACACAAACAATAAGTTCTCAAACTTGGTAAATAAGAGTATATATTCACCAAAGGTGTCCAAAGTATACAAATAGAATCAAATAAACCCATACAATTACAGGTTATTATTGAAAAACGCTAAAAAATGAGTAAGCGTTTTTCAATTATTGTATATAAACATAGTTTTCTGGATTTCTCATATTATTTAGATAATATGTTGTATAGTTATGCTACCAGGCAAGTCCTCTGATGAATATATACTCCTATTGACTAAGCTTGAAAATTTAGACTTTTTGTTCTAAGAGGTCGTATTCCTTTAAGATCAGGGTGTTTCTTTGGTTCATTGTCCTCCTCAATAATGTCACAGTTCCTTTTCTTTGCATTATGAATGAGTTGTTTACAAGATCTGTTGGAGACATTAACGTTTTTTTCTACAGACATTATGTCAATTTTTCATTGAGAAGTTTAAGAAATTGTGGGTGTTGAATGACAGGAAAACTCTCAAGGACAATTCCATTTCCGTTTAATATAACAAATTTGAACATTTATACGATCAATTGTCCAGTATTTTTTATACAAGTCCTTCCCGAATGCCCAGTGTCTTTAACAATTACTTAATATCACTCGTACCAACTTCGGAACCCCTGGTATCTACTTTGAAACTAGACTAGTGGCTAGATAATCTCGTATATACGATGATTGTCATATTGAATAAATTATAGGTCAGCCAGTCACAATCATTCTTCAGAGAGTGTCGTCTTCTTTCGCGGTAAAAACATGCAATCAGAATCAATCTCCGAAATAAGAGTTATCTTCCCTTGCCCATTTACCGGTCAAGATGGCCGCTTATTATGACTGAGTCATTACATAGTCTCGAACAATGACGAATGTTGAGCCGAATGACTTTGTATCAGTCCTAACCATTAACCAAAATCAAAGTATCTCGCTTCAGTTCCTAATGAATATAGAGCTCGTTTTAATATGACTTACAGGCGATTTGACCTATAAACATTCTCGAGATATTTTGTCTTACTGCCTTTGTTTTTTTCTGCTTTAATTAACTTAGTAATTCAATACACGACTAACCCTGCTGGCCATAAACACGATTTTACACTTAGAAAATTGACTACGGCTTCTAGTAAAGAGCAATATGAATTGCCTCAGATATAGTTTATAAGTAAATATCAGTCATCTAAGAAAGTTAATTTCTCAGTAACGTTTTCGAAAATTGGGTCGAAACGAGCATAAACACATAACACAACTTCTTGAGATATTTTGGATATCAAAGAATTTCAAAAGAGGTTTAAACTAAGCGTTTGTAAAAATGCAAAAATTACAAAAACCTCTGAAAATTGGAATAGTACAAAGGGTATATACATGTAGTCAGTGTCCAATACACATACAAACCTTTGAAAACCTCGGTACAAACCCTTTTAAAAAGAGTTTTTTTTTCTCAGTTTTATACTCTTTGTCATAGGGGTTGTGTTATTGTCTGCTCCCGTTAAAAGAGTCTCACTGTTGCCAAAAAATAATAATAATAAAAATTAATAACAAAAAAGAGTTATTCTTTCTCTTATAACTGATGAGAGTTTGTCTTTTTCTAAAAAAAAATGCTTAATGATGCCTAAAATCAAAAAAATATATACATGTACTCACAATGGTGGTTAAGTTGGTAATTTGACGATGCATAGGATCAACTAGCACCCAGACAAACACAATAGCTGAATCTAGTATCAACAGAGCTCCTATCATAAACAACAAATGCTTGTCTCGCAATAACTGAAATAAAAAAAAACAGGTGCTTGTATAGCAATAATTGAAATATAAATAGGTTTAGTAGGTACGAGACATCAAATTTTACTTCCAACTTTTTGTCTCCAAGTTTGGACTAAGAAGGACAAAAAATCACAACAGAAAACTTTACTCTGGTAAATGAATATTCAGGAATATTTATCAGCCTTTACGAAAGGAATTCCTTTTGAAGTTTATACAATGGATAAGAAGATGTCAAAATTTTATTTCGAAAAGTGGTGCCGAACGTTCAAGTTAGCCTCTTTCAGTTGGAATACTATACATTGTTTTTAAGCTTCTAAATCATCAAATTACCTTATTTTTAACGAGTCCAGTGTGTGCTCTAGTAAATATTTGATGAACACGATAGGTTTTAGCGAACATAGCACCAAATGCAAGAGAAAAACCAGCAGCAAATAGTAGAACTCGAAGCTGAAATAGATAAGCGATCCAAGTCAGATCACATTTTTTCAGTTACCTCCTTTGAATATCCAAGACAAGAGTGTTCATTAATTGGTAAAGCCCGTTCGAAATTCTTTTAAAGGTATGAATATATATCAAAAATATACAAAAAAAACCTAAAAAATCTGGGTAGTAAGTAACTGACAAAATGTCTTCTTCTGTTATCGGAATGTATTTTCAGAACAATTTGTTTAGAAATAAGATGTCAAAGGGTAGGATTCAATTTTCAAACCTTTACGGTAAAGAATCCAATCAAATTCGACATCTTTACCAACAATACTATGTCTAATGCACGATCCAGGGTTAAGTGACATGTAAGGAGCGGACCGAGGTCATTCGACAATGCCTTTACTTCACCAGTCTGTCGAGTTCTATAAGCATCGTCGCACTGCTTGCTGTCATTGAAAAACAGACGCATTCATTTTACAAGCAAATTGTTATATTAAAAATGAGTACCGTGCATATAAAAGGGAAGACGTTCAGCGGAAGAATGGAATCGTCTAAACCAAGAACAATAACTGCAGTATACACCAGAATACACCCAATAACAGCTACATCGTTTAATATAGGACTGGAGAGTTTTATATATCTGAAAATATAGCATTGGTTTGTGAACATAGCGACTAGGGTCCCTTTAGAAGAATCCAAAAGATAAAATTGAGTATCAAAATTATAATAGAAAGGTATCTCACAGGAAGCACAATCAAACAACGATTGTAATTTTCACTTATCATGCTGTAGTAATCGTCATTGTATGCAAACGGTATACGTTACAACAAGTTGTGATGGATATTTGATGTATCTATCTCGATGTACTTGACTTTAAATTCCAAGGTGGCTTACCTCAATTTTCTATAATATAAATTGAAGGCTAGGAAACACACAGCTAATACGATTCCAATGATACAAAAAGCACAGCCAATCAAAAAGACGGTAGAGGATATAGTGGCTTGACGATGACGTATTATCTTTTTATCACGTGGTACACGACCTCCTGAAAAAAAAACCAATTGTAAATATCCAAGGGACATAAAATCTGAGGCTATGGAAAAAATTATTTCAATGACCAAAGACTGAGCAGGTCAAGGTATAGCATAGTTCAATATGCATTCCAGCTGAATTTGAGTGCCAAAATAGATTTTAATGGCTACCTTGGTCAAATTTTATGTGCTGATCTTTTGAGCAATGTAACAGAGTACAAATGAATCCAAACATCTGAAATATGTGACTGTACTAGTACCAACTTCGCCAAAACATGTTAATTATTGGACAATATGTAAATGGGTTCTTGTTGGTGCAAGTTGTCATTGTGTCACGTTTTCGGCAGATAGAAACACGTAAACACCGAATACACGTACATGAGTACGTCTATGAAAATCTGTCGTAAACTGTTGAGCAGTAGAGGTTAATTTTGTATCCAACATCCGGAAATAAAATAGAAGTCTATTTTGGATAAAATTAATGAACGAAACACATACGAAAGCCAATTTTCAAATGATTAAAAGCAAACTTTCCACCAGTCAATCATTAGACGCTCGAAATAAAATTGTAAAATATCCGGACATTGATTAATACAATGATACAGACGAGAGACATGACTCAGTTGTCCATAAAATAGATAGACTGATAGTCGAAACTACAGAAAATAGAATTAAACCAGCATTTAACAGACTAAATGAGATAGAAGCAGACAAATATTGTGACAATAAGATTGAAAATGTCTTTAAAATGAGACAAATTAACTGGTTTCACTTGACATTTATACACCATTTATACGACGTCTGAACATAATTATCTGTCTTCATTATCTTCCTACTGTCTATTTTAAATTTTATTTCCGTTCACAGCTTCATCTTTTTTAAAGGTGTTCATCATTATCCAATCGGTCCTCGTACCCTAGTCTTAGAATAAGATGCATTTTAGCTATGCAGTTGTAATGGTATAAATATGAGCCTTCAAATTTATGTGTAACCATAATTATCTGTCTTCATTATCTTCCTACTGTCCATTTTAAATTTTATTTCCGTTCACAGCTTAAACTTTTTTAAAGGTGTTCATCATCAACCGATCGGTCAATCGAATAGAATAGAATAAGATTTATTTTTAGCTAAGCAGTTATAAAGGTGGAAATATCAGTCTCAAATCCATGAACCATAATTTCCGCTTTTGTGAGTCTAAAAATACGACTCGTATTTTAGTGGGACCACGTTATATATTTCGAAAAACAATAAAATCTGTATATTGAAATATGTTTCAGTTATTTTGTAGACATTATACAAATTTGCAGTATCCCACTTAGTTTAAGTGTCGTCATAAAACGCTTAAAGCTTAAGTGGAATTGTAAGAACCACAGACGTCTGACTGAAAATTTGAAAATGTGAGCCGTTGGTATTAGTGTCCCAAAACACATAAAAGTTTTATAACTTCTACACGATTAGTATCTAGTATTGATCAAGGGTCAGTAAGCAAAACATTTCAATGTCCAAATAAAACTTAATTATTTATTTAAAACTTTATAAGCTTAAGATTACTTAGATTATGTTTTAATGATTCGTGACTGTGTCTTGAGTGATTTCGGTCCTAGTATTCCCTATACAATCGGCCTTTTTCGACCCAATTTTCTGGTCGAATGTCCAATTTTCAAATAATTTCAATTTTAGAAGGTTACCATTAATGAGTCGTGTGCCTTCACTATGTCTAAGTAATTTCGGTCCAGGTTTTTTGTCTATTTCCAGTTTCATCTTGACGTACACTTGTTAAGTATTTTGATTCTGTGGTTTTACAGAGTTTTCCCCCTTAGCTTCACTAGCCTCTATCACCCAGATGTATTCTGATTGCGCAAATCTTACTCTACCAACTTTCGAACTAGACTCTCGGATATTGAAGCCAGATCGCCATATTGAAAATAATTTGTTCAGCCAATCAAAATTATTCTTCAGACAGAGTTGTCTACTCCTGCGTTCAGATCAGTCAATCAAAATCAATCTTTGAACAAGAGTTTCTCAACATTGACGACAGGAAATATGACCCTTGTGGACGATAGAAGTCTGGATGTTAGAGACTAAAGTTAGTCACGCTTGATGTTCACTGCAAATAACTATTACAGTAGATTATCTGATAAATCACCTAATTTTGGGATGTGTTTTAATGGATTAATTATGTTTCGTTGTAAACGACAAATGTATGTCACGGTAACCGCAGTTTTTCACGTTCATTCTTGGGTCATCGTAACCTTCCACGCTCAATTTGTCTCTTGGCAGCAATTAAATAAACATTTATAACACATATACATGATTGTGGTCTTTTTATGCTCATTTATGTTCATTATCGGCCTTTTCAAATTTGATTTCTCCCTTCAAATAGTCATTTTCTGATAAATTTTATGGCCCATTTGATCTCTTTCTCCGATAAATTTCGATGACACTGATCACTTGATCGTTTTAATCCCAAAAAACAACTAAATTTGATTTTATAATATCTGACGAGGCTGTGGCCAACGACCAATCTTTACTGCAAGACTCTTATTAGTTCTGAAGAATACAAACTTTATCGCAGCTTTTGAGAGGCCATTAGCCAACAGGTTCTAATCTCAATTCTAGATCACCTTCAGGTATCAAATGATGGTTGTACAAATTCAGCTCTGTAAGCTTAGAACGAAATTAACATCTACATCTGAGTATTAAAAACACTAAGATATATGGATATACTACTTCTGCATTTATTACATACTACGTTTCGAAACACATACAGGTAACGTTATCAAGAAAATTTTTTTTTACTTGATAACGTTACCTGTATGTGTTTCGAAACGTAGTATGTAATAAATGCAGAAGTAGTATATCCATATATCTTAGTGTTTTTAATGTAATCTTCCTACTTCTATATGTCTTATAAACAATACATCTGAGTAGCAGAGCAAAGGAACTGCTCTGTTGTGGGATGGTATCAAAAAGATTTTTCCATAAAACAATTTTTTTTTAGTTTAGGGGACACTGATATCATTTATTTGTATGATCTAAATTTTGAGTCTTGCTCTTGTAATTCCTGTAAAGTTTTATTGCATCACCATTACAAAAGTCCTTAAATATATTTAACAGATTTTTATTTAAACAATTTTCAAAAAGAGCAATTCAGAAAAAAACAGAAATGTAGAATGTTTTCCGAATGAAATAATCAACATCGTTAGAATAAATGACCATCCGTCTTAGAGGAATAATCAAATCACAAAAATCACAACCCCGTGACCCATATTTCCGCTATCGTCTTTGATCAAACTACTTATTAATACATTAAATGATGGAGAAACGACGATGAAATTAGACGAAAAATCCAATCAAATTGTAATTATTGAGGGAGTAAAAGCCAATTTATTAGAAATAACACTCAAGTAATTTCTTTATTCTCGTCAGTTTTTCCTATTTTAGTCTTAACTAATGTAAACCTCTTGTTTAAATACTGCATCATTAATAATGAATAAACGTCATTCAATAACCAATCAGACGATTTCCGGTTCCTGTGTGTGTTGTGTTCGATGCTTGTGTCGTATCCGGTGCGGAATTGTGTCTGTAAAACTCTAAGCAATTTATTTCCAATTAGTCACGGCTCAAATGAACCAAGAGACAATGGGAACAGATAAGTCAGTAGGTTAGGTCTTTATTTACATTGTGTGATCAAGCACAAAAGGCCTTTTCCAGATGGTGCGTTCGAAGATGTTTCCACATTCGACGAAAAAGTGCTGCGTAACATTCCCATCCCACCAAATTATTATTAAAAATAATAATAAACTCTTTTTTTTTTTTTTTACATGGGTCAGAATAAGTCCCAATACCACAAGTGATAGTAGTAGTAGAGTAGTTTTGTTGATGTTGTTATAGGTTGCAAAAACCTTCGGGTTGATAACCAGAGACATGAAGGGTCTTCGGATTTTCGGAAAGGTTTCGCAATATAGGTTAAAACTACAGTTAGCAAAATATTACGCACGAAATATAATATGTATACATGTCGAATAGGAAGCCAAAATTATAACATGTTTCTGTGCATACATGTATAATATGTTTCTTTTTCCTCTTTTTTTTACAACTGGCTTTGCTTCTTTATAAGGACATCATTTGACTAGACACAAAGTCTACAATAAGAAAATAAATCGATCTCCCCGACACTTGATTACAAACTACTTTTACTTCGAACATTACCTTGCCAGATCACAGGAACACATTGGGAACAATGAAAATCAAAACTATTTTTGGCTGGATCGTGAATGGCTATTGGTCGGAGATGGTCACCTGAAAAAGACAATTTTTACTTATGGCTTTTAGGCCTTCACAATTATATTTTGTAAAGGGTCAAATGCATTTTATGAAAAAAATAATAAGGGCCAAATAGAGCTAGCATAGCGAGCAGAGTGTGGATCGCCATTTGAGAAGGCCTTGGCTATATATCCAACTGCAGTATTTGTATACCGTTTCAACCATGACATATTAGCCCTGCTGCCTAACCGAATACGATGTAAACATTGTAACTAATGAATAATGCACTGACAAGAACGTAATCAGACAGGACCAGAGATAATAGCTGACTGATTAACCAAACTGCTGAAAATTCCAAACGCGAATGCCGACTGATTTTTCATCAGAATGACCATAAAAAAGTTCTTATGATAAGCTTCCTACCTTGTTGTTGATAAACGGCGACTATTCCAATTCTATCTGGTCCTTGAAATGACACTGGTCCCTAAAACAAATTAGATTACATGTATTGAAGTTGTCATAACAAAGAACATGCAATCCACATTTACGTGTACGTGAAACGGCTTAGTATTTATCTTCTAAAACCTTTCCATCGACTACCAAAATATGTGTGGATTTTATCATAAAGAGTGAAAAAAATATTTGAAACTCGCAGTGGTGGAAAGAAATGAAGAAACATCTATATTTTACAAGGATAACAACTTAGATTCCGTGCGGATCCTTTCTACTGCTCTTTCCCTGATTATCCGTACCCATTTACAGCTGGGTGGACTGGGAATTATGAGTGAAGATGACTTATTCAAGATCATCGGACTTTCACACCCTGATCGAGATCCGACCTCTCAAACATAACGACCACCATTTCCTCGTATCCAAGCAATGAGTACATAGTTATTAAAAGTATTTACTAGTACATTAATGACAACTTATAATACAATTTAATATGAATCGACTCCCGATCAGCATCAGAATCAGGTACCTGTTTATGTAATGATTGGTTCTAGTTTGCTATGAACTAGATTGCCATTTAAGTTCTTATAAACATGGGGAAATATCTCTTGAAGACTTTTGAAGTTGGCATGAACTATCTAGGTTTTATCTCGACCCATGCCGGTATTGAAATCCTGGACCATCAAGTTAGCGACAACACCTCTGACTTACTGAACTACCACATACCAATTTAAGCAAGAATTACTTAATGCAATTGGTAGATCGATACATAATTCCGATTCATGTACATAATGCTATAGATACAGACAAAACTTATTTTTTTAAAAGTCAATTTAGAAGACAATCTTAATTCTGGAAATGTTTAATTTTTTTTTTTTAGAAAAAAGATAAAACAAAGCCATATAAATCCTCCGATTGCGTGTCGAGCAAAACGTTCTACCACGATGCGTCTGTATATATCAAAACGATGACAAATGTACATCAGATTTTTGTTCTTAATTGCACCAGACTTCAAAATCCAACTCTATCGTTAAGACGTGTTGTCAAGAAATACATCGTCTTAAAGCCTCAAACATGCAAGAAACAAATTATTTTAATCCCTTTGAAGACAGCTGTGGGAGAGTTTATTTTAAGAACATGAAATGAAATGAAGTTTATGTCTTGCTTTTCTGCACCTATAGGTTACTCTTAGAAAGTATGAAGTCTTTTATAATAGATTTTAATTTCGATGGGATAATTTTCAAAAATTTCCATTTTTTTTATCTTAAATATTAGATTCCTATGAAAAGTTGTCAGGTTGATTTTGATCAAACAAAAATGACAAGTCATTCTTAGAAAAACCTAGTCAGAGCATTCCATCTCTGATTTTCAATTTGTTTATGTTTTTTCTAAATTCCGACATCCAAGTTTTTTTTCACCCCAATCTTAAATTATAGACACAATTAAAAAAAATAAGAAAACTTACAGAAACTCCCAAAAACTGCACATTTTCAATAATATCGTAAAAACTCTGTCTTAGTCTGGATATCCGAGAATAATTCACACTAGAAAAGCTCGGCACTGTGTAATTAAAATAATCCGTTTGAATCCAATGTTTTAGGGCACTTTTTAACGTTAAGGCAATTGTCCACACTGTATCGTAGCTTGTTTCAATAAATTGGCTTAATGGTCTACTTCCATTTTCCATTAAATATTTAGTCTGAAAGTTACTTGAGCTCTACAATGATAAAGGAATTTAAAGTTCATATTGTGACATGCACTAATTTGAACAATGGGATCGAAAAGTCATTTAGAAAAATTTACATAACCTGTTTTATTTATGTACATTTTGGGGCTTATAAAGACGGACGATGCCATTTGTAAAAAGAGATTACTTTTTCCAGGACGGTATTACTCCTACTCTTCTGAAGCACATTTGAAGGATCTGCATCACCTAATGTTGCAGAAGCCGAAGTTAATTTCCCTCATAGTGTAGCTCAAAATGAACGCCCTTTGGCTTGTAAAACCAATGTCACATAACCACATAAGAGAGCTTAACTATCTTCGTCGGCAATACAGAATTTGAGAACATCACATACCAAATAGGACAAGTTTTCAAAAATGAACTTGCCCCTCTGAAACCTGTTAAGCTTCAAATGGAAACAGACTTAAAATGACATAAAATAATCAAAATGATTCTTTTACCAAATTTGCTAAGGGTTTTTCTTCTGTATTTAAATGATTAACATTTCTAGAAACTGTTATAAATCCATTCATGGCTTTTTTAATTTGTTGTAACGTACAGGTTGTATCTGACGTCATGTTCAACCACGTATAGCCACCAATTAATATCCATACATATCTAGCACCGTACATACCAAGTTTATAGGCCTGGAAAGATAGCATATTTTTTGATGTATTGAGGAAGAACTGCCCAGTTTACAAAATTGTGTCATCTTGAAAAGCTGTTTTATGAAGTGTGCTTCAAGACCTTTCTTTATCTCCGAAGGATCACAAATCAGTAGAGGATCATCCTCGATTGTAGACCGGAATATCCTGTCCTTCAATTACCTCGATTGTAAAGTAAAATAGAGACATCTGGAAAGGAAGTCATGGAAGTACCTGTCTTTATTTCAGAGTTTAAAAATTAATTTTGATACAAGGAGGAACATTTAAATATCTATTAAATGGGATCATCTGTAAGGACAGCCTCCTACAAACTGTGTCGTGAAGAACTGTCCTGTACCTTTCCTTATATCCGAAGGATAACAATTTTGATTTAAAGAAGAATGTCCCTGTGTTCCACTATAATAACTGTTCCAAAGAACAATTGTAAAATTGTAAAACGTAATAATTGTTCCTTTTGGAACTTTTATTATATAACACTAGCCCTAACCCTAACCCTGATATTATATGATAAGAGTTCTAGAGATCATTTATTACAATAATGTTTGTTCCATGAGGAATATTTATTATGAGGAACAAATATACAGTCACAACTGGATGCCGGGTAAAATTGGGTAATCTGGAATGGGGAAGCTCACTGTAAAATACCGCAAAGACCTGCTCCGTATCTGTCTTTATCTACTGAAGACCTTCCTCTTTCTTTCCTTATTTGCTAAAGGTACCAATTTTGAAACCTCAGATTTCTGGTTAAAAGGGGTCATCATCTGTTAATGTGCCATGAAATTGTTTTTGGTGCTGCGTGTCTACATACCTCACAGAAAACCCGTCTTGTAACCGATTCAGAGAAACCACCAATAATAATTCTTACGTCTTTTTCCTGAAAAAGCCACACATCTTATTTTTAAGTTACAAAACTAGACGAAATGCATTGTAAAACCGAAGTGCAAAGCCAGTAGGATGACAAGGACTACCAAAATTGTCCCATTGTTAAGAACAACAAGACATTTTTTCCATATGCAATATAGAAATCGTTGCAAGTGTTTTGACTGACGCGATGTTATCATGTCAAAAGTTTAAAAGAATACATTACAATTGAGTGGCAAGGTCAATAGGAAGTTCAGAACCAGCAATACTAAAAAAAGAACCGTTTATTGTTAGATACCGCTAAAGCATCTTAAACAAAAATATGATTTAAAAACTTCTTCTTTCATCCAAACATTTTTAACAAAAATATCAAATAAAAATTGCTTCTTTCACCATAGATGTTTTAACAAAAACACACCAAAAGAAAAATTCGTCTGTTGTGAATTCTTAGAAATAATTTGGTTCATTTTTTTCCAGAAATATGTCAACTGTCAAGCAGCCGTGTCAAAAATTTTAAGAGCTTCCTTTATGCTTGGATTTTATTAACTTACTTACAATGGTTTATGGAGCGACAAAGAAATTTTAATGGCATAATAATGAAAATAGATGCAGAAGTTTATGACAATTAATACGGGGATCAAAGCCGAGACGTCATATATTCCGAGAAAATATTAATATTTCACTAAGAAATTCACATAAAATTCTCGATTTTCTTTTCTCGTGTGACAGTTGAATGGCTTTAAACTACACTTTATGTTTTGTTAGACTCTAATTCTAGTGAAAATAAATTATCAATTTTCAAACTACCGTAACATTGTAGGCAATTTCCGTCAAGTTGAATTTTGCTTGTTTTTTATGATCTGCCGTGCCCAATGTTTTTAGCTTTCAGCTCTTCTGACCTAAGTGCAAAACCATTTTTCGAATCTGGGTTTTAGATGATAACCACAAAAAAATAAAACACCGATCTAATCAGGCGAGATAAACTCGAAATCCCTGCACCCTCCCAACCTCCAAATAAAAATTTAAAAATAAAGTTTTTGAAGTTATAGTGAAAAGAATCCGAAACCAAAACATCACAACAAAAAATACCAAATGAACTCCTTCAAATATTTTCAAAACCAAATTGATGAAAGAGAATTCAGAATTCAGCACTGAGATGTTTTCATAAAGCCTGAATGAATATTGCTGAATACTCTTTATATACTAAATACTTTCCATTGTTTGCAATACGTTGTTAAGAGTAAATGAAAACTTATCGACAAATGTAAAACTTTCTATTTTCTTTGTTGTAAATCATGTAACTAAGTACTAACTTATTGTTTTTATAAAATGTTCATTTATAAATTCCATAATGGTTTTTTTTTTTTTTTTGACCTTTAAAATAATTTCTTATAAGAATAGTTTTTACTAAGAATGATGAAATAGTAATCCTCAAAAATACTTTTGTCTATTGATGCAACCTTTTTTTTTTTTAAATTTTTATTAAGAATGCGTTTAGTGAAATTAAATGGCTTATTTTCTTCACTGAAAAGAGCATTAACTTTTTGCCAGAAAAAAACTCTTTAATTCTTAAAAAAGATTTTCATATATGTCCACTTGCATAAAAGCCATTCTTGAAAAAAATTCTTTATGAAATTTACGAATGTATTTGATTTTCTTTTTTTTTTTAATTTGGTGTCTTTAAATTGGTGTATACATGCATTTTACAACTTTTTGTCGATATTTAGAACATTTAGTGAAGGTTTTTTAATTATACCAACGTCTTATATAATTCATCAGGGAGACGATCTCTATGCGAAATATTATGCTCGCTGACGATTAACATTAATTAATTTATTCAATATCAAGCAATATTCGTATATGCTACAGGTATAAACATATACATTTTATTAAATTGATAAACATCTTTTCGTACCTTGAGATGCCTCATCTTTTCTGGTATTTCTGAACCATCTTTAAAAGCTATAGTTGGTCTCAGTGTTATATTGTGTATCTCAAAATGTTCACTGATATCTGTTATAGCCTGAAATCAATGAAATATTAAGTGGAATACACATGCACTGGCCAATATTAATACAACAGATCTTACAGCAAAACATGTATTTTAAAAATCCAGTAAGGATGAGCTCGAGATTCAGGAAGCAATTACTATCCCATATAAAAATATATAAAAATAGAACCGTCCTGTTATTAAAAACAACTTATGCCATTGAAATAAAAGTCCTTGGGACCAAAATCTAAAGGAGACTCTGGTCCACCTTGATATTGAGCAATTGAATCTTTTTGAACTGCCAGCAGAAGGTGGAGAATCAGATTAATTGTTCATTATGTAGTATATCACAGACTCTTGCAGTTTATGAATATATCGGCTGACATCTTGTGCGAGGTATTCGATTTTTGAATCCAACTTTAAAAACTTCTTACTTCATTTATTGAAATATATTGTGATTGTAGAAAGAAAAAAACCCCTAAAAGGCACTTACAAGGGCAAACAAATCATTATCTTCATATAAGGCTGCTACGGTATCCCACCGGAAGTGTTGTATAAACATGCGCCTGGCCGGATTGAGTGACGTGTCTCCAGGAGACAAACGGAAGAAGGTTTGGTATTTCTTTCTCTCGCTTAAAGCAGGAGAGGTCGTTGCATGAGAAATCTGAAATTAAAAAATAAATTGTTCAACAATTCTGATTTGAAAATGGAATAATAATAATAAAAAAAATCGTACAATTAAGATATTACCATTTATAATAATCGGTTAAAAACAAAATGTCAAAATTGATAGTAAAAGTTGAAGTAGTTGACTCTCCCTAAAAGAACCATCAGGTTAAGAAAATAGGAAGTACATGTAGTATATCTGCAGAGGAAACGCAGTGATTATTATCATTATTATTATTATTATTATTGGAATGAGTGTTTCAGGGGCGGATCCAAAGTAGGGGGGCGGCCCTACTCCCATATTTTTGCACGACAGTGCATATCCTGGTACCCAATTTGACCCAAATCTAACAAAATTATGAGGTGTATTGTCACCCTTTGTCCCTTGTATCAACGAGCCTGGTACTGCTATGGGCGGGCCTTTTATCTATGTCACCTTGCTCTATCTCTATAATGGAAACTCTTTCCCTTTAGATTAATAATCCATTCAGCACTGTTTACCGCGGAAAGGGTATTATGATCATCGGAGCGAAATTGTTACTTAAAAATTTATCGGCCAATAATACTCAGAGTTTCTTAAGGTACTTGTTGCTTGTATTAGCATTTCATTAAAAATGTTCAACGTCCCAGTCAGTTTTGTTTAAATAAGAAAAAGCAATCCATTAAGTCTAGGGATATTATAGTTGTCAATCATTGTTCGTCATTTCATCACAACTCCAAAAACACAATCACCAACAATTGATCGTTCCGCCAGAAACTCTGTTGACTTTTCTTTTATTTAGAAAAACTCTGATGTTTATCCTAGAGATTATTAACAACTTCAGGTTCTTTTCTTTACAGTACGCTCATTTCTAGACCCGTTGACACATTGCTTAGGCTGCTTGTACGTACGGTGTACGTTTTGAGCGACACGCGTATACCTAAAATCGAACAAGGTAATTTCATAATACCTGGTCACATAAGAGGACACTAATCGAAATCGAAGTATTCCTACGTATATTAAAGTAAAGTGTAGTATAGTAGAAATCGTGCTTGTTTGATTTTCGAGTAGTGTATACCGTATACTTCTATGTGCACGCAGCCTTAGGCCTCACGTCAACGACGATCTTTTTTCAGCCAAACAGTTTCGGCAAAGTGATTTTTTAACAAAACACGAATCCAGGACATTGCTGGTCTTTTTGCCAGCTGAAGATCGGAAGAGATTTCCAGGGTAAAAGCGGGTATCGTGTATGTTTTACAGCTAAGACGGGTGTGGCGCCAAGCAGGGTATGCTTACTCATCTAAACACCGTATCACCCCTTTTCATTATGAATACTTACTCATGTATGATTGATATAATTCCTCATGTACCGGGCAAGATGGTCGCTTATCATGACCGAGTCATAACATAGTCTCGAACAAAATGACGAAGATTGAGCAGAATGCTAGACAACGGGTCTCGTAATAGAAAATAGAATAAAAAAATCCTCGGGCTGTGGTATGAATGTTATTTAAGGTTTACGTAAAAACTCAGACTCAGTCTTGATAATCAGGCAAAGATAAATCTAAGAAAAGCCTGCGGTGGAATGAATCCTTTATCTAAATAGTATCTTAGATGGTGGACGATTGTCTATTAGTTAAGTACAATTTGCTTCCAGAATTTCAAAGTATTGACCCAATTGTAATAATCATTGTTAAAAACAATGGACAGATTTTCTATTGTTAGTGTTTCAATAACCTCTTTCTTATACAAGGAATGGACCAAAAATAATTAATTAAATTTCAAAATGTCGAATGAATCTTTAAAGGAATACAACCTCTGAGAATGAACAAAAAATCTAAATTTTCAAATTTGGTCAATAGGAGTTCATAGGAGTATATTCATCAAGGGTTGTATAACTATACAACAGATTACCTAAATAATCTGATAAATCCAGAAAACAATGTTTATATAATAATTGAAAAAATCTTTATTCAAATTTAAGGCGTTTATCAATTATAACCTGTTATTATATGGAAATTTATATAGTTTCGTGGGTTTTTGCATTCTCTTTGTATACTTTGGACATCGTTGATGAATATATACTCTGATTTACCAAGTTTGAGAACTTAATTTGTTTGTTCATTCTAAGAGGTTCTAACAAACTCGTACTCAACTATACCGATGGTTGGCTTTCTCATCAGGTGTCACTGCCACGAATCTTAGTTGATGGATGTATGTCTGAACCCAGGACCTGAAGGTTAGAGAGAGAAAACACCTGATGGTACTTCTCGTATGGGAAGTCCACTACTATTCAATAATTGCACCCGATTTTGTCATGCTCTGGACGAGATGTTTGATTGACGGAATTGTTTGGCTTGTACGGATTTTTATTATTAAACCCGTATTGGTTATATTGTTAAAATAGTTACATAATAACAATTAAGAAAGGAAAAACAGGATGTTCGAGTATTTATTTATTAAGTATACCAAAAGAGGTTGGGTTTGTTGTTGCCAGTTGACTGATATAGCAGACTAGTTAGTTGCTGGTAATCGTTGTAGTTGGTAGATAGAAGATTCAGGAACAAATGGATTGTTAGTAAAGTCGGTTAGTTGATATTAAAATGAACATATCAATTATTTTTTGTTCGTTGACGTCCATCCAGGAAACTGAAACTGCAGACTAGGTAGTCGAAGTAAATCTTGTTGGTTGGTCGTTAGATAAACTGATATCGAAGATTTATTAGTAGTCGTGGAAGTTGGTAGTAGGGTTAGGATCCATTTGATGATTCGGGAAGTTAGGTTCCTATCTTCTCTCTTTATTTACTTTCATTACTCCCACTTGAGTCAGATGAAGATGCAGACGATGATGACGATGGGGACGATGCTGATGATGCTGACGATGCAGATGGTACACTTGCTGCAGACGATCCTGACGATGATGACGATCCTGACGAAGATGACGATCCAGATGATCCAGACGATTGAGACGATCCAAGTTGAAATTGTTGGACACACAATAATACAAGGAGAACGATTGGTAGGAAAGATTTCATCTGAAAATGGACAAGGTAATTTAAGTATATACAAAAAATAAAAGGATACTTATGAACCCCAATTCTACGTCAAAGTTGTGAAATTATATCGTGAATATGCTAAAAATATTGTATTTAAAAAATTATGACGGACATATTTTCTATTTCCAACTGTCGAGGGATCTTTAATGTGCATAGCCTGTAGCACACAGAGCCTTGGTTAATCGTCACATCTAAACGACCATACGCTTTTCTATGCCAGTCCCTTCGACCTGCATCACTAACATGGGGGAATCTGGTTGAATCAAATTGTGTAAACCTACCTTTAGATTTGGTACTTTTGGTTCGTACTAAGAATACACTAAATATAAAGCAGTGAGGTACTTCTATAAAGAGTGATTTGTATGTAGTATCTTCCCTCTTTATATACTATTTTACTGAGTGGTTTTATCAGTTAAACTCAATTACTGGTATTCTTAATCCCAATATTGATGTTTTAACTTATAACTTAGTAGTATATTCAAACAAACCACGTATCAATTCGGCCAACTGGACTAAAAATTAAAGGAATAGTTCCCCTTAGAATGATTTACACACCAAACCTTGTCAATAAGGGTATATCTCGATCAGTGGACATTTAAAACATCTATAAAAATGAGAAATTATCCTTGAAACCTAATCCACTGATAAATCTAAAAATCTCTTTCAAAACATTTTTTTTTTTTTTTTTTCTTTTCTTTTTTAGTGAGTTTGGGGGGGGGGGGGGGGGATTATACATACATACATTTTGTTGTAAAGACAATCACGAAAGATGATGTTACCATTTTTTGGCCATTACACTTATAAGAGGTAGTATAAAACGCCATACAGCGTGCAATGAGAAAAAATGTTGCCATAACCTACTTATTTTCTATCTTTAACTGTCATTATGAACTGATATTTTTGTTACGTTTTTGTTTGCGCTCAATTTATTTTGGCTTAAAATTATTATTGTTGTTTTAGTTATGATTTAAGCACGAAAAAAACAATAAAAAAACACACCCCCGTCTCCTTCCGAAATAAATAAAAAAAACGATTAATTGCTTATATTTTTTAAGAGGTTTTCATTCATTAAATTTTATCTAACTATTCGAAAATATTATGTAAAATTGTAAGATTTAAGGTTATGATCTAACTAAGAGTGGGTAACGTTGTAAAACATCCATGCTCTTAATGAATAAGTCAACCACTTCACAGAAAAGAAAGCCAATGCATTGGATCTAACAGTGGGTAAGGTTCTAAGGATAATTTCTTAATTTTAAACATGTATAACCTATAAGTTTGAGCCCTTTTATTGTCAAAAACAGTTCAGCGAAAAATCGTCAATATCGAACTTGTCCAAAATAATACAAATGATCAAACCAAATTTCAATCAAATCAGATGAAAACTGTAGTTTTTCTCGTTCACAAGCCTATCGTTGATGGAAAGGTGGATGAACGGACAGCCAGGGCGACAATATACATCCACATTATCATTCGGGAGTATAAAAATAATTCTGAGCCTTAAACTCGACAGCAAAAAGGTAGAGTCTAATTCTCAGAAATTCCCCAGAACCTATTAAAAAAATAATCTAGAACCTCAAATTGGCCGAAAAACACCGGGTTACCAGGCTTCTGATTGGTGTCTTCGGCAACAATGATAGGTAGATGAAAGGTAGGACGTAAAACTCTATTCATGTTGATGGTGACGTCAACCTTATGAAACAATTTTTCTTAAAATCATAACTAAAACACCAATATTAATTTTAAGCCAAAAGAAATATATCAGTTCATAATGACAGTTTAAGATCGAAAATAAGTAGGTTAAGCCGCTGTTAAGGCAATATTTTTGCTCATAGTCCAGTTGGCCGAATTGACACGTGGTTTTTCTGAATATACTATTAAGTTATATGTTAAAACATCAATATTGGGATTAAGAATACCAGTAATTGAGTTTAACTGATAAAACCACTCAGTAAAATAGTATATAAAGAGGGAAGATACTACATACAAATCACTCTTTATAGAAGTACATCACTGCTTTATATTTAGTGTATTCTTAGTACGAAGCAAAAGTACCAAATCCAAAGGTAAGTTAACACAATTTGATTCAATCAGGTTCCCCCATGTTAGTGATGCAGGTCGAAGGGACTGGCATAGAAAAGCGTATGTTCGTTTAGATGTGACAATTAACCAAGACTCTGTGTGCTACAGGCTGTGCACATTAAAGATCCCTCGACAGTTGGAAATTGAAAATATGAGTTTCCCGTCATTAATTTTTAAATGCAATATTTTTAGCATGTTGTCGATATAATTTCACAACTTCAACGTGGAAATGGGGTTCATAAGTTTCATTTCATTTTTTGGATATACTTAAATTTCCTTGTCTATTTCAGATGAAATCTTTCCTACCAATCGCTCTCCTTGTATTATTGTGTGTCCAACAATTTACACTTGGATCGTCTCAATCGTCTGGATCGTCCGGATCATCTGGATCGTCATCATCGTCAGGATCGTCTTCATCGTCAGGATCGTCTGCAGCAAGTGTACCATCTGCCTCGTCAGCATCATCAGCATCGTCAGCATCTTCATCTGCATCTTCATCTGACTCAAGTGGGAGTAACGAAAGTAAATAAAGAGAGAAGATAGGAACCTAAGTTCCCGAATCATCAAATGGATCCTAACCCAACTACCAACTTCCACGACTACTAATAACTAACAAATCTTCGATATCAGTTAACTGGTAGTGGGCGTCGGTCACCTTCCAACCAACTTGTAATTTGATTATACTACCAACAACATTTACTACAACTATCTAATCTGCGTTATAAGTTTCTTGGAAGCAAAAATTAACTGGTCACCTTCCAACCAACTTCAGTGACTCGTAGCCTGATACCAACTACCACGACTACCAACAACTACCAACAACTACCAACAACTACCTAGTCTGCAATTTCAGTTTCCCGGACGGACGTCAACCAAACAAACTAATTGATATCTCATTCTAAAACCAATCAACCGACCTTTACTAACAATCCATTTGATCCTGAAAATTCAACACAACAAACCAAACCTGATTTTGGCATGTTTGTTAAATAAATACTAAAACCAGTTTTAATTGTTATTTTTAGATTATAGACTATATAATGGCAATGGGTTTCAATGCATCTCTAACCCTCAGGTCCTGGGTTCCATCATATATCGGTCAACCAATATTCGTGGTAGTGACGCAGGTCTGAGGTATATAAAAAAAAAACATGTTCGACGAACTCCCATGTTATCCAATTTGCAAGTTTTTTGAGTCAATACAAAATGTCTGTAGCTGATCAAATCCCGTCGTTTGGATAAACTTTTGAAAATAAAATAAGGTATTATGTTCTACACCTGTTGGGCTTATAAGGACTGACATGTCATACGCTATGCAGTTTGTAATGGAAAAAAACTTAAGTGTGGAAAAAATGAAATGAAATGGATGGAGTTTAACGTCCTGCTTTTCTGCACCTATATGAGCTAATTGAGAACGGGCAAATGCCATGCAGTGTGCAATGAGGGAAATTCTGCCGACAGCGGCGTTAGCCTGTTCTTATTTTCGATTTCCACCCGTCGAGGAATATTTAACGTGCACAGCCAATAGCACACGGTTTATTGTCCCATCCGAACGACTAGACGTTTTTTCCGTGTCAGTCCTTCCGACCTGCATCACTAACAGGGTGAAACCGGGTTGAAAAATCCGAAGGTATCATCTCGACTCATGCCGGAATTGAACCCTGGACCTTCAGGTTAGCGAGCAAGTTTTGGATGTGGAGGTCAATTCCACAATTATATTGCCATACTTATTCATGGTAATTAATTACGATTGTAATGTACATCGTAATAATGTTTACAACTCTCCCTCGAAATTTCAGACTTCAAATCCTTATGTAACAATAATTATCAACATTTGAAAGTCTAAAAAACGACTATGCCTTAATACACAAACGTAAACTGACAGTCAAAAAATAAAAAAAAACCCAAAAAGCTGGAAAAGGTTTGAACCCCAGCAGCAAACATTTGCCTAAATGCAACGTAATTATAACCACAACGCATCTTTCCAAATCGTGCATGCATAAAAACGTCCAAACGCGATTTTGCGACATTGATCCAAATGCACGTGCACGATATTTGCATAAATACCGAAGTTGGACAGAACAAGCATTCAGTAAGAAAAAAACCCACCAAAAATATGCCAAAAATTACGCTAGCGAAACCAGAACCTTCAACTGCTCCCGGACCACCATCAGCAATTTGATAATCCGGTTCCAACAGACAGGACAGACCCAAGACCGACCAAAATTGGAAGAGTTACAATACTGGCCGACGACCGCTACATCAGTTGGATTCATCTTCGAAACAGATGGGTTACGGCAACAGCACTGGGTCATGTCATCAGCAGACAAACAGCCCTTCGAAGACTTCGTTCAGTTGATACGAGCATACTGACTCTGGAATGGCGTTGACCCATCTACATCGTCAACGTAGACTGCAATGGGCACGAACTGTACGTCGGTTGAAGTGACGTGACTGGGTAAGAGTGTTCTTTACAGATGAAAGTCGGTTCCCTGTGTCCAGGATAATCTTTATCGTCAGCTGAGAAGGCAAGTACCACTTTTAGTGAACCGACAGTACCTAGAACATTGAACTTATGGAACAGAACTCCTGTTGACGTTATCTGCCGCCTAACGACGTCAATGAGGAGGCGTGTGTATGCGTGCATGTTTGCACAGGGTGGCCACACTCGTTATTAATGACGTTTTGTCTGACTACTGTGTAATAGAATAAATATCAAATTTTGCAATGAACCATGATTTGTGTATTTTTTCATTTTGACCCCTTGACCCTTCCTTTGTGTATTGCGGAGAATTCCATATCGGTATTACAATGCGTTTTCATTCTAATTCTCCGAAATTGATTTCTGTTTATAAAATCAGTCATCATATATTTCACACATTCCTTTATCTTTGGTGTGTGGTCAAATGAAGTCGGTGAAAACTTTATTTCACTTAAAAAAAAAATTCAGAATTAGATGTTACCTTTATCGGAAGCCTGGAAAAACGATTTTCTGAAAATTTAAGGTTCATTTGTATTTGGTCTGTGGAACTAACACGGGAAAATTATTTAGACTTTATTTTTGTATAGTCAACTGATGAATATAAATTCTTTGGACCAAATGTTAGTGTGTGCTCAATTTAATTTTGGCCAGTGGGCGTTTTGTGCCCGACCTATTTGCAACTAGCATGACGTCACGACAATGAAAGAAATATCTTTAGCGTGCACAACTTGCATCACATAGAACCTTGGTTAATCGCCTTATCTAAACGACTAGACGCTTTTCGTTTTCAGCCCTTTTATTGTCAAAAACAGTTCAGCGAAAAATCGTCAATATCGAACTTGTCCAAAATAATACCAATAATCACACCAAATTTCAATCAAATCAGATGAAAACTGTGGTTTTTCTCGTTCACAAGCCAATCGTTGACGTTTGATGAACGGACGGGCCAGGGCTGACGACAATATACATCCACATTATCATTCGGGAGTATAAAAACAATTCTGAGCCTTAAACTCGACAGCAAAAAAGTAGTGTCTAATTCTCAGAAATTCCCCAGAATCTATTAAAAATAATCTGGAACCTTAAATTGGCAGAACAATGCCGCACTACCAGGCTCCTGATTGGTGTTTTCGGCAACAATGATAGGTAGATGAAAGGTAGGACGTAAAACTCTATTCATGTTGATGGAATTTTTTGGTGACGTCAACCTTATGAAACAATTTTTCTTAAAAGGTAAAGAAACAAATATTTATTTATTTTTTTTTTTTTTTTCTTGCTTAAATCATAACTAAAACAACAATAATAGTTTTAAGCCAAAATAAATTGAGCGCAAACTAAAACGTAGCAAAAATATATCAGTTCATAATGACAGTTTAAGATCGAAAATAAGTAGGTTAAGCCGCTGTTATGGCAATATTTTTTCTCATAGTCCAGTTGGCCGAATTGACACGTGGTTTTTCTGAATATACTATTAAGTTATAAGTTAAAACATCAATATTGGGATTAAGAATACCAGTAATTCAGTTTAACTGATAAAACCACTCAGTAAAATAGTATATAAAGAGGGAAGACACTACATACAAATCACTCTTTATAGAAGTACATCACTGCTTTATATTTAGTGTATTCTTAGTACGAACCAAAAGTACCAAATCTAAAGGTAGGTTTACACAATTTTATTCAACCAGGTTCCCCCATGTTAGTGATGCAGGTCGGAGGGGCTGGCATAGAAAAGCCTATGGTCGTTTAGATGTGACAATTAATCAAGGCTCTGTGTGCTACAGGTTATGACACTAAAGATACCTCGACAGTTGGAAATGGAAAATATGAGTTTCCCGTCATCATTTTTTAAATGCAATATTTTTAGCATGTTGTCGATATAATTTCACTACTTTGAAGTAGAAATGGGGTTCATAAGTATCCTTGCTATACTTGAATTTTCTTGTCCATTTCAGATGAAATCTTTCCTACCAATCGCTCTTCTTGTATTATTGTGTGTCCAACAATTTCAACTCGGATCGTCTCAATCGTCTGGATCGTCATCATCGTCTGGATCATCATCATCGTCAGGATCGTCATCATCGTCAGGATCGTCTGCAGCAAGTGTACCATCAGCATCATCAGCATCGTCACCATCGTCTGCATCTTCATCTTCATCAAGTGGGAGTAACGAAAGTAAATAAAGAGAGAAGATAGGAACCTAAGTTCCTGAATCATCAAATGGATCCTAACCCTACTACCAACTTCCACGACTACTAATAACTAATAAATCTTCGATATCAGTTTACTTCGACTACCTAGTCTGCAGTTTCAGTTTCCTGGACGGACGTCAACGAACAAAAAATAATTAATATATCATTTTTCTTCGATATCAGTTAACTGGTAGTGGGCGTCGGTCACCTTCCAACCAACTTGTAATTTGATTCTACTACCAACAACATTTACTACAACTATCTAATCTGCGTTATAAGTTTCTTGGAAGCAAAAATTAAATGGTCACCTTCCAACTAACTTCAGTGACCCTTATCCTGATACCAACTACCACGACTACCAACAACTACCTAGTCTACAATTTCAGTTTCCTGGGCGGACGTCAACCAACCAAACTAATTGATATCTCATTCTAAAACCAATAAACCGACCTTTACTAACAATCCATTTGATCTTTAAAATTCAACACAACAAACCAAACCTGATTTGGCATGCTTGTTAAATAAATACTAAAACCAGTTTTAATTGTTATTATTAGATTCTAGACTATATAATGGCGATGGGTTTCAATGCATCCCTAATGCGTCCTGGGTTCCATCATAGATCGGTCAACCAATATTGGTGGTAGTGACGCAGGTCTGAGATATAAAAAAAACATGTTCGACGAACTCCCACGTCATTTCCAATTTGCAAGTTTTTTGAGTCAATACAAAATGTCTCTAGCTGATCAAATCCCGTCGTTTGGATAAACTTTTGAAAATAAAATAAGGTATTATGTTCTACACCTGTTGGGCTTATAAGGACTGACATGTCATACGCTATGTAGTTTGTAATGAGAAAAAACTTTTGGGTGTGGAAAAAATGAAATGAAATGGATGGAGTTTAATGTCCTGCTTTTCTGCACCTATATGAGCTAATTGAGAACGGGCAAATGTAATGCAGTGTGCAATGAGGGAAATGCTGCCGACAGCGGCGTTAGCCTGCCCTTATTTTCGATTTCCAACCGTCGAGGGATCTTTAACGTGCACAGCAAATAGCACATGGGACCTAGGTTTATTGTCCCATCTGAACGATTAGACGCTTTTTCCGTGTCAGCCCCTCCGACCTGCATCACTAACAGAGTGAAACCGGGTTGAAAAATCCGAAGGTATCATCTCGACTCATGCCGACCCTTCAGGTTAGCGAGCAAGTTTTGGATGTGGAGGTCAATTCCACAATTATATTGCCATACTTATTCATCGTAATTAATTACGATTGTAATGTACATCGTAATACTGTTTACAACTCTCCCTCGAAATTTCAGATTTCAGATCCTTGTGTATCAATAATTATCAGCATTTGAAAGTCTAAAAAACGGCTATGCCTTAAAAAGAAACTACACAAACGTAAACTGACAGTCCAAAAATTAAAAAAAATAAACAAAAAAGCTGGAAAAGGTTTGAACCCCAGCAGCAAACATTTGCCTAATTGCAACGTAATTATAACCACAACGCAGATTATCAAACGCATCTTTCCAAATCGTGCATGCATAAAAACGTTCAAACGCGATTTTGCGACATTGATCCAAATGCCCGTGCAAAATGTTGACATAAATACCGAAGTTGGACAAAACAAGCATTCAGTAAGGGAAAAAAAACACCCAAAATATGCCAAAAATTACGCTAGCGCAACCAGAACCTTCAACTGCTCCCAGACCACCATCATCAATTTGATAATCCGGTTCCAACAGACAGGACAGACCCAAGACCGACCAAAATCGGAAGACGGTGGGTGACATCCGTTGGATTCATCTCCGAAACAAATGGGTTACGGCAACAGCACTGAGTCATGTCATCAGCAGACAAACAGCCCTTCGAAGACTTCGTTCAGTTGATATACGAGCCTACTGGAATGGCGTTGACCCATCTACATCCTCAACGTAGACTGCAATGGGCACGACCTGTACGTCGGTTGAAGTGACGTGACTGGGTGAGAGTGTTCTTTACTGATGAAAGTCGGTTCCCTATGTCCAGGATCATCTTAATCGTCAGCTGAGAAGGCATGTACCGCTTTTAGTGAACCGACAGGACCGTGAACAGACCCCATTGAACTTATGGAACAGAACTCCTGTTGACGTTATCCGCCGCCGACGTCAATGAGGAGGCCTGTGTATGCGTGCATGTTTGCACAGGGTGGCCACACTCGTTATTGATGATCTTTTGTCTGACTACTGTGTAATAGAATAAATATGAAATTTTGCGATGAACCCTGATTTGTGTATTTTGACCCCTCGACCCTTCCTTTGTGTATTGCGGAGAATTCCATATCGGTATTACAATGCGTTTTCATTCTAATTCTTAGAAATTGATTTCTGTTTATAAATCAGTCATCATATATTTCACACATTCCTTTATCTTTGGTGTGTGGTCAAATGAAGTCGGTGAAAATTTTCAGAAGTAGATGTTACCTTTATCGGAAGCCTGGAAAAACGTTTTTCTAAAAATTGGGGTCCTTTTCGAGAAAATATGAAGAATTTGACAACCTGAAACGCGATTTCCAGATGAATTTAAGGTTCATTAAGTATTTGGGCTGTGGGACTAACACTGGAAATTTTTTTAGAGTTTCTGACTTTATTTTTGTATAATCAACTGATGAATATAAATTCTTTGGGCCAAATTTAGTGTGTGCTTAATTTAATTTTGGCCAGTGGATAAGATTATGATTGTTGGTTTTAGCTATGATTTGAGTAGAAAGGTTTTAAGAAAAATATAAATATTTGTTTCGTTTACTTTAAAAACTTTTGTCATAGGGTTGACGTCACCAAAAATTCCACCCAAATCAAATGGCGTTCTGTGCCCGACCTATCTGCAAGTATCAGGACGTCACGACAATGAAAGAAATATCTTTAGCGTACACAACTTGCATCACATAGAACCTTGGTTAATCGCCTTATCCAAACGACTAGACGCTTTTCGTTTTCAGCCCTTTTATTGTCAAAAACAGTTCAGCGAAAAATCGTCAATATCGAACTTGTCCAAAATAATACCAATAATCACACCAAATTTCAATCAAATCAGATGAAAACTGTGGTTTTTCTCGTTCACAAGCCAATCGTTGACGTTTGATGAACGGGCGGGCCAGGGCTGACGACAATATACATCCACATTATCATTCGGGAGTATAAAAACAATTCTGAGCCTTAAACTCGGCAGCAAAAAAGTAGTGTCTAATTCTCAGAAATTCCCAAGAATCTACTAAAAATAATCTGGAACCTTAAATTGGCCGAAAAATGCCGCATTACCAGGCTTCTGATTGGTGTCTTCGGCAACAATGATAGGTAGATGAAAGGTAGGACGTAAAACTCTATTCATGTTGATGGAATTTTTTGGTGACGTCAACCTTATGAAACAATTTTTCTTAAAAGGTAAAGAAACAAATATTTATTTATTTTTTTTATTTTTTTCTTGCTTAAATCATAACTAAAACAACAATAATAATTTTAAGCCAAAATAAATTGAGCGCAAACTAAAACGTAGCAAAAATATATCAGTTCATAATGACAGAGATCGAAAATAAGTAGGTTAAGCCGCTGTTATGGCAATATTTTTTCTCATAGTCCAGTTGGCCGAATTGACACGTGGTTTTTCTGAATATACTATTAAGTTATAAGTTAAAACATCAATATTGGGATTAAGAATACCAGTAATTCAGTTTAACTGATAAAACCACTCAGTAAAATAGTATATAAAGAGGGAAGACACTACATACAAATCACTCTTTATAGAAGTACATCACTGCTTTATATTTAGTGTATTCTTAGTACGAACCAAAAGTACCAAATCTAAAGGTAGGTTTACACAATTTTATTCAACCAGGTTCCCATGGAGTGATGCAGGTCGGAGGGGCTGGCATAGAAAAGCGTATGGTCGTTTAGATGTGACAATTAATCAAGGCTTTGTGTGCTACAGGTTATGACAATTAAGATCCCTCGACAGTTGGAAATGGAAAATATGAGTTTCCCGTCATCATTTTTTAAATGCAATATTTTTAGCATGTTGTCGATATAATTTCACTACTTTGAAGTAGAAATGGGGTTCATAAGTATCCTTGCTATACTTGAATTTTCTTGTCCATTTCAGATGAAATCTTTCCTACCAATCGCTCTTCTTGTATTATTGTGTGTCCAACAATTTCAACTTGGATCGTCTCAATCGTCTGGATCGTCATCATCGTCTGGATCATCATCATCGTCAGGATCGTCATCATCGTCAGGATCGTCTGCAGCAAGTGTACCATCAGCATCGTCACCATCGTCTGCATCTTCATCTGCATCTTCTTCTGACTCAAGTGGGAGTAACGAAAGTAAATAAAGAGAGAAGATAGGAACCTAAGTTCCTGAATCATCAAATGGATCCTAACCCTACTACCAACTTCCACGACTACTAATAATCTTCGATATCAGTTTACTTCGACTACCTAGTCTGCAGTTTAAGTTTCCTGGACGGACGTCAACGAACAAAAAATAATTAATATATCATTTTTCTTCGATATCAGTTAACTGGTAGTGGGCGTCGGTCACCTTCCAACCAACTTGTAATTTGATTCTACTACCAACAACATTTACTACAACTATCTAATCTGCGTTATAAGTTTCTTGGAAGCAAAAATTAAATGGTCACCTTCCAACTAACTTCAGTGACCCTTATCCTGATACCAACTACCACGACTACCAACAACTACCTAGTCTACAATTTCAGTTTCCTGGGCGGACGTCAACCAACCAAACTAATTGATATCTCATTCTAAAACCAATAAACCGACCTTTACTAACAATCCATTTGATCTTTAAATTTCAACACAACAAACCAAACCTGATTTGGCATGCTTGTTAAATAAATACTAAAACCAGTTTTAATTGTTATTATTAGATTCTAGACTATATAATGGCGATGGGTTTCAATGCATCCTAATGCGTCCTGGGTTCCATCATAGATCGGTCAACCAATATTGGTGGTAGTGACGCAGGTCTGAGATATAAAAAAAAACATGTTCGACGAACTCCCACGTCATTTCCAATTTGCAAGTTTTTTGAGTCAATACAAAATGTCTGTAGCTGATCAAATCCCGTCGTTTGGATAAACTTTTGAAAATAAAATAAGGTATTATGTTCTACACCTGTTGGGCTTATAAGGACAGACATGTCATACGCTATGCAGTTTGTAATGAAAAAAAACTTTTGGGTGTGGAAAAAATGAAATGAAATGGATGGAGTTTAACGTCCTGCTTTTCTGCACCTATATGAGCTAATTGAGAACGGGCAAATGCCATGCAGTGTGCAATGACGGAAATTCTGCCGACAGCGGCGTTAGCCTGTTCTTATTTTCGATTTCCACCCGTCGAGGAATATTTAACGTGCACAGCCAATAGCACATGGTTTATTGTCCCATCCGAACGACTAGACGCTTTTTCCGTGTCATTCCTTCCGACCTGCATCACTAACAGGGTGAAACCGGGTTGAAAAATCCGAAGGTATCATCTCGACTCATGCCGGAATTGAACCCTGGACCTTCAGGTTAGCTAGCAAGTTTTGGATGTGGAGGTCAATTCCACAATTATATTGCCATACTTATTCATGGTAATTAATTACGATTGTAATGTACATCGTAATAATGTTTACAACTCTCCCTCGAAATTTCAGACTTCAAATCCTTATGTAACAATAATTATCAACATTTGAAAGTCTAAAAAAACGACTATGCCTTAATACACAAACGTAAACTGACAGTCAAAAAATAAAAAAAAAAAAAAAAAGCTGGAAAAGGTTTGAACCCCAGCAGCAAACATTTGCCTAAATGCAACGTAATTATAACCACAACGCATCTTTCCAAATCGTGCATGCATAAAAACGTTCAAACGCGATTTTGCGACATTGATCCAAATGCACGTGCACGATATTTGCATAAATACCGAAGTTGGACAGAACAAGCATTCAGTAAGAAAAAAACCACCAAAAATATGCCAAAAATTACGCTAGCGAAACCAGAACCTTCGGCTGCTCCCGGACCACCATCAGCAATTTGATAATCCGGTTCCAACAGACAGGACAGACCCAAGACCGACCAAAATTGGAAGAGTTACAATACTGGCCGACGACCGCTACATCAGTTGGATTCATCTTCGAAACAGATGGGTTACGGCAACAGCACTGGGTCATGTCATCAGCAGACAAACAGCCCTTCGAAGACTTCGATCAGTTGATACGAGCATACTGACTTTGGAATGGCGTTGACCCATCTACATCGTCAACGTAGATTGCAATGGGCACGAACTGTACGTCGGTTGAAGTGACGTGACTGGGTAAGAGTGTTCTTTACAGATGAAAGTCGGTTCCCTGTGTCCAGGATCATCTTTATCGTCAGCTGAGAAGGCATGTACCACTTTTAGTGAACGGACAGTACCTAGAACAGACTCCATTGAACTTATGGAACAGAACTCCTGTTGACGTTATCTGCCGCCTAACGACGTCAATGAGGAGGCGTGTGTATGCGTGCATGTTTGCACAGGGTGGCCACACTCGTTATTAATGACGTTTTGTCTGACTACTGTGTAATAGAATAAATATCAAATTTTGCAATGAACCATGATTTGTGTATTTTTTCATTTTGACCCCTTGACCCTTCCTTTGTGTATTGCGGAGAATTGAATATCGGTATTACAATGCGTTTTCATTCTAATTCTCCGAAATTGATTTCTGTTTATAAAATCAGTCATCATATATTTCACACATTCCTTTATCTTTGGTGTGTGGTCAAATGAAGTCGGTGAAAACTTTATTTCACTTAAAAAAAAAATTCAGAATTAGATGTTACCTTTATCGGAAGCCTGGAAAAACGATTTTCTGAAAATTTAAGGTTCATTTGTATTTGGTCTGTGGAACTAACACGGGAAAATTATTTAGACTTTATTTTTGTATAGTCAACTGATGAATATAAATTCTTTGGACCAAATGTTAGTGTGTGCTCAATTTAATTTTGGCCAGTGGATAAGATTATGATTTTTGTTTTAATTATAATTTGAGTCGAAAGGTTTTAAGACAAACAAGAAAACAAAATATAAATATTTGTTTCGTTTACTTTTAAGAAAAACTTGTGTTATAGGGTTGACGTCACCAAAAATTCCACCCAAATCAAATGACGTTTTGTGCCCGACCTATCTATAGCGTGCACAACATAGAACCTTGGTTAATCGCCTTATCCAAACGACTAGACGCTTTTCGTTTTCAGCCCTTTTATTGTCAAAAACAGTTCAGCGAAAAATCGTCAATGCCCAAAATAATACAAATGATCACACCAAATTTCAATCAAATCAGATGAAAACTGTAGTTTTTCTCGTTCACAAGTCAATCGTGGACGGATGAACGGACGGCCAGGGCTGACGACAATATACATCCACATTATCATTCGGGAGTATAAAAATAATTCTGAGCCTTAAACTCGGCAGCAAAAACGTAGTGTCTCATTTTCAGAAATTCCCCACAATCTCTTAAAATAATCTGGAACCTTAAATTGGCCGAAAAATGTCGCATTACCAGGCTTCTGATTGGTGTCTTCGGCAACAATGATAGGTAGATGAAAGGTAGGACGTAAAACTCTACTCATGTTGATGGAATTTTTTTTTGACGTCAACCTTATGAAACAATTTTTCTTAAAAGGAAAAGAAACAAATATTTAGTTGGTTTTTTTTTTGGTTTTTTCGTGCTCAAATCATAACTAAAACAACAATAATAATCTTAAGCCAAAATAAATTGAGCGTAAACTAATACGTAACAAAAATATATCAGTTCATTATGACAGTTTGAGATCGAAAATAAGTAGGTTAAGCCGATGTGATGGAACATTTTTGCTCATAGTCCAGTTGGCCGAATTGACACGTGGTTTTTCTGAATATACAATTAAGTTATAAGTTAAAACATCAATATAATATCAATATCAATGTTTTAAATGTCCACTGATCGAGATATACCCTTATTGACAAGGTTTGGTGTGTAAATCATTCTAAGGGGAACTATTCCTTTAATTTTTAGTCCAGTTGGCCGAATTGACACGTGGTTTTTCTGAATATACTATTAAGTTATAAGTTAAAACATCAATATTGGGATTAAGAATACCAGTAATTGAGTTTAACTGATAAAACCACTCAGTAAAATAGTATATAAAGAGGGAAGACACTACATACAAATCACTCTTTATAGAAGTACCTCACTGCTTTATATTTAGTGTATTCTTAGTACGAACCAAAAGTACCAAATCTAAAGGTAAGTTAACACAATTTGATTCAACCAGGTTCCCCCATGTTAGTGATGCAGGTCGGAGGGACTGGCGTATGGTCGTTTAGATGTGACAATTAATCAAGGCTCTGTGTGCTACAGGCTGTACACATTAAAGATCCCTCGACAGTTGGAAATTGAAAATAAATTATGAGTTTCCCGTCATCATCTTTTAAATGCAATATTTTTCGCATGTTGTCGATATAATTTCACTACTTTGAAGTAGAAATGGGGTTTATAAGTATCCCTTCATTTTTTTGATATACTTAAATTTTTTTGTCTATTTCAGATGAAATCTTTCCTACCAATCGCTCTCCTTGTATTATTGTGTGTCCAACAATTTCAACTTGGATCGTCTCAAACGACTGGATCGCCATCATCGTCTGGATCGTCTGCAGCAACTGTACCATCTACATCGTCAGCATCATCAACATCGTCACCATCGTCGGCATCTTCATCTTCTTCTGACTCATCGTCTGTATCTTCATCTGCATCTTCTTCTGACTCATCGTCTGCATCTTCATCTGCATCTTCTTCTGACTCAAGTGGGAGTAATGAAAGTAAATAAAGAGAGAAGATAGGAACCCAAGTTCCCGAATCATCAAATGGATCCTAACCCAACTACCAACTTCCACGACTACTAATAACTAACAAATCTTCGATATCAGTTAACTGGTAGTGGGCGTCGGTCACCTTCCAACCAACTTGTAATTTGATTATACTACCAACAACATTTACTATCTAATCTGCGTTATAAGTTTCTTGGAAGCAAAAATTAACTGGTCACCTTCCAACCAACTTCAGTGACTCGTAGCCTGATACCAACTACCACGACTACCAACAACTACCAACAACTACCTAGTCTGCAATTTCAGTTTCCCGGACGGACGTCAACCAAACAAACTACTTGATATCTCATTCTTCTACCAACAAACCGACCTTTACTAACAATCCATTTGATCCTGAAAATTCAACACAACAAACCAAACCTGATTTGGCATGCTTGTTAAATAAATACTAAAACCAGTTTTAATTGTTACTTTTAGATTATAGACTATATAATGGCAATGGGTTTCAATGCATCCCTAACCCTCAGGTCCTGGGTTCCATCATAGATCGGTCAACCAATATTGGTGGTAGTGACGCAGGTCTGAGATATAAAAAAAACATGTTCGACGAACTCCCATGTCATTTCCAATTTGCAAGTTTTTTGAGACAATACAAAATGTCTGTAGCTGATCAAATCCCGTCGTTTGGATAAACTTTTGAAAATAAAATAAGGTATTATGTTCTACACCTGTTGGGCTTATAAGGACTGACATGTCATACGCTATGCAGTTTGTAATGAGAAAAAACTTTTGGGTGTGGAAAAAATGAAATGAAATGGATGGAGTTTAACGTCCTGCTTTTCTGCACCTATATGAGCTAATTGAGAACGGGCAAATGCCATGCAGTGTGCAATGAGGGAAATTCTGCCGACAGCGGCGTTAGCCTGTTCTTATTTTCGATTTCTACCCGTCGAGGGATCTCAACGTCCATAGCCAATAGCACATAGGACCTCGGTTTATTGTCCCATCCGAACGACTAGACGCTCTTTCCGTGTCAGCCCCTCCGACCTGCATCACTAACAGGGTGAAACCGGGTTAAAAAAAAATCCGAAGGTATCATCTCGACTCATGCCGGAATTGAACCCTGGACCTTCAGGTTAGCGAGCAAGTTTTGGATGTGGAGGTCAATTCCACAATTATATTGCCATACTTATTCATCTTAATTAATTACGATTGTAATGTACATCGTAAAAATGTTTACAACTCTCCCTCGAACTTTCAGACTTCAAATCCTTGTGTAACAATAATTATCAGCATTTGAAAGTCTAAAGATAGCTTGCCAGGCAAGGTAATATACGCCCACTGGCAGCTTTGTTTGAAAAAGAACATTTGGCAGAAAACAGCAACCATCAAATATTCAACCTGTAGTCATAGGCCTACATTTCTTTCAGAACGTAAATTAAGTGTCGTCCAAACATTTTTTTTCTCGATTTCATCAAGGGTTAAGCATTCATAACGTTTAGTCAAAATCCTTCTCTGTTTATGAGCTAAAAACTAAAACCTATTTTGAACAAGAAGTGCAATAAGTCATATCAAATATTTTTTGATTTTCGATAGGGTTCATCGTGTGATAATAAACTATTTCAATAGGTTTCATTAAAATCTAATCGAAAAAGAATTGTGCCTTCTAGAGTATTTACAACCTAAAAATCAACGCGTTTTAAAGAACAAGGGCAATAATTCATATTAAATATTTTTTGATTCTTTTGATTTTCAATAGGGTTCATTATCGGGTAATAATAAACAATTTCAGCAAGTTTTGTCAAAATCCGCAAAGAAATGTGACTTGTAGAGTTTTAACGAGCAATTGTGGACGGACGGATCGACGGACATGGGTGGCGGCAATATACGCTTTGTCCATGAAGAATTGTGACCTGTAGAGTGTTAACGAGCTAAACATCAAACGCGTTTTAAAGAACGATGGCAATAATTCATATTAAATATTTTTTGATTCTTTGATTTTCAATAAAGTTTATCCTTGGGTGATAATAAACATTATCAGTAAGTTTCGTCAAAATCTGTAAAGAACTGTGGCTTATAGAGTGTTAACAAGCTAAAAATCAACGCGTTTTAAAGAACAAGGGCAATAATTCATATTAAAATTTTTTCTATTGTTTTGTTTTTCCATAGGGTTCATCCTTGAGTGATGATAAACAATTTCAACAAGTTTCATCAAAATCCGTAAAGAATTGTGACTTGTAGAGTGTTAACGAGCTAAAAATCAAACGCGTTTTAAAGAACAAGGACAATAATTCATATTAAATATTTTTCGATTCTTTTGATTTTTGATAGGGTTCATCCTTGGGTGATAATAAACAATTTCAGTAAGTTTCATCAAAATCCGTAAAGAATTGTGACTTGTAGAGTGTTAACGAGCTAATAATCGAACGTGTTTTAAAGAACAAGGGCAATAATTCATATTAAATATTTTTCGATTCTTTTGATTTTCAATATGGTTCATCCTTAGGTGATAATTAACAATTTCAGTAAGTTTCGTCAAAATCTGTAAAGAATTGTGACTTGTAGAGTGTTAACGAGCTAAAAATCGAACGCGTTTTAAAGAACAAGGACAATAATTCATATTAAATATTTTTCGATTCTTTTGATTTTCAATAGGGTTCATCCTTGGGTGATAATAAACAATTTCAGCAAGTTTCGTCAAAATCCGTTAAGAATTGTGACTTGTAGAGTGTTAACAAGCAATTACGGACCGACGGACATGGGTGACGGCAATATACGCTCCACATTTCATGTGGGCGTATAAAAAACGATTATGCCTTATAAAGAAAATACACAAACGTAAACTGACAATCAAAAAATAAAAAAACAAAAAAGCTGGAAAAGTTTTGAACCCCAGCAGCAAACATTAATTTGCATAATGCAACGTAATTATAACCACAACGCAGATTATCAAACGCATCTTTCCAAATCGTGCATGCATAAAAACGTCCAAACGCAATTTTGCGACATTGATCCAAATGCACGTGCACGATGCTGGCATAAATACCGAAGTTGGACAGGCATTCAGTAAGGAAAAAAACACCAAAAATATGCCAAAAATTACGCTAGCGCAACCAGAACCTTCAACTGCTCCCAGATCACCATCAGCAATTTGATTATCCGGTTCCAACAGACAGGACTGAACCAAGACCGACAAAAATGGGAAGGCGGTGGGTGACATCCGTTGGAATCATCTCCCAAACAAATGGGTTACGCGTTGACCCATCTACATCGTCAACGTAGACTGCAATGGGCACGAACTGTACGTCGGTCGAAGTGACGTGTCTGGGTGAGAGTGTTCTTTAGAGATGAAAGGCGGTTCCCTATGTGCAGGATCATCTTTATCGTCAGCTGAGAAGGCATGTACCACTTTGAGTGAACCGACAGGACCTTGAACAGACACCATTGAACTTATGGAACAGAACTCCTGTTGACGCTATCCACCGCCGACGTCAATGGGGAGGCGTGTGTATGCGTGCTTGTTTGCACAGGGTGGGCAAATTCTCAGAAATTCCACAGAATCTATTAAAAATAATCTGGAACCTTAAATTGGCCGAAAAATGTGGCTTTACAAGGCTTCTGATTGGTGTCTTCGGCAACAATGATAGGTAGATGAAAGGTAGGACGTAAAACTCTATTCATGTTGATGGCATTTTTTGGTGACGTCAACCTTATGAAACAATTTTTCTTAAAAGGATTTATTTATCTTTTTTTAGTTTTTTCTTGCTTAAAGGGACAGTCTGAATTTTTTTTAGGTCTAAATTTTTTTTTGCTCAAATTTGTGAAAACTTTACACCCAAATCTGTAACTATGTGCCCTTTAATGTATCTGAAAGTTTTAACTTAAAAAATCCAGCCGTTCATTTGTAACGCTAAAAACATGCTCAAATTTTTAAAAACCTTACGTAAGGTTTTTAAGTGTGTTATGTTTTTTGGACGCTGATAGGAAACTACTGAACAGATTTGAGTAAAATAAACGCCTAATTGTAGAGAAATGTCCCTCTTGTGTATTTTAAAGGTTTCAGCTAGAAATATTGAGCCATTTAAAGGGCAAACACCAAAACTAGGTCAAATTGCTTAATTAACAATTAGTACCTCACTGTTTGTAACTAACCCTTTAAAACCAAATTCAGTTTGATCAAGAAGGTATAGAGATACAATAAGCATACTTTTAAAATACTCTCAGGTAGCATTTGCGATTTCTTTGGAAACTTTTTTCAAAAAAGCAGAATGGCCCTTTAAATCATAACAAAAACAACAATAATAATTTTAAGCCAAAATAAATTGAGCGCAAACTAAAACGTAGCACAAATATATCAGTTCATAATGACAGTTTGAGATCGAAAATAAGTAGGTTAAGCCGCTGTTATGGCAACATTTTTGCTCATAGTCCAGTTGGTCGAATTGACACGTGGTTTTTCTGAATATACTATTAAGTTATAAGTTAAAACATCAATATTGGGATTAAGAATACCAGTAATTGAGTTTAAACCACTCAGTAAAATAGTATAAAAAGAGGGAAGATACTACATACAAATCACTCTTTATAGAAGTACCTCACTGCTTTATATTTAGTGTATTCTTAGTACGAACCAAAAGTACCAAATCTAAAGGTAAGTTAACACAATTTGATTCAATCAGGTTCCCCCATGTTAGTGATGCAGGTCGGAGGGGCTGGCATAGAAAAGCGTATGTTCATTTAGATGTGACAATTAACCAAGACTCTGTGTGCTACAGGCTGTGCACATTAAAGATCCCTCGACAGTTGGAAATTGAAAATATGAGTTTCCCGTCATTATTTTTTAAATGCAATATTTTTAGCATGTTGTCGATATAATTTCACAACTTTGACGTGGAAATGGGGTTCATAAGTTTCATTTCATTTTTTGGATATACTTAAATTTCCTTGTCTATTTCAGATGAAATCTTTCCTACCAATCGCTCTCCTTGTATTATTGTGTGTCCAACAATTTCAACTTGGATCGTCTCAATCGACTGGATCGTCATCATCGTCAGGATCGTCTGCAGCAACTGTACCATCTACATCGTCAGCATCATCAACATCGTCACCATCGTCTGCATCTTCATCTTCTTCTGACTCATCGTCTGCGTCTTCATCTGCATCTTCTTCTGACTCAAGTGGGAGTAATGAAAGTAAATAAAGAGAGAAGATAGGAACCCAAGTTCCCGAATCATCAAATGGATCCTAACCCAACTACCAACTTCCACGACTACTAATAACTAACAAATCTTCGATATCAGTTAACTGGTAGTGGGCGTCGGTCACCTTCCAACCAACTTGTAATTTGATTATACTACCAACAACATTTACTACAACTATCTAATCTGCGTTATAAGTTTCTTGGAAGCAAAAATTAACTGGTCACCTTCCAACCAACTTCACTGACCTTTATCCTGATACCAACTACCACAACTACCTAGTCTGCAACTTAGTTTCCTGGATGGACGTCAACCAAACAAACTAATTGATATCTCATTCTTATACCAACAAACCGACCTTTACTAACAATCCATTTGATCCTGAAAATTCAACACAACAAACCAAACCTGATTTGGCATGCTTGTTAAATAAATACTAAAACCAGTTTTAATTGTTATTTTTAGATTATAGACTATATAATGGCAACGGGTTTCAACTGTATTCAATTAGGGTGGAATGTTTGGTCAACCTCATGAAACATTTTTTCTTAAAACAAACGATTCAAATATTTTATTTGTTTTCTTGTTTTCTTAAAACTTTTAGACTCAAATCATAACGAAAGCAACAATCATAATCTAATTCACCAGCCAAAAATAAATTGAGCGCACACTAAAACGTTACAAATATATCAATTATTTCATAATGACAGTTAGAGATCAAAAATAAGAGTAGGTCGTGGCAAATGTTGCAAAAATTGCAATTATCTTACTTGGCCAATAAACTTTTATACTTATCAGTAGATTTACATGGTTGGCTATACAACATTTTTTGAAGTGTTTTTAAAAACTGATTTTTTTTTTATAATTATTTGATTATGTTAAAGGGATTGTGAAGAGGTTTTCTTAACTTAATATGTAATTTGTGGACACTGATTGCGCGATTCTAATTTCCATTCCGACGTCTGAGGTTCTCGTTTTATGACGTCACCACCAATGATCTGCATAGATATCAATAGTAGCTTCCGGTAGATCACTGGTAGTGATGTCATAAAACGCTTTAGTTTTAGTGGAATTCCAAGAACCACAGACGTCGGAATGTACATTGGAATGGCGCAAATAGATGCTATCAGTGTCCCCGATACATATACAAAGTTAAGAAAACCTCTTTACAATCCCTTTAAGTAACAATAGTTGTCTGAATTGACATGCGAATTTTTTAACTATGCTTTTAAGGTAAAAGTTCAAACATCAATATAAGTTATAAGTTCAAACATATTGATATTAAAGATACCAGTAATTGATTTTTATTGATAAAATCACTCCGTAAAATAGCATAAAATGAGGGAGGTTACTACATACAAATCACTCTTTATAGAAGTATATCACTGCTTTATATTTAGTGTATTCTTAGTACGAACCAAAAGTACCAAATCTAAAGGTAAGTTGACAATTTGATTCTCTGAATAGCATTTATATCAGATAAAGTTATCTCTTTTAAAGTTATTTGTTGATGATGACAACGGTCAAGAATGACTAAAAAATTTCATCAAGGACAAACAGTTAGCGTACTCTTATTTACGATTTCAAACTGTTGAGGGATCATTAATGTTGCACAGCCCTTATCATACTAGCATAACTAGTTAAACAATCCGAAATCTAGGATTGAACGCAGGATAACAAAGTTGCTTTCTCTATTGCAGATGAAATCAGTTATACCAATTCTACTCCTTGTGTTATTCAGTGTCCAACTGTTTCAACCTATAGTCGCTCCAATCACCGAGATAACCACAAGGCCTTCTTCTGATTCTTTGTCTGATTCTGATTCCGCTTCTGATTCCGGTATAAATTCCGATTCCGGAAGTAACGAAAGTAAATAGCGAGGACGAGCTACTAGAAAAACAGCTCTTTATCTTATTGATTCTGATTCTATTACCAACACTCATGACTGTTAAGAACTACTGCATAATCTGCGACTTGGTGTGGAGGATAACTTGTCATTTATCAATTACCAACAGCCTAGTCTGCGAGATTAGTACAGTGAAACTCCTGAAAATCGGCTATGCACGGGACCAATTCATTTGGCCGGTTTTCAGGAGTGGCCGATTTACCGTAACTGGTAACATTCTGAACATTTGTGAGAATGAAATGTCAAATGCACACACCATCATTAACGTCAATGAATTAGTGGACCAGATATAGGAATAACTTTTGAATCTCTCGTAAACTAGCAATCCACCAACCAACCCTGCTAACCAACATTCGATCCTTCCACCCAAAGAACCACGATATGCGATCACCCTAAACTTAATTACATGTGTGTTGATATTAAACCTTACAGCTATTTTTCTTATTAATTTCATATTATGTTAACAACATAATTTTATTTTATGTCAAAAAAAAAAAAAACCAGAAACATGAGGATCCTTCTCCCAGTTGGTCCTTGGCCAAACCTCTTGACATTGATCTTTCCCGGGGTATTAGTACCCATTTAGTGCTGGGTTTACTGGAATTATAAGGGAAGATGACTTATTCAAGGTCAGTGGAATTTCACACCCGATCAAGAACTCTCAAACGCGACAACCAACATTTCCTTGTATACAAGCAAAGAAAAAAGTAAAAACAACGCTCTAAACAACAATTTTATACACACGGTAATGTTGGTTTTTTGTTGTCAGAACGTCCAAAGTTTAGTTTCTTTTTTCTTTTACTTTTAAAATAGCCCAGTTGTCCGTATATTGCTATTTTATACGGCTATCGATATCTGTTAACCAATCAGACGCCATGTTTCTATAATGACATAATATTTCTTCGACAATCCGCCATTTTGTACTGATACATGACATGACCATTACGGAAACATCGGCCGATAAAATTCGTTACGTGCGCCTGCTCGTGATCAGATGTCAGAAATCGCCACTCCATTGGGCCCTGTCGTCTTAGTATCATAAACTAAAAAAGCAACGTGGAGAAAGTGTAAAATTCGGTTCATAATTTAAAAGTTTCGTCTTACCATTATCAGGTTCCAATAAGGCACTATTTCTGCTAGAGTTTTGGTGACGTCTGCACAACCACTACCCATAACCATTATTATTTTATGTTTCCGCCGGTAAATAAAATCATACAGAGCATCTGTCGCTATCCCAGCATCACACTGAAAAAAAAAATGAATATATCTGAAAAAGGACGTATATCTGAGAAACTAATTTTTAATTCTGATTTGACAAACTTGAAATATGAAAAAGATGCTTATTTGACAATTTTTTTTTCAATCGATAGTTGTTCCAAGCTGCAATCCAACAGCACAGAATAAGATTTACATGTATATTAAGAAAATATGAAATTTTCATTAATGTTAAAAAGCCAACGAAGCGACCGAAGACCAACTTTTAAAAAAATTACTGAAGATCGTATCAGAAGATTGAAACGGAAATGGACATTTAGTGGAAGAAATCGCCCTCGATAATTCCTGAAGCGTATTCAATATGTCTGGAAATTCAAGAAAATAAAAAAAATCTTAGCGAATACACTGAACCTAATTAAATCAAAAGTGAAGTATTTCTTCATAGAAACGGGGTTAATTTAAAAAATTTAAAATAAAAATGTATTTTGTTTTCACGGGTTTAGCATTGATAGTAATTGTAATGGTGGGCTTGAGATGGGATGGGGCTGCTTATGTCGACTAACAAAATTGAAGAGCAACTGGATGCCTGTTAGCAGCCTCCGACCTCCGGGAGAACCTTGTCGATCACTAAATTAAAACGAATTGAACACACCAAGTCCTTTATTCTAGTTCATGCAACATATTTCATATGAATACATGTGTTCCTTTTGTTGCTTCTGCTTGCATTGGCCGCCTGATATTTGATTTTTTGTATTATTTTGAGGGTTATTTTGATTGTTAGTTTTAGTTTTTTTTTCTATAAAACTTTCAATCGATTGTCGACTTAAAAATCGGAAACTGTGGGTTTTTTTTTATCGAACATGTGGTCTGCGTTGGGTCCATCAAGATACTTTAAATCGCAAGTCTCCATGGGGCCACCCTTTCAGCAGGTGTTCAAGCCGAATCAGTCTTATAGTTCGATTTGGTATTAGTGTACACTCTTTCTTTTTAAGAGCTCATTTGTATCTTCTTTTAACTTTCCTTCAAGAGTATAGAATATATTTATTTTTGCTTTGGTAATTGTTTTATTCGCAGCGGACGCAAAACGACTATCCAGAAATCGTTGCTGTTCTGGTTCAAATGGAGACAAATATGTTTGCAAATAACAGTAAATCTTGGTAACCCTGAATCAGCCTAAAAAACGAAAGAAACATCTATTTTTTACAAGGATAACAACTCCGTGGCTCCGTGCGGCCAAACCTCTTGGCATTGATCTTTCCCGGATTATCCGTACCCATTTACTGCTGGGTGGACTGGAATTATGAATGAAGATGACTTATTCAAGGTCATCGGACTTTCACACACTGATCGAAAACCGAACTCTCTAACATTTGTTTAGCTATAAATTGCATAGCTAAATTTGCACTTTTAGATTTTGATTAAGACCACAAGCGAGTCATAACGAATCACTTGAAGAGTATGGCAAAATCTAATTAGAACCCAACATGTATCTGGAAAAGGCTTCCTAAATCGTAGATCAACCTCAGCCCAATGCATCCGAACCAGAAAAACAAAATAAAGAAGCCATAAAATACCACACTACACATCTCGAAAAAGCCATAAAAGAAAAGATTACAAAATTATTCGTGTTTGAAATGTCTTTCGGAAGTTTAAAGCTCTTGACTTTTGTAATAGTAATAATACTGGAAAATTCAATAGCTCAATCGTTAAAAAAACTGAAACCTGTTTTGAAAAAAAAAAGAAAGAGAAGAAAATGATTACCCAATCACGTTTAGTAGAAATTAAAGTTAAGATAACAGGTTAAAATTTTGATTCTGTAGTTGTAAGCTATTCAGGGAGAAGTTAGCATGCGAAGTTTTAAAAATGCTAACATATTCCATTTGATTTCTAGCTTTTAAAGCCATTGTTCCTTTCTGATAATGATCTGCATTCCATCGTTCATCATGCTAAGACTCAACAAAGTTCCCCCCATAAACCAGGGACGGGGTAGAGTTCATTTCTGATGAAGTTCTCCATTCTATCTAGCTTGCGTAAGAATACTACGTGTTTCCTAGCGTCAAGTATCTTCTAAATTGATTAATAACAGCAATATCGGAACCTATCAACCATCTCCAGGCGATTGGAATGTTGTTAACGGGGTTAAACGAGCCAGTTGGGTCAAATAGATCAAACATCTGGGCAATATAACTGACCATTACAACGGATGGTCAATTTCCGTCCAATAATAAAAAGAGGTGACCGGTCTGATGTGTTATTTGTTTAAGAAATGACCACCGAGATTGGATTGCTGGCTAACAAGACAATTAAAGGATCCGATATTAAATAAATAGCCGATTAGACTGTATGTAACACGAGGGTAATGAGAGATTTTGTTGATGGGAAAATAACCAGACGCGATTATTTTCAGGGTAAATTGAATGACCTAATGTTTCCTTCCTCCAATCGTGGTGATAGATGCGGCGTGATTTGCCAAGACAATTACGAATAGACTGGTATACCACCATTTTATCAAAGATTTTTTTTTTTTCAATCGGCTTTATATGTACCAGATTGTCCCAGATGAGTCGTCAACTTAATCGTCTGAAATCCTCCCCCACTTTGACCTGATTGAGAATGGGAGCGTAATAGTTACATGTAGTCACTCATTCTTAAATATGTTTTTAAATAATGCAAATAAATACCCCAAACAATTTTTTTTTTAAATTGACTTCGAAATGTTAACAGCTTCAAAGCAAATGTTTTTTTTTTTTTTTTTTTTTTTTTTTTTAAATAAAGCAGATGATGGAGGTCTCCTGATTGCAGAATGCACACATTGGAATTTCAATTTTTCAAATATAATCTACTGAAAAAGCATGTATTCAGTAACCAAATAGCCTGGCAAGTACAGAACAATTTTGAAAACAGCGATCTTTTTAATTTCTATTGTTAAGACATTGTGACATATCTTAAATCTATTTATGTGTACTCAAGAACGATACAAAATAGATTTATTGGCTTTGTACTACTTCGACCATTTTTTGCACTTCATTGCACGGTGAATTCCTGTCTGAAACGAAATAGATGAGTGTAAGATGTTTGTGGGTGGGCAGTACTGATTTAACCTTAGTATCTATTTAGGTCAAAATTTCCGCGCTGTAACACCAGTAATGACCATTTCGAGATAGGATCGTATTTGATTTATGAAACAGAAAATCCAATAACCGAGTCTATATACAGATCTAATCTTATTCAATAGAATCAAATATATCAATTGACTTGATAATCGAGAGTAATTTAATTTCCAGACTATAAACTAGCAATTTTCCCGCCTTTATTGGTTCTAGGCAGACGACGTTACAAGTTAATAACAAGGCTATTATTGTCGTATTAAACCGTGTCTCAAAAAGGTCTTTACATGGATAGAACAGCCGACACAGTTCTTTGTGTTGATAAACATAGCTTGTTTTCTGAATATTATAGGTTTAAAGGCAATATCCGACGTAAGGCAAGCAATTGTTTGTGCCATATCACTGCCTTTGCCGAATTTGAGCATCGTACATGGAATGGAAATTTGTGTCATTTTTCTTTTCAGATTTGTCAAATGTAGACAGGAATTGTGAGTTATGAATTTTTTAAGAATGAGAAGTACATTTGACATATAATTTTTGCTTCAAATGAGCTCAGGCAAACTAGAGAAATTTAGCCTACTCATATTTTCAATTTGCAACATGCACAGCCTGAAGCACATGGAGCATCGGTTTATTGTCCAATTCAAATGACTAGACGCTTTTTCCATGTCAGCCTTTCTGACTTATACTTACTGATGAAGACGGACAATATATGAGTTTATCTTCGACTGTGCTTGTTTGTTATATACTTTTGACGATGTAGGTGACATCTTATCCATAAGTTCCGCATCATTAGAATATAGAAATATTAAAAATAATTCTCACTATCCTAGTCATTTCACTGGATGCTCGTATTTATTTTACTATAATTTGTATTGTACAGTCAATTTCAACCTTTTCTAATTTGTAATGAAGTATATGCCCTTGCTAGTACTGTACATTAAAGGGCCATTCTGTTTTTTTGAAAAAAGTTTCCATTATCAAAAAAATCGCAAATGCTACCTGAGAGTATTTTTAAAGTATGCTTATTGTATTTCTATATCTTCTTGATCAAACTGAATTTGGTTTTAAAGTGTTAATTACAAATAGGGAGTACTTATTGTTAATAAAGTTAATTGACCTAGTTTTGGTGTTTGCCCTTTAAATGGCTCAATATTTTTAACTGAAACCTTTTAAAAACACAAGAGGGACATTTCTCTACCATTAGGCGTTTATTTTACTCAAATCCGTTCAGTAGTTTCCTATCAGCGTCCAAAAAACACAACACACTTAAAAACCTTACGTAAGGTTTTTAAAAAATTTAGTATGTTTTTAGCGTTTAAACATTAACGGCTGGAATTTTTTAGTTAAAACTTTCAGATACATTTAAGGGCATATAGTTACAGATTTTGGTGTAAAGTTTTCACAAATTTGAGCAAAAAAAAATTTTGACCTAAAAAAAATTAAGACTGTCCCTTTAAGGAGAATCAAACCTTCCTATTAGAAATCTAAATTAATTGTGTGGGTGTAGCCTAGTAATATCCGTCCAACCAATCGAAGAAAATAGGTCGTTTAAGTAATTGAATGTACTCTAGGTAATGAGCAGCCAACCATGTGATTTCACAAAACCGTTAACAATCCATTCGTAAGGGTTTGAGCAGTGCGCGGAGCAGGGCGGCGCGGAGCAGAGCGGTTAGTAGCAGCATTAATGTAATGTACAAATGGTTTTAAGTGTACAGACGCTGTTTACATCGCAAGCTGAATGACGCACTCGTATCTACTTAGGAACTAGCCTAGTGGATAGGTATACTCGTATACTGTACGGTAGTTGCCATGTTGAATAAATTATAGTTCTGCCAATCAAAATCATTCTTCAGAAAGTATTGTCTTCTTTCGCAGAAAAAATAACCAATCAAAAACAATCTTCGAACAAGAGTTTTTCTTTTCCTGCCCAAATACCGGGCAAGATGACCGCCTATCATGGCCGAGTCATTATATAGTCTCGAACAATGACGAAGGTTGGAACGACGCAGCACGGAGGACAGCAGAGCAAATCTATACGCTGTTCTGCGCTGCTCTGCTTGTAGTGTGATTAAACCCTAAAGCGGATCAATAGGCCTACTTTAACAAGTGGTCTGCACCACATATCTGGTATAAAATTCAGGTCACAACTCTTCATACCAAGACAAGTATTAGACGTCTAGTGCCCTTGACTTTTTTTTGTAATTTATTTTTAATCGAATATCAGTCAATATAATTTTTGTGTCTCGAGATTGTATTCGCTCAATATAATATTAAAAATAAAGAAACCAAGAACTAATGATCTAATGAAAGGGAATAAAAGTTTTTGATGACGTGACAGCACTAAACACTGGTCTTATTAACAGATTGAAACAGTATGAAGATGTGTCATCGGCATGGTACTTCAATGGTGCTGTATATGCATCCAAAGAAGGTAAAAGGCGAGTGAAGGTGGAATTATATGAAGATAAATTTGAAATTTTGAGACAGCTGGATGCTGCTCCAAAACTTAAATAAAGACCCAATACTGAGCGGTAATTGTAGGTCATACTTACATTGAACTTTGACACAATGTTACAAATTTTTGTTTTTTTATTTTAAACACAGTTACTTTATATTAAATATAAACGCTGGCAATAACCACAGCGATTTTCACAAATTTAGTTAACTTAAAGGATAAAAATATCATATAGCCAGATAATATATATTACAATATATACTTCTTTTTTTGAATGCACCCCTTTAAAACAGGCTAAAGTATGTGCAGACTCATAAAAAGTTTCTGCTTTTCGGAGACTGTGGTGCAAAGATCTAAAAATGCTTGTCATGCTTCTTCCAATTGCAATTATAAGAACAAGACCATAAGAAAGTTTGTGAAATCATTAATAATTTCTTGTGAAATAGTCCGATTCTCAAAACTTATGTTTTTCCCCAACATTGCTTTTTTTTTCTTTTTTTTTTTTTTTTTTTAATTGTGAACACCCTTTTTATATATACACAGATGAACAGACGCAAATTTGAATTTAACATATACACGTATAGGCAAAATACCAAAATCAAGTGATTTCACAAAGAATATAGGTCTATATGTAAAAAAATTGTCTCCTTCCTCTGTTTTTGAAAATTTGTTTTTTTACATACTTTTCTCCTAGATCATTTTTTTTTTTTTTTTTTTATTTTTCTTTTAAGTTGGTGCCCAGTAAAGTTATACATACAAAGTGAAAGAACACTTTGATTAAAGCACTCGTATTTATATAATAATTATGTATTTTATTATTAATGTATTTTATTATTTCCCATTAATGAACATTATTTTTTATACTATTACTTATTATCAATATAAATTGTTACCTACTCTTCACTTGGAAAGTAGCAAATCAACTTCGATTTTTTTTATTAGACTCGTGTATTGCATTTTTGAAAAACAATCATTATTATTAAGTAATGAGTAACACAATAAGTATAATAACTATAAATTGTCAAGGTATTGGTTCCCCAGAAAAACGTAAAGACGTCATTCAATATTATAAACAAAAACATTTCAATATCCTGTGTTTACAAGATACTCATTTTACGGAGAAAGATGAAACTGAAATAGAAATCAAATGGGGTTTTAAATGTATCTCTAATCCTTTCTCGTCCAATTCTCGAGGTGTGGCTATCTTGATAAATAATAATATTGAATTTAAAATTAAAAATATTAAAAAGGATAAAACAGGGAACTTTCTAGCTATAGATTTAAATGTGGAAAATTTGATATTCAGTTTAATTAATATATATGCACCAAATAAAGATGATCCAATTTTTTTTGAACAAATTCGATTATTTATATTAGAAACTGGCAATATATTTTCAGTGGTATGTGGCGACTTTAACCTCGTTATGGATCCTGCCCTTGATACATATAATTATCTACATATTAATAATCCGAAAGCTAGACAAAGTCTATTTCAAATTATGTCTGAATGCAAACTTATTGACTATTTTCGAATATTAAACCCAAAATTGAAAAGATATACATGGCGAAAAAATAAACCAAAAAAACAAGCCAGACTTGATTTCTTTCTAGTTTCAGAAAACTTAACAAATCACATAAAAAATATTAAAATAAATGCGGGCTACAGATCCGATCATTCCACTGTACAGTTAGATTTAGTTGTTAATAAATTTAAACCTGGTAAAGGACTCTGGAAACTAAACACAAGTCTCCTTAAGGATAAAGAGTATGTTGATTCTATAATTAATAAAATTAAAGAGATAAAAAAACAATATGCCATTATTATATATAATCAAGATAAAATTGAAGAAATTGAAGAAAAGAATTTACAATTTAATATCTCTGATTCTGCTTTCTTCTCAGCATTACTCATGGAATTAAGATCTAAATCCATTAGCTATTCTATATATAAAAAACGTCAACTCGATAAAAAAGAACAGAATCTAATATGTACAATTAATACCTTAGAAATAGAACTCGATAAAAATGAATTAAATGAAAATGATATGCAAAATTTAGAAAGCTGTAAAGAAGATTTGATAGATTTAAGAAAACAAAAGATGAAAGGTGAAATGATTCGTTCAAAATCTGTATGGATTGAAGATGGAGAAAAACCAACTAAATTTTTTTGTAATTTAGAATCCCATAATTACACTAATAAAACTTTTCAATTTCTTAAATTAAACTCAGGTAGGATAATAGATGATCAAATGGAAATTCTAAATGAGATTAAAAACTTTTATTCGAACCTATATGATAGTAGAAAAACTGAAATTATAGACAGTAACCTTACTGAATTATTAGAGCATTGTAATGTCCCTAAATTAAATAACTGCCAATCAAATCCTTTAGAATGTGAAATTACAGAAACTGAGTTGCAAAATGTACTAAAAAAAATGAAAACTGACAAATCTCCTGGTTCGACTGGTTTTCCAGCGGAATTCTATAAACTTTTTTGGCCACATCTTAAAACTTTCATTCTTCGATCAATACATGAGATATATAATACACAAACTTTACCTGTAGAACAAAGACTTGGTATTATAACTTGTATCCCTAAAGGAAATAAACCTCGAGAAAACATATCAAATTGGAGACCTATTACTCTTTTAAATGTATTTTACAAACTATTATCTGGTTGTATTGCTAATCGTATAAAATCTGTTTTGAATATTCTAATTTCTGATTCTCAGACCGGTTTTATAAGTGGTCGCTATATAGGCGAAAATACCCGCTTAGTTTATGACTTAATGAATTTTACAGAACACAATGACATACCTGGACTGTTATTATTAATTGATTTTGAAAAAGCCTTTGATTCGGTAGCCTGGTCATTTATTAATCAAATTTTAGACTTTTTTAACTTTGGTCAAAATATTAAAAATTGGATAAATATCCTAAATAAAGATATCAAAGCTTCTATCATTCAAAATGGTATTCTATCAGATCCTTTTATTTTTCAAAGAGGATGTCGTCAAGGAGATCCGATTTCTCCATATATTTTTATTCTCGTGGTAGAGATTTTGGCAATTCTAATAAAAAGTAATAACGATATAAAAGGTATTATAATTCAAAATAAAGAACATAAAATTTCACAATTTGCAGACGATACCACCTTTTTCTTAGACGGTTCCAAACAATCTCTTTTTACAGCCTTAGACTGTCTTGAATTTTTCGGAAAATTGTCTGGTTTAAAAATCAATAGTTCCAAAACTAAAATTGTATGGATTGGCAGTAAAAAATATAGTAATCAGGTGTATCATCATGATAGGTGGAAACTCGATTGGGGAAATACCACTTTTAATTTTCTAGGGCTTGATTTTTCTGTTGATTTACATGACATGATAGAATTAAATTTTAATAAACAATTAATACGAATCCAAAAAACTCTTTCCCAATGGAAACGAAGATATTTAACTCCTATTGGCAAAATAACCGTTTTAAAATCTATTATCATACCAAAATTAACACATTTATTTATTTCTCTTCCCAATCCATCAATTAACTTTATAAAACAACTTAACACTGAATTCTTTGCTTTTATTTGGAACTCAAAAATCGACAGAGTTAAACGCTCTGTGTTAATTACCTCTTATGATAATGGCGGTTTGAAAATGACAGAACTTGAATCCTTTATAAACTCTTTGAAATTAACTTGGATACGCCGAGCATATATTACTGAGCAGTCATGGATAAACATATTTGAGGCCATTTTGGGCACAGATATTTTGAATAATCTAGCAAATTTTGGAGATGCTTTTATCAATAAAATTAAGACTGAATGCAAAAATAATTTTTGGAAAGATGTACTAAATGCATACCAAATATTAATAAAAAAAATTGATATTTCCAATGTATTTTTAAAAATGCCCTTATGGTATAATAATTTTTTAAAAATTAATAATTCATACATATTCTATCAATCATGGCACAAAAATGGGGTGACTTTTCTCGGAGATTTGTTAGATAATCAATGCGATTTCTTGTCAAAACAAGAACTAGAATTAAAATTTAACTTGAAAATACATTCATTTTTGAAATATCAAGGTTTGATAAACTGTATTAAAACATATCTTAAATCAAAAAATATCCAAAATTCAATAAGCCTATCACCTACCATACGTCCTTTTATCCCTATATACTTAAAACCTATTTTGAAAAACTCATCCGGAAGCAAAAATATATACAATCTTTTAACTAAATCAGAGAACTATCCAACTGCAATTTCTAAATGGAACAAAACTTTCAATAATTATGAAATTGACTGGAAATTTACTTTTGGCAATCATTTCAAAATAATTCCTGATTCAAATTTACAATGGTTTCAGTTCAGATTGTTACATAGGATTCTACCAACAAAATCTTATCTGAAATTAATTAAAATATCAGAATCCGATTCTTGCACCTTTTGTAAAACTCACGTAGAAGACTATATACATCTATTCACTTCTTGTTCATATGTATCCTCACTGTGGGATGATTTATCAAACCTTTTTAAAAAAAACAATATTTATTTTGAATTTACACCCCCGAATATCTTATTTGGGATAAATAACCAATCAAATCAAATTCCTCTAAATATATTAATTTTACTTTGCAAATATTTTATCTTTACATGCGCGAAAAATGAGAAACTACCATCTTTCAGAGACCTAAATGCCTATCTACAAAAATATATTTTAACATTACAGACAGGATCTAAACTAACACTTAATACAATTTACTTTATCAATATGTGGGAATCCCTAATCTGAAAATAGAACGAGTCTACGTTATATATATGTTTTATCTTTATTTTTTGTTATTTATTATAATGAATTTTTATACTCATATAAATTTGATTTGATTTATGTTTAATGTACAAAATAATTAATTCTGTAAGGCAATTAGCCAAGGCCCCATCCTTGGTATTGTCAATAAATGTATGGGAAATAATAAAAAAAAAAAAAAAAAAAAAAGTAAAAAAAAAAAAAAAAAAAAAAAAAGAAAAAAAAAAAAAAAAAAGAACTAATGATCCGAACCGCAAAACGAAACCCGAAATCCAAAAAGACATTTTGACGAAACACAGGTAACAGCTTATGTACTTTTCACATGAGGAATTATATCAATCATACATCAGTAAGTATTTCATAATTAAAAGTGGTATTTGGAACCAGGTGTCCTTGAAAAGGGTCTTCCGTCTCTTAACCGGAGCAGAAAAAGACGTAAAACACCCTATCATTGTTCTAAAAAAAAAGATTTAATTGAAAAAAGGAAAAGGCTACGAGTTTCAAAGAATTTTAACTAAATATGTTGCAGATTGAAAATAAATGGACTGTTGGATTATTTGAATGGACGGAATGGAGTTGCAAGATTATGTATCTCATGAAACTGATAATATTTATCTTTGGTGTGCAACAAAACTCACTATGAAATAAAGCCGAATAATTAAAAAATACTTCCTTCATTTCTGTAGAATACAGTTTTTGTCATGAATAGGACAAACTGCGTCATTCAAGATTATGTTTTTCAAGGTAATTCAAAAATCCATTCATCTTTAGAAGGTCTACTTAATGCTGAAGTGTTTGGCAGTACTTTGTAAAAAAAAATGCTAACTACGTAAGAAAATTGCTTAAAGGAACCGTCTGATTATATTTAGTTTTGAAAATGTTTTGCTAGAATTAATTAAAACTAAAGACCAAAATCTGAAGAATTGTGTCCCTTACATTATCTGAAAACCAAAACTGTTCTAATACGTTTACGTAAATGTTCTAAACTTTGCTATATTTTTGTTTGGTGTTGGAAACACTTACTGTACGGTTGGAAGCATTAAGCCAAATTCTAAAAGTTTCAACTAAAATATTAAGCTTTTAATTCCTAAACTGGAAATTTTGTTTTGTTTTAACCGCTGACGTATAGTTTATGAAAAAAAAACCGACATTCCCTTTAAGAAACATCGGCAATCAATAAAACAATTATAAAGTGTCAAGAAGGAAGTCCAGAGGTTCATAAGAGAAAATTTTGAAAAATGAGATGGTACATGTAAAGGTTAGAGTCGATAGGAATCTCGTTCGAAATCGTTTAGGTCTACTGGTCGAAAGACTTAATTGACTTGATGAAGCTCATCAGGATGATACCTTTTGTCTGAAAGTCGTTGACTTCGATGTAATTTTTTACAGTTTTAATAATATTTTGTGTAAAATGTTGCAATCTAACGACATTTCTAACGAAATTGAAATTTAAGTAGCTGACAATATAATGAATATTTTGCAATAACCTCAGATCGAAAGTTGTGAAGTTGCTTCTGATCGACTTAGGACTGTAGTACTGAAGTACGGGAAGTACTAGGTTGTTACAGCGATGCACACAGTTTGGAAGCTCTTTCAGAACAGAATTTTTTTCTGCCTGTACATACACTGTGACATATGCGTCCAATATCTAATCGCTCAACATGAGATTCAACTTCATTGGCAGAAAAGTGTGTCATTTATTGATTTATAAAAAAATCTTTTAAATCCTCTCGGCTGGACATATTAAAAATTTTGAATGAAATGATAACTATGTTAGACTGACCGCTGGTAATTACGTTACAGATTGTTCGTGTCCGTATATACGAACAAGGTTAAGTTAAAGCGAAACAACCTCTTAGAATGAACAAAAAAAATTAAGTTCTCAAACTTGGTCAATCAGAGTATATATTCATCAACGATGTCCAAAGTATACAAACAGAATGCAAAAAAACCCCATGAAACTATGTAAATTTCCATATAATAACAGGTTATAATTGATAAATTCCTAAACTTTGATTAAGGGTTTTTCAATTATTGTATATAAACATTGTTTTCTGGATTTATCAGATTATTTAGGTAATCTGTTGTATAGCTGTTATGCAACCAGGCAAGTCCCTTGAATATAAACTCCTATTGACCATATTTGAAAATTTAGATTTTTTGTTCATTCTAAGAGGTTGTATTCCTTTAAAATGAATCGTGTTTATAATATCTGCATAACGTTTTCTTTCATAAAGTTATCAAATAAATAATAGTAACATGAAATATATTGAAGGATTAATGTTTTTTACCAATTTTGAATTTACTTATCACTGCCTAGGAGTAGATCTCAATTTGTGTATGCCAAAACCATTTAAAAAGTTAATGTAATGGTTTTTAGATTTGCTGTTAGTTTTTTTATCATGAAAATAAGTCAGACCTTTCTATAAGGCCATGGTTCCCGACCGTTTCCATTACATGGACCAAAATTTACGAAACTCCCAGAGCCGTGCCCCCACCCCCACACCACTTAATTCGAAGTGGTGGTTTTGTCCCTTCTCATCATCGGAAGGCCAAATGCATTTGACAAGCAACTACAGACCTTACACAGCAAAATATAGTTAAAAAGATTTGGGCTAGTGAAAAAATTACACATTTTCATGGTCCCCCCAGGTTGGGAACCACTGCTTGAAGGCAATAATTTAACAATCTGTTGATGCGGTGCAATATGACTACTTTATGTTAACAAAGCCGATCTCGTCAATGATTCTTCGATTATATATGGATAATGCACACTTAATGGCGAACAAGATCTCTTAAATATGGCTATTACCGTCATCTTCACGAGAAGTCAAATACATATTACGACTCGAGAACGATGTGAAAAGTGTACATTAATCTTGCACGAATTTACACGTACTCTTTCATTACTTCCAATTTATAAGACATTAAGCAAATGCTTCCGCTGCATTCACAGACTTGCATAAAAAAATACTCCATTTATAATCTTCCAGATCAAATCATCCAGTATCTTTTACCATTATTGGCTTATTATCTGTAAACGACATGCTGGCCATCTTGTGCTTATCTCCCTTTATAATTGAGTCATTACCAATTGCCTAGATAGAGTAACGTCCCTTGATAATTGAGTTCCCGCCAATTGGCAAGTACAGGATGATTGACGGCTTCGATAAGATGTTCCAATTATTTTTGTCGTAAAGTGATTATGGTTTTATAATGAGAACGAGATTAATCTTGTTCTGCTTGTACAAAGTGTAAGACACGAAATATAAACATCAAATCGTCCGAACACCTAATTAACGCCAGTGATTTCTAAACGCTTTGAATTGATTCGTGACCATCACTTTTCAAAGAATACTTTCTCGATTTCCAATTTTTACTTAAAACTGAGAATCCCAAAAAAAAAATTTGTGCAATTTCCTTTGCATAGTTAAGATTTTTTTTAGTTGATTTTGATTTAGTTTTTTTTTTCGTTGTAAAATTGGCAATTATCTAATGTACACTATCCATTTCGTAACAAATGTTGATATAGCTGAGATTGATGCGTTAAAGATTCAGGATTTTTTTCAACTTATTCGTTTAAAAGGTTAACACAGTGAAATCAAAGGACTGGGAAAACTATTTTAGAGGGCTTGTTTGTGTATTGCTCGCTAAGCTGAAGGTCCAGGGTTCAATCCCGGTATTGGTCGAGATGATACCTTCGAATTTTTTCAACCCAGTTTCCTCCTGTCAGTGATGCAGGTTAGAGGGGCTGATATGGCAAAAACGTCTAGTCGTTCGGATGGGACAATAAACCGAGGTCCCGGCTGTGTACGTTAAAGATCCCTCGACAGTTGGAAATCGAAAATAAGAGCAGGCTAATGCCGCTGTCCTAGCAAAATTTCACGTCTTCAATTAGCCAATATAGGTGCAGAAAAGCAGGACGTAAAACTTCATTCATTTCATTTGTTTGTGTATTGCTGGAAATACCGACAATGACGCCACTTTTTGCGGATGGTGGACTTACAGGAATCATATCCGTTCATAATGAAATTATAATGGTGCATGCAGTATCTCAATACAATTGTGAAAGAGAAGAGTTAAAACTTAACATCATTGTGAAAAATTCGTGGAAGCAAATGAAGATTTTGTATTACATTATCAATTTATAAGGAAATCGAGAAAAACTGTTTAAAAAGTTAACAAAAAAATTACCAATTATTTGAGATCAAACATGTGTTTAACATGCTTGTTTTTGGAAGTTGGCGCCTTATATCCTTTAAACTGTGACTAAGTATCGCATTTGTGCGTAATATATTCATATATTGCATGTTATCATTGTTGATAACTTTATAGCCTATACAAATACATTCACTCTTAAAACTGAATTCCTAATTAAATTCAAGAATTTCAACTACATTAAAATCAAAGCTAGTAAACGTTTATAGCTTTTCTACTATCGTTTTTATCCCCAGAACGATAATGTAAAATAATATTTCCAGATGAGTAAGCCACAACTGCAGCACGAGGTAATCAAACATTACATAAAAGCAATTCTAGAAGGACATAGCGCTCACTGAGCGGTAGAAACGACACATCTTAATAATTCTATAGTGTTGAACATTAAGAAAGAAATTTTCCAGTCCAATTGGCTGTAAAGTAGAGGAAAGGGAATATTTGATAAGGAATAGTTTATCATCAGGATGAGTATACTGCCATCAAGTACACCCCAGTAGGCCGATGACTGCTGGTGGACAGCATTGCTCTTCAACGAATACCTGATCCAAGGTACAATCCAGGCACAGATCGGGATAACACCTTCAGAATTTTCAACCCGGTTTTTCCCTCAGTTAGAAGGGGCTTACATGAAGATAAAAAAATACATCTAGAAGGACTCATATGCTATGGTTTGTGCACGTTCAAGATCTCCCGTTCTGGTAAAATATTTAACTCAAATGTCATAATATGTAGGGCGTGAAACTCCATTTCATTTTAATTTTCTAGTCCATGTAAACAGAATGGATTCAATTGAACCCACACCATAATAAGAATGTTGCTTATGAGAAAGAAATTTCACCCCTCTGAAAAACTATTGGCATCCCTCATAAAAAGTTAACATATGTAAGAATGTAACTTTGGGGTCAATTTTACAATAATACTCTAATTCTCTTAGTAACACGTGCTTCACTTTAGTTAGCGAGTACATTTTTCGCATTACAAATTTCAACAGTTCTAAGAAAGAAAGAAAACATAACAGTAGACAGAAATATTTGTTTAATTATTTCATACATGTACATTAATCTAAGAATTAAAATATTTGTTTTATAAGAAAAACCATGTTTCGCCAACAAGATATGAATCCAAATATTTATTTCTTCGATTGACAAAAACAATATATTTTCATTCCGTTACATGATTTGATTAAGGTTGTTTGAGGATTGTCTGGACTAATGCTAATGGATATTTACAAAATTTATCAAATTTCCTTCTTAATCAATTAAATATGCGATAATGAGTCTGATTTGAAACGATAATTCAGTTATTGTATCAATAAAGGTTACGAGTATAACGGTTCTGGTAAACGGCCTAGGAGTAGATCTCAATTTGTGTATGCCAAAACCATTTAAAAAGTTAATGTAATGGTTTTTAGATTTGCTGTTAGTTTTTTTATCATGAAAATAAGTCAGACCTTTCTATAAGGCCATGGTTCCCGACCGTTTCCATTACATGGACCAAAATTTACGAAACTCCCAGAGCCGTGCCCCCACCCCCACACCACTTAATTCGAAGTGGTGGTTTTGTCCCTTCTCATCATCGGAAGGCCAAATGCATTTGACAAGCAACTACAGACCTTACACAGCAAAATATAGTTAAAAAGATTTGGGCTAGTGAAAAAATTACACATTTTCATGGTCCCCCCAGGTTGGGAACCACTGCTTGAAGGCAATAATTTAACAATCTGTTGATGCGGTGCAATATGACTACTTTATGTTAACAAAGCCGATCTCGTCAATGATTCTTCGATTATATATGGATAATGCACACTTAATGGCGAACAAGATCTCTTAAATATGGCTATTACCGTCATCTTCACGAGAAGTCAAATACATATTACGACTCGAGAACGATGTGAAAAGTGTACATTAATCTTGCACGAATTTACACGTACTCTTTCATTACTTCCAATTTATAAGACATTAAGCAAATGCTTCCGCTGCATTCACAGACTTGCATAAAAAAATACTCCATTTATAATCTTCCAGATCAAATCATCCAGTATCTTTTACCATTATTGGCTTATTATCTGTAAACGACATGCTGGCCATCTTGTGCTTATCTCCCTTTATAATTGAGTCATTACCAATTGCCTAGATAGAGTAACGTCCCTTGATAATTGAGTTCCCGCCAATTGGCAAGTACAGGATGATTGACGGCTTCGATAAGATGTTCCAATTATTTTTGTCGTAAAGTGATTATGGTTTTATAATGAGAACGAGATTAATCTTGTTCTGCTTGTACAAAGTGTAAGACACGAAATATAAACATCAAATCGTCCGAACACCTAATTAACGCCAGTGATTTCTAAACGCTTTGAATTGATTCGTGACCATCACTTTTCAAAGAATACTTTCTCGATTTCCAATTTTTACTTAAAACTGAGAATCCCAAAAAAAAAATTTGTGCAATTTCCTTTGCATAGTTAAGATTTTTTTTAGTTGATTTTGATTTAGTTTTTTTTTTCGTTGTAAAATTGGCAATTATCTAATGTACACTATCCATTTCGTAACAAATGTTGATATAGCTGAGATTGATGCGTTAAAGATTCAGGATTTTTTTCAACTTATTCGTTTAAAAGGTTAACACAGTGAAATCAAAGGACTGGGAAAACTATTTTAGAGGGCTTGTTTGTGTATTGCTCGCTAAGCTGAAGGTCCAGGGTTCAATCCCGGTATTGGTCGAGATGATACCTTCGAATTTTTTCAACCCAGTTTCCTCCTGTCAGTGATGCAGGTTAGAGGGGCTGATATGGCAAAAACGTCTAGTCGTTCGGATGGGACAATAAACCGAGGTCCCGGCTGTGTACGTTAAAGATCCCTCGACAGTTGGAAATCGAAAATAAGAGCAGGCTAATGCCGCTGTCCTAGCAAAATTTCACGTCTTCAATTAGCCAATATAGGTGCAGAAAAGCAGGACGTAAAACTTCATTCATTTCATTTGTTTGTGTATTGCTGGAAATACCGACAATGACGCCACTTTTTGCGGATGGTGGACTTACAGGAATCATATCCGTTCATAATGAAATTATAATGGTGCATGCAGTATCTCAATACAATTGTGAAAGAGAAGAGTTAAAACTTAACATCATTGTGAAAAATTCGTGGAAGCAAATGAAGATTTTGTATTACATTATCAATTTATAAGGAAATCGAGAAAAACTGTTTAAAAAGTTAACAAAAAAATTACCAATTATTTGAGATCAAACATGTGTTTAACATGCTTGTTTTTGGAAGTTGGCGCCTTATATCCTTTAAACTGTGACTAAGTATCGCATTTGTGCGTAATATATTCATATATTGCATGTTATCATTGTTGATAACTTTATAGCCTATACAAATACATTCACTCTTAAAACTGAATTCCTAATTAAATTCAAGAATTTCAACTACATTAAAATCAAAGCTAGTAAACGTTTATAGCTTTTCTACTATCGTTTTTATCCCCAGAACGATAATGTAAAATAATATTTCCAGATGAGTAAGCCACAACTGCAGCACGAGGTAATCAAACATTACATAAAAGCAATTCTAGAAGGACATAGCGCTCACTGAGCGGTAGAAACGACACATCTTAATAATTCTATAGTGTTGAACATTAAGAAAGAAATTTTCCAGTCCAATTGGCTGTAAAGTAGAGGAAAGGGAATATTTGATAAGGAATAGTTTATCATCAGGATGAGTATACTGCCATCAAGTACACCCCAGTAGGCCGATGACTGCTGGTGGACAGCATTGCTCTTCAACGAATACCTGATCCAAGGTACAATCCAGGCACAGATCGGGATAACACCTTCAGAATTTTCAACCCGGTTTTTCCCTCAGTTAGAAGGGGCTTACATGAAGATAAAAAAATACATCTAGAAGGACTCATATGCTATGGTTTGTGCACGTTCAAGATCTCCCGTTCTGGTAAAATATTTAACTCAAATGTCATAATATGTAGGGCGTGAAACTCCATTTCATTTTAATTTTCTAGTCCATGTAAACAGAATGGATTCAATTGAACCCACACCATAATAAGAATGTTGCTTATGAGAAAGAAATTTCACCCCTCTGAAAAACTATTGGCATCCCTCATAAAAAGTTAACATATGTAAGAATGTAACTTTGGGGTCAATTTTACAATAATACTCTAATTCTCTTAGTAACACGTGCTTCACTTTAGTTAGCGAGTACATTTTTCGCATTACAAATTTCAACAGTTCTAAGAAAGAAAGAAAACATAACAGTAGACAGAAATATTTGTTTAATTATTTCATACATGTACATTAATCTAAGAATTAAAATATTTGTTTTATAAGAAAAACCATGTTTCGCCAACAAGATATGAATCCAAATATTTATTTCTTCGATTGACAAAAACAATATATTTTCATTCCGTTACATGATTTGATTAAGGTTGTTTGAGGATTGTCTGGACTAATGCTAATGGATATTTACAAAATTTATCAAATTTCCTTCTTAATCAATTAAATATGCGATAATGAGTCTGATTTGAAACGATAATTCAGTTATTGTATCAATAAAGGTTACGAGTATAACGGTTCTGGTAATTTTCCTCAAAGGATATTTAGTATAAATTTAGCGATGTAACGTCATGCAGTATTCCAAGTTATCACATTATTGAGGTCATAATGGAAATTAGTTTGACAGTGCTTTATTCAACGTGTTAATGTGATTGGTTTTAAATGATCAACGTCAGTGTCGAACCAGGAGTTTTACGCATTTGAACGTGCTTTGATATTAAATGAAATGGAGTTTTACGTCTTACTCTACTTAACCAATAAAGCTGGTTCTAGCCCAAACCTTTTGGTCTTTATTTTTACCGTACCTTTTAATTGGATCGATTGAAAAAAAGACTTTCCAAAGTTATAATCAACATACAGACACAGCTTTATGGAACAACACTCACTGGTTAAAGTTTAAGCAACGTTTCGACGTGTTTCCCCCGTCGTCCTTTGCTATTTAAACTCTACGTTCACCGACATAAACGTACTTTCACTTTTACTTAAACAAATAAGATAAACCTATAGTTATTGTGCATTGTTATAGTTCTGTAAAAAGTCAACCGGTATGTTGCACAAAAGAAGACATTCCTATAGATTTAAATATAGCATAAACCTTTTAAACTATATCGATACCAGTTTAGAAAATATTATTGCTTTTAAAAGAGTTGTTATTGTAGCTATGCTGTTTCCGAACCTGCGGGAAGTGAAACATCAAAAGACGCCGGTACAAAGGATCGATTGACTTTTATGAGGTGTTATTTTTGCAGTAATGATGCCATATGAGGTGTTATTTTTGCAGTAATGATGTCATACACCCGACGTTACGGAAACTGGATTTTGTTATTGGAATGAACGATTTGAGTAGATGTACGTCTTGCTAAAAGTGAATATTTTTTACGTCTACTTTACTGCACCTTATAAGCTGAGGACGGTCGAACACCATGCAGTGTTCACTAAGGGAAATGCGAGTCATAGCTAAACAATGAATAAATGAATGAATAAATGAATCGGCTATTTTGGGTACTTGAATGGTTTGCTTGTTGACATTGCTTTTGAGACCTTGAAAACTAATAAATAAGTGGGGAAGAAAGCAGGTTGGGCCGGTTGCTTCTTGGGTCAGTGGCAAACTCTCGAAGGGTGGGAAACTGTGAACTCGGTTTAACAATTGGAAGTCCAGCTGCAGATTTGGTGCTTCACAATTATTAATAGAATCTTCAATCACAATGATACAATAATGTTTAACTCAGTTCCATCAGTACACACTAAACTCAGTCATGTACATGATTTAAATTAAGAACAACGTCGTTTATGTAAACACTCATCCTAGTGACCTAATTAATTAGACTCGTGTATTTAAAGTTCATCAGATTCTGAACACGTTCGACATTTGGTTTGTTGTATAATGTTCATTTTTTTTATTCATTAAGATTACTGACTATCTCTATTATGAAATAGAACAATTAGCAAATGTCGTGACGTCTTGGTGGTGACCGCAAGATTTCTATTTATAACTTTCAGTCAATATTTCTAGTTTGTTAAACTCAAAACACCGACTGGTGATGCGAAAATTCAGCATGAGCTTTCGTTTATGCTGAATACATAGTGATTCACAAGCTGATAAAAAGAGTTAATGGAACAACGTTTGGAATGTCTTTGCATATCTTTGATATTTTCAGGTGAATGTTCCGGAATAAACCATTAAATAAGATGAAATAAGAATACAGTTCTAAATAATTTATTTCGCTACACGAAGGTGTGTTGATCAGTGATGCTGGTAAAATAGGCTGACATGGAAAAAGCTTATAGTCGTTCGGACGAGACAATTAACCGAGACCAAATTTGCTTGAGGCTGAGCACATTAAAGATCCATCGACATTGTGGCATTAAGGCTCTTATTGAAACTTTTTTAGATGTACCAAGAAAAATATCTTTTTCAATGCTATGAAATCCATAATAAATTAAGTTAACGTGGCAAAATATAATATTAATGTTAATTCTGTGACTTATTTGACATACTACAGCACTTAAGATTATCAGGAACTTTAGCACTTAAGATTATCAGGAACTTTATCTCTGCGAGTAATGTCAGGAAACCACAGGTAATAATCTGAATTATTCTAAGTTCTATTTCTGGACTAAATCCGAAGACAGTTTCGATAACCTGAAGGTAATCTAAAGAAAGATTGCGGTTATTAATGTTGTCTGCATGTTTCTGGAAATGGGAATTTAGAGACTAAAGTTTTCATTCACCGTGAAATATGGAAAATGGGCTTTTTGTCATACCCCGAATTAGAGATGTATTATAAAATATATTTATGACCCTTACGACATATTGCAGAATTCATTTTTCATGACACTTTTACGACGAAAATGTTATAAATCAGATTTTTTCCGGAAAAGCTTAGTGCTATGGTTTATATGAAAAAGCTATTAAATTTCTTATTTAATAGGAAATCTTCGGTACTGCAGACACTTTTAATGGGTTTATCAAAATCTCACGACGTAATGTGTAGTCTCCGTGATAATCTGAAATTACGTCTTGAACAATATATTTCTCAGATGTTTGAAACCCCAATTTAGTTTAAAACAATGTCTTATGCTTGTCTCCTGCTATAATTTTTCACGTTGCACACTGTGTAGTGTCTCTATTTTTTTTTATTAGTGCACCAAGTTACAAATAAATAACTCTTTTAACACTGTTGGATGTAAACTGTGTCGTTCCGGATTTTTGCGAGAAAGTTCCAAAAAGTAACCCTTTTACGAAGCATCCCTCAACTTCAAAACTGAAAGAGATTTCGGCTCGTGGCTTGCAGCATTGCAAAGCCAGAATATTGATCTACCTTGTGTGAAAGCGGTCGTTTCCTACTTATCACTTTCATTCTTTCTGAATGATCATTCCTCAAAGATCTTTAACATACACAACCTAAGTAAATATGAGACGCCATCCAAAAGACTAGACGCTCTACTTCTTGTACTACTAAGTCATTGCCTTTGCAATGTATCTTATAAGAGTTCATTGCCTCGACTATAAGCCTATTATTATGTATTAATTTTGTATCATTTAGAAATAATCTAAAATTGTCTGATAACGTAGGCGGTAATCATACGTGTTTGAAATAAAAAGATATATAAATTTGATTGCCTTTGGCCATAAATTCCTTATAAGAATTACTAATAACTATTTATGGACGGCTTAAAATGAAAACTGCCAACTTGAACAGTTATTTATGTGCAGTTACAGGTAGGGGTATTAAATATATCAAAAAAAAAACAATAAGAAAACTGTCAATTTTTATATGCAAATTAATTAGGACTAAAAGATGTTGGATTACTCATAGCCAGACCTGCTTGTTCAGGAGGAGGACAAACAACATCCTGAGTGGTCATGCAGTGATGATATTTAAATAGGTTGCTGTGTACCGGCATAATGCACTGTGGGCGTATGAACTATGTTCACCCACTCTATGACATCGATGCAAGGATTTTTTGACAAGAATAAGCATGGTTTTCTTTCCAAGGAACGGTTGGTGAATGACAAATTAACTGTCGCTTCCATATTGCTGATATTGCAACCAAGGCAGTTGTTGGGAATAGAAAAACCATATACATTTTATAGTTAAAACTAAAATTCAATTGGCTGTTTGTTTTTTGTTTTTTTTTTAATTTAAGCGCATAAATCTATGAAGGACATCGCATACAGTCTTGTCCGGACAGTGCATGGAAAAATCGAATCCACCAAGCAAGAAAAATCACACTATTTCAATATCGTTAAATTTGATCTTTAATAATACGGTTTCAAGTCATACGATTGAAATGATATGGGGAAAACACTGATAACAGCTGATAGCTTCAATGACCAAAGGAATTATTCGATATACATAAATACATGTTATCTGATAGCGACTTATACAATACTTATAACTTGATAGTGTGAAATAGTAGTCGTGGATAATGACCTTCGTGAATTATGTTTCTACATTATCGTAAGGAATTGAGCTCAATATTCGGGAGCCGCTTTGGCTCAGTGAGTTAGACGCTTGCTCGCTAACCTGATGGTCCAAAGTTCTATCCTGGCATGGGTCGAGATGATACCTTCGGATTTTCAACCCGGTTTGTCCCCTGTCAGTGATGCAGGTCGGAGGGGCTGACATGGAAAAAGCGTCCAGTCGTTTGGATGGGACAATAAACCGAGGCCCTGTGTGCTACAGACTGTGCACGTTAAAGACCCCTCGACAGTTGGAAATCGAAAATAAGAGTAGGCTAATGCCACTGTCCTGGCAAAATTTCCCTCATTGCACACTGCATGGCGTTTGTCTTCAATTAGCCCATATGCAGGTGCAGAAAAGCAGGACGTAAAACTCTATTCATTTCATTTCAACCATTATTCTCTGCACATTAACGCAAAAATCGTTATAAACAGGACAACAGGTCCTACTGCACTCTACAGTACTACCTCATAAATGTGTTACACTAGTACTAGACAATCCTAGCCACCCTTTGAGGTTGTGCCAACGACCCATGATTTGAAGATCGGGGGGCTAGACGCCATGTCAAATAGCAGGGCGTTAACCCTTTTCATTTGAACTTCTTATCGTGTTGTATCCATATTTTATATAATTTTAAACCATCGTTGATCTGTAACACTGACACACTTACCTCAACGTAATCTTAATGTTAAATGAAGCCAAAAAAATAATGATTTATCTTTTTCATTATCTAACTGTCTGAATGCAAATCCTAAAGGCTCAAGACCTATATATTCTTATGTATAAAAGTCAAATCAAGACGCATAATTTATTCAGATATAGAACTTTAAGGAAAACAATGTCTACTGAATCAAGATATCTCGTTTCTATTTCTAAAGGTGAATCGTACAGGTACCATGTCCGTAACTCGCTCAAAAATCGGAAGTGTTACGGGTTCCGGACATCGTATTTAGTATAAGCGTCTTTCAGTGCAGTAAGGATAATGCCGTAGAAGTGAAAATAATTATTTTTTTGGATAAAATTTGTCGACGATAGGGAACGACACGACAAAAACAATATTTTTTCTCATTTTGATTTGTCGCGTCGAAGAATCCGTGTCGTGTCTTAGTTAGTGCATTAAAAGTAAATCATCTATAGCAATGTCACATGATGAATTTTAAAAAAAAAATTGGGTTTCAACTCTCGTTGTTATCTCATGAATGTAACTGCATATAAAGCATCTTTTTTATACTTAACAATTAGTATATGTAATAAATATTTCAATGTGACAATGGGTCGAGATAGTGCTTTGGGACGTTAGAGTCTATCATGTTGAAATACGAACAGCAATACAATTAAATTTCAACCTAAAACATTTTAAGATACACCTTAATGTGATGATATGTCATGAATTAAAGTGTGATACCTTTCAACGACTAAATCAGATTAAGAATGTGTACTCCTTATGTAAAATGTAAATTCAGTACTGCTTATGTGTACCACTTCAGTACTGTTACGTGTCAAAATTTAGTACGGCTCATTACCATCCACGCAGTTTATAATATGGTGGGATGTATTTCACCAAATTGTCAAATGCTTCTATAATAACTGCAAGATGAATTCCCTAACGTCTATACTGAATAATACATAATAAGTATTGCGATGGACTTGTAAGTCAAAGTACGATCATTCTTGAAAAAAAAATTTGGCAATGCTATTGGCGATCAGATAATTTTCTGAGTCAAGTATTAAAGGGTTTTCTAAATTTTTAAATGTATATCGGTTACAACGGTTTTTATTAAGTAAAGTACAACCCAACTTGAAATAAATATGATGATTTGATAAATTATCTGTGGGTATTTATATATTTATCTTATCTCGAATTATATCAAGGAGTTTGAAGTTAGTGTCATGAACATGTTGAAACTTTAAAAGTAGGGAGGTTTGACAATTTGCTTTGGAGTGTACACAAGATATGCTGTAGTATATGAACTAAAAGGAACAATGGCGATAACGTTCTTCAGTGATACGTCTTATCTTCAAACAAGTTTAGTAACATTTGTGGTGACATTAATTGGAGCCAAGTTAGTGTTAAATCTGATACAGAAGGATAATGCTCCACCCGGACCACGAGGACTTCCTTTATTTGGATACTTACCATTCTTTGGAGAATTTCCTTACAAAGCGTTCAAAAAATTACGAAGTCAATATGGGGACATATTTTCAGTGCAAATGGGGAGTTTCCCAGCAGTGGTTCTGAACGGTAGAGAATTGATAAAGGAAGCCTTGGTGAACCGGGACGACGATTTTTCCGGTAGACCGAACTTCTACTCCAGCCAACTTTCCGGACCTGATGCTTTGTTATTAGGCCAGTTCAGCGATATAACGGTGCTTCATAGAAAGTTAACGGCTAATTATTTACAAAAATTTACTGAAGCTAGACACAATCCGCTAGAAGAGTTGGTCAACGAAGAAGTGAGAATCGCTTCATCAGAATTTGCCGATACCAATGGGAAGCCTTTTTATCCCAGAGACATCATCTTCCGATGCGTTGGTAGTGTGATTTTTCAGATATGTTATGGAAGATTTGTCAATATACGAGAGGATAATCCAAGCTTCGTCGAATTTACCAAAAGTTCATCAGATTTTACCCAATTTGTGGCGGCTGGAAATCCAATAGAAGTTATGCCGTATTTGAGATATGTGATGCCGTGGAAGATCTCTAAATTCAAACAGATCATGAGCAGACTCGTAGCTATACGCATCAAACAAGTCAAAGAAATAATGAAATCCTATACCCCGGGCCACATGAGACACCTTGCGGATGGCTTGATTTCAACATACCATGAAGAAAAAGTCAAACCAAATCCTGTCTTTTCTGAAAAGAGAATCTTCAAAACGCTGGACGACATAACCGGAGCTGGCTTTGAATCAATTGCCACCACTCTGACCTGGACAGTCCTAATTCTAGCAGCTCATCCAGAAATCCAAGAAAAGGCACATCAAGAAATCGAACGAGTTCTCGGAAAGCGACCACCCACACTCATGGACAAATTTGAAATGAACTATTGTCAAGCTGTAGTCAATGAGATTATGAGATTCACTAATATTGTGCCGTTAGGTTTCCCTCATGCAGCTACCAAAGACACGGAGTTGAGTGGGTACACCATCCGAAAGGGCACAGTGATCATCACCAACCTTCACTCGATAAGTCACGATCCAGAATTGTGGGGAGATCCCGATACGTTTCGACCAGAACGCTACTTGGATAGCGACGGCCTGCTAGATAAGTCGGCTGTGGATATATTTAATGTATTTTCCATAGGACGTAGAAAATGTTTAGGAGAAACTTTGGCTCGCAAAGAACTCTTCTTATTTACTGTTGGCATGCTACAGCTTTGTAAGTTCACAAAGCCGGATCATATTACGGAATACACCTTCGCGAGCCAACTGGGTTTGACGGAAGAGCCGAAGCCGTACGAGGTGTGTGTAACCTTGAGAGATTAAAATATGAAGAAGCCCCTCTCCCACCTACAGAAGTTGCAAGCGGAGAACGTCCCGAGTAAAATTTTGTTAGAGCCGCGAGTGACCATGAGTACAGTCAAGTTACATCTGAATGTGCCGAGTTTCTTACGAGTTCCTTCCGAGGATATTAGGAGTTTCCCTATTTTTATCCAAATTTTACTCGGGACGTACTCTGCTTGCAACTCTGGTAGGTGGGAGAGAGGCTTTTAGACATTCGTGATAAAGACATCCCCAAAATCGAACGCAAAACATTCTGAAATATGTAAAGGAATACCAGAAGCTCGGGTACCATTGAGATTAAGTTAAACTGTTTACTAAAGGAATAACTAATAAGCCTTATTATCTACATGCACTCTTAGAACACGAGATATTACCCCCGGGCGATACATTATACTTTATATTTTAAAAACATGATAAACATAGTTAATTTAAATAGCTTTGAAATGTTATATAAATGCTTGTTTTGATGTAATATGAAGTTTTATGTGATGAAAGTGTTCTACATTTATTCAAGGTTCATTTATTACAATTATGTGTCTGCCTTCAAGCCGGGATCCTAAGTTATAAGACAATATTAAAGTAAATTTTCTGATCCGAAAACTTGATCCTTTTGAATAAAAATTTAAGGCGTAGGGCGTACGAATCTTCGGTTTAAAAGAACGGTACTCGACAAGATCGTTTTAGCTTTGATTAGAAAGAAGCAGTCTTGATCATCGTCACCATTAGCGCCATCGAGCAGTAATGAAAACAAGGACAATTTGCTTCAGCTTAACCCGGCAGCCCTCAATTCTAACTTTTCACACCTACTTCGTACATTATACGCTTCCATTAAGAACAACGCCTGCTTCACTTACAAGGTATGTTGTGCTCATATCAGAACACCTGATGGCATTCTACTATTGTGTTTGACAGCTCAGCATTATCATGGGTCAATCCATAAAGGCATATGTAACTAGTTGGAAAATGTAGATCACAGACATCATCCAAAAAATTATATATTTTATTTTATTTCCCCCCACCAAAGTATCGATATATTTTCAACCCAATGTTGACAAGTACACCCACTGAATCGTTACTAAATCAGAGCCAAAAACATGTTCAAAGCAATTTAAATAAATATTAGTCTTGGAAATCATCACGACAGATTGATTATAGCTCTCTATTCGCGACACAGAATCCAACAGTCCTTTGACATTTCTTCCGTATTTTTACAATGATGTTTTCTAACATCGCAGCGTTCTGATCTACAAGACATCGTCCTGAAATAGCTAATGTTGTCTGAAAATAGCCACGACACTGTCAACATTGTTATTTTTTTTATCCTTAGTGCGCTTCGTTTTCATTGAAGACAATTACGACTTTCGTTTTATACTTGTATAAATGTGACATATTGTCACTGCGGTTATATAACCGTATATTAGACATGCTTCAGTGAGAGTCCTGACAATATACAATCTGTCAGTCTAATGTGCATTAAAACATTAGTTGGTTGAAAAATAATAAAACCGAGTCGCACATAAATAATATGTATTGCTGCGCTACGCTTGTGGTCCCAATGTATCATCTCCGTCGAAAAAAAAACACCAAGAGGGATTAGGCGAGAGGGATTTGGAAATTACCTCTACCACACCACATACAAGTGCAATATGCTTCAGCCAAACTTTGAATAAAAACATAAGATATTATTCACTCTAAATATATCGTTTAGCGGATTATACCGGTCATTTAAAGTAGGCCAAGTCCATTAATTACGGAATGGATACGGTGTTATTTCTCCTTCGCCTCTAGCATTGAATGTTAAGCCACTTATTTCATGAATGAACAGCGGATAATCCCATCAATGAGAAAATTAAATGGAGATATCGACGTGGCTGTCTGATACGACAAGGAGAACAGAGAGACAACATACTTATTGTGATTGAATCTAAATCTTCACCTTCAGCACTCTATCAATTATCGACTTCCATTGATAACATGTCTGACGCAGGCCGAGTGGAACCCTCGCAGTTTAATATGGGTCAAGTAAAATCTGCAATAGATGAGGTACGGAATTTGACGCCGTCATAGTGTGATATCCGCAATATTAACATGGAGGCTAGTCAATAGAATCCGGAGGGAGGCCTAGTGGAACCCTCGCTGTTAAATGTGGGTCAAAAGAAATCCGTAAAGGTTATTGACGATGTAAGTTGTACAGTCTGACGGAGGCCGAATGGAACCATTGGTGTTGAATGTGGGTCAAATGAAAGGTACGAGCTTATATGGGTCGAATGAAAACTGACATCAGGTTCATGTGGAGTCAGACGAAGACCCGAGGAGCCGTTGTATCAATATGTGTCAAATGACATCTGCAACAGAGGAGATGCATTGACCCGAGTCTTGCATGGTCCAAGTGAACATTAACAAGTCGAATATAATCTACAATATTTCGGTATTAAATGGAGTTCGTTGGCCAGAGTCTGGCGGTGGCCAAGAGAACTCCCACTTTGGATCAAATAGTGCACCATTACATTCGTTGTCCGGATTCTGATGCTGTCCATTTCCTCTGCATTATTTTCATCTACAATATTTCGATAATAAATGGAGTTCGTTGAAAAGAGTTTTCATTTATCAATGGATGGACGATATATCAAATTGGTTTTCCAATTATTGCAATGAGCAAAAATTGGTAATGAGTATTTTTTGTAAAATTTGCAACTGCTAAAGCACAGTGAAACGAAAGCGTCTGTAATTATGTTTCAATTTTAATGACTTATGTTTGTCCTTTTGACATTTTGTTTATTTACTTAAAAATGATTTTTGCTATTTAACAAAATTTATTGCCATCTAATTAAAGTTCAAACTATTCAAATGACATTTTTGAGCAAAAAGAAGAAACTTTCGAGTATTTTTTAACATTAATTACTACAAAAATAAAGCGGTGTAGCATGTCAGTAAATCAATTCGGGCTATTATGCGTGCAAATGTGTATAATTTACAAATACGTGATTTATTGTTGACATGCAATTTCTGCAACTTTCTTAATCAATGAACGAACTGAAAGAACATCCATTAATCCTGAAAGAAAATGTGTGTTGGTTGAAAATGTAATTAAAAGGAAGTAAGGATGCTGCAAACCTATCATTTTACTCCTCCAAGAGTTCTAAACAAGATCACATTTTAGTAAAGACTTCAAGATTCTCCAGTTTCCCGTAATGGAAAAATAATGGACTGGGTAAACCAAAGGCGATTTGTTCCTTCAGCTTACTGTGATGCTATTAATATTCGAATTTAAGATTGATAACTTTCTTCAGGGTTGTAATATTTTGATATTTCGTCTGTCTGTTCTAGTCCAAAAAATTATGTATTAGATGGTTAGCTAAACCAAAGGCGATTTGTTATTTCAGCTTACTGTGATGCTATTAATATTCGAATTTAAGATTGATAACTTTACTTTCTTCAGGGTTATAATATTTTGATATTTCTTCAGTCAAGAATAAGTCCTTTCTAGTCCAAAAAATTATGAATTAGATGGTTAGCTAAACCAAAGGCGATTTGTTCCTTCAACTGACTGTGATGCTATTAATATATAATATTTTGATATCACGTTTACATTCAGAGGAAGTCCGTTCTAGCTTAGGAATGATGGGGGGCAAACGTCATACTGTGTACAATGATGGACAACGACAAGATCTTATAATCAAGGCTTTGCTCGTTAAAGATCCCCTTACTGTTTTAAGCCGAAAATGAGTAGACCGATGACAAAGTTTACCTCATTGCACAATGCATGGTGTTTTATGTACCCTGTACACATGGTATTGAGACTTGACCAAAGTTTTCCCCATTGCACAATGCTTGGTGTTTACTGTACCCTGTACACAAGGTATTGAGACTTGACCAGAATTCGTACACACTTGTCTTTGTGTCGAGGTTGATTAGCAAACATAGTGACTAAATAGCTCATATGAAGTCTCTTCTGGTACTCGAACCACACAAAGTATCAAGTAATTTCAATGAATTAGTAGAGTTATTAGGGTTGTATTTACCAATCTCAAGTAGAGCTAACAATCCAATCAATCTGCCCATTGTAGAGGAATCCACTTTGCTTCTCTTCTAATGCCATTCAATTATACTTAATTAATCATCTAAAGCGAAGTAAACCAACTTCTTATCACTTCTAATGTTTCTTGTCGCAGTTCCTTTTAATGGAGTAAATCAGGCTTCAAACCAGGTCAGTCAAGCATCGAGAGAACCAGAGAATGTCCCGAGTTTCAGAATGCTGGCATTAAGCATCGGGTTATCCAGAGAATGAGTTTCAGATATAGGCCTCTATCACAGAGGACCTTCGCGGCTGTCCACGAATGTGTATTTCAAGGAAGAATTGCTGGAACAACAAACATATGATTGGAAATTGGAATAATGCAAATTTATGTTATATATGAACGCGATACATAGCTTTGTGTCATTTTGGGTTATTTTATGCTACATTTCAATAATGTCGACTCTCACTCTATTGTGAATACAGTTTTCATTTGATATTTATCTGTGCGAACATTCAGATGCGATCTTGGAAAAGTCCTATTTTGACTGTTTTTGTGTTGGTGTATACATCTCTGTCTAACAACCGAAGTTTCCATTCTTAATTCAATTTCAGCTTCATTTTGTATGTTACTCAAGAGGTTACGTTGGGCCGTTAATCCTGTCCTATAGAATTTATGACCGGCGTTTTCCATAATTAATAGTTTTGGCTATCTTCAATGGACAATTATCACCAACAAAACATAATATTTCATTTCAAATCGAATGATTTGTCTTTCGTCAAAAATTTCAATTGATATACCAATTCTTCATCTTACTACAAACGTTTCATTTTATTATTTTTTTCTGATACAAATTTGATTACAGATTCTGATGTTCATCAACAAATTAACCACCGAATAAACACGATGCTGTATCTTGTTAAGAAATGTACGATTCACCTTCAAAAGCATCAAAGGATGTCTAGAATTAAGTTCAATGTGAGCCGGATTTGAGATGTAAAGGCGGATATTAAACTAATTAAATTGCAACTTTTAAACTGTACAGGTTTAGGATCCGACCTTGGTGAAATTGAACAACAATACAAGTCATAGATTCAACTTAAAAGCTGTACTGCAAATATTTCTTCCTGGTACAGGTTCATTTATTGCACACTACATCGTGTTGTCCGTTATTTGTTTCCCAAATAAAGTGATATGGGGCGTAAAATTCATATTTTATTTTCTGTAGTTTTTCGTGAAATCAAATACCATTTTTGAATGGTTTCTCTTGTGCGTAATTAAAATTTCTAAGACATTGTGACTTAAGAACGAGAACGCTAATGCCGTTTTCCCGATCAAATATTATATTCATGCATGAATTTGTCCTCTTACGAACAGGCCAATTCTTCTTATGGATACGAAAATAGTACCTCATTACCAAATTATTATTATAAATTGTCCATCCAGGTCAAGCACAAGAGTAATTCAGAGCGGATTTAAATTTAAATTTGGTAAAGAGAAGGCTAATGTCGTTGTCCTGCCAAAATAGATCTGGATAAACGTTGGTTTGTCTTATTTACGCTTCCCATATAGTCTAAAATAGTACCTCATTAACAAATTATTATAAATTGTGTATCCAGGTCAAGCACGAGTTACGTCATGACCTAATTTTTCTATGCCATTACATCCATTTTATACGCTCCTGGTCACCCAAATATTGTTTACGGTTCATGAAACGCTTCATTTGGTTCTGAGATAATGATATACGAATATTCAATATCAGCTTTTGTAATTTGATATAATAAACGATATAATTTATTGTAATGAAATGGAGTACTACCTCGGAAACTGGATTTTAATATGGACTTTGTTTCCGATGCGGCTTATAACAAAAATATACAGACGAGTCAGTAAATAGTTATCGGATTGCAACTTGTTTTTTGGTTGGACACGTGTTTTCGTATAGGATTCATGACAATATTGTTCGCCTTCAGAACAAGTACTAATGACATAAGACAGAACATATATCAAGAACTATTAACACATCAGCAAGTCTTTAACACTTATATCCAGAGTGTTAAATGTTTTTACTAAGTATGTAGTCAGTTTTGAATGGAGGTCTTAACGGTTGGCCTGGAAGTGTCAAACTGGAAAAGTCTAAATGGAAATCTGAGTAGAAAATCTGCTGTTGCGTAAGGTGTTGATGAACATTTCCACAGTCTAAAGAGATAATATTTCTTAGAATGAGCATACCATTCAAAGATTTAGACAATAACAGTAAATTTTAATATTCTTTAGTGCACTTGCCGGGTGGTGAATTATCCTTAAAAATGAGAATTAAATTACAATTCAAAAGCGCCTTAAAAATTTTGAAAAATAAATAAAAGTATATACTTTTATTGACCAAGAGCAAATTTAGATTGTGTGTATTGATTCTAAGAGACGGTATTCCTTTAAAAAAAAGGATGTGGGTGACACAAGCACTGGAAGTCAAACCAGGTTTTTAACGGAAATTAAAACGAGTATAACCCTTCACCGTCAGAATAAGAGCTATATATTCACTCAAATTGATATTTTTTAAGAATAAAAAGGTTAAAATCAATTTGAACTTTCACATTCAACCATCTGCCAATAACGACAAATACAAAAACAATCTAAAATTTAAGGAGTGTGTATTCTAACTTTGTTGTCATTGGCAATTTTTGAAATTTTTCTTTAACCTGCAAATTCTTGAATTCGCGAAAAAAACCCTGAATGAAATAGCACTCGAACTGAACCTGGGTATATAATGGGAAGTTGCAACATTTATCCAGTATGGTAGATCTGAACTTATCATCAATGTGTATTGTCACAAAGGATACATTAAATTAATATTTCCCTAAGACCTGTATTTTCAACTGTTTTTCTCAAGTGTCCCCAATTATGCATAAGGAAATGACCATGTCCCCTGAGTCGAGTGATCCAAAACAAGCAAGTTTGAAGCACAATAAAGTCACAGTATTTTTCTTTTTAATACAAACTTGAATTTATTGGGACACCCGATATAGAGTTGTTGCGGGCAGTGGATATTGGATACAATTATATTTTCTTTAGACCCATAGCTCAGTTTGTGTCCCCTGGATAATGTCCAAATGTCCCCAGTCGGGTACATGTCCCCCAAAACCCAGGCCCTAAGATATGGTACCATTAATAATATGGGGATAAGATACAAAATTTACTGTAGAACATGACAATGTCCCAAAGAGAGATACTTTAACATCAATTTATATACTTGGACTATATTTCAATGTCCCTGTGAAACAAATGTGTGTCGTAGTCTACAATCGATACAAAACCAGCATTAAATGGATTTGATGCAACACAAAACCTATCCATCAGATTGTCATTATTTAAGACTAGTTAATAGTTCTATTTTTTCCCTATCATCAAGAGTTGAAGAGGTAATGTCTACAGTCTAAATGCAATATCGATTTAAACGAAGAAATAGTGATTGGCACTCAACACGATTTATTTCTTCTATAAAACCTCATTTTAGTGGTTGAGCGCCTGGCATTAAAAGATTGCATTTTGAATGAATAAAAAAATTGATTCATTTAACAGTGGTGGCAAGTCCAAATACGTCTATTTCACTTCTGATTTATATGTATATCTCTGAATTTCGCCTCAATTAGCCGAAAAGCAGGACGTAAAACTCCATTCATAAGCCGAGATCCCGTGTGCTAATGGCTGTGCATGTGAAAGATCCCTCGACAGATGGAAATAAGAGCAGGCTAATGCCGCTGTCCTGGAAAAATTCCCCTCATTGCACACTGCATGGCGGTTGCCCGTCCTCAATTAGCCCATAAAAGTAGGACGTAAAACTCCATTCATTTTTTTTTTAAACACATGCAGAAAAGTAGGACGTAACATTTCATTTCATCGTCCAGAATTAAAAATATCTAAATCAACTGATGACATTTGACCAACTAGGATTCCTAGCATCAACAGCTCGCTAAAGGTCGCGTCTTAGTAAGGTTACTGTATCACGTTTGTCTTGTAAGTTATTGTAAAGAAACTATGATTGTCTCGTCTTTCATGTGATAATAATAATCATACTATCATTCAAAATGTGTGTCATTTATAATATACACATATCAAATCATTGTCAACTACCAGCAATGTGTTGTCAAATGTGAACAACCGTGTGTTAGAAATGTTTCAGACCAAATTGCAAAGGTGTGATGGTCTTGCACAGTCTACAGAATAGGTTAATATCTGCAAATAAAGTATTATCTTTGCTGTAAAGGTTTATTTATAAATGATGTCCACATTGATTGGCAAGAACAATAAAGTCACCTAATATTGGAGGCTAACTAACGGCACAAATCTCCAACACGAATCATTAGGTTTAGAATAATAAGTTATTCATCCCTCATTACACAAATAAATTTAGAACAAAACAAATCTGGAATTAGACAGCCATTTCTCTTTTTCATAAATGGGTCAAACTAGCACTGTACTTAGTTTAACACAAGGGACTTCCAAGAGCATGTCTTTCCACAACATTGGCATCATTTAGCTTTCTGAATGGACGCAATCGCCTTCTTAATCGGTCACGAAGTTAGGCCTTCTACATAAGACGTCATCGGTTCATAAAAGGAACATTATGTGGGTAAATAAAAGTAAATATATCAGAAAACTATTCATTAAACGATAACTTCATATAGTCATAAATTATCTGGAATTGGTTCGTTCACTTTCGGATTTTTCACAAGTGCAGTAATGATTATATTATTAGTGCATTAAGGCAAATATCTTCCAGCACAACCCACGTTTACTAGATAATTCATTCATTGAATAACAATTTTCTTCTATTCATAAACTCCGTGGCACTAGAATGACCTGGGAGTCTCAGAAACACCAAAGCTTAATTTAATTAGCAGTATTATTCCACACTTTGGCAGGAGAAACGAGGAGATTTGGCACCATATCCGCATCGCAGACATTTCAACAATGAAAGACGATACTTCTTATAAGGAATATTAACCAAACTTAAAACCCAACCATGTATGGCCTTTTGTTCTCTATCGTCGGTAGGCAATTGTGTGTCTCGCATTTCCAGTAGACGTTTCTTACTGCTTAGACGTGATTAAGATGACGTTAGGGTCAGATTTGGAAATAAGGTCAGACAAACTGAATTAAAATCTCTCCTATATTCTAGATAATCGCTTAATGATTGTAAAATAGATTCATATTTAATATTTTAAATTGCATCATTAGAAATTAATGATATTGGCTTCGCATTATCGAAATATCTACCAGATAACTGTAAAATAAGTAATTGACTGTTTAGGATAAGATAAAACTACAATTTGATGTAAAAAAAAAAACCTAAGTACCTAATGCTTATTTTTTTACAATAAAATATTTTCCTTCGAGGTATTTAGACTTGTACAAAAACATTAAGCACCCATACCTTTCTCTTCCACATAGTTGAAAATCAAAAAAAAGAGCAGGCTAATGCCGCTGTCCTGGCAAAATTCCCCTCATTACACACTGCATGGCGTTTGCCTGTCCTCAACTAGCCCATAAAGGTGCAGAAAAGCAGGACGCAAAACCCCATTCATTTTATTTCATTTGCCATATAGTTTACTTTCGTATTACTTTTATACTGGGTTGATTTCGAATTACATAAAATTTTGCAAAATGTTGAAAAAGTTTATTTGTGAAATCTGTATTTTATGAAGTGAGGTAACAGTAACACATGAGTTATTGCCCTTGTCTGAGTTGAATTAACGACAAGGCTACCGATGATATACTCAATGCTACTTCATGAATATAAAACCTGATCTTCTGAAATTATGGGTCGTAGACATTGAATAAAAAAAATCGACCTTTTGATTTAAACCTATTTTGTTGAGAGTAATAAATATCAAGAGGTGTCAGGTGTCTGATATTTGTAAAATTTAAGATCATGAATAATATCATTTGAAGATTTTATAAGGTTATAAGTTGCGACATTTCAAATTGATTATATTGGAGGCGTATTCCATACAAAACATCCCATAAATATGTTTCAAGTACAAGATTTGTACATTAGAATATGAAATGCAATTTTGCACTTGATTTAGCTTATGAATATGGGAAACATATTGTGTGCAATGAGGGAAATTTTGCCAGAACGTCAGTCGCTACCGGGTTGCAAAATCTAAAGGTATGATATCAAAACCTGGACGTTCTGCTTTGACCAAAATATTTCATCGGTTTCGATTCTGTTTGAATATATCATAAGGTACTGACTGGAAACTGCATAAAAATCAACAAATATAGTAAATTATCCTAAAAAAACGATATCTTTCATTAATTTTTTGCCCGTTATCAAACCATCAAGAACTGGTAATGGACGATGCTAGTGGTATAGCTGCTTTAATATGGCGTGTTCTGATGAAAGCCTAATCCCCCGCTTCCATTAGCCTTGTCCGCTGCAGAAAAGTAGGTTGTTAGACCCCATTTTTATACTCATCGTGAATTTGTTAGTGATAAGATGTTGGGTTTTAAAGTTCACAACTTCTGACCTTTCCAGTCAATTATAGAAGTGATATAGCGAAAAAGTAATATGATGGAAGAGCCTCTAGTTACTAAGTCAGGCCGTGGTCATATAGTCCCACAACGTCACGTAAACGTTTATCATCTAAAATGATGACTGTTTAGAAGAGCACATCATTCAAATCTATACAGTTGGAATACCTTAACCTTAAATGAATACAACCTCTTAGAATGAACAAAAAATCTAAATTTTCAAATTTGGTCAATAGGAGTTTATATTCATCAAGGGACTTGCCTGGTTGCATAACTATACAACAGATTACCTAAATAATCTGATCAATCCAGAAAACAATGTTTATATACAATACTTGAAAAACCCTATTATAAATTATAACCTGTTATTATATGGAAATTTACATAGTTTCATGTTTTTTTGCATTTTGTTTGTATATATACTTGTATATTATGCTTTGCTTGTATGTTTTTTTGAAAGAAAGATATTTAACAGAAAATAGAAGAAAACTTAATTTGCAAGAAAAATTTAAATTAATAATTTTTCAGTTAGTTATCCCACATAACATAGGACTTGATCAGCGTGGGTTTATATTTTGTTCTCAGCCGCCAAAAGTAAATATTATACGAATATTCAAGTTGAAATCAATGCCTGAACCATTTCACATGAATTGTGTTATCTGATCAATGAAACGACATGTCTATATTTTTTACCATCAGAAACCTGATGTAAGTGCTTAAAATTACACGTTCATTTCACAAAAAACAAATCATCTTTAACGCTACATTACACGTTTTATTTTCAACCATAATATTTTCTTATATCAATTTTCGATGGGAAATTAAACGAGTTTATTTGTACAAGAAATTAAGAAAAATATTTTCTTTATATCCTCAAATGAAGCTAAATATTTTTGAAGCGAGTTATATTTTTAATTTTTAAGTTATATAATGATTAGATAATATACTCTAAAACTCTAAAAAAAAAGTTTTTATGTACGCAGCATCCGTTAAATGGTGCATGCGTCCTTGTGGTTTAAAATATGTTATTGTTTTGTTGTGTGCTCACTTTTTTAAAAAGATAATATGCTTTGTGTGCTCAAAATTGCAAAGAAATGTGAATAGATGTTTTACTTCCTACGATGCAATGCAGTTTGCAATGAGAACGACAGCATTGGCCTACCATTTTTTGATTTCCAACCGTTCGAGATCACTAAATGAACCAGTGTTGTTAAAAATCAAATAAAATTCCACCTTTTTAAGATCGCTTTCCATTGTTGAAGATTAGTCAAGCCCAATTGAAGCTTTAAGTAGTATTGTTGCGAGTATATTTATTCAGAATTGGTATTATGTGCTCGAACCGCAAGATTTGCATATAACACGAAAATGTAATCCAACAAAATCAAGACTTTCTGTAATTACATTAAAGGGATTGTAAAGAGGTTTTCTAAACTTTGTATGTGTATCGGGGACACTGATAGCATCAATTTTCGCCATTCAAATTTCCATTCCGACGTCTGTGGTTCTTGCAATTCCACTAAAACTTACGCGTTTTAAGACGTCACTATAAAAATAATCTGCAAAGATATCAATAGTCGCTTCCGGTAGATCACTTTTATGGCGTCATAAAACCCGTTAGTTTTTAGTGGAAATTCAAGAACCACAGAGGTTGGAATCGAAATTGGAATGGTGCAAATTGATGCTATCAGTGTCCCCGATACACATACAAAGTTCAGAAAACCTCTTTACAATCTCTTTAATTCATAATAAAACGAACGTTGAACTCTCATAGCACCAACTCTTCAACACTAGAAGAATTTCTGGGACTCGGGAGACCTCTTATATGGCAAATTAAGATTTACGATTCTGATTATATCTAGCCCTTTTACATTGACACAGTTTCGGAGTGGGTTAAAGGTAATCCCAATTCCCTGGACAGAGATCAAACTGTTCTTCTAGGAAGTTACAGTAAGCTGGACTTAACGCAGTTTGAGATTTGAATATTTAGTACGAACCTCTCGATATCATAGAGTTGTCCAAGTATAGTATTTCTATATACTGAGGACGACAAAGAATGAATTTCGGCAAGGCTGATGATGACTTTGATGCTCCAGTAATTAAATTGTTCGAACGAAAAAAAACGTATTTTATATTCGACATTAATAGATAAATCAAATTTCTGTTTTTCTAAAACTCTGGATGGTATAGAAGCAAAAACAAAAATATGAAGCAGTCTTACGATAATTGTAGGATCTTATAGATTTCGAGGAACAGTTTAATCCCCTTAAACATCTACACTATAAATGTGAGGTTCTGTAGCACAGTGGTTAGCGTGTTGTTCTTGACAAGCATGACGTCATTTGCTTGGATACGAGCAAATGAAGGTCGTTATGTTGGAGAGTTCGGTTCCCGATTAAGGTGTGATAGTCCGATGATCGTAAATAAGTCTTCACTCAAATTCCAGTCCACAAAGGTGTAAATGGGTACGGATAATCTGGGAAAGATCAATGCCAAGAGGTTTGGCCAAGGACCAGCTGGGAGAAAGGATCCACAAGGAACCTAAGTTGTTATCCTTGTAAAAATATAGATGTTTCTTTGTTTCTTTCTTTTGCATGGTAAATTGTACAGTCTCGTGAAGGAAACATTAATTAATGCAGAGCGACTGAAATTTTAAATGATAAGTATTTCTTACATTAAATAATATACCAAAGGTCGAAGCCTACATTTCTGTAAATCAGAAACGGTATTAGTTAATGCTTTAAAAACAAGCAGCTTAGAATCTAAGTCCTCATCAAAGGTCGTTAGTTTAATACATAACAAAACGAAAGTTTAAATTGGATTGAATAAACACCAACCCACGTTAAATTTTAATTCACGTTGGTTGATTCTCAGGGGAATATCTTTTAGTTAAAGACAAGATGCCAAAAAATAAATGTGTTGTAGTGAAGACTTGTGGTATTCCACAACCAAAGTTATTTTCAGAAGCCTCACATGGGATAGAAAACTTTTTACTTTACTTGACAAAATGGATAAAACGCAGTGTACACACGCTACAAATGCATATTGGCTACTTAAAACAATCTGAACATGTTATCAATGGCATTATGAAAAAACTTCTTAGTTGCATACAACAAAACCCTTCAACTGGTTTGTTGGATTGTCAAGAACGGTAACTTTGTAACTGATCCGAATTTGAAACAGTTCCCTTTCTCTATGGCAAATGGGTCGTGTTAAGGAATTTGAATTTACCAACGACTTGTTACCTGTCGGTCGACCCATACCAGCTGTAAACGGGTACTGATAATCCTAAAAAATATAATCAATACCACGAGCTTCGGACAAAGACCAGCAAGTTGAGATAATCCTGGTAAACTTGGTATAAAACGTAAGTTTCTTTAATATTGCTACAGTTGTGGTAGGATTAAATGACACTTTTAAGTTATTGTCCTTATAAAAATGACTGCTTCATTCGGTTGCCAATTAAGCGTCATCAAAAATAAGAGGGTATATTTCTCTATCACAAAATTGCTACTGTTATGGTATGGTGAAACAGCTGTCGTTATGTTAATGTTATCAATAAAACGTCATCAAAAATAAGATGGTATATTTCTTTATCACAAAATTGCTACTGTTGAAATGGAGGTGAAATGTTATTATCCTTATGATAAAAATGACTGTCTCATTCATATTACTGTCGTTATGTTGACAATAAAGCGTCATCAAAAATAAGATCGTATATTTCTATCACAAAATGTACACTAATTGATCTTTGGATAAATTGATAAATTGGTCTGACTTGTTATATTTTCTCGATGTTCCGAATGCTTGAATTTAATAGAGGCAATTTGTATAAGTACAAACCGCTGTAACGGTCTGAAGTGAACAAATCTAAATTAAAGTGATTGTGAAGAGGTTTTCTAAATTGTTTATGTGTATCAGGAACACTTGACAGAATCAATTTGCACCATTCCAATTTTCAACCAGACGTCTGAGGTTCCAGCAATTCCTCAGTGTTTGATGACGCTACATCCCTTCATGGAGGAAGTTGGTGCAATGAGTGTCCACGATACAAATGGTAATTCAGAAATCCCCTTTACAATCCCTTTAAGTATACATCATACAATCTTTTTCCATTTTTAGACCTATATTTCCGCCTTATACGTTGGTTGACGGAATAAGTGTATTGTCCAACTTCCTCAAAACTTTCAATAATTTGAATGAAATCCAGTGGAAAATTAATCGTCGGTATGTCTGAAAATAAGTACGTCTTCTTAAATTTCATCTGACACGGTTTATGTGGTTTACAGAAAAATATACGACGGACTACTACTGCAAACAGAATTGCTCAAGGTCCCTCATTTTCAAACAATCTTACGATAAAATTTGTCATAAGTACGTCATTTTGCAATGGCAATATTTTGAAACAGGCCCCAAGTCGCATCCTTTGAGGTTCTTGGTGCATGTTTTCTTTGGCTACACAGTATCCCCTCATACAGCATATTATTAGCAAAATGAAAGGGTTATGCCTTTCACTAAAAGTGATTAATTTCTACTTTCGACTTCGATAATGAAATTCATGGCAAATATAAGTGTAGATCTTTCCATAAGGCCTTGGTTGTTCGCTGGTGATGTAAATGGAAAATGAAGAAAGTTGCTGATATACTGTACAGGAGTGTACAAACAAAAGCTAAACAACGAAATTAATAAAATACGAACACAAGTTCATCTTTTGCATTTGCCTATGGACGAATTTGGTTTTGGTATCAGATATTCAATATCCCATATATCGTCTGGTAAGCATAAACTTAAAAAATAATATCTTGAAAAAGTGGTTAAATTTAATAATGTGCTAGCGATATACGTTGCTGATTGCCAACTAGTGGTGGATTAGCTTCTAATTTTAATAAGTGCGATTTGATTCCATGTCGAATTCACTCGGTAATTTTATTCCAAATTCACTGGCACCATTTCAAAATCTGTGAGCATGAAATCACAGCGTAACACACACAAATCAGGTATCTATTGAGTATTACAAATGGTTTGCAGCCTTACTCAAACATAATAACGAACTACATTAGTGCTGAAACATGTTTCATACGTGATTCGTCATACATTAATTCTATTTAACAGTATGGAGAACATCTTCAATTTTGTGTAACATTTAAATAGTAAATTACCAACAATGAAAATAATAGGATCAAATGTTAGACAGTTTCTACTTTCCTTGATAATGTTAATGTAAAATAAAAATCTCATAAGGTTTGTAAAGGATAAGCATTTCACAATGATGAAGGTCAATTAAGTGATGTGCCAAATGTTAAAGGATTGCAAAGTGATTTTCTAAACTTTGTATGTGATCTACTTGAAGCTACTATTGATATATGCAGATCACTGTCAGTGACATCATAAAACACGTTACTTTTGATGGGATTTCAAGAACCACAGACGTCGGAATGGAAATTGGAATGGCGCAAATTGATGCAATCAGTGTCCCCGATACACATACAAAGTTTAGAAAATCACTTTACAATCCCTTTAACAAGAAGTGGGAACAGATACAGTTCGTTTTTGTGGAATCAAAGGAAACCGTTATATGTTCAATTGTAAATTTGTCCATGCAGGCGACCTAGTTTCTAAAAGGAAGTCGTTATTTTCACTCAGACAAAAGTTGGTTGAGCTCGACTGTCGGAGCACCAGAACTTTATCCACTTCAAGCAACTGCGTTGAAAGAATTTTATAAATCAAAATCACATGCAAAGAAAGGCAAAATTCAGAGTAAATATTGTATAGTATATCACTTAATTTTCAGTGTATATATGGTAACTACGCCAAAACAAAAACGCCAGCGGAAATTGAAAAATGACGTACCAAGAAACTTGTGTTTTTTTTTTTTCAATCTTTAATATATTTTTATTTAATTAAATACCGTATAGAAGAAGAAATGCGATCGGACTATTAACAAAATACGTCGTTGATTCCCAACTTGTGGAGGATTACGTTCTTTCTCACATCAGTTGGAAATAGAAAACCTAATTAAGTTCGATTATTGGCGACGTATACATTTCATTTAAACCCCCCTTTTATAAGCGGGAATGAGATAGTGTTGGTCGTTTTTCTTCCAATTTGCCGGAAGGTATTCGTTTAGATTTGTCATCGATTCACTCACACTTGTAAATAATTATTTGATTTACTTCTTTTGATTTGTGTATTTACGCCTGGGATATGTTTATTTGATTGTATAGATTTCTCAGAAGCACTACAAGTGTCTGTGTGGGTAGATTATGTCTCGGAAGAAATAGTTTTAGCACACACACACAAACTGTCTGTATTGGGTGTTGAATATGACATGCTTTGGGCGATTACCTATTTTGGTTGCGCCATGCTAGAATCTTTAAGAGTTTTATTTATGTCGCAAAGACTCCTCCTGTTATCGTGTGCGAATTCGTGAGGGCGTAAATAGAATTAGGACTACGAACTCATCTGAAGTTTTGCTCGTAAATGAAATTAAATGTTTTACGTCCCATTTTTCCACACCTACCGGACTTATGAGGATGGGCAAACGCCATGTAGTGTACAGTGCGGGGAATTTTGCCACGACAACTACATTAGCCTTAGCCTTATCTTTGATTTTTCATCATTCGAACTTGGTATTTTTAAATTGTGCAACAAGTGTCTCAACTATTTTCCAGTAGATTCATAACCCATGCCAGATCACTCTCAAACGGTATCACTGACGAGGCTTCTAAGGCAACTCTTGTTGTATTCGCTGGAACATAAGGATCAACAAGAATAGCCAGGCAAACTTTCGTTGGGTTTGCTGGTACATCAGGATATACAAGTGCTCCTCATTGGAACACTAGGAGCCAATGGTTTTGGAGACAATCTGGTAATGGAATCCACAACAGCCAATGTTAATACATATCCAACGTAGACATACATCAATAATAGGCAATTCCAATGTATGTTATTAGGATATTCCGGAGATACCAAGCAATAATTGGAGTTTTAATTAACTTATAAATCGTCAATATATGTTTATCTTGTAACTGATATGATATTGGATATGTAAATGTTATTAGTGATAAATAAATAAGGTTCGTATTACCACCTATCATATACAACAGTAAGTATCGGATTGGACAGAATATAACGTGGGAATGGGGTATGTTGCTGACGTTTATTATCAACAAATAATCAACAATGGGGGATTTATGAGCCGTTGAGTTCTCCATTATATGCATATTTATGGTGGTTATGCGCAATTGGATTGCTAGTGCTCTAGTATCGTCTTTTACACTGCGTACCGTATGTTGTTGTCCCCCTGCATTCGCTTAATAAGCTCATGTAGATGCACCCAGGGGCCTTAATCCTTAAAATGATGATTTTAGTATTCTAGTCATTTGATTGTTTAATCACTAAAATCTGTTTTAAATTTAGTTCTATTATCCAATCAGATTACTTTATTTCTTGAAATTCAGATCAAAAAAGTGTATGTGATATTTTTTGGCAAAAGAATAAAAACGAGACGATACAGGGCTTGGCTATTCCGGCCAAATATAACCTTAAATATAATACTGCGCTGTCATCCGTTCAACACACCCGACAAATGACTGACACTTTTATTTTTTTTAATGTTCCATTATTAAATAGCAGCGCATCTATTATCTTATTTCCCACGATAAATGATTTGATTTAATGAATGAAATGATAAATCACCTTCAGGCTAGCAGGAACTTACACTAGACAACACTTCATCAATTCTACAGTCTACTTATCTATTGCAACCTTTGAATAAATTACAGTTCTTGATAACAATCTGATTTCCAACCTAAATGTTGCTATCTTGTGCCCCGGTCCAGTTCGTACCTGTAAACAGGTATGGAAAATCCGGGTATGATCAATGCCAAGAGGTGAAGCCAAAAGGATCCTCGCCTCGGTGATGCATGCAATAACAATCTTTAAAAGCAAAACGATTCCGTTAGTCGAGTGTAATATTTGTAAAGTACTGGAGCAAACAAGTGTACCATGATCTGTTTCACGACACCAGTGTCACTACTATATAGGTTTAACAGTAATTCTATAACGCTCTACAAATTACGCAATCGTCATTTCATTAATCAAGAGCAAAAACATGTGATACTTAACTCCATTACAAAGAATTCCATTAATTCAATCAATCTAAAAAAAATATTACCAGATTCAATACTGGTTTTACATCATAATGAATGAGGCCATCTTTCAGGCGTTAAACAGAATTAATAACCCGAACATTATTGACAACCCAAGCAAATCATTAGCAGAAACATATTTCCGATTATCAGAATCTCGTGAAAGATCAATCATGGCTTTTTGACAGTCAGAAACTGAAATCATTTGGAAAGATACGGTGCACCATGACACTTCATGTGACGGGTGATGGATGTTTGCCTGGCCTCAAGTGCAACATTCTATGATTAAAAGATCACCTTAGAAGGACGTTGATGAACGAAATAGATGCATTAAAGCTGTTTGACATGGTTTGAGTAGAGTTGAATAATTCGTTCTGTTCTTTAAGTTTGAGTTGTAATTGTGGCAGAATTACAAGAGGTATAAATACAAAAAAAAGGTTGGAACACTTTCGTTTGTTGATGGGTAACCCCAGACCAATTGGTCGCCCTCGAAGACCAAAGCTGGCGAGTGAGCTATTTAAAACAATAATATCGTAATCTTGAAATAAAATACCATGTAAATTACTGTCAATAACGTAATAATAAATATACACAGAACTCAATTGGCAAATTTACACAACCCTTAAAATCCATCTGAAATTTACACAATTGAATGCTCTTATTTATATAAAAGCCTTACGAAATAATTATACTAATCCAGTGGTTCCCAACATGGGGGCCTCTGGGGTTCTTGTTAGGGGGCCACTGGGCATGAAGATGTGCATCATTTTTTCACTAGTCTAAATTTTATTTAACTATATTTTGCTGTGTAAGGTCTGTAGTTGTAAATGGTCAAATGCATTTGGCCCCCCGATAGTGAAGAGGCACAAAACCACCCCTTGGACGATATGTCGAATTAATTTCGTGAATTTTGGGCCACGGTATGAAAAGGGTTGGAAACTACTGTACTAATCGCATTTTAATAGTTACGTGGATTTTTAACGTCCATGTACTTTTACAATTTTTAACGTCCGTGTACTTTTACAATTTTTAACGTCCATGTACTTTTACAATTTTTAACGTCCATGTACTTTTAAATTTTTAACGTTCATGTTCTTTTAATTCTAATTCTCTTAAAGTCTAAGAGCCGATATCAAATGGGCAATACCAGCATAGTGTTAAACCACCATTACAATCTGTCAATGCAATTAATGTAATGGGGAAGATATATTTCATACGTCTGCCACAACCTGACAAAGACATGTTAATGTATCACTCTGATCTATAATTATGATGTACGTAGTTTATCATTCATCTCAATATTAACGAAGGTCAACGGTTACCAATATTGGACTGGCAAATCATCGATGTTTTTGTTAGGGGGCCATCATTTTTTCACTAGTCTAAATTTTATTTAACTATATTTTGCTGTGTAAGGTCTGTAATTGTAAATGGTCAAATGCATTTGGCCCCCCGATGATGAAGAGGCACAACACCACCCCATCTCAATATTAACGAAGGTCAACGGTTACCAATATTGGACTGGCAAATCATCGATTTAAAGATTTTTAACCGTCCGATGTAGTGCTAAGAAAGTGATCACTTGGACTTCAGCTTTAGCATTGCATTCTGAATACGTTCGCTACAACGGGCATTTTATCAAGACATCAAAATCTTGAAAAAAATATTGAGACTTGGCATACCATTTTTGCTTTTACAGTGTTTTGAAGTGAACGCATTCAACTTCGCATATTATGACATTGGCGTGCTGTTCTTATTGCTTCAACATCTCTGAAAAAAAATATTTAAAAACTCACCAAGATTTTTATGTAATTTTCAGATTTTGACATTTTTTATTTTCTGTACGTTCGTTTTATTGATAAGAAATTTCCTTGCGAATGAATGAAATTGTTATGGGTAGCCATCTGGCAAGCATCCGATTTGTTGAACCAGAATCCGGAATGTGATCGATCAGAGAGCTGTTTTGAATCGGAATGATGTAGGAGTTCGCTTGTCAACATGAAGAGTTATGTTACAACAGTTTCCATGCTTTGTGATTGATAGTCTGTATGTTAGTACAGTCATTAATGATTTTATAGATAATATTCGTCTGGTACTAGATCTTAGTATCGGTCACTGGCTCCAGAACGAATGATGTTTACAACCGATAACTGCATGTGAAAGAAGATAGGTTATTAAAGTTCGCTCTAGCGATGGGTTATTAAAGTTCGCTCTAACAATGGGTTATCAAAGTTCGTTCTAACAATGGGTTATCAAAGTTCGCTCTAAAAATGGGTTATTAAAGTTCGCTCTAACAATGGGTTATTAAAGTTCGCTCTAACAATGGGTTATTAAAGTTCGCTCTAACAATGGGTTATTAAAGTTCGCTCTAACAATGGGTTATTAAAGTTCGCTCTAACAATGGGTTATCAAAGTTCGCTCTAAAAATGGGTTATTAAAGTTAGCTCTAACAATGGGTTTTTAACTCGACAGACAGAACATTTTCCCGGAAACATTAACTGTGCTATATATAGGTCTGAAAAAATGAAATATTTTGTATTATATACCTTTATATATTTATAGACCTGCCACAATTTTCATGCTCACATTAAACGTCAGGAAGGAACCAAGACATTTTCAAAAAGGGTTCAAAACGCCAAAAATCCCTAACTTGTATAACAATTTCTTCTGACGTTGAACAACTAATTTCTAGCTTGACTTTTGAAAGAGAATAGGAGGTCTTCAGTTTCAGTCAGTTTAGCACAATCTAAATATCTACTCGCGTCCAATGATATATATATTGAGATGATAGCTATGTCTGTGGACTGTTCAATATTATGATGACAAGCCGATTATATTTAAGTAACAGTTGTTAGTCAAATTATATTCAAATGAATATGAAAGCTGTGTCTGAAAAATGTTAAGATTCAATAATTTATTGGTCAATACATTTATATAAGAATAGTATAATAGTAATGTACATGTATGAAAATATTTTTAGGATGCTTTCAAGCAACATCAGATACAGAAGATGGAAAAGATTGAAAGATACACATCTGCTCGAAAGGATTTATGCAGACCTGCAAAATATGTTCCAATACTTAAAGGGCTTGCGTACGAGTGGTTGTTAAAATATCAAACACGAAACCAATAGCATTTCATTCAGATTCACAGCAAAGAAAGAAAGAAACAATATTTTACAAGGATAACAACTTAGGTTCCGTGCGGATCCTTTCTCCCAGCTGGTCCTTTGCCAAACCTCTTTGCATTGATCTTTCCCGGATTATCCGTACCCATTTACAGCTGGGTGGACTGGAATTGTATTCAAGGTCATCGGACTTTCACACCCTGATCGGGAACCGAACATTCAAACATCGTATCCGAGCAAATGACGTTATGTTTGTAAAGAACGATGCGCCAACCACTGTGCTATAGAGCCTCACACAAATAAATCATAAATACAACAAGATACAAACAGTGTCCCTCTGTTTTGAAACCTCCAGAATGCTTTGAACCCTTTTGAGAAAATCAAGGGACATTGTTTGATAGTCCCACAGAACGGCCAACTAAATTTACACTGTAACGATAGATTCGTGCTGACGTAACATAGACCTTAATTAAATACAGAGAAATCGTTTCCGTTTACATACCGAAACTTATATACATAGACAAGCACTTAATTTGCCACAAGGATCATCGATTTGAAATGATTAAAATGGAAAAGAAGGGAACATGAAAACGATAAATTATGTCGCTATCAGAAATGCCATGAGCTCTAGATTAGTTTGAGTTGTTACAAGTAGAAAAAACTAAGATATATCGTCGTAGTCATTCCTCCCTAACAAATCAACCAACGATTCAATTCCGCCGGGGCCATCACCGAACATGATCAATGCCATCGTCTTCTAATGATAGATAAGCTACTGTCAACTTGCCGTTTTTTCTATCACCGTTTAGTTTTTTTTCTGTTTCAATTTTCTTCGCACTTTAAATTGGTTTTTTTTTATACTTTAATTGACAAATTGGGCGAAAATGCATTTACAAGGCACGAGGTTAACAAATCTTCGACTGGCCATTTTCCAATTGGTGTTTTGTTTTTCAGAATTGGTTCCGATTTAATTTGAGCCAACAAATTAGTCTGATTTAATCTTACACGTTAGATTTATGTCTCGACTAAACGCCCGAAAGCTGTGTTGGGCGCCTTTGAATTGTATTCCCAGTCAGCGATAGGTGCGAGTGGCTTAACGAGATTATTTTGGGCTAGTGGACGTGAGTGCGTTGCAACCCTTTCCAAAAGGGGTCAAGGGGCATACTCCCTCAGAATTTTACTTCAACTTTATTTTCTGATCTTTTTTATCCGGGATTGGGGTACCATGGTGGACTTAATTCAAGTCTCTGTGGTAGTTTAACCACTGAGGATGTCCTTTTATTGTTAAACTTTATCTGTGTTATAATAAAAATATTAGATATTCTTTGGTAACATTCCTATCTTTGATTTTTTCATAAGACAATTTTTAAGGCCAGTAATGAAAGCTTTGTATTAAAATATCACATTAATTCATATTTTATTGTTGAATTTCCAAACCATTTAAATATCAATCTTAAAATTACAACTGCGATGTTGCTTTTTTAGTAAAAAATTCCTAACAAAACCAATAATTTAGAAGTCTTATTTCAGTACTATATCCGCTATCATCTGATGTGTTGCGCAGTGTGTTGAGAAAAACGCGTTTAAATTTCAACTGAAGAATTGTTAAATTTATAATTTTCGACATTATGTCAATTGCAATTATTGTGTTCATTTGTTATTTCTTTTATTACAATGTACTAAATAGCTACCGTTCATTGAATGATATTTGAGTACGAAGCACAATTTCAAATGAAATGAAATAGACATTACCCTACTCTTATTTACGCTTTCCAACTGTCGAGGTATCTTTAACGTGCAAATCCTGTACAACACAAAGAATCGGTTACTGTCCTGCCCTTCCACCGGCTTGAAAAGTCTATTCAAGCAGTGGTTCCCAACCTGGGGGCTATGGCCCCCTGAGGAGCCATGGGGTGTTTGTCAGGGGACCATGGTGCATGCAGATGTATATCATTTTCTCAAGCCCAACTTTTATTTAACTATTTTAACTGGTTAAGGTCTGAAGTTGCTTGCGGTCCAATGTATCTGACCTCCTGATGATTAGGAGGCACAAGACAACATCCATTGCACTATAGCTCAGGGAGCTTCGTGAATTTGGGCCACTTCTGGAAAAAGGTTGGGAACCACTAATCTAAAGGTATATTTCGACTTTTACCAAAAGTAAATCCTGGACTCTCTAAATTATGAAAAAGCATCTAACTAACTGAGTCACGGTGCCAAACCATTTAAGTGGAGTGTTCGAGTGCGAATTCAATATATTCATATATTATTTATATATTTTTCACGAAGATTTCTTACTACCATGAAATTTAATCTGGATGGAAATTGTAGCATGTTTAATTCGTCCGGTTTCTATTCTAGATGAGTGAACGTCATTCTATGTACATTTAAATTATTCAGTAAGACGTGAACGTAGTCCCCTCAGGAGACGAATTTCGTTTTAATACAGTGATTTTATGAATGATTTCTTTTTGCATCATTATCAAAATATGCCAAAGTTTTATGTGTTATACTCGTATATACTCTCTGTTGGGAATGTGCCATTCTTGCATTACGTGAACAAATTTACACTCGGCTTCATTTTAGATTTTAATTTTTTTTTTGATCTTTTAACATCTTAAATATGTCTGGATTTCCATGTTTCTTGTTGATCTACTATAAATTGATAAACATTTTCTGCCATACATACGTTCAATTTGTCCGATCCGGATTAAACGTGAACAGGTGAGTAACACCATTAAGTGTGCAATGGGATAAATACTGACATTTAATTGTCCCACCAGATTCACTTAACGCTTTCAATGCAAGCACTTCCGACGTGTATCATTTAAAGCAGGATTTCTCAATTAATTTTCGTCAAGGGCCAAATGTATTTTATGAAAAAAATATAAGAACCAGATAGAGCTTAGCTAGCATAACGAGCAGAGCATTTTAGCGAAAGAGGTCACTCTTGAGGGGCCATTCTAAAGGGCGGCGCGGGCCGGATTTGTCCCGTGGGCGAACCGGGTTGAAAACAAAACAACATTAAAGCCCGATCTGAGTTTGAATCGAATCCTGGAACCCTAATTACCGTCGGTATTTCTAGATGTATTCCGCTAATGCAATTTTTTAAAGTAAATCCTTTGTTATACATTTTTTCCTGGCTATTTACAATCAAATAATGATGACAATTCATCATGACGTTTGAGTGGGCAGTAACTTAATCAAAGTCAATACGCGCTTTTGAGGATAATTATTGGACGATTGTCATTTAAATCATTAAAATGACACAATTTTACCTAAAAAATCAATGTAACAATCAACTCTAGTCCACATTGATTTCAGCACTTTCACAGATTATCCAATACTAATGATTTGTCACTATTCACGTCAATATTTGCAAAAGAAACTAAATAAAAGTTAAAAATGTCCTATAGTACTTCTGACTGTTTGCTCAGTCTCGTCTTACTTCCGGTGTTGGACAAAACTCGCCTTGTATGAAACCCTAGTGGTACTTCCGGTTTATGAAAATATCAAACTGTGGTCACCATGGGGATATGTTTACCTTAGTTATGGAGTGTTGAATTAAGAACTGAGCTGATTGGGGAACTTCATACTACAATTGGGACGCGAACCTTGATATTATCATACTGATTACTTAATCTGTAATAAAATTCAGACCTTTCAACGTACCGACGCGGTGCTTGTGTACGCCTTTCCGTATTTAAAAGGTCAAGCCTTCTTCTGATCAGAAGTTGTTACGCTACTTCAGCTTACCTAAATGTTTTTCGTGGCATAATCAAACACCTTATTCCACTCTGCTTCCCAGTATAGCAACTCGACATACATTTTAGGGATACCACATCGCTAATACATGTACTTTAGGTATGTGTGAACTAGTTTAAATATTTACAAAAAATAATAATTTAATATACATACAATTAGCATTATTTACAATAAGGAATTTCTATGTTTTAGAGAAAGGTAAAAAAAAAAAAAAAAAAAAAAAAAAAAAAAAAGCCAGGTTATTTACAACTTCAGGTTTAACATTAGACATGATGTTTATAAAATCTCTGTAACTTTTATTGGGTATATAAGTATTTATATATTGTAATCGGTACTGGGTGTAACATGGGCAAGTTATGATCACGTGGAACTGGTCCTCTACATCCCTCTGATCACACACTGGACATATACGATCATTATATTCCAGACCTTGCCACTTACCTTTAATATACATTAGAGTAGTGGCATTAGTCCTGAATTTACAGAGGGCCTGTTTATGTTTGTCATTCTGAATTATGAATAGATATCTTTCTGGTTCTAATTCAACTTTATATATACAATATTGTGCCAATGAATTATTTTCATATAAACTAGAATGCCAATTTTGTCTGCAACAATCGCGAATTCTCTGTTTAAAAACAGATAAAAAACAGTCTACACTACCTACTGCTTGGTAATTCCAAACATATCCGAATCCATACGTAAATAGTAGACATTTGACATGTGTTGTCCAGTTCTTGCGTCCATGCAAATCATGAATATATAGCATATCATATATATGCTTTGGAAGTCTTTCTGTCTGCATGCATAATATTTTAAGCCAATACTTAATACATCTTACAGAATATATAGTAAATAATGGATATCTTCCCATTTCTCCCAAAGAGGCACTTACAGAAGCTCGTTTGGGAATCCTTAAAATATACTTAATAAATATAATTTGAAAATGTTCTATTTGAGGGGAATATGTATGACCCCATATTTCCGATCCATACATTATTATAGGTACTATCATTTTATCAAACATTTGCATTGCCGTATTTATCGGTATGCCCTGGCAGGTTTTACTTAAACATTTGATGAGTAATAGAGCCTTGCTAGCCTGTCCAATAAGTGTTTCTTTTGCATTTGTCCAAACAAGTTTAGGTGTAAACACAATGCCAAGATATTTGTAACAAGAAACTACTTCTAACTGCTGATTTTTAAAATGCCATTTTTCATAATGACGTAACGGACCGCCGTTCCGAAAAACCATAATTTTAGTTTTGCTTTCATTTATAGTCATTCCAAATTTATCACAAAAATTCTGAATACAATCTAGTTGTCTTTGTAATCCAAAGACTGTATCAGATATGTTGCCTATGTCGTCTGCAAAAAGCAAAGACATAACATTGGAGTAATATTCTGATATGTAGATACCACTACATTGTGAATCGTTTAGATAATGGACAAATTCGTTAATAAACATACTGAAGAGTAAGGGACTAAGCATGCACCCTTGACGTGTGCCAATATTGCAACTGAACAAATTTGTTAATCCGCTACTCGTTTGGACACATGATTTACATGTCTTATACATGTTTTCAATAATATGTAAGAAGTTTCCCTGTAATCCCCGATGTCTTAAAACTTGCCATAGTAGGGAGGGTTGAACAGTGTCGAAAGCAGATTTAAAATCAATAAAGAGGACATACAGGCGCCCTCTAGGCTTTGATATATATTTACTTATGCATCCTTGAAGGTTAAATATATTGTCAATTGTGCTGTATGATTTTCTAAATCCAGCCTGATATTCAAATAATTGGTCTGTGTATCAATAATTAATATAACATAATTCAGTTATGCAAAGATATTGTAAATATATTTCAAACATTTCAAAACTATTTATGAAGTTAAGTATATATATCATATAAATGTATTTTAAATTAATGAAAACAATTGTAACGATTCCATTGTAAATGTATGTTCTTTGGGCATCTGCCTTGAAACAATAAACTTATTATATTATTTAGGTATGTTAATGCATTCTGTTCATGGGTCTAGTAGAAAATCACTTACAAGTCTGTTTATGGAAGTAAAGTAAAGGAAAATATTACTATATGGACATCATCTGTTTGCACAGCTATGAGCCTGATCAAAAAAGTATGATGTGGTAACTTCCTTGTGGTAAATGTGACGGCACCAGATTTCGTGACTTCGTCTAGTAGCTTGTTAAAGCGGCAATCAAGATAAACAATCACCAATTAAGAACAAAAATTGAAGTCAATGACGTAATTTGATTCTAAGAGACAAAACACAGGTGCCAATTCGATGAAATGCGAATGACACGAAATTGAAAAATATGGGATGATCAATTCATTTAGTCAGTGTTATTCTACTTAAAATCAACTTTTCCCTTCACCGAAATTTAAAAAAAAAAAAAAAAAAAAAAAAAAAAAATCAGAAAGGACATTGATTTTAATCGCGATTCACCTACGTAAGAATCATGTCAGCATAATGTTATTAATATATTTCCCTAAGTAACGAAGTGTCAAAAATAGACAGGGAATAATTGATATCTATAGCCACTTAGCATTTCAGTATTGTCTGTTTACTCGGGTCAAGGGAGTCTGCTGACATTTATTGACCAACAGAATGAAATATGACCCCACTTTGGCACCGTCCGTAGGGTATATGTAATTGATATAACATAATATTGAATTTGGTGTATAAAATGTAAAATATTATTTTGATAATTGATAAAAAATTCATAATAAAAACATTGTTACATTTAAGTGATATACCGGAAGCTAATATTGATATCTATGCAGATCACTGTCAGTTGCGTCATAAAACGCGTTAGTTTTATTGAAATTGCAAGAACCACAGATGTCGGAGTGGAAATTGGAATGACTCAAATTGATGCTACCAGTGTCCCCGATACACATACAAAGTTTAGAAAACCCTTTTACAATCCCTTTAATAATCATAAGCGATTGGTAATTTTAAAAAAATGCTATAAATCTCGTTGAATCTTGGAACTGTACGTTAAACTCTATTTCTAAGATGAAGCGTTAGATTGAAGTAAATTAAGTGCATTTTGCATCGAGCAGTTTTACAATAATTATAAGAGAGGAATAAGAATGGAGTAGGCCTGATGGAATGACAATGACCGGAATAAGTAATTACGTTAAGTGGTTTATTGCATCAGTTACCTCTCTCTAGCTTACCCTTTAATTCAATTAGATTAACTTATAGATTCGTGTCGATGACAAGAAACATTTCTTTTACAATTTTTAAAATCTTATTCTTTCTAAACTAACCGATTCTTACCAATTTCTAGCTTGTCTACAATCCTCAATGGAACTTTTATATTGAATTACTTTCGTCAGCAGTTTAGATGAACGTAGTAGAGTCTACTCGCTTCCAGTCGTTTTTCTGGTAGAATAGGTTATGTTGATGCCTTGAGGAACTCGAGCGTTTAGGGCAAAATTAGGAAGATTCATTGTAAACATTCATTTGAATCAGAAAAGAAACGTGAAAAAGAACTCCGTTCAGTTCAAGGTCAGTCCTTATTACGGTCTTGTTGTCTACGGAGGCTCTGTTGTTTTAAACTTTCGAAGTCACAGTCCGCAACCATCGACGATGTGGATACATAAACCCTATCCTATCTTATCATGTCAAGTATCTTGAAGTGATTTTTTCAATTTTTTGTGAAGTTTTCATTATAACTATTGTCAGATCATAACAAAAGTAAAATTCCCTTTAGAACCAAACAGCCTGCAATTTCTAAATGATAAATTGGTTTCATTCAAGTCGAACTCCTCCGACAACTTGCCATCATGCATATCAAGTAGCGTCAAAATCGGATCAAAGGACAGTCTGCCATGCGCTCACAAGCAGACGATGGGGAACTCGGATTATCTGCCCCTGAAGATTGCGCCACCTACATAAAGGAAAGACAACTCGCGATTTTGGTTCCTCATTTTCATAAAGGATCAAGTAAATTTTAAGGAGTGGACATAGCCGTAGGAGACAGGGGGGCAGGGGGAATATTATGTTTTCGGGAAAAAATTCCCAAAATCGGACAAAATATCATTAAAATTCGGGCAATAAGTCGGTATGCACCCCCTCCCCCTCGCGGCTATGGGAGTGGAATAGGGTAACAGATAAAGAGTTTCTCGGAGGATTAGTAGATAATAAATGAAATGAATGGAGTTTTACGTCCTACTTAGATAATAAATGAATTCGACTGTGGGACTATCGGACTATTGACTCACAACACTCAGCTGATTTGAACTACTCGCCAAAGAAAATGCCATTTCAACGCTGAGAGTCGTCATTTGCCAATATTGGCTTTTACTTGTCGATAACCGTCACTTTCTATTTGATTTACCAAAGTGTGCAATCTACATTAAACAAACACTCTTGATGTAATGACCAGAAGCAATAGGTCGGCTTGGAGTTTTGACGATTTTGACGATATTTTACACGGATACTAACTTTCTTTCTCCCAGATAGACCATGGCCAAACTTACTGACATTGATACTTAACTATCTCAGGAGCTAAATTTATTATAAGATAATAAAAGTGATTTAAAAAAAACGATTAACGATCCGAAACGTAAAATTTATCATAAGGGGTTGACTATATGGCAAATCACCACTAAGGAATACATCATAGGAAAAAAGAGATAAGGAACAAGGGTTGAAAAAAATCCAAGAACTAACGAGCTGAACCTTAAAATGGAATACGAAATCTTTCATGTAAGGAAAAGATGGTTTCTTTCATTTCAAAGTACATACCATTTCTTGCAGTTCTTGTTAAATGTGATGTATTCATACGAGGACGGGATACGAACCGATGCCCAGTGGTGTTTTAATAACTATACGTGCACATTAAAGATCTTTCGACAGTTGGAAATCGGAAAAAAAGAAGCCTCATGTCGCTAGGAAAATTAATTCCATTCATCACTGTTTGACGGTGCCGTTCTTCATTAACCAATGAAATTCAGAAAAAATGGACTTCAATAAATCATCTTGTACTTAGCTCCGTACAAAACCATTTGTAGATAAAAATTTTAACTTTTCAACAGCAACACTTATTTTCGCCTCCAATACAATAATATTGCTCAATATCAACCTAGAAATCGTTTCGTCTTTGTTAATTTGTCAGCCCTTAGACTGGTATAACAACCATAAATTACGTATATGTGGGCATCACAACTCGTTAAACGTGGCTAATTGCGGACAAGGAACCATGAGGATGTCTGGCGGTAAAACGTTTTCTTTGTAACGTCGCCAATTATATACTGATATAATAATATTTTGAGACTTACTATTACAAAATATAGTTTAAGGAATTTCCTTTACCTTTTTTGAACTACAATAGTTTTATTAATAAAAATCCGTACAAGCAAAACAATCCCGTTAATCAAAAGTCTCGTTCAGAGCATGACAAAATCAGGTGCAATAATTATATAGTAGTGGACTTCCCATGCGAGAAGTAACATCTGGCTGATTGTTGCTGGCTTCGTTAGCGAAACATTGTATGACGTCGACGTACTCTGTTCGAAGAGTCCACATAATACCAAGGACACCGATCCTAAATAGAATAGTTATTTGTTATTGTCAGCTTCACATCAGAAAGTATTTTTTATATTCAGACTTTGTCTATCTTCAAGACAGAAAAAAACATGGAATACTTCAGATACTACAAAGCCTTGGTGGCGCCAGAGCTTCTACATTTCTGTAATGATCATGAAACCCGTGGATTATTTAACGAAATAAGGAATATTATTAGTTACATATCTCGTCTGAAGTCTCTCAGTTATAATTGTAGTCCATATCAGAAGACATGATCGTTAAACTGCCAACTCGACATCATTCGGCTCAACCTTCGTCAATGTTTGAGATTAACATCGGACTCGGTCATGATACATTCGGCTCAACCTTCGTCAATGTTTGAGATTAACATCGGACTCGGTCATGATACATTCGGCTCAACCATTCGTCAATGTTCGAGATTAACATGACCAAGCCATCATTCGGCTCAACCATTGTCAATGTCCGAGACTAACATTATGATCAAGCCATCACTCGGCTCAAACTTTGGCTATGTTCGAGACTAACATGACCAAGCCATCATTCGGCTCAACCAGTGTCGATGTTCGAGACTAACATGACCGAGCCATCATTGATTGGTTAATTTGAACGCAAAAAAGACAACTCTGTCTGAAGAATGATTTTGATTGCCCAAACTATTTTATTTTCAATATGGCGATTTTCCTGTAATGTACGAGGTGATCCATCACGCTAGTCAGTTCCGAAGTTTATTCGAGTGTTGGACATACAACTACAAGTCGCCTTTTATCAGATACAATTCTTGTTGTTAATTAAAGTACTACTTACAGAACACGGTCTCAAACATCAGGAAGCAACAAATTCACACGATTATTGTAGTCATTTTGTCTGTTTTACTATAACTATAATTGGTAACGAAGTCGTCCACTTGTTATCAGCGGTGAACACTTGTTAGTTATCAGTCTGGCTGTGAAGTGTGAACACATGTTATCAGAAGTGAACACTTGTTCTAAGAGGGGAAAACTTGTTATTGCAGTGAACACTTGTTATTAGAAGTACATACTTGTTATCAAAAGTGAATACAGTAGTTGTTATCAGTCGGATAGTGAACACTTGTTATCAGAGGTGACCACTTGTTATTAGAAGTGAACACTTGTTAGAAGAAGTGAATATTTGTTATCGGAAGTGAACACTTGTTATTAGAGGTGAAAACTTGTTATTGCAGTGAACACTTGTTATTAGAAGTACATACTTGTTATCAAAAGTGAATACAGTAGTTGTTATCAGTCGGATAGTGAACACTTGTTATCAGAGGTGACCACTTGTTATTAGAAGTGAACACTTGTTAGAAGAAGTGAATATTTGTTATCGGAAGTGAACACTTGTTATTAGAGGTGAATACTTGTTATCAGAGGGGAACACTTGCTATCAGAATCGAACACTTGTTATCAGAAGTAAACACCTGTAATCAGAAGTTATAGGCGACATAGATGAAAACATTCAACTTTGGGACCGAGGACTGAAAACCAAACTGGTTAACAATACCCCCGCACATCTTTGTTGTTTGAGTTTAGTAACGTGTAAGTGAAAAGCGTGTTCCAAAAAAACCCAATCTAATATTTCTATGAAATTGGGTACTTTCGGAAATTTCGTCCTAACATAATTACAGACCGTTTATTCATTCCATCAGTTAGATTATAGAGATAGTTGCAATTTGTACCATTTAAAATAACAATATCTCACTACTATACAACTATTACTCTCGAATTAGCCATATTTGGGATGTGATTTTGATTAACGGAATTGTTTTGCTTGTACGGATTTTTTTTTTAAATTAGTACTGAATTTGATTCCTTATAACCTCGCGTTGTTCCATAGTGTCGAGCTTATTTGCTAGTTTTATATCTCAATTCTATTCATTCTCGGTTAATATAGGCACAATTATAGAATAATAAATTTCACGCCAAAGGTTACATCTATATGTTACAAGGATAACAACTTAGGTTCCCACAAGGATCCTTTTTCCCAGCTGGTCCTAGTCAAATCTCCTGACATTGGTTATCTGGAACGTAAAATGCTTTATATAATCATAGACCTCATTGGCGGGCATCAGCACCCCTGGCATTAATTTGAGAATTATTTTAGAAACCTTTTCAGGGTCCTTCCGAGTATTTTAACAAATTGTTCGGAGTAAAATTAAATAACAATTTTATTTTTTACCAATGTATAAGAAATAGGTTATATGTACTAATATAACATACGAGTATAAAATATAGTCATTATCAATTATTAACCGCAAAATACCGAACGACATAATAATCAATTTGCCTTGAAGAATTTAATTTCAAATAATAGTTCAAATTATCAGTAAGAAATTACATCTTCAAAGTCTTTTAATAGACCAACGTCATCTTTTTCCTCCGAAGACGTAACATCAAATTGCCGTTGTTATCAAGCCCTCTGAGAAAATTATTATACCAATAAGAGCGTCTGTTGAAATTGCCGCTAACAAAAGATAAAATATCAAGTAGTTTCTGGCGAGGACATCGATGACATAGAGCCTGAGACAGATGTGGGCGACTAAAAAACACCATGGTATAAACAGAATATAAATAGTATTGCCAACGATAATAATCTAATGCGAACTTACAAATTGATGAACGTCGATTGCTGTTCCGGGATGAAGAATGGACGGAGTCTAGTAATCAACAAAAGAAAATGAAATTGAAAAAAGGCATCCTTGTGTCCATGAAAGAGTACGGGATTTCTGCCCAGTGCAGAACCTGATCATATCATCTGGAGCCATTTTGTTAAAGCGTCCATAGGAAGTGAGCGAAAATCATTTTGTAGCGTAATAGATAAAAGCAACTGATGCAAACATGATATTAGTTTAGCATCCACGGTCTTTGAATTCGGTGCATCATACACAGCTTGGAAATTGTGTCATTTTGCACTTATTTGCACAACCAAACTGTGAACATATTCGAATCTTGTGGCTCTCATTTGGACAGATCTGTGCTATTATTCTGCTCTACTTTCTGAGTAATATCATAATAACGATTCAGTATCACATACGGCCGCAGGAGTTCCAAAAATGGTTTTGGCAGACACACACACAACATTGCACTCTTTTCGAAGTTATTTTGTTATTTTGGGTGCCTCTTATTCACTAATGCTAAAGGGCAAATGGTTAATTCTGATATTTGGTGGTTCACTTAAACTACTGTGATCATAATTATATTGTCAATAGGTTACGCCACGGGGATCGTGCTTTTCCATTTTCTGTTGATGTCTTAGTTACTAAGGAAAATCAGATGACATTTGAATTTGTAACGATCTAATGTTAAGTGTTACATGAAGGCATTTGGGAAGACCACCAACGGATCCCGTGTAGATGTTTAGATGATTAAGGACCTGAAGCTACCACAGACCTTGGATATTATGTGTCGTGCTTTTGATGACGCACGTCTTTAAGACCTGCGAATTATTGGCCCTAATAAAACAATTTTCAGTTATAAGTGCTATCGAACTATCATCATTCTAAGCAGGGTATGCTTACTCTTCTAGACACCTGACACCACTTTTCATTCTGAAATACTTACTCATGTATGATTGATATACTTCCTCATGTGTAAAGTTCATAAGCTGTTACCTATGTTTCGTCAAAATGTCTTTTTGGATTTCGAGTTTGGTTTTGCGGTTCGGATCGTTAGTACTTGGTTTTTTTATTATTTAAACCTATTCTTTTTCTTAAAAATATTGTACAAAATGTTGGACCTAAGGTATTCTAGCTCAAATTTTAAACAACAGGGAACACAACCAATATCCTACAATACAAAATTAAGTAATCGCACAGCTTAGATCATACGGATCTTCAGCTTATTATCTCATCCAGACACCGAACAACTGGACGTGGACGCTTTCTCGAATCATCCACTGTATAACTAAGAAATGAAATGAAAATTAAATTAATTACTTTTCTGCACCTATATGGACTATTTGAGGAAGGTCAAACGCAGTGTGCAATGAGGGAAATTTTGCCCGGACATTTTCTTTTTCCAACTGTCGAGGGATCTTTAACGTGCACAACCAATAGCACACGGGACCTCGGTTTATTGTCTCATCCAGACACCGAACAACTGGACGTGGACGCTTTCTCGAATCATCCACTTCGACCTGTATAACTAAGAGGTTTCACATTTAATGTAGATGTTTCCATTAGATATTACCTTGTATTTAAAAAATTTCAGGTACCGATTGAGATGCTCACGGTACTAACAAGGGAGCCACGATATAGATGATATTAAGGAAGTGATATCACCATCACATCCACGCTTATCATATTGCATATAAATCAATTTGCACCGTTGATGAACAATTTTCATTAAGGCCTTATCTAATAACATTTACCGAAATACTCACTGGAAGTTTTCGATTGAAAACGATAATGATAATGCTAATACACCTTTGATGAAGATGATAGATACTACCTCTTTCGAACATATTTTACATCTTTAGATGTTCAAGGGACGGGAAGAGAACAATGATCTAGCTCCCGGGTTTTCAACTTGGGGGACATGTTCCGAACTGGGGACATTTGGACATTTTTCTGGGGACACAAACTGAGTTATAGGAAAAGAAAAGAATGTAATATACAGGTATTGTATTTTCTGGGTAAATGGTTATCCTCTGGGCCACAATTGTTATGCACACGGGTAATTGTCAAGAAGAGGAAGGGGTTGTGTGTCAACCAACCAACCTGTCAGAATTTCAAACAATTTCAGTTCAGGGGACATTGTAATTTCCACTCGAGGAAACCAGTTGAAAACCCTGGATCTAGCTGATGTAAAGAAAGCAATATCAGTATCACCTACACGCTTATCAGATAGAGTTTGTACAATAGAAATCCTAGTAATCTAAAGATTGATTGAGTGATGTACTATCAGATGAATGGATTGGGTTAGTACCGTACGTGACAATGAGAAAGGACTACACAATAATTAAATGTTACGCGTGTTACTATTAATGCTGAGCGATTATCAGAAGTTTTATTAGTATACATATCACATCATTGCGTGTTTATGCCCGCCCATTATTTCCAATTCCTTAAGAACATATATCAGCGTTCATCGGAACAGATATAAAGAAACCAAGTACTAACGATCCGAACTGCAAAACGAAATCCATTTTTAGGAAACATAGGTAACAGCTAATAAACATTTTAAATGAGGAATTATATCAATCATACATTGGTTATTATTTCATAATGAGAAGTGGTATCAGGTGTCTGGTCCATCCTAGAGTGATTACTTTCGGGACGTAATACGGGAATAATTTCAGTGAGCGTCCAGGGCCTCAAGAAGCTCCGATGTTGATCGAAACAGATGTTTGATCTTTTCTTTAGCGATTTATTTATCGTAAATTTTGACAACATCCAAACAAATTTTAAGCGATGGTCTGAGGCTTCCAGAAGTTTGGTAATTTAAATTTTTTTGGGTCAAATTCTGCAAGGGAAATATGCATCATAAGCCTAGTCGTGTAGTCAAATGATGGCTTGTTACTCGATTATTATGCATCATTAGCCAAATGATGCTTGATTTCGATATTGGCCAATTGTTTTTAGTGTGATAATTATATATTTTTAAGGGGAAATTCTGCAAAGGGAAATATGCATCAATAGAGCCTTGTTGTAGTCGCAACCCGGAGATGTAGCAGTTTAACTTTGCCCATTGCCTTCAATGAGCATTACACGTATTTCTCACAAAACTGTGCAATTCTGAATTACTGTCTACTTGAAATGAAATAATCATCAAATTTATTTCCACACTTGTGCAATATGAATCGAATCGACTTCCCGCCCAGCACATTAACTGATTGTTCAGAACAGCGACTGGTGGGATCAGATGGAGGGAAGAGGTCAAATGTCTAGAACAGAAATAAACATAAGTAACTAATGACATCTGACATCAGCAAATTTAGGTCGATCTAATCCCCGGGTTTTCAACTTGGGGTACATGTCCTAAATTGGGGACATTTGGACATTTTCCTGGGGACACAAACTAAACTATAGGTCTGAAAAAAAAATATGTAATATTTTGTATTATCTGGGCAATGACTCTACATACCGGCGCGTGGATAGCTATCGACTAAGAGAAATTGGCAACCTAAATTGCATGCTTTCGATGACTTCAGCGGACAATTTTTGTTCAGGGAACATGGTAATTTCCTCAAACGTAATCTGGGACACTCTAGTTGAAAACCTAGGATCTAATCCTAGATGCCGCTAGATGCTAGCAGTCTATGAAAAAAAATACAGTTGCTGTCAAATTCTTTTAGTTGCAGAACAGACCCCCCTTTTCAAGTTGATTACCCCTTGCTGTTTGTGTATGTTAACATATGACACAGAACAAAATTCTGCCAACACTTTCACTGGAAACAATGAAATGAAGTAACATCTCCCTTATAAAATCGAATTCATGTATAACAGGTTATGAACGGGTTCTATTAAACGAAGTTAAGTTAGTTCTATTAACCCAGTGACCAATAAATCGAATTATTGTTTACTGAATTTAATTCTACTCACGTCGAATTATTGTCCGTTTTATATTACCAATGCACTTACGAGCGTATATACGCCCGTTTAGGCTGCCCGAGAACGATAGGGGAAACACGTCGAAACGTTGCATGAAACCTCAACCAGAGATTGTTGTTCCATAAAGCTGTGTCTATAATATATTGTGCTTACAATTGCTAAATGTCATTTAAAGACTGTATACGTCCGTACTAATTACGAATGCACTAATATACGTCCGTTTTATAAGCTTATGTCGTTGTCCTAGTAAATTTTCATTTATTCACGGGGTTCTCCCGTACTTTTTAGTGCAAAAAGTAGAACGTAAAACCCTATTTCATTCATATTACCTAGGTCAGACCTTCTCAAATGGCGAGAGGGTGACTCCTTCCTAAAAGGCTTGCTGTGTTCTAGACTCTATTTGGCACTTATATTTCTTTCACAAAATGCATTTGGCCCTTTACAAAAATTAATTGAGTAGGCCCGACTTAGGCACTCCTGGACGTGCTTTTAAGATTACAAATATATTACGAATGCACGTCCGTGTGTATACACTTTCCACAAAATTACAACCATGACGTTAAAAGGATGCTCTTGTTGAAGTTTGAAATGATATTCACTAAAATGTAAGAAGGGGTAAGGGGATTTTCACGTTTTAGAAGGAAATCGACGTATGCCCTCAAATGCCTTTTCTTCAGTTGTTCTAGTTTGCTATCTGACCACTTGATTAATCATATTATTTATTACGAAAGGGTTAATTAAATGAGGAAATAACGCAAAACTGGTATATACCGACGATTGTTTTGGAAAACTGTTTGAAAACGCGGTGAGTTGAACGACGCGTGAAAGGTTAGTATGCCAGTAGCCTATGATGATGAGTTATTGGACCGATAATAACAGGTAACTGTCTCCTACTAAATACATAATTAAAAACTAGTTAACTTTTCACTGTTTCATCACATCTTATTTTCTTGTCGTACATCGGGGAATACAAAAGACCGTGATGTATAGTCGCCGGTAATAAGTTGTGAACTAAATTAAGTCGGATATGACAGCCTGAAATAATGAAGTGTTGATGTCATGTCATAAGCGGAAACATATTAACTGTGAAGTCATCGGTGTCTGTTATAGATGCCGAATGGGATTTTAACTCCATTATGAAGTCTTCAGGACTTCCAGGTTAATGATTTAGACATAGCTTTAAAAAAAAACCTAACTTGGTTGCCGTCAACATTTCAGGGTTACCAAAGCAGAGTTCCTCTATAAAGCTTATATAGGTCACGAATTCGATTTGAAATGAAATGGCGCCTTTTCCAAGTCAGCTCCTCCAAGATGCATCACTGATAGGGGGAACCATAAGGTGTGATCTCGACCGATTGAACCCTGGATCTTTTAAGTATCTTGGATTGGATCAGATTGGAATTGAGTTCTACTGTTAAGTTTACGACATCTCTTGGAGTAGAAATTTGAGTATTTAAAGAACCTAATGATATGACACGAATCCTGCATTTATGAACAGAACAGTTCGAATGCGTTCGTTATGACATTTTAATTTTCAGTGACATCAGCATCAACGGTTCGATATTTAATATTTAAAAATATATTTTTATCGATCTAAATCTTTCTTCTGGTCCACACCTTATTCTAAAATCATCAACGCACAAAAGGAAAGAAAAGTCCTCCAATCCTTTTATCTCTGACAAAAAAAGACATTTAATATAGAGAATCAGAAAGTAGTTTTCTTACTATATTTAGATATGTCAATATTATTTTTTTCATCAACAAGACAAACGAATCATATTGACCGCCTATTTCTCTTGGAATCTTAATAGGTCTTTCTAGTGCTTTAACTTAATGATTATTATGTTATTACGTTTCCTTCATAGTCCAATCTCGAGTAGGTTTTTAGGTTTCGCTGTTCACAATGATTGGTAATAAAATAAGGCTATAAAAGGATTAGTTATAGCATTGCGGAAGTGCCACGTGAAAAGAAGGCTTACGTGACAAACATTGCGTTTATTTCATTGTAGGCTCACAAAGAAATATTGCCAACTCCACAAAAACATCTCATACCGCGACATTTATCAGTCGTATCCCTATTTGCTCCCGTAGTTCAAGGAGGCTGGTGCCGCAACTGCTAGCTTGTAATGTCATTTCTATTACAATGCCACCTTACAAACATTGTGAAATTTCTTCGCGTTTATTTCAAAGCAGGCTCACAATGAAATATTGCCACCTTTACAAAAACATCTCTCACCCCAACATTTATATGTCGTATCCCTATTTGCTCCCGTAGTTCACGGAGGCTGGTGCAGCAACTGCTTGCTTGTACTGTCATTTCTATTACAATGCCACCTTACAAACATTCTGAAATTTGTTTGCGTTTATTTCAAAGTAGGCTTACAAAGTTCAATGTAGGCTCACAAAGAAATATTGTCACTTCCACAAAAAAACACATTTTTCATGTCGAAGGTCTCATACCCGACATTTATCAGTCGTATCCCTATTTGCTCTCGTAGTTCAGGAAGACTGGTTCCGCAACTGCTTGCTTGTAATGTCATTTCTGTTCACGTCAAAAGTAGGCTTACATGACGACCAACATTGTGGCATCCCTTTGCTTTTTTAGGTTTACAATGTATTCAATTGCTTGCTTTTAATGTATTTTCTGTTGCAATGTCTGAATAATCGCGGTTTGTTGAAATGAGAAATGGACATTAAAATTTAAATTCGTAAAGCGATCTGTATAACGTGAGCAGAAGGCTTATGAGACGACCAATATTGTGAATTCATTTGCTTATGCAGGCTTACAATGTAACATTAAAATGTCCAATAGCTTCCTTGTAATTTCTTTTCTGTTGCAACGTAGATCTTTCTAAAAACTTTATAATGTTTTTGCAATCCTTTGGAATCACTTTTACCAATCTGACTTCGTGATGCAAGGTAATAACTGCACACGACACTTGCTCTGGAAATGGGGACAGTCTAAATTATTGCCGTAGTTTTTTGTTGAATTGTAAAATCCTAAAGTGATATGAATATTGGATATTGGCTCAAGCACAATTTCTAGACGGCTATAGCCATATCCCTGTAAGTTCTTAAAAAGAATAGAATAAAATATCAAACAAGGTAATAGTAGTGCAATGGTTTTCAACCCGAGGGTAATTCAATAGATTAATCTCATCAATGCATCACCAACCATGTTATTGAATCAAAATAAGCCATATACGTTTGGAAATTTACCTTTCTGTAGACAAGGAGTGACTAATATTTAGTCGCATATTTGTTTTTTATTAGAGGAGGGAGTGATGTAATTCAACTCCGGTGTAGTGCGATGATAATAAACTAATGTCCAAAAAACATAAAAGAAAAACTAAATTTGCGTTTTTCCCCTGACGTGATCATCTATTCGCGGTATTTTTGATTATGTTGTGTTTCGAATGTGCTATACGAATTGGCATGTTTTCATACTAGACAATTCACAATTTTGAAAATAAGTTGGTATTGTTTCTTTTGGACATTTTTATGAGGGAGGGGAAAAACAGTATTGACAAAAACCTTGCTGATTTCAATGATACTGAATATATCCTTTTTTCCAGAGAGGGACAATAGAAAACTCTTTGATGTGCTATAATAATGTAGCTGCATAAATTTTTCCTTACCTTCGTATTGTTAATAAGAAGTTTCAATTGAAACCCAGGTATAAAATTTAACCGATTTATGTCATTGACGGCCATGATAGCCGCATGCTGCTCCGATAATCCGTTAATCCCCTCCTTGCATGAACATCCAACATCAAACAAACCGCCTATATACAACGTCCTATCTTCCGGCGAACCCTGATAATCCTTAACACAATCGTAATCGCAGGTAACTCTAGGCGATTCTGCTGTTGAGGGCACAAGGGTATCAGTTAAACTGTCCATAAGAGTTACATCTTCCGATCCAGACAATAACGTATCTATTCCATGAATGGGCAAAATGTGATTTCCCTCCGCTAGATCTGGAAGGAAGACGTTTAGGTAGAACTGAGCCCGGAACAAAAGACATAAGTACACTGTTTTACGAACAAACATGGTTTAAGTTGAATCATTTCTATGGAACAATAACATTTCCTGATAGAATACAGAGCATAGCGATCTGACTTTCTCGATGTACGCTCGTTTTCACTACAAGACACATTCTGATTTCTCCTACGATATTCTGTTGAATGGATTCACAAAGAGCCGTTAGGAAAATTACACTGAAAAGATCAGCTGTTCTTTCGACTTTTACGCAACGCAGATAATAATAAATTATTTCAAATATTTATAATTTAATAAGACTTATTAAACCAATTTTAAAACACATAATTGGGATTAACAGCGTCACTGTGTCTGATATTTTCCTAATTCAGTCACAAAAATGTAAAATAAGCGATATTCTTTCCCATTGTAAAACAATATTTCCATTGAAAACACAATATCCAAAGCGCAATTGTTCTTACGAAATCAGACAGACGCCATGCCTAGTATCGTTTCAAACAAACTTCAGCAAACTTTTAATAACTTTTAGCTTAAGAGACACTTCAGATCTGCTTCATTTCATTATTGTCAGTTTTTTAACAACTTTCTTTCCAACTTTGTATCAAGTGCAACTTTGAAACGACACACTCTCTCGTAAGAAAACATGAATTGACGGGTAGATCGTGGACTAAGGACCGCCTGGGAGGAAAGTGTCACACCATAACGTAACTTCCATCCACTTTCTTCGATCGATTCTCGGCAATTTTCTTTCACTGTGACGACGGTAAACCGCCAGTCGATGTTTAGATGTATCTATTGAGTTTCACGAGATTTAAATACATCAAATTGATCAGTTTTTGTTAAAGGGATTCCAGTGGTAAAAGATGATCAGAGAAACTCCATTCTACTGGCGTTCTTAAATCCGTATGTTGGTCAGAGGGGCTGCCCTGGCACAATTTCTCTCATTGCACACTGCATGGCGTTTGCCCGTCGTCAATTAGCCCATATAGGTGCAGAAAAGTAGGACGTAAAACTCCATTCCATTCTTAAATCCGTACGATAAATTTTGTCATAAGTTCGGCAATTTGCTATGAATAATGTCAATCTTCGGACAATTTTTAATCGTAAAAAAATTTGAGAACAGACTTAAACAAAACTCATATTTTTTTTTTTTTTTTTTATTTGGAGACAGAAAATCCAAGATGATTTCATGGTGGGGACACTTAGACCATTTATGTGGTAGGAAGATTATGGTTGGCGTAGTATTAGATTCGAAACTAGATGACTTGTATTGCATCTTTTCAAAACCTTTTGTCTTTTTCAGCACAACATGGAGGCTTACTGTTTCTATTTTTTGCAGTGATCGAAGCATACTCCGGATTGAGTGATGGATGAATCGAACTCATGGTACCGCGGTACCAAATCGCCGTGCAAACATTTGACTTGCTATCGAACAAGCGATCCCACTAGCTGTAGAGTACAATTAAAAGAATATGATTCACGCTGTATTTGTCAATAACAAAGATATACCAATAAGACATACCACATAATGGCGTAAAATTTTAAATTGGTGGTTTATTTATCTTACTAATCAAAGGGACGTAACGCAGTGTAATAATAACCCGAGAATTGTTGAAATGTTTCCTTGTTGTTATGATTCATAATTGGTGATTAATTTGTGTGTAACATAGAGCAGCAATAAAAGCTTTATTTAGATGTACACATATAGTTGAGGCTACCAAAACATTTCCAAGTTTTATTTTGGATATTAGGATCAGCCCGATAACATAAAAACCTGTCAATTGTAAAATGAAAACATACGAATGTTTAACACCATTATATTATGGTTATGATACACAATCACAAACAAAATGTGTGGGATTAATGATTTGAATAATATCCAAAAATACGTCTTGTGTTTTCCCCACGCCAATTGAAACTAAAAATCCCATATTTTCATATAATTTAAATAAAATGACAAAATTAGGAAATAATATTATGTAATCTACATCTGTTAAATGTTGAATAACAGTAAAATACTTCAAGTTAAAAATAGAAGTATTCAAAAATAGCCCACATAAAACCCTCGAAAATTGTTTAAGATGCATTCGAGTATATCAATAACCATATAAGACTTCCCTGTACAATAATATTCAATTTCATAATATACCAACAATTTGTTGGATGTTCACATAGTAATGAAATATGAAGTTTAACACGGCCAAGGTAAGTGAATGTATTAGTAAGATACTTAAAGCGATACCACCTCTTATTAAAATGAACAAAAAAATTAAGTCTCAAAATTGGTCAATAAAATTATATATTCATCAACGTGTCCAAAGTATACTAACAGAATCAAAAGATAGTGGACCACGGCCAAATACGCCTAACGAAAAAGTCTTTAATAAGGATTAAACTCAAACCTTTCAATTTAGGTCCAATAACATCCATTTTAAGTTTCAACAAAATTGGTTGAAAACTTAGATAGTAATAGCATATTCAAGACTTTGGGGCAAGGGCAATAACTCTGCTACTAACGGTCGAAAAAAAGCTCAAATTTAAACTTGATCTTTGTTTTCTAAATATGTATATACATACCGAATTTCATTTGAATCCATCAAAAATTCTAGTTTTTAGAGCGCTTACAAGCAATTGATGTTTAAAGAAGCACTTACTGTAGAGAGGTTAAAGGGCGAAAACTTATCAAAACTGACGAAAGAGTCCTAAATTTTGAAAAAGCTTTAATTTTAATCAGAAAAAAGTAAAAAATTTCTCAAACCTTTTGATTTAGGTCCAATAACATCCATTTTAAGTTTCATCAAAATCGGTAGAAAACTAAGAGAGTAATAGCGTATTTAAGATTTGGGGCAAGGGCAATAACTCTGCTTGTAACGATCGAAAATAGCTCAAATTCGAACTTGATCTTTGTTTTATGAATACGTATACACATATCAAATTTCATTTGATTCCGTCAAAAACTCTAGTTTTTAGAGCGTTTACAAGCAAATGTTGATGGACAGAGCGACAGATTTGGGGCAAGGGCAATAACTCTGCTTCTAACGATCGAAAATAGCTCAAATTCGAACTTGATCTTCGTTTTATGAATATATATACACATATCAAATTTCATTTGATTCCGTCAAAAACTCTAGTTTTTAGAGCGTTTACAAGCAAATGTTGACGGACGGACGGACGGACCGACGGACGGACGGACAGGGGTGCCGACAATATACGTCCTCATAGAGAGATGAGGGCGTATAAAAACCATGAAACTATGTAAATTTCCATATAATAACAGGTTATAATTGATAAATGCCTTAAATTTGATTATTTATCAGATTATTTAGGTAATCTGTTGTATAGTTATGCCACCAAGTTAGTTCCCTGATGAATTTATACTTGTATTGTCCAAGTTTGAAAATTTAGTTTTTTTGTTCATTCTAAGAGGGTGTTTTCCTTTAAATACGTTTTTTTTTTGGGGCGGGCATGGATAATAATTTTTAAAGGGGAATGTTCAACATTTTCGAAGGACGATTTGAGCCTCGAATATATGTAAATAGCATTCAGAATTACTAAAACTGCACAAAAATCTCAAAATCCCTTCAATTATATCCCTACCTCTAAGTATCTTTCATTTCCGTTATTTGTGTTTTCTATACAAGGCTTAGTCTTACTAAACGACGAGTCGTATTTCTTTTACTTTCAAACGCTCATAATTATGGCTTCACATGGATTTGAAGGCTTGTATTTCGAGGGATAGTGAACCTTATTATGGATTAGAATTGTTAAAAAATTCCAGTTTCTGAGACAAAAATGTTATTGGTCGCATAGTTAGTCAGCATATTCCTTTAAAAGACCAAAAATAAATATTGAAGAGACTTTTAATTCGAGGTTACTTAACTGTACTAAGCGCATGAATAAGTTTAAATCTTTAAATTACCAAGTTTAAAGGGGATCACTAGGCAGTTTTTTTTTGTTTTTTTTTTTTGGTTGAGTTGGGTTCGAAATATATGTAAATAATCTTCTGAAGTACTAGAATACATAAAATTAAGAGTCAAATTTCGACGGTGATCTGAGAACACAATTACGGCTTAAGTTAAAAAATACGAGTCTCTGAGACTAAAGTTCGATTGGTGAAAGCGCCTCTTTAAAGATTTTAGATAAAGAGATATGCGTGCAATATCATTATACTTATTAATATAGATAATATTTCCTTAATTGTTTATGCTCATATTTCGTGGTTTCAATAACGCCCCAAAAAAAAAAAAACTAGAACTGTACAGTTAACAGTACTGGTGCAGGGCGAGTTACGACATAGGGGAACGACGGTTTGGCAATATTCGATTGTGCATTCACTGTACTGATAATTCAATGCTCGAGATCAACAGGGTAATGCAATTGATTATAGACATACATATCAAGTTTAAAAATATTTCAACAAGAAAAAAAAGAAAGTTGGCAATGCGCATGTGCACTGCACAAATGCTCTATTTCCATGAAATTCCGAATCAGTTTATACGTATGCATACCAAGTTTCGTGCAATTCGGTTGAGAAATAAGAAAGTTGTTACTGCGCATGCTCACTACACAAATTCATTATGTCCATGAAATTTCAAATCTGATTATACACAAATATGCTAATTTTGAAGAAATTCTGATAAGAAATAAGTAAGTTGGCGATGCGCATGCGCACTACATAAATTTGATATTTCCATGATATTTAGAATCTTATTATACACATGCATGCCAATTTTGAATGAATTTGGTTCAGAAATAAGAAATTTAGCAATGCGCATGCGCAAAACACAAATTCAATATCTCCATCATATTACGAATCGGAATATACATATGCATACCAAGTTTCATGAAATTCGGATAAGAAATAGGAAAGTTAGCGACGCGCATGCGCACTTCACAAATTAAAAATGTCCATGATATTTCTAATCTAATTATACACATACATACCGATTTTGATGAAATTTAGATAAGAAATAAGGAAGTTGATATTGCGCATGCGCAGAACTAAATTTAATATTTCCCCTAAGTTTTGAATCCGATTATGCGTGTACATGCCAAGTTTCGTTAAAATCGGATAACAAACAAAAAAGTTAGCATCGCGCATGCGCACAACCCATATTTTGTATTTTCCTTTAAATCATTATTCGAACATGAAGGTATATGCAAATTTTGCAGAAAATCGGTTCATAAATAAGAAAGTGGATCAATTAAGCAGTGGGCGTGCCTACAGGGGTGCTTCAGTAAGTTAAATTTTCAGCATGACGTAGTTTAGTCCATCCTAGACCTCCCTTTAATGCGTAAATTGAATATAATTCATATCTAACAAAAATCGAGGTAGAGCCCCTTTAACTTTTACATGTCAAACTTACTGTCTCTATTAGTAATGACACTGTTTATAACAGTCAATTAACCGACATACCTATTATTGTCCCATGTTAAAGTATGGGATATGGAAATGTGCAAGTTACATAGAAGTGTTGCATATTTTTGGAAACCTGAGGAACTCAGCATTACGGATCCGAAAACAATATTGCTTTATCTATCTTAGGGCCCTCGCAAACACGCTTTAAAGATGCAAAATCACCTTTAAATCACACCTCTAAAACAGAAAGCACGTGTCGGACATGAAAAATTAATACATCATGTTAAAGCTCTCATAAATCTTTATGAGATCTGTAAATATCAAGATGATCTGAGATCAAGTTCTCGAGATAGAAACCTTTAAAGTTTGATTAAAATCGCAACATTTTCTTAAATTGAATTTTGACATCGCCAAATCTGATATTATTTGAAACCCCTTAAAGAGTACAATAAAAATCAGCAAACATTAGGTTGTTATTCCAGTAAGGTTTTGCGCTACAGCACTGGCAATATGCTAAAACAGCCATGTTTAGAGCCCTATAAAATAGGTTTAATTAGTCTGACCCCAAAGGTCAAAAGGTCGTCAGAAGGTCAAGGTCACAAGGGATCATTATGTGTAATATGAAATTCATCCAAGGTCAAGGTCATGTGATACAAGCATCTAAACTTTGGAAAAAAACATTTCGTTATACAAAAAGGTCAAAATCGAAAATCGAAATTCGGCTTCCCATTTGTTGTAGACAAAGTTTCAATCTTTCGATTAACATCAAAATTTTGAAAGTCGGATAACAAATAGATTCTGAATAGCAATTTTGGCAAAATGACCAAAATCAATATGGCTGCCAAAGTATCACTTCCGGTAAATATTTTTTTGATCACAAATGTTTGTGAAAACAACATTAATATTATGCATGCCTTATTTCTAACATAACTCAGTTTTACCGAAAGTGATGTAACCGGAAGTGATATCATTGAAACCGGAAGTGATGTACATTTTTTGACTGCACAGAATTATTTGTTCTTGCTTGCGGTCTACATCAAAGAAGTTTCAAATTGATACGTTAAAAATCAAGTAAATAATCATACTTCGATTAATTACGGCAAGAAAAAGTATCGAGCGAATTTCATATAATCGAAAATTTTCAACTACTATTTTTTGTCCATTAATACAAGAAATACGATAAAGTAAATCCGAGCAAAATCGGTTCATAATTACATTTTCTACGGCCCATTTTATGTTTGTTGCTAATGTCGCTTAATGTTGTTCAGAAAAATTTCGTTTTACATTCATTTTGTAATTAGCCACAGGTTAGAAAACGTCATGAAATCGCTTTTTCTGTACATAGTACCAGTTCCGAGAAATAGGCCCTGCCGTGGACGAAAAAAAAAAAGAACAATCAATACGAAAACAAAGCAGGGCGTACGAAGTACGCCCTGCAATTAAATCAGTGTAAAGGACTGATATAAGCATTTTCTAATGAAAGGTAATCTTAGTTTAGGTATCTCATTCAACAACAACAGTTCATGTGGCGCCAGACAGTGTATGCTTACTTTTCTAGACACCTGATACCACTTTTCAGTATGAAATACTTACTCATACCTCCTCATATTAATAGTTCGATTTTTGGGACCAGCTGGGAGAAAGGATCCGCACGGAACCTAAGTTGTTATCCTTGTAAAATATAGATGTTTCTTTCTTTTCTTTTTCTTTCTTTTTACTTGAAAGCTGATAAAATGAAAAACTTAAGTCTGATACTTGATTTGAGTCAAGGAAATAAACATAAGTATATTATGATAGCAACAGTTTCGGCATGTATGATATACAATGCGCATAAGGCGACGATTAAAAAAAAATAACCCGGACTGTTTATTTGTTAGGGTTCTCTTTAGTCAAGGAAATAAACAAAATGATATTTATATAGAAACAGTTTCGAATAACAATAAAGCAAGGTCGGTAATTTCAAAGTTGTTTTTGAAAACAGTGAAGGATACCTAGACTGTTATGATTGACTTGGAAATTATATTTTGATCAAAGACGAAAAAAGTTTTTTGGAGACAATGTATGTTAGGATTAAGGAAATAAATAGATTAATCACAAACAAATTTATATAGAAACAATTTCGACATATAATGTCATTAGCTTGTCATAAAGACGATTTAAAAACTGATTTTTGGAGAAAATGATACTTGAAAGGGACAGACTAATAGATTTATTATAGCAACAGTTTCGCAATACAATGACAATAGATTCATTATGATTTAATGACACTTGTTGAACCTATATAAGCTTATGAATATCATTTTTCTATAACTGATATTTTAAATGATTGTATATGGTAAACTTTGATTAGTTTGATTAGAAATATTTTAAAGGATTGTATATGGTAAACTTCTATTAGGAAGAAAAAACCTCTTGGACTTGGTCTCAAACAACACATCTCATTAGTTCAGTTATTAATTAAAAGGATGTCAAATTATAATAACGTAGTAACTAATTTTAAGGATTGGATATGGTACACCTCTATTAGGAAGAAAAAACCTCTTGGACTTGGTCTCAGACACCACATTCAATCGATTAGTTCAATTACGGATGGCAAATTGGAATAGGATAGTTTAAAGGTAAGTTCAAGTATTACCTAAAAGATGGGGGGGGGGGGTGCTGTATGGAGTTATATTTAAACCTCTTCTAGAAAGCGACTTAAGATTTGACTTGGTCTCAACCAAAATGGTAAATTTAATTAGGGTAGTTCATATATTTAAGATAAGTATTAGTTTAGATATTAATCAAAAGAATATGGTTCAGTGTTGAATTTGTTAGTTTTATTATTTGGTATACTTTTACTTGTATTATTCGTAAGAAATAAATGTTCTATATTTTTCAGTGTGAATTAAAAGGGTATTGAGTGTTTCTGATTTCGAAAGACATTTCCTGAAAAAATAATGACTGTGCACCGTTTGAATAAACGATGTCCTAAACAGTGGTGGTGATCTTGAGAAACTCAAAATTGTGTTTCGGATTGGAAAACTCAACCATATAGGATTTCGCATGTACAAAACAACAAAAAGAAAAACTTACCAACATTTTAAGTACATTTTTATATAAGTAATGAAAAACGAGTTAGTTTAAATGAACACAAATTCTATTCAGGAATATTATGATTATGGAGTTAGTTTAAAAATTGATTTAAAAAAAAATCTTTTTTCAACTACATGTATGTTCTAATTACAGTGGAATTAATAATTTTTACTTTTTGCCTAAAATTGTTTAAAATCATTTAAAATTCATTAATTATCGTTACCTAATACTAGTATTTCTGCCTTTACTTTTCGATTGTTTTCCGTAAGTCTTCACTGTGTTTTGATTTTTTAAAATAATATGCCTTGCAGGTTTTATTTTCTTCCTAAAGTCAGTCCTCTTATTAAAAATAGAATTATCATTATTTTTATAAAGTTTTTTATAGTTTTTATTTCATAAAGTCTTTTGCTTTTATTTTCATAAAGTGCTCTTCTGGTTTCTATTTACTTTGCTTTTACTTGCATAAAGTTATCTTCTTTTTTTTTTATTCTCATAGGGTCCTCCTTGCTTTTTAACTTTCATGAATTCCTCTTTGTTTTTTAATTTCAAGAATTCCTCTTTGTTGTTGTTTTTTTTTTAATTTTCATGCATCTATCATTCCTATTTGTTTTTATTTTTTTAATTTCATAAAGTCCTCTTTGTTTTTATTTCCATAAATTCCACTTTGTTTTTATTTTCACAAAGTCCTCACGGTTTTTGATTTCATGAATTTCTTTTTGTTTTGTTTTCATGAATTGAACTTTTGGTTTTATTTTCGTGAATTCCTTTTTGTTTTTTTTAATTTTCATAAAGTCCTCCTTGTTTTTTAAATTTCATAACGTCCTCCTTGCTTTTTAATTTTCATGAATTCCTCTTTGGATTTTTTTTCATGAATTCCTCTTTGGTTTTATTGTCATGAACTGAACTATTATTTTTATTTTCATGAATTCCTTTTTGTTTTTTTAATTTTCATAAAGTCCTCCTTGCTTTTTGATTTTCATGAATTCCTCTTTGTTTTTAATTTTCATGAATTCCTCCTTGTTTTTATGTTCATGAATTCCTCTTTGTTTTTGTTAAATTTCATGAATTATTCTTTTGTTATTTTAATTTTCATGAATTCAACTTTTCTTTTCATTTTCATGAATTCCACCTTTTTTTCATTTTCATGAATTTAACTTTTAACTTTCATAAATTCCTTTTAATTTTCATGAATTCCTCTTTTCTTTTCATTTTCATAAAGTTTGTTCTCGTTTTTATTCTGATTTCGTCCTTTCTATCATTTTTTACTTAATCAACCCTTCTGTGTATTTATTTTCATAAAATACTACTTCTACATCGCATATTCATATTCTAGATTTAAAAAAAGTATATTTGAATTTCAGTATTTCAACGTGGTTATTTACATGTATATCATGGTTTCCCAGCTGTCTATCATGAATAGATTATTCGGTTTTCCTCTGTCTCCATTTTTTGTACAGACTAGAGAGAGGATTTACCCTCTCGGATATCTGTATAGTTGCATAATTGAATAATAAGAAATAAATATACTTGTACTTTTTTTCTTGCGAAATGATGATAATATTGTTATATATTCGGCAAATGTGGGCATATTATATTTCCATTTTTTTTGTGATAATTAAATTACAGTTTTATCGAATATCAATGAATCGTGAAAATTTTTTTACATTGATAAAGGTATAGATAATTTGGATATGTTTAAATTGTGAACACGTTGTGCACTTCATGATTTTTTCTGAATTTTGTTAAGCCATGGGCAAATGGTATCTTATGTACGTGCATTGACATGTTTTCCGCAAATGTTCGATTCTCTGAGAAAAGCTATTACAAGTAGGCCTACATTATGTTTATTTGTGTTCTTATGTTCTTATGTAAAGAAATACAATAGAGAAAATATTTGTTGATAACCCCTTTATGTACATATCGTTATGTTTGAACGAAATATTTTAATATCATTATATTATTAATCATTATATGATCTGGTTACTTACGCATTGAATCTTTATAAAATATTGAAATGAGTGTATTATATTTATATTGTGTTTCTTGTTAACATTGTATCATTGAATAATATATACTGACACAAAATAAAATATCTTATATTATAAATGACGGAAGTTATATTTCAATATCACATATTAATATGATCTCTGTATTTTTCATATGGAATATAATTTAATGTCGATCTTTATGAGTATATTACTGGATTTTGAGTTATAAGCTCATATTTATAGAAGTCTTTCACATAGGCCCTACTCGTTTACAACCAATCTGAAACTGGATTTCGAATCCGTGTCACTCGGTTACAACAGTTTACCCTGAATCCAAATCCAGATATCGAATCCGTGAATCTGTCTCGTAGGGCGGATTCGACGGATTCAATATGGCGTCGTTCAGCGGAAACACTAGCCAAATACGAATGTTTTTACAAAATTGATCTGTTTTCGAATTTTTGTAAATTTACACTCGGCTTAAAGCTATCATGCTCTAACTTAGCTAAAAATAATTATTTTTTAAAAAAAATAAGTCCATTGGTCCGCCATATTTACAACTAGCAGCCGCCATATTTGCTGAAGAAATATGGCCGCCACTAACCCACTATAAAACCCAGGTAAGCCACGCCCATCGTTCAGTTGATGTGCGAACTTCAAACTATCAACATCGATGAACGACACTCACAGTGAAACCAACTGAGCTTGAAACTAGTCAACCTCGCCTTTCAAAACAATAAAAATGGAGACTCAGGTAAGAAAATACAAAACACGTTTCTCACTTGCATAATACTTACTAATGTATCATATTATATGCACAATGCAGCTGCAGACGTGTACTTCTGATAAGAAAACAGACTTACCTGTGTTTTGTACCACGATTATTTCTTTATGTATATACAAATGATAATCTTTGAGGCTTATGAAAAGAGTCATTTCAATGTTTTCATTTGTCGTACAGATTCTGATTGATATTGATGCATAGGATAAATATTTCCAATATTTTAGAAATATAATTATGATAATAGCATACAATTATAATGTAAACTAGTTAGTTACATTGTAATATCTCTGTTTAGTCTGCTTGGTGAATAAGGGAAGTAACTCTCATTTGTCACAAAGTTATTATTAGGGAAATTTTAAAATAACTTACACTCTATATGTTTGTGATATAAATTGTAACTAAATTTTTCGTTTTTTTTTCTAGGAACAAGAAGTAGATAAGATTATGGACAGTATTTTTTCCGAGCAGTACGGTGTCAAATCTACACACCCGTACGATCGACCAGAACATTCAGAAAATATTGATGATGTTCTGTGTGATGACAATGATTACTCTAGTGTTATAATGATGATAATGATGTAAGAAAAGATTGTTTTATTCTGCACAGTTATTTTTATTATTATAAACAAACTATGACATAAAATATAATACATTTATCATATTTTTTGCGCTTGTACAATTTTTTTATTCTGTTATATCATAGAAGTATAATAGTTTCTAATTCTTTGATTATATCAAAAGATTATTGTAAAATTTCAGAGATCAAGACAAATTTCACCAAGAGAGAGATATACTAAAACAGAGACGGTTTATAGTATTGGAGGGAAAACTTTACGACCTAATAAAGAACTCATTTTGTAAAGAATGTGGAGTAAAAGTTGATTCAAATACACATTCCTTTGTTTACACCTGTGCAGCATTTTATCTGCAACAATGAAATAATCTGTAAGAAAAGTTTGATCTGAAAAATCTGAATGTTACTCAATAGAATAATTATTTATTTATCATTTTCCAAATACCTAATGTGTGATTATATATTTTGTTTTGTAAATAAAAATCTAGTATAGTCACAATTTGTTATGAACAGCAATAGACAATATTTCACGAGCACGGATATGGTTTATAAATATACCTGCATGATCATGTATAATAATGTATTTGAAAATAATCCCGATTTCATTACGATCGTGAAATTTGATCTAACCTCAATATCCATTATTGTTTGTTTACGTCAAAGTCAAGGTTGGTTGGTTTCACTGTGAGATTTGATCTTGACCTGCCGAGATCTGACAACCAACTGATTGATGGGCGTGTCTCACCTGTGTTTTATACTGGGAGGGTGGCGGCCATATTTCTTTAACAAATATGGCGACTGATTATAGTAAATATGGCGGACGGACAGTCTTAATTATTTTTTTTTAGATAAATATTTTTAGCTAAGTTAGAGCATGATAGCTTTAAGTTTTTAAGTAACAATACAACAACGACATTGAAAAAATGTTGATCAAGGGAGGTAACAACTGAAGGCTAACAAAACACCAGTCGACAACTAATTCATTTGAAAAAAACGAATCAAAGACACATAAATTTAAATGGACTCCTTCTCAGCAGCAACCACAGTAATAAATTTTGTAAATTTAGCAGCCAAAAAACGGATCAAAGACGCATAAATTTAAATGAACTCTCTCAGCCGCAACCACAGTAATATAAAATTTGTAAATTTAGTAGCCAAACATATTTTACATTTAATTCGTTCTTATTCGGGCAAATTAGAGGAGAAGTTAGGTTTTTTCCTACAAGTGTTACAGCAAGTTGATTAAATAATTTGACGATCGTGTGATCAACTTGTCACTGTGTAATAAATATTCCTCGTGAAACAACAGGAACTCTTATTGTATAATATTTCTCCAGTAGGGATAGGTTGAGGGGTTTGTGTTATGTAATGAAAGTTCCAAATGGAAAATCACAAAAGTTATTTGGAACAGTTATTACAGTGGAATTTATATATCGTCACAATTTGGAGTCTTATTCTCGAAAATTTAACCGAGATAAAATCAGAATTTAAACAAATGAGGCAATCTGATTGGATAATAGAACTCAATATAAAATCGATTTTAGTGATTAACCAACCAGAAAACGTAGAATACCGGTACTCAATTAATCTTAAGTTAAGTTTTCGAAAATAAGGCCCCGGAGCTATGGAATTGACATGTGTTAATACAGGTTTCAATAAAGGGAGGTTACTTCTCAGCTCATAGAAAACCCAATTTATGCACTTCTATGATCTTTTTATAGATAATATAACTGCCTAAATATTTGCTCAATTCAAATGTCGACAAATCCCTTTTTTTTTTAGCCAACCGTATATTGTTTTTTTTTTTTTAAGGTGAGGGGGGGGGGGGGGGATGAATTTACTCCAAATTCTTTATCATCAAATGTGATTTTGAAAGCTTGAATGTAGATATTTAATGCTTTCTTGACGATGGCTGCAATTTATTATATCTCGATTCTAGGGGTATAAGTGGAGAAATTGAATGATCTTGCTATGTTACAGAAATTGTTGATTAACAATTCCCCTAGGACTTAAGAACAACCAACTATTAAAAAACAAAATGTGTGAAAACGATAGAACTTTAATCGCGTTAAAGACATAAATAAATAAATACATAAACAATTGATCATTTAAATAATTCAAGCATTTTAATTTGGCACGGAAATTGACACCTATGCTTGAGGAACAATAGTATCAAAAAATAACTTGTTTTCCACAACTCAACCATACTTCATCATACAACCAAAATTCACAATAGAATCTTCAAAATTTAATAAAGCTGAAAGCCATATTGAAAAGTTCCTAAGAATTTACAAACTGCATGTGTCGTACAAAATAATTGAGGACTATGCATGTCATTATCAAAATAAAATACCTTATAATGTAAACAGAGCATACTGGACTGTACCGTATTAACACAATTACCAGCTTTTTCACAATAAACCTACGATTAATTTTATTTTATTCCTGAGGGTGAGCCAATCATTCTATATGCGATTTCAAACAAATTTAAATTAAGAATTTAGACATGCATATACCTATTTTGTGACACATAAGAACTTAACGGAAGCATTGAATATTCTACACATTTACAAAGGCGTTAAACTCTATTTTGATTCTAAGGTATCAAATTCTAATTGACTTTCTTATTTGGCATCTGAGCCCAAATGTTATCAAAGTCGTGATTCAGATGTTAATTCGGGTAAAGTTCATTCGAGTCTAAACATACCACATGAATTCGTAATTCAACATTTTGATCAACTGAAAATCCAGGCATACCTTACATTCAATTACAAACACTTATACCGTCTTTCGCCAGCATACAATAAACGCATATACACCAAAGCACAACAATTCACCACTAATACACCGATAGTTCCGCATTCGTTAAGTCCACATAACATTCAGCACCGGTTAATTTTGGTGCGTTTACATTACAGTAATTAAATATGAAGTTTAACACGGCCAAGGTAAGTTAATGTATTAGGGGGCTTTAAGAGTTCTGGTTGAGATCAAGATTTTCGGGAAGGGAGGGTTTGATACTGTCTTTTCTAAAGGAGAGGAATAGGGGCATGGATAATAATTTCTAAAGGGGAATGTTCAGGGACGATTTGAGCCTTGAATATAAACAAATGCTCAAAAGAAAGTACCCATTTTGTCATATTACAGTTCAATTTTCAAAAGCTAATTATAAAGAGTTAAAACCACTTTGATGCATCTGAAAACGGTCAACACATAACTTTATGTGAAGAACAGTACAATAAGTGATGGAATCGCACTGAGGGCGTTTCTAATCACGTGTCTGGCATTGCCAAGTTCTCCGGGCCAATGTCAATCGTTGACTCGGTGTCGAATGCGCTCTGCAGTTGGGTCAACATGCTCCAATATGATGTTCCCTTAGTCGCCAGGACACTGAGTGTCCGCTGATATGGTGCCCCAATGTCGCTGGTGCCATCGACGTTGCAGGAACAAAATGATTCCACGGATGACTGTTCCTGATGTTGCAGTCCTCAACTGGTGTTGTGACACGTAATCGGTCACTCCTAGGCTAGTCTGATGTATTGCCTGTGTGCCTCAAACGCCGCATCAGTCTTGTTGCTGTTTTGATGTTGCAGCCGAAGATTCTTGCAATCAAGGGGCTGTTTGCTCTCTCTGTTTCAATCTGGCTCAAACGTGGCATGCTTTTTGTGTTTTTCTTGCGCCTCTGTTGCTTACGTGTCCAGTAAGCTGGTTTATACCGCCATCATTCATGTGTATTTCGTGCAACATCAGAATTTGTCGCTTTTTGTTTTTTGCGCCGTTGGCTTGATGCGTTCACTTTTTTCATAATTTTTTCACATAAAGTATTGTGTTGACCGTGTGTGTGATGCATCATAGTGGTTTTATCACTTAATTTTTACTTTTGTTGATTTTAATGCAAAATATATCAGTGGGTACTTTCTTTTGAGCATTAGTTTATGTAAATAGCCTCCAGAAGTACTAAAACTGCACAAAGTAGTATTTTTGACTTTCAAGCGCTCATAATTATGGCTTCATGGATTTGAAGGGCTAGTATTTCGAGGGAGAGTTGTGAACCATTATTATGGATTAGAATAGTTTAAAAATTCCAGTTTCTGAGACAAAAATGTAGTTAGTATATTCCTTTAAAAGACCAAAAATAAATATTGAAGAGACTTTTAATTTGAGGTTACTGAACTTTACTAAGCGCATGAATAAGTTTAAATCTTTAAATTACCTAGTTTAAAGGGGATCACTAGGCAATGGAGGGGCTGACATGGAAAAAGCGTCTAGTCGTTCGGATGGGACAATAAACCGAGGCCCCGTGTGCTATTGGCTGTGCACGTTAAAGATACCTCGACAGTTGGAAATCGAAAATAAGAGCAGGCTAATGCAGCTGCACTGGCGTTTGCCCGTCCTTAATTAGCCCATATAGGTGCAGAAAAGCAGGACGTAAAACTTCATTCATTTCATTTAGGCAGTTTTTTTTTGTTTTTTGGTTGAGTTGGGTTCGAAACATATGTAAATAATCTTCTGAAGTACTAGAACAAAAAAAGTATGAAGGATACCTAGACTGTTATGATTGACGTGGAAATTATGTTTTGATCAAAGACGACAATGTATGTTAGGATTAAGGAAATAAATAGAATAATCACAAACAAATTTATATAGAAACAGTTTCGACATACAATGTCATTAGCTTGTCATAAAGACGATTTAAAACTGATTTTTGGAGAAAATGATACTTGAAAGGGACATGAAAGGGACAGACAAATATTTATTGTAGCAACAGTTTCGCAATACAATGACAATAGATTCATTATGCTTTAACGACACTTGTTGAACCTATATAAGCTTATGAATATCATTGTTAAATGATTGTATATGGTAAACTTTGATTAGTTTGATTAGAAATATTTTAAAGGATTGTATATGGTAAACTTCTATTAGGAAGAAAAAACCTCTTGGACTTGGTCTCAGACAACACATCTCATTAGTTCAGTTATTAATTAAAAGGATGTCAAATTGTAATAACGTAGTAACTAATTTTAAGGATTGGATATGGTACACCTCTATTAGAAAAAAGAAAAAACCTCTTGGACTTGGTCTCAGACACCACATTCAATCGATTAGTTCAATTACGGATGGCAAATTGGAATAGGATAGTTTAAAGGTAAGTTCAAGTATTACCTAAAAGATGGGGGGGGGGGGGGGGGTGCTGTATGGAGTTATATTTAAACCTCTTCTAGAAAGCGACTTAAGATTTGACTTGGTCTCAACCAAAATGGTAAATTTAATTAGGGTAGTTCATATATTTAAGATAAGTATTAGTTTAGATATTAATCAAAAGAATATGGTTCAGTGTTGAATTTGTTAGTTTTATTATTTGGTATACTTTTACTTGTATTATTCGTAAGAAATAAATGTTCTATATTTTTCAGTGTGAATTAAAAGGGTATTGAGTGTTTCTGATTTCGAAAGACATTTCCTGAAAAAATAATGACTGTGCACCGTTTGAATAAACGATGTCCTAAACAGTGGTGGTGATCTTGAGAAACTCAAAATTGTGTTTCGGATTGGAAAACTCAACCATATAGGATTTCGCATGTACAAAACAACAAAAAGAAAAACTTACCAACATTTTAAGTACATTTTTATATAAGTAATGAAAAACGAGTTAGTTTAAATGAACACAAATTCTATTCAGGAATATTATGATTATGGAGTTAGTTTAAAAATTGATTTAAAAAAAAATCTTTTTTCAACTACATGTATGTTCTAATTACAGTGGAATTAATAATTTTTACTTTTTGCCTAAAATTGTTTAAAATCATTTAAAATTCATTAATTATCGTTACCTAATACTAGTATTTCTGCCTTTACTTTTCGATTGTTTTCCGTAAGTCTTCACTGTGTTTTGATTTTTTAAAATAATATGCCTTGCAGGTTTTATTTTCTTCCTAAAGTCAGTCCTCTTATTAAAAATAGAATTATCATTATTTTTATAAAGTTTTTTATAGTTTTTATTTCATAAAGTCTTTTGCTTTTATTTTCATAAAGTGCTCTTCTGGTTTCTATTTACTTTGCTTTTACTTGCATAAAGTTATCTTCTTTTTTTTTTTATTCTCATAGGGTCCTCCTTGCTTTTTAACTTTCATGAATTCCTCTTTGTTTTTTAATTTCAAGAATTCCTCTTTGTTGTTGTTTTTTTTTTTTAATTTTCATGCATCTATCATTCCTATTTGTTTTTATTTTTTTAATTTCATAAAGTCCTCTTTGTTTTTATTTCCATAAATTCCACTTTGTTTTTATTTTCACAAAGTCCTCACGGTTTTTGATTTCATGAATTTCTTTTTGTTTTGTTTTCATGAATTGAACTTTTGGTTTTATTTTCGTGAATTCCTTTTTGTCTTTTTTAATTTTCATAAAGTCCTCCTTGTTTTTTAAATTTCATAACGTCCTCCTTGCTTTTTAATTTTCATGAATTCCTCTTTGGATTTTTTTTCATGAATTCCTCTTTGGTTTTATTGTCATGAACTGAACTATTATTTTTATTTTCATGAATTCCTTTTTGTTTTTTTAATTTTCATAAAGTCCTCCTTGCTTTTTGATTTTCATGAATTCCTCTTTGTTTTTAATTTTCATGAATTCCTCCTTGTTTTTATGTTCATGAATTCCTCTTTGTTTTTGTTAAATTTCATGAATTATTCTTTTGTTATTTTAATTTTCATGAATTCAACTTTTCTTTTCATTTTCATGAATTCCACCTTTTTTTTCATTTTCATGAATTTAACTTTTAACTTTCATAAATTCCTTTTAATTTTCATGAATTCCTCTTTTCTTTTCATTTTCATAAAGTTTGTTCTCGTTTTTATTCTGATTTCGTCCTTTCTATCATTTTTTACTTAATCAACCCTTCTGTGTATTTATTTTCATAAAATACTACTTCTACATCGCATATTCATATTCTAGATTTAAAAAAAGTATATTTGAATTTCAGTATTTCAACGTGGTTATTTACATGTATATCATGGTTTCCCAGCTGTCTATCATGAATAGATTATTCGGTTTTCCTCTGTCTCCATTTTTTGTACAGACTAGAGAGAGGATTTACCCTCTCGGATATCTGTATAGTTGCATAATTGAATAATAAGAAATAAATATACTTGTACTTTTTTTCTTGCGAAATGATGATAATATTGTTATATATTCGGCAAATGTGGGCATATTATATTTCCATTTTTTTTGTGATAATTAAATTACAGTTTTATCGAATATCAATGAATCGTGAAAATTTTTTTACATTGATAAAGGTATAGATAATTTGGATATGTTTAAATTGTGAACACGTTGTGCACTTCATGATTTTTTCTGAATTTTGTTAAGCCATGGGCAAATGGTATCTTATGTACGTGCATTGACATGTTTTCCGCAAATGTTCGATTCTCTGAGAAAAGCTATTACAAGTAGGCCTACATTATGTTTATTTGTGTTCTTATGTTCTTATGTAAAGAAATACAATAGAGAAAATATTTGTTGATAACCCCTTTATGTACATATCGTTATGTTTGAACGAAATATTTTAATATCATTTTATCATTAATCATATATTATGATCTGGTTACTTGCGCATTGAATCTTTATAAAATATTGAAATAAGTGTATTATATGTATATTGTGTTTCTTGTTAACATTGTATCATTAAATAATATATACTGACACAATCTTATCTTATAATTTTAAATGAATGGAGTTTTGCGTCCTACTTTTCTGCACCTATATGGGCTAATTGAGGACGGGCAAACGCCATACAGTGTGCAATGAGGCAAATGTTGCCAGGACATAGGCATTAGCCTGCTCTTATTTTCGGTTTCCAACTGTCGAGTGATCTTTAACGTGCACAGCCAAAAGCACACGGGGCCTCGGTTTATTGTCCCATCCGAACGACGAGACGCTTTTCCATGTCAGCCCCTCCGACCTACATGGGGGAAACCGGGTTGAAAAATCCGAAGGTTTCATCTCGACCTATGCCGGGATTGAACCCTGGACCTTCAGGTTAGCGAGCAACCGTCTTATCTTATAATTAACGAAAGTTATATTTCAATATCACATACTAATATTATCTCTGTATTTTTCATATGGAATATAAATGTCGATCTTTATAACTTCTACATAATTATATTTGTCTTTATGAGTATATTACTGGATTTTTAGTTATAAGCACAAATTTATAGAAGTCTTTGACTAAGTTTACAAGTAACAATGCAACAACGACATTGAAAACATGTTGATCAAGGGAGGTAACAACTGAAGGCTAAAAAAACACCAGTCGACAACTATTTCATTTGAAAAACGGATCAAAGACACATACATTTAAAATGGACTCTCTCAGCCGTAACCACAGTAATAAATTTTGTAAATTTAGCAGCCAAACATATTTTACATTTAATTCGTTATTCCGACAATTTAGAGAAGTTATGTTTTTTTCCTACAAGTGTTATAGCAAGTTCATTAAATAATTTGACGATCGTATTATCAACTTGTGACTGTGTAATAAATATTCCTCGTGGAACAAAAATTATTATAATGATCTCAGGAACTCTTATCGTTTAATATGTTTCCAGTAGGGATAGGTTGAGGCCTAGTGTTATAAGGGTTCCAAATAGAACAATAATACATAACAAATGTTCTTTGGAACAGTTATTATAGTGGAACTTATATAATATCGTCACAATTTGGAGTCTTATTCTCGAAAATTTAACCCAGATAAAATCAGAATTTAAAAAAATTAGGCAATCTGATTGGATAATAGAACTCAATATAAAATCGATTTTAGTGATTAACCAATCAGAAAACGTAGAATACTCAAGTTTTCGAAAATGTTTTTGACATGTGTTAATACAGGTTTCATTAAAGGGAGGTTACTTCTCAGCTCATAGAAAACAAAATTTATGGACTTTTGTGATCTTCTTATAGATAATATTACTGTCTAAATATTTGAGCAATTCAAATGTCGACAAATCCCGTTTTTTCAGCCAACCGTATTTTTTTTTTTTTTAAGTGAGGGGGGTGTTGAGGGATGGAAATTTACTCCGAATTCTTTATCATCAAATGTGATTTTGAAAGCTTGAATGTAGATATTATTGCTTTCTTGACGATGGCTACAATTTTTATCATATCTCGATTCTAGGGGTATAAGTGAAGAACGCGAGTGATCTTGCTATGTTACAGAAATTGTTGATGAAATATTTCGACATTGATTAACAATTCCTCTAGGACTTGAGAACAACCAACAATAAAAAAACAAAATGTGTGAAAACGATAGAACTTTAATCGCGTTAAAGATACAAATAAATAAATACATAAACAATTTATCATTTAAATAATTCAAGCATCTTAATTTGGCACGGAAATTGACACCTATGCTTGAGGAACAATAGTATCACAAAATAACTTGTTTTCCACAACTCAACCATACTTCATCATACAACCAAAATTCACAAAAGAATCTTCAAAATTTAATAAAGCTGAAAGCCATATTGAAATGTTCCTCAGAATTTACAAACTGCATGTGTCGTACAAAATCTTTCAGGACTATGCATGTCATTATCAAAATAAAATACCTTATAATGTAAACAGAGCATACACGTTTTTGGACTGTACCGTATTAACACAATTACCAGCTTTTTACAATAAACCTACGATTAATTTTATTTTATTCATGAGGGCGAGCCAATCATTCTATGATATGAGATTTCCAAGAATTTAATGAAGAATTTAGATATGCACATACCTATTTTGTGACACATGAGAACTTAACGGAAGCATTGAATGGCACACGTCCAAATACTTTTTTTCTTTGCATGAAAAAAGCTAGGTCAGAACTGCGTGACATATTCTAAACATTTACAAAGGCGTTACACTCTGTTTTCATTCTAAGGTATCAAATTCTAATTGACTTTCTTATTTGGCATCTGAGCCCAAATGTTATCAAAGTCGTGATTCAGATGTTGATTCGGGTAAAGTTCATTGAGTCTAAACATACCACATGAATTCGTAATTCAACATTTTGATCAAATGAAAATCCAGGCATACTTTACATTCAATTAAATTACAAACACTTATACCGTCTTTCGCCAGCTTACAACAAACGCATATACACCAAAGCACCACTAATACACCGATAGTTCAGCATTCGTTAAGTCCACATAACATTCAGCACCGGTTAATTTTGGTGCGTTTACGTTACAGTTACATTCATGACGCATTGCTGCGATACGATCGTAGTGGTTACCGTTAGTATGACACAGCGTAATGTAACATGGATGATATTTCATCTTTCCATTGTAGGAAAAACGGGGTGAAAACAGTAACCAACTGTACGATTCTCCCGTATGATTTGGAGATAACACAAAAATGTCTCTTTGTAGTAGAGTTGCAGCTCCATAAATTTCCATGGTCGTACTCCACGTGGACAGAAGTCGCATTTCCTTGATGTGTTTCTTCATCGATGAATCGTCATCGAGAAATTGTTCAAACTTTTTAGGATATTTTTCTATGACGTCCATGACTGCCTGCCGAACTTCGTCGTGAAAGTCTTCAAGTCCGTATATTTCCTTGCTAAGAGCCCGGAAAAAACAATTCCCATCTCCCTGAATATAATCCACTTGTCGACCATCCGATTCTAATTTTGATTTGAGGTAGGCATACACTGGATATCCCGGTGTAGATTCGATGTGTTGTACTGGAACCTGTTTCTTTACGGACGCTTTCGCAGACGTGGATGAAGAATTTCGACGCACAGCATTGGATTGTGGAATAGCACGACTTGAGGTAGGTTTAACATTTCTGGTTAACGACTCATCCGTCTGCAAGACCCTTAGTGGAAATCTGTCAGAGCCTGGACGTGACTTGTCTGTATGACTGTCCACCCGACCACAATCTGTAGCCGATTTTGGAGGGATATGCCGGACTGGACACAAATTTCTCAGACCATTGTTGTTATCATTGGGTGCGATATACTGCGGATCATCGCAATCACTATCATCCGACACATACACTTCTTCTATGTATCTAGGAGACGGACGATGCTGAATTTCACAAATTTCTCGCCTAGGTTCTCGTATCACTTGGATTGGAATGATTCTTGCACGTGAGTCATCAAACCCACCGACTCTCCCTCGAGCAGACGAACTTTCTTCATTCAGTCTGCGAAATCCAAAATCACCGCCGACTTGTCGATGGAAGTGATCAAACATTCTACGTTGCGTATCCAAAGCATGGTCCATTCCGGACCGCACTCCCCGTGAGTATGCCGGATGACGATCACGGTGTATAGGCGAAGCTGCCCAGGGTTCACTATTGAAATGTTCTATAAATGGCGAATCAAACACTGAACTACTATCCATTCGCATATTGAACTCGTCGTTGTTGTAAAATCGTGTGTATCGAGGACTGTTCCTTCTCTCAAGAAAACTAAAATTGTGCATAGCTCGCCTCACTGACAGCCTTTTATATGAATCGACGCCGCTCACCGATTAAACTAACCACTTATTGACAAGCTGAACATAATCAAGTTGTTTAGATATTAGTCATCTAGAATAACCCAGTCATTGCAGGTCAACTGAGTTGCTTTCACGCCGAGAATAGTTCAACTACACAAACAACATACGGGAATCCTCTAGAAAAATCCTCCTTACTCGTTGTAAACAAGCGATCACGTGATAATATTATGACGTCATGTTACTATTTACGTCGCTTAGGAGGTTTCTCTCGTGCAGCTGACTATACTTGGAGATGTAGTCTCGAATGACACACAAAGCGAACGTTGAATGCGCTAGTAGACTCGTACTAGTGAATAATAGAACAGAAATTCAGACCAACATGCTACGTAGGGCCTAATAATAATGCATAAATAGACTTAAATTCCGTACCTCATTGGTATCACACGGCTGTGAATCACTGGTCCTTAAAGGAAGGGGTCGTAATTGGGCCTAAGTTTTATTTATGATGTCTAGTAATCGGATATTAATCCATAACTGATAATGAATCACAACTGAATATTATGTATTAATAAGCTCATGACTTTTATACGATTTTAAATATTTTAACGATACAAATATTATTTGCAAAAGACTTATTCCATCATAATTGCAAAGGAATTATACCCTTTGAGAAATTTTTACACGACATAATAACAAAGAATAGGAATAATTATCAGCGAAGTAAGGGATTTGTGACGTCACTTCTGTCTTGTGAAGTTATAACTTTCGATTCTTATATGAACACTTTGGAATACTGAAAATAAAATGTTTTACAAATGTCGACAAAAGTTAGGTTTAACAGCGTTGATTCCTTTATAAATTTGAAAACAAGCCCCCCCCCCCCCCTCCAACGGTATGCTTATTAATATGTAGACGTTTTATCGGCAAGTTTTTCCCAAGTAGACAATGACATTGAATGAATGAAATGTAACAAATGATAAGTTATCAAACTTTATTTCTCGAAACTTATGACCCAATAAGATAAACAATCTAAATAAAAACACATTTGATAAAAACTTAACGCTTTGTACGATTACATAACAATATATTTTTCTTCAAAGTACAATGACATTTCAATAGACATTTGTTATAAGTCATAAGTTATCAAACTTTATTTCTCGAAACTAATGACCCAATATGATAAACAATCTATATAAAAACACATTTGATAAAAAAAATGAACGCTTATAATCAGGTGTTACATATGATTACATAATTATTTTTTCCTAAAAGTACAATAATATCGAATTTCTATCGACAAGTTATCTACCTTTATTTCTCGAAAGTTTCGACCTAATTCGTTTGATAAAAAATCTAAAATTAAAACATATTCGAGTGTTTGTAAGATTACATAACAAGTATATGAAATTGTACGATTGATATTGAATTTCAAAAGACATTTGATAAGTTATCAACCTTTAATTCTCGAAAGTTTCGACCTATTTCGTTTGATAAACAATCTTTTTAAATAGGACTTTATTTAAACTTTATACTTTGTATTATGACATTCAAAACATTGAATATAATAGCCCCTAGCCAAAGTATCACAACATGACCTAATTTGCTTGGGGCTTATCAATTGCACTGTAAATTGCACATATATACGATATATCGTAGAATATATTATACTTTTCAGTAAGATTAACGGTTGTAAGGTTTTGTGAAATAAATGAGTAACTCTGTTACAACGTTTCGAAATGTGGCGTGTCATCTTAAAAGTGACTTTCGATGTGACAATATGTTTAAAAAGAAAATGCTTTCAACAATTAAGGGAGACAACTATACACTGGGATATTTAAGCAATCCATTATATTCATTTATTACGTTTATTGTATTATTATTGCGAAAGATTATGATGCATACACACGTTACAACTCTATCACACGCAGACAAGCGGAACTTTAACACGATTTTTATTTTCCATGTCCACGTGCGTGATCATCAACGTTAATATTTATTAAATCAAAACTTTATTTTTCGAAATTTTCGTTATAGCAATTGGATATATGCGATAATGCACATATACAGTACCGTGCAATATAAATATTCGTACTTAAAAATAGGTTGCCTTTACTACTCCTGGACAAGTCCCACGTTTCTGATACGTGGGTGATGGTTTTCCCCCTTTGTAATAATGTCCAAGCTATGTACATGTACAAGTATGTAAGGTCGTAGAGCGAATGTAACCACACCGCCATTTTGTACGAATATTAATTATTGCACGGTACTGTACATGCCAAATGAATTGTTGATAGTTATCGTCCATTTCCAGTTAGATTTGTCGCAATTATGCATGATATTTCTGATTGTAAGACAAGGATAGTTTGAAACGATGTTCAACATCTGATTATGTTAATAAACACGAGACTACCAAGTACATGTATTTCGATCGCGGAAGATTTTCGAACGAGGAAAGTTTTCCAGACAACCATGCCAAAGACGTGCAAAAATACTATACCTTGTTATAGAATATCATAATAAAACTTTAAGAAAAGATTTGTTTGAGACATAGATTTTGTACGGCAATTATATTCTAAACATAAATAATGCATTGTATTGTGTCCTAAAAACCGAAATCGGAGCAATGTACTAAGATCAAGGATCAAGGTAATAACTCTAATGCCTTTTGTTCCTTGTAGATATTTATAAATCTTAAATCTTAAGCATTCATGTAAATAAAAAGACATCAACAGAATCCAAAAAAGGAACCTAAATATAACCTGAATGTTTACAAAGATCTATAATTTATCAAGTATAATATATATCTGAATAGGCCAAGGTGAAATTAAAGGGGAATGTTCAGCATTTTCGAGAGTCAATTTGAGCCTTAAATGTATATAAATGACCTCCAAAAGTACTAGAACTTCACAAAAATTGTATTATCCCTACCTAAACATTTATCTTTCATTTTCTGTATATGTGTTTTCTATATAAGGCATAGTCTTACTAAACGACGAGACGTATTTTAGATTTTCAAACGCACGTAATTATGGCTACACGGGATTTGAAGGCTCATATTTTGCGGGAGGGTTGTGAACATTATTATGGATCAAAATAGCTAAAAAAATCCAGGTTATGAGACTAAAATTTTATTTGTCTAACAGTAATAAACTCTTTTTTTTTCTTTTTTTTAAACATACTGAACATATCCCTTTAAGGTAAATACTGAACAAGGATATATGTTAATAATTGCATAACAGGTTTGGTTGGTTGGTTGTTTATTCAGTACGAACACCTTATATGGTTGTTGTTTTTGACGAACTATTTAATGTTTGTTTACATTTTGTAAGTTTATAACTCTTTAAGGCTAATGCCCTAAATGTATTTTTCAAGGTTGTTCGACTTGTATATCTTTGTACTTTACGTTTACTGGGTTGTCTTTAGATTCATGTTCATAAGCGTCCGCACCCAGCAGCAAATTAGATCTGTATCCCAAACACACCTCCCACAACCCCCCTAGGAAAAATATATGAAAAATAAAAACGCTCAACCATGAAAAAAGTGCTGCAATTTAAAATCGAAAAACAATTTTATTTATTTTCAGAATGCACCATTGCAGGGTCAAAATGGCCACCATCTTGACAAAAATTTTGCACATGTCCAATTTTATTTGATATATAATTTTAAAAAAGGCACTTCGAAGTTTGGTCGCCTTCTCAGAAGTGAGACAGTGCATTGACTGTAGTGCACTTCCCTTCGATTAAATAAAAATGAAACTGATTTCTCTGAAAACTCATGACCTTAGCTATCTTCATTAGTACATTTTTCTTCTCACATGTTCGAAACTGAACTTTATAAATGATAATATACCATACCGATCAAAAAAAATCAGAAACGTAAAGTGAAATATGAAATTGAAATATATATATCAAATGAAGAAATCAAAATTGACCTTATAAAATATGTTTCCATTATTGTTTCAATATTTATTACATCGCGATTGTTATCTTAAAACGATAAAATTTATTTTTAACATTAATTTGTGACTTGAGGAAATATCTATTATGAGTGATGACACAGATAGCAATTAAGTTTCCTTGAGAGTACGAAGTACGTTCATTACAGTAGAAATGACTAAATTTGGTTACAATCCGCACTCAAATAACGGATAACACTTGAGAAACAATTTGCAGTTCAAATTTCAATGCAGGATGTTGGTTTATTGAAGAGGTAAATGACTAAAAGGGTGTAAAACATTGTACAACTGATTTGCGAATGTATCAAGACTATGGTACAGGCCTTCTCAAATCCGGACTGCGAAGCCCTCAAGAGTGACCCCTTCCACTAAAACGCACTGCTCACTATAGTAGCTAAGCTCTATTTGGCCCTAAAAAATTTCCATAAGTTGCATTTGGCCCTTTACAAAAATTAACTGAGAAGGCCTGGACTATATTATGCCTCTTTAGTAGGTCGATATGAATGATATCGTTGATATTTGTATTGACATGCACTGCGCCCCTCAATATTTTTTTTGTTAAATTATGCGTACATGTCTTATACTGTTAATCGGAAATATAATATGGTCTCTAATGAGCCCGGCCTTTTTCTTAACAACATAAACTTCAGGTTTAACTAGATATCAAATATTATGTTGTGTACTAAATAACTTAAATATAACCTGGTATGGTTTTGATATGATGCAAATAATTTCTTCACATTCCAGAGAACACCAAAAGTTACACTTTGCATGCTACTTGTTAGTTGTACAATATTTTGAATAATAAAACCCAAACAGGAACGATCCCAACCGTAAAACAAATCAAGAAATCCATGTTAACACATTGGCAATAAATTATTGGGTAGAAGCTCATTAGCTTTTCAGTTGAGAAATTATTATATCATTAAATGAGAGTAAATATTTCAAAATGAAAAGTGGTATCAGGTGTATAGAAGAGTAAGCATATCCTGCCGTGATAACATGTTCCCTCTTCACTCTTTAGTAAATGAGCTTCCATTCGAAAGGGCTTTGAAAAAATAATGACTATGAATGGTTTTATTTAGAAAACAATTATTAAAAAAACACAAATAACAAAAAGTAATAAAAAAGGCCAAATTGTAAATAATGTTATATAACAAAATAGCAATGAAAGCAGTCGGAGGAGATCGCAAGATAAAATACACGAAAATATCAAATGAAAAATACTGATGAAAAATGTTTCTATCACAAGCAATATTATGTAATATGTAAAAACGAAAGAAATTAAATATTGGATTTTTGATAAAAAAAAAAAAAGGCCATCAATCTACTTTGTTCGCCATATTAAACTGTAGTCACTAGATTATGCCAAGATCCGTTTTTTTTATGACGAACGATATCCACATATTGAAATAAATAGATTTCTCAAAGCTTAAATTTTAACATAGATTCACTGGGATTGGGTACATTTTGTTAGATATTTAAAATGCAGCGCACAGGCCCGTAGGAACAGAAAAAGGGGAGGGGAGCGGCAGAGGTAGAAACCTTCAACCCCCACCCCAAATAATTTCGGCAGCCATACACTGCCCAATGCCCTGAATTCCACAAAACCACACTTGAGAAAGAGTTTTCCACAATTCCTCTCCCCCAATATGAAATTGCTTCCTAAGGGTCTGGTGCAGTTTCGCCAAGCATCTTTCTATTGCCTCACTGGATCATTGACATACACATGATCGTCATCCTGTTGGGTGGATTTCATTTGTTTCTGGATTTCTTTGTTTCTTGCTATAGTTTCACCACCAACGTACAGTTCATCTGGCGAGGCAGCTGAAAGGGAAATAACTCGAGCTTTTGAAACATTGTAGGTAATAATAGCATAATACTCTGGTTTGGGGTAGGAAATGAAAACAAGGGAAATAACTCGAGCTTCATAGTGAATTTCTTAAATGGATTGTAAAGTGGTTTTCTCAACTTTGTATGTCTATCGGGGACGCTGTTAAGCATCATTTTGCGCCATTCCAAGTTCCTTTCCGACGTCTGTGGTTCTTGCAATTCCACTAAAACTAACGCGTTATATGACGTCACTGACAGTGATCTACCGGAAGCTAAATTGATATCTATGCAGATCACAATCTCTTTAAATTGCAAACAAACATTGTAGGTGAACATGATACTTTGGTTTGGGGTAGAAACTGGAAACGATATCTTGGTTCTGTAGACTAAGTAACGTTTACGTTTTTTAAGTGCCTGTTCATATCCAGTACCTAGATCATTAATTTTGATTAAAGTGTTACGTATTTGATTTTGGCACCGCAAAGTAAAGTTGCTTTTACATCTCCTACAAATAACCAAACGTTTTGCTAAAATATAAATCTCTACTTACTATTGGGGCCAGTAGCAGCCTGGGCTCCACTTCGATTATCTGCATCAGCACTTACATACAGCTCATTGGGTATTATTTCTAAAAAAAAAAGATCCACACACCTTTTCAATAAAAAAAACTTTCGTATTTAAAATCTTTATTGTGAATTTCCAATTATGCTATATAGATAAAACCAGTGGCATTTCTACGGGGCGGCCAGGGGGCTTGCCCCCCCCCCCCCCCCCCCCACTTTGAAATTTTCGTATAATGTTAAATACAGATGGTATGTGCTGGTAGCCCCCCCTGACATTTTTTGGGCCCCGAGGCGGCCCCTCCACCTAAAAATTCCTAGAAACGCCACTGCATAAAACTTCCATTTTTAGCAAGTACAAATTTCTCCCTACGTAAATTAGTGGATGGCATTGCCCACATAATATTCATGATATTAGAGGATAATCTTTTAATACTTATGGTACATACCCATATTTTTTAAATCTGTATTTTGTACCGGACCTGATGAAACATATAGTTCATTAGGGATTATTTCTGAAAAAGAAAAACCAAAAGCGTTAGTTTGAGTTCAACTGTCAGTGTGACTGTAGTTTATGAGAAAGAGGAATCTTTATTTGCAAATGTTGTATTCTTTAGAATACAACGAATTGAAATTTTTCTGTGCTCTGTTATTGGCTCAAGTTAAATGATTCTATTGGTTTTAGCTCTATATCAAGATGGGTAAACCGAGAAAGTCATATGGAATTTTTATATCATAGGACATGTAAATTAGGACATGTAAATTGATATAAATATGGTAATCATCACCAATTTCAATAGTGCACATCTTCATAATGATATTGACAAAATATCAAAAGAATCCATAAAGAATTGTAGCCTGTAGAGTGAGCACGAGCAAAAAAGAAGAAAATCACCAAATTCAATAGTGCGCATCTTCATAATGATATTGACACACATACTAAAATTCAAAAGGATCCATGAAGAATTGTAGCCTGTAGAGTGAGCACGAGGTAAAAGTGAACGGACGGACAGGGGGCAACAACAATTTACGCCCATACTTACATGTGTGCGTATAAGAATGCTACGTGATGGTGAAAAGTTTAACAATAAAGCAGACACTTCATGTCATTTAGATAATGCTGAGTGAATGAAAAAGTAGATTTCTAACCACGATATTAAAACTTACGCATCTTGGTGTTATTGTCCTGGGCGTCCGAAGACTGATACAGTTCATTTGGTATTATCTCTGAAAACGACGAAATAAATATTTTTTTATAATCAATAAAACGACTTCCAACCAACTTGTAACAAATCTTTAGATATGTGCCCTTTCATGTGTCTGAAAGTTTGAACTAAAAAGTCCAGCCGTTAATTTGATGGTAAACGCTAAAAACATGCTAAATGATTTAAAAACCTAACGTAAGGTTCTTAAGTTTGTTATATTTTAGGACTCTGTTAGAAAAGTAATGATTTGAGTAAAATAAACGCCTAATGGTAGAAAAAAACGTATCCTAAAAGGTTTCATCTAGAAATATTGAGCCATTATCAAGGCAAATATTAAAACTAGGTCAAACTGCTTAATTAACAATAGGTACTCTCTGTTTGTAATTAACCCTTTGAAAACATATTTAGTTCGATCAAGAAGATACACAGATGCAATAAACATATTTTATAAATACTTTCAGTTAACATTTTGTTTTTGTTAATAAACACTTATTTAAAAAAAAAATCAAAACACACTTACCAATGTTGCCATCATCATAAGTTGGATTCGGATGGCTGTAAAAAAAAAAGATACATTGGCGTAGCATAATCGAATCTTACGATTTGCGAAGTTCATATACATTACTTTTTATTATTTCGTTTTACACCAATGGAAATACTGATAAGCATTCATAGTACTGCATGTTTCTATGTGGGGCCTCAGATAGGCATTGACAAGCACTTAATCAAAATTTATAAGGGAGATAACTAAATGTAAATCAACAATTTTGAACAATTGAACAATACCCAAGGGGTTTTGTTTTGTCATTTACCTATACCCCCGTTTTACCCCAGTGCTACGAACCGCAATGGTGTCATATCTCCCAAATCGACAATGACGACTGAAGGTGGTGTAATCGACCCTTAAAATAACAGAGTACTTAACCTAAACTTTCCGTGTATAACGTTAAATTTGAAAATTTCATATTACCTGTTTTTCGGTTGATCTGAAAAAAAAAAAAAATTAAATCACTTTTACAACAAGTTATTCTCTGAGGTTCTGTAGCACAGTGGTTAGCGCATCGTTCTTTACAAACATGACGTCATTTGCTTGGATGCGAGGAAATGAAGGTTGTTATGTTTGAGAGTTCGGTCCCTGACCAGGGTGAGAAAGTTCGATGACCTTGAATAAGTCATCTTCACTCATAATTCCAGTCCACCCAGCTGTGAATGGGTACGGATAATCCGGGAAAGATGAATGCCAAGAGGTTTGGCCAAGGACCAGCTTGGAGATAGGATCCGCACGGAACCTAAGTTGTTATCCTTGTAAAATATAGATGTTTCTTTCTTTCTTTCTTTTACATCCATCCCTGCTGATTAGCTTCTTTTTAAGATTTTTCATTAAAATTGTTAGAACCAAAGTATCAAGGTATTTAGTTCATTTCAGTTGACAATTTTAGATGTCCAATTTAAATAATTCTCTTACCATCCTTACTAATTGACTCTGAAGTGGAAGCTCTTCGACGAACGACGCAGATGATTACGATTACCAATAATACTACAACTCCAGCAACAGCTCCGATTATAATTGGAAGATTCTGATCTTGTTCTTGTGCGTCAGGCTTTCCCGAAAGGGATTCTGAAAAAGGATTTGAATATATATGTAGTATTGTCACAGTTTGTTATGGCATGGATTATCTATTTTTCTAGATCTAACTAAGCAATTTTATAACTATTTTTCAAGTAATAGATTTAAGATCTTGATCAAAATTTTAAGGCCAGAAGGTGACTGGAATTGTAACCTAAATGGCTTTTCTTACCTTCTGATTTGAATGTTATTTTATAACCATAAGAATCATCACACAATTGATGCAAGTTACACACGTTGAAATAATAATGTCCTTCGATGGTAACATTTGGTATAGAATATTGAACCACAATAACTGATAAGTTTACAGTGGTTCCGTACACCTGTATGTTTTGGAATTCCTCCTTGATAACGTCCGAAATATTTAATTTTGTGTGTGTTTTTCTGGGTTCTATGAGAGTAACGGATGTGACGTTCTCGACCAGAAATACCGACGTCAAGTTAACACCATCTTCTTTGTTTATGACCATTTCTTCTATTTCTGTCTCTATTGATGTTGGTGCCACTGAAATATATTATAACAAAAATGAAATGAAATGAATGGAGTTTTACGTCCTACTTTTCTGCACCTATATGGGCTAATTGAGGACAGACACACGCCATGCAGTGTGCAATGAGGGAAATTTTGCCAGACTGTCGAAGGATCTTTAACGTGCAAAGCCAATAGCACACGGGACCTCGGTTTATTGTCCCATCCGAATGACTAGACGCTTTTTCCATGTCAGCCCCTCCGACCTGTATCACTGACAGGGGGAAACCGGGTTGAAAAATCCGAAGGTATCATCTCGACCCATGTCGGGATTGAACCCTGGACCCTCAGGTTAGCGAGTAAGCGTCTAACTCACTGAGACACCGCGGCTCCCATATTATAACAAAATTCTTTGCACAAGTTTGTAAATACATAATACATGCTTGAATTTTGGCCAAAAAAAAGTAGTTACTGGAGAGAAGTATAAAATGTTTAAAATAAGAGATTACTTAACTTTTATTTCACTTTTCTGAAATTTTAACTAACATGGTTATGGAAGTTTCATGAATTTGGGCCATGGAGAACCACCGTACTACTTGTTACTTGTATACTTACCCGGTAAATTGACCGTATGTTCAGCCGATGAATTCAAATTACCACCGACATCAGGTATACCATTACTCACCAAGCATTTATACTTTCCATTATCAAGGGCGGTAAATCTTTCCAGTATTAAAACTGAAGAACCAAACGTTTCTTTGCCTTTCAAAACTCTTACTAGCTGATCTTTGATATAATGATGCCAACCATAAAATGTAAAATTATGCGGATATCCGTCCCCTAAACAGGTCATGTTGATAGTAGAATTTGATGATTCAGAATGAATAGTTACGTTTGGGTGATCTGAAAAATACCCCCAAAAATTAGAATTACTTATAGGTGAACAGATTTATAAAATTATAAAGTATTTGTCTAATTATCTACCAGCCTGACTTTGCTTCATTTGACGTAAGATCATTGAGCACTGAACAGTATCGGCTGCTTACTCTTCGAGACACCTGATACCACTTTTCATTTAAAATATTTTTACTCATTTATTGATTGACTTCCTCAAATGAAAAGATCATTTGGGATCTTTCGTAAAGGGCTATACTGTTTAAAGGGGTTATATAAACATTATGGTTTGTGAAAGTAACATCAATAGTCGAAATGAAGCTCAAAATAGTCTCAGAATCCCCTTAAATTCTAAAGATAAGCCACAAAATATTTTTATTACTGTAAAAGATACTTCTTCAAAAATGACGAAGTGAAAAGCATAGAATGTTGCCGAGTGGAAATGCAGATAATAAGTTAAATTTATATACCAAACACTCAGTTTATCGCGTATAAGTCCAAGTTAGCAAGTCCCATCCCTTCAGAGGGGCATAAAGGGTATTTTGAGTCAAATGTCCAAAATGGGGTCACTTACACTGAACGTTGATGTCTATTTGCGCCTCACTTATGCAATCTTCTTTTATAACTTGACAGCTGTACATGCCAGTGTCGCTTCTTGAAGCTAGTTTGTTAATCTCCTTTGTGTCTGAGGTCGTGTTAGAACCATCATCATAATATATTGTCCAAGAATAATCAAGCTCAGCACCAACATAATCAGAATCACAAGAGAGATGTAGGTTCTCTGCTACAACTATATTACTAATATTTCCTGATATTGATACATTGAAGTTACAAGGACTTCGATCTGAAAAAGAGGTACCTTTGAAAAAACCTATGCAGTATTGGGTGTTATAGAAGATACTCTCCTATAGAAGCACTGGCCAAGGTCACAAGAAGAGAGCATACATTTCAATTATCAATTCAAATAATAATGAGTAGAATAAAAATATAGTTCAATTTACATTAAATAGTTTAAAAATAATGTCACATAAAATTATCACAACTTAAATTACATACAAAAAGACTAAAGTAATACAATACATGCTAAATGTTAATCAATTAATTACAAAAATTGTTTTAGAGAGTTAATGGGATGGGTTCTAGTTTTCCATGAACAAGTAAATTACTAAGGTTTCTATTTCGTTTAAAGGCAGTAACCAAACGTTTAGTATAAATATTAGGAAATTGATCTTTCAGTTCTTTGTAATATTTCTTGACAATCAAAGAAGCATTTTTGGCTGTTGTATTATAGGTTGCAACAAAGGGTATGATTTGATTGTCATGTTGGATATTCAGACCACTGGGTACAACAGTTTGTAATTGATCAATCCAGTAACAAATCAATCTTTGTAATCGTGTGGTTTTAGGTTTAACGGTAGACAATATTGGAACTTGTTCGATAGGCATGACAAGGAGATCTTCAATGGAATGATTGGATGAGTTGAAGTGGTTCGCAATCGGTCTATCTTTCTTATGAAGTATATCGAAACGGTGGCCGCTAAATCGAGTACGCAACGCGTTTTGGGTTTCACCAACATATTGAACATCGCATTTTTTACAGGAAATTAGGTAAATTACATTTTTATCAACGCAAGAAAGTATGTTAGACATCTCAAATATTTTTCCGTCTTTCTTATTTTCAAAATAATGTGAAATATGTACATATTCGCAGGTACAACACCTTGAACCTCCACACGCTTTTGAGCCGAAACCATTGGGTGGGGGAGGGGGGTTATTTTTCTTTTGAATATCCAAAATAGTGTCGTTTTTAATTTTGCGCAAAAATCGTTTTGAATAACCCCGTTCTCTTAATTTACTGAAAACTAGTTCGCACGCTGAATCAAAATCTGTCTTTCTAGTGCAAATTCTGTTGAATCTCTGAATTTGCGATTTAATCACGCCAGAAAATGTATGCTTGGGATGAAACGAAGTTTTAAACAAAAGTTGGTGTGTGTCAGTTTCTTTGAAATATACTTTAGTTTGGTCAAAATCAGGTCCTTTGAATACAGTCGTATCCAGAAAATTAATACTATTTTCGGAAATATATGCAGTAAGTAAGGGATGGTGATTATTTAGAATTTCGAAATATTCCCAAAAGTTTTCCAAAGATTCTGTCCAAATGATGAAAATATCGTCTAAAAACCTTCCATAGAAGAGAGGTTTAAAAGGGGATATCAGTGATATTTCTCGTTCCCATTCAGCCATAAAAATGTTTGCATAACTCGGCGCAAAGCGTTTCCCCATTGCAGTTCCAGAAGTTTGAAGATATATTTTTTCAATATTGGTATACATACTCTTTACATCTAAAGAAATAAATAGCGCGTTGTCAGGAATATCTAATTTTCTAATTTTTTCTATAAAATCGGTAGTATCTTTTAGATAAGACGGATGTTTACAAGCCAATGGTAGTAAGAAGTGATCAATGTATTCGGAAACTTGGTATGATTCGCTGGCACAATCGGAAATGATAGGCCTTCCTTAGGGTATTTTGTTTGCGACGCACCTTTCATTTTAATTCCAATATTATTTGATTTGAGTTTAAATCACAAAGAAAGAGTTTTGAGTTGTTTCTGTGATGGATATATCTATTCTTTTCTAAATATTCATGGCCTATGCCATAAAAAAACTTCAACTGATTAATCAAATTTGGTAATTTGGTGCAGGAAAACTTTTAACACATTTAATAGTGAACAATGTACAGAAGGATTCTGTCAAGTTGGCGATTGCAATTGGCCCACAGAAAAAACGAAACGAAATACAGTATATCCGCCCACCTTTATTAAGCAATCACATTCAATAAGCGACTCAGCATTTTACCCAAGTCGTATCAACATTAAAAACTCATTTTTAGGGATTAAATGGCAAAAACAACTATCGCGATTTGCCAAAATTTTGATTGTGTTCAAAATATTATTTCATTGATAAAATAATACATTTGTAAACAAACAACAAATATAGATTGTTTACCTTCAACTTTTATTGGGTATTTCTTGGACTTTTGTCCTCTGCTTTCACACTGCCAAACTGTATTGTTGTATCCATCATCTATATTGTTTATTATTAGAGTTCGTGTGGTCCATGTACACGTTGACCCAAAATCACTTTCACTGGTCAATGTGCACCCTTCATATCCTCCTCCAATCTCAGCAACCCTGGTTCCATCACGATAGAATATAGTATCGCTAATACCTCTACGCCAGAAACCATTTTGCCAGCATGTTAATCTCTGTCGTGATCCATAATTTACTGTTGGCATTACGCTAAGTGTTATCGCATCTATGTATGAAAAAAAACTTATGTGGCAGTTCCTACAATTTCGTCAAACATGATCATATTGAGATATTGTAGGTTTATGTTAGTGACTGTATATTAACCAAAATATGAAATGAAATGGAGTTTAACATCCTGCTTTATGCACCTGTTTGGACTAATTTAGAACAGAAAAACGCCGTGTGCAATAAGGGAGATTTTGCCAAGACAGTGGCATTAGCCTACTCTTACTTTCGATTTCCAACTGTCGAGGGATCTTCAACGTGCACAGCCCATTGTCCCAGCCGATCGACTAGACGCTTTTTCCGTGTCAGCCCCTCCGACCTGCATTACTGAAAGGGGGAAACCAGGTTGAAAAATCAGAAAGTATCATCTCGAACATGCCGGGATTGAACCAAAAGTGAAACTTAATTTACAAAGAAAAGAAATAAAATGCAGTTTTACTTCCCACTTTCCTGCAACTATTGGGATAATGAGGACGGGCAAACGTCATGCGGTGTGCAATGAGGGAAATTTTGCATTAGCCTTCTTGTCCCGCATCAACCATTATGTATGTTATTTATTAGGCATTATGTCATCTTAGGATTTAAAGCAATTTTTTGAAACTTTGTATAATGGTCACTGGTAGCATTTATTAAGTGACAAACTAAGCAATTCTAAACACCAGAACATTTCAACTTAAAGTGCGAATATAGGCCGATTCAGATTTACCAAGATTTACTTTTATTAATTTACATGTATACTTATTTTTGCCCTTTGAACAGGAACAACCAAATAACACGGAATCAAAACTTTATCAAAGCAATAATAACATGGAAAATATACTGTTGTACAGTCAAGTGCACTGTAAATTGTGAATTGTAAAATAAAAGAAGCAATTACCCGATACAATGACGTTACAGTTATGTTCAAATAATAAAAATCCGTATATGCAAAACAATTCACGTCTATTAAATACATAAGTGAAATATTACGTTAATCAAAAATTTGGTGCAATAATCATATAGCAATTGGACTTCAACCTTTTTTTTGATACTGTATATTCGTGAATCCCGCAATCGTGACTCACACACAAGTTCTTTTCTACTGTATCGATAAACGATCACTTGACACAGAGTACCTCGTTATTCTAAGATTGAAAATGGTGTATCACCATAGTGTATCAAACTAATCGCCATATATAAAGTAGATTTTGGACGAAATTATGTCGTCGTAAGTTTCGAAATTTTCAAGAGAGGAAACAGATACCAAAATCCCGAAATGGACAGAGAATACCTAGTTATTAAAAAAAATGGAAAATAATATTTACTCACCGCAGTGTATCACACTAATCCCCATGTATATTGAACAATATACTAATATTAAATATATGTCCGCCATTATTCATACACATACTTCTAAGTACATTGAATAACAGCAAAATATGTCACTCATGGGTTTAACATCCTGGTTGATTTTCTTCCTTCTTGTCTCCTTCAAACAAATTTAAAGGAGACAACCCAGTCGATATTATTAAAATTTATTTCATTAAATATAATTTCACAGCTATATTATTTTGATAATGCATAAATAACGTTATATCTACCAAAATACATCATAAAGAGACATTACAACTTATTCTTAAAAGTACTTTCTAAACTTTTTATATGCATTGGAGACATAGATAGCATCAGTTTTCTATGATATCACATTAGCTGATGCTCTGTGATATTATTAGCAGCTTATGATAGTGACGTCATAAAACGCTCAGTTTTAGTGGATCTACCAGAACCACAGACGTCTGACTAAAACTTGGAATGATGAAAATCGATGCTATCAATGTCTCTGAGATATTTAACTTAATTTTACTTTAAAGTTAAAAGAGAAATATTCCTTTCAAAAAATTATCAATTAGTTTGAAAACTATTTTTTATTACGATCGCCAGTTAATTTTACATGGCACGTTTTCTTTAAAGGGGAAGGTACATCATTTTTTAGGGTTGATTTGGGTCTTGAATATATGTAAATAGCCTTCAGAAGTACTACTAATGCACAAAAAGCATATAATTCCTGCAATTATATCCGTACCTTAACATTTATCCATCATTTCTGTGTTTTTTATATAACGCATAGTCTTACTAAACGGTGAGTCGTAATTTTGAAGTTCTGAGACCAAAATTTTATTGGTTGAATAGTTAATGAACATATCCTTTTAATATTGTTTCTATATCACATGAAAAACAGGAAACTCTTCTCTATATCAATAATATCATGTTTATTTTAAACAGCATCAAATAAATACTTCCTTATGAAATTTCTATTCCGAAATGTTAGTAAGAGACATTGCAAAAATTTTGTTGTGTTAATCTCTACACGTACTCTGTGTCATTGTTTTCTTTATTATAATATTATCATGTATATGCCACCCCTTCCCAATTCTGATTTGTTTCGGGGTGAGGTGTGTCAAAAGCCTCTGATGTGCACATAAATGTAAATGCACTCTATGTCATGGATATTTTGACAAGCTTCATTCTTAATTATTGGGTTGGGGTGTGGCAAAAACTTTTAAACAGCATCATGTACATTCTATTTTCCTGAGAAATTCTGATTTGTATCGCATAAACCCATGTACACAAAAGAATATTATATTATGGTTTAAAGCAGTTATCAAAAGCTTATGATTTAAATATCATTTTATACAAATTAAGGATTGGCGTCGTCTCTATTTTATAAAGCAGGTAAATAAATATAACTACGCATACGGTCTATAATTTTTTAAGTTGTACAGTATAATCGTATCTCACAAGTCTCAAGGTTGGTTGGTAAGACGACCTTACACTTATGCATTTCAATACACGTGAATATAAATTCAAATCCTTTGAATTAACACAAAGGAGTTAATGTGTAGGCGATGCCAAATGTTTAGAAGTATACTTTACATACTTCATTGTTCATTACTGTACTTTAATGTGGTGTAATATGTTTAAAACTTCTCACGTTTTGTATAACAGATAGTTAGTTACATTATGCCAATGTCTTGTGACTTCATTTTAGCAACTCATGTAGAGGGTTGGATCTAATAGCCAATTTAAATTAGAAGTCTATATGGTTTTTTGTATGGTGGCAGCTTTGTTACTTTCAGAGATATTTCCAAATGAACAGTGGTGTGCAGAAGAATAAGCATACTCTACCAGGGGAAGCCTGTGTTCTGAATTGTCGAAAGCTCTTTCTAAATTGAGGTGACGACTGACGCAGCATCTTTCTTTAGATTTTAAAGGTATTCGAGCCTGTGCAAAATAATGCACAGTTTTCACAAAATAATTCGACATGTTTTAACCAAAATTGACAGTTTTTGAACAATTTTAACAAATAATGGACAGTAGTTAACAAAACTCACACAGTATAATAGGGGATAAATAACAAAAAACTGACGTCATAATTATTTTCACTAAACTACATAATAACTTTAAAAAAAATAAATCACAAATAACAATATAGAGTATTACATAATGTTAATATAAAGTTGTTTTTTTAAAATTGTCAAAGCACAGAGCTAGAAAGCAAATTCATCAGATTATGAACTTCTTACAACAATTTTCCCAAACTTTTAGCAAAATATAAACAGTAAATTAATACAATATACAACAGGGTATAAATAAGCAAAATACAGCAAATATTATAAGAATAGGAAAAACCCATTTCTAATTCATTAATGAAAAGCTCATAGCGAAGAGACGTACGTTCAATTTCTAATTAAAACTTTATAAAGATGTTTGTGATCTTAAATGTAAAGGGAGATTATTCCAATGATATGGCACTTGGACAGAAAATGAATGTTTTAGTATGGAGCAATAAGGAGAGATGCAAGAATGATTTTTGGGGGAACAGATACAAATTTAATTTTTTTTCGTAGATTTTAAACAATTAAAAAGGTCCATGATTATGTTCTAAAAGGACAACTGTTCAGCTGTAAATTATGTCCTAAATAGACATCTGTTCAGCTGTAAATTATGTTCTAAATATACAATGTACATCTGTTCAGCTGTAAATTATGTTCTAAAAAGACATCTGTTCAGCTGTAAAATATGTTCTAAATATACAATGTACATCTGTTCAGCTGTAAATTATGTTCTAAAAAGACAACTGTTCAGCTGTAAAATATGTTCTAAATATACAATGTACATCTGTTCAGCTGTAAAATTATGTTCTAAAAAGACAACTGTTCAGCTGTAAAATATGTTCTAAATATACAATGTACATCTGTTCAGCTGTAAATTATGTTCTAAATATACAATGTACATCTGTTCAGCTGTAAATTATGTTCTAAAAAGACAACTGTTCAGCTGTAAAATATGTTCTAAATATACAATGTACATCTGTTCAGCTGTAAAATTATGTTCTAAAAAGACATCTGTTCAGCTGTAAAATATGTTCTAAATATACAATGTACATCTGTTCAGCTGTAAATTATGTTCTAAATATACAATGTACATCTGTTCAGCTGTAAAATATGTTCTAAATATACAATGTACATCTGTTCAGCTGTAAATTATGTTCTAAAAAGACAACTGTTCAGCTGTAAAATATGTTCTAAATATACAATGTACATCTGTTCAGCTGTAAAATTATGTTCTAAAAAGACAACTGTTCAGCTGTAAAATATGTTCTAAATATACAATGTTCAGCTGTAAATTATGTTCTAAATAGACATCTGTTCAGCTGTAAAATATGTTCTAAAAAGTCGAATTGTTCAGCTGTCTAAATAGACATCTTTTCAGGTGTAAATTATGTTCTAAACAGACAACTGTTCAACTGTAAATGTATTTAGATAATCATAGAAAGAGCAATGCCAAAATATTTATCCAAGGCTTACTGTCAGTGCAAGTTGAAACGTTTTTTGAACTTTTGTGATTATTTTTATGAGAATTGGATATCTTAAAATGTCTTTGCTTTGATAACAAATATAATTTTTGTAAGTTTACATTGAATGGAATTACATTTCTCTCCTAATTTTGACTGAAAATTGCCCTCTGTAAAAACAAATTTTGAGGACATAAATCTTGTTCCTATTTATATTTTCATTAAAGCAAATACATTCTAAGACTAACAATACTAATGTAAAGCTTCTAATCGAGTTCTCTAAATAAAAAATTATGGCAAAAATTCAAAAAAACCTTTCAACTTGCACAGAGAAGAGTTGGTGATCAGGATTCTCGAGTTGCTGTATTGTTATCATAGTAAAACAATTTTATTTTCATATTTAAATCGTTGATTCAATCTAGAACTGGTAAAAATCTATGGCATATGGATAAATTATGTAACACCTTGTAAATCGGTGTAGACTGGATTTGGATGCCTGTAAAATAAAGATACGTTAGTGGTATAAACAATTATATTCTTTTTATTCCAGCCAGATGCGAAGGTCTATGAAGAGCCACGTGGTTTTTAATTAATTTTTAAGACTATTTTCATAATGCAATGACCACATCAATCCCGGGGATGTCGAGTATTCCCCTTAAAACTTCCGAGTCGCAGTCTAGGTTGAAGACCTTTCAATGTATGATTTTACCACAGAGGCAACAGGGACAAGGATCCTAAATATGCTTCAATATTGCCACAAACCTATCATTCTTACATATATTATTCAATTGACTAATTTTTACTCCAATATCCAATATTCCAATGCCAATAAAATTTAAAAGACAGATTACCTTAAGTCAAGATCAGCTGAAAGAAAAAAACCACATCGAATTAAAGATTTTCGTTGCAACAATTTGACTGCATTGGATTATCAACGATCCAAAAATTATGGTCAAGGTTTTTTTTTAGCAGCCGAACTACATTGCTTGTATGTGTACATGAACAAATTTAAACATTCTCCATAACCGGTTTATCGTACGAGGTACCATTGCTTTGCTGTGGTGAATTGTCTGTCAAAGGTGGATTTTTCATGGCTAATTAGTTTAAAGCTATAGCCTACCGTAGTCCGTATTATTCGAATCGGAAGTGGAAGATCGTCGACGAACGACAACTACGATTATAATGACGATGACAATAATTACTACAACTCCAGCAACAGCTCCGAGTATAACTGGAAGATTTTGATCTAGTTCTTTTTGGTCATTCATTCCGGGAAGGGATTCTGAAACATGAGGGATATTTTTTTCGTAAGAAAAAACACTTCTGGGTAATGATTTATCAGGTCCCGAATGTATAAAACTTAGAACCGAGTTAAATTTAAATTTTATTTCTAACCTTTTGATTTAAGATCTTCATCAAAATTATAAGGCCTGAAGGTGACTGGAATTGTAACCAAAATGGCTTTTCTTACCTTCTGATTTGAATGTTATTTTATAACCATAAGAAACATCCCACAATTGGTGCATGTTACAAACGTTGAAATAATAATGTCCTTCGTTGGTAACATTTGGTATAGAATATTGAACCACACTGACTGATAATATTACAGTGGTTCCGTACACCTTTATGTTTTGGAATTCCTCCTTGATAACGTCCGAAATATTTAATTTTGTTTGCGTTTTGCTGGGTTCTATGAGAGTAACGGATGTGACGTCCTCGACCAAAAATACCGACGTCAAGTTAACACCATCTTCTTTGTTTATGACCATTTCTTCTATTTTGTTCTGGAGGGCTAATGGTATCGCTGAATAATATAATATAAACACGTTTTGTACAAGCACAAGCAATATATTCGGTTTTTGACCAGTTAAGTTTCAAATTTGTCGAAATAGGGGCCAACCTAATCTTATGATTTATTATCAATTTCTGATTGGATAAAACTCTTCAAAATTTCTATTTCGACAACAAAAATGTACTTATATTTCCTTCAACAACACTTTGACAACATGTTGCCGAATGACAACATTGTCTACAACTCGGCATTTCGAAAATGTTGTCAGTGTGTACAGTACTTACGGCTATATTGGAGTTACTTACCTGGTAAATAGACCGTATGTTGAATTTTTGAACAAATAATGACTATGAATGGTTTTATTTAGAAAACAATTATTATAAAAACACAAATAACAAAAGTAATAAAAAAAAGACCAAATTGTAAATAATGTTATATAAAAAATTAGCAATGAAAGCAGTCGGAGGAGATCGCACGAAAATATCAAATGAAAAATACTGATGAAAAATGTTTATATCACAAGCAATATTATGTAAAAACGAAAGAAATTAAATATTGGATTTTTGATAAAAAAAAAAGGCCATCAATCTTCTTGTTCGCCATATGAAACTGTAGTCACTGCCAAGATCCATTTTTTATGACAACGATATCCACATATTATATTTAGCACTATTTCAGCATTGGTATGTCTATATTGCTTCACATTTATTTTAATGTATTGAAAACTATTTTAACAGTGTTATTTCTATATCACCCTTTGTATGAAGCATCTTTTTAAATTGCAAATATTTTGTTATTGTACTATATTTCATTTTGTCCATTTTCATTGTACATCTTTATACTGTTATGCTGTCCACATAGGACGTATAATATGCAATAAATTTTATCTTATCTTATTGAAATAAATAGATTTCTCAAAGCTTAAATTTTAACATAGATTCACTGGGATTGGCTACATTTGGTTAGATATTTAAAATGCAGTGCACAGGCCCGTAGAAACAGAAAGGGGGGGGGGGGGGGGGGGGGAAGGACGGCAGAGGTAGAAACCGCCACCTCCACCCCCAAATAATTTCGGCAGCCATACCCTGCCCAATGCCTTGAATTCCGCAAAACCACCCTTGAGAAAGAGTTTTCCACAATTCCTCTCCCCCAATATGAAATTGCTTCCTAAGGGTCTGGTGCAGTTTCGCCAAGCATCTTTCTATTGCCTCACTGGATCATTGACATACACTTGATCGTCGTCCTGTTGACTTGATTTCATTTGTTTCTGGATTTCTTTGTTCCTTGCTATAGTTTCACCACCAACGTACAGTTCATCTGGCGAGGCAGCTGCAAGAGAAATGACTCGAGCTTCATAGTGAATTTCTTAAAGGGATTGTAAAGTGGTTTTCTCAACTTTGTATGTCTATCGGGGACGCTGTTAAGCATCATTTTGCGCCATTCCAATTTCCATTCCGACGTCTGTGGTTCTTGCAATTGCACTAAAGCTAACGCGTTATATGACGTCACTGACAGTGATCTACGGGAAGCTAAATTGATATCTATGCAGATCACAATCTCTTTAAATTGCAAACAAACAATGGAGGTGAACATAATACTTTGGTTTGGGGTAGGAAATGGTAACGATATCTTGGTTCTGTAATGTTTTACATTTTTTTGAGTGCCTGTTCATATCCAGTACCTAGATCATTAATTTTGATTGAGGTGTTTTGTATTTGATTTTGGCACTGCAAAGTAAAGTTGCTCTCGTACAAATAACCAAACGTTTTGCTATAAATATAAATCTCTACTTACTATTGGGGCCAGTAGCAGCCTGGGCTCCACTTTGATTATCTGCATCAGCACTTACATACAGCTCATTGGGTATAATTTCTAAAAAAGATCGAAACATTTTTTCGTTTAAAAAAAACTCTCGTATTTGAAACCTTTATTTTGAATTTCCAATTATGCAATAAGGATAAAACTTCCATTTTTAGCAAGTACAAATTTCTCCCAACGTAAATTAGTGAATGACATTGCCCGCATAATATTCATGATATTAAAAATATTACATACCCATATTTTTTAAATCTGTATTTTGTACCGGACCTGATGAAACATATAGTTCATTTGGGATTATTTCTGAAAAAGAAAAAAACCAAAGTTTGAGGTCAACTGTCGGTGTGACTGTAGTATATGAGAAAGAGGAATCTTTATTTGCAAACTTACGTGTGTGCGTATAAAAATGCTATGTGATTGTGAAAAGTTTAACAATAAAGCAGACACTTCATGGAATGTTTAGACAATGGTGAGTGAATAAAAAAGTAGATTTCAATGTTACGATATTAAAACTTACGCATCTTGGTGTTATTGTCCTGGGCGTCCGAAGACTGATACAGTTCATTTGGTATTATCTCTGAAAACAACGAAATAAATATTTTTTTATAATTAATAAAACGACTTCCAACCAACTTGTAACAAATCTTGAGATAAGAGCCCTTTCATGTGTCTGAAAGTTTGAACTAAAAAGTCCAGCCGTTAATTTGACGGTAAACGCTAAAAACATGCTAAATGATTTAAAAACCTTAAGTAAGGTTTTTAAGTTTGTTATATTTTTAGGACTCTGTTAGAAAAGTAATGATTTGAGTAAAATAAACGCCTAATGGTAGAAAAAAACGTATCCTAAAAGGTTTCATCTAGAAATATTGAGCCATTATCAAGGCAAATAATAAAACTAGGTCAAACTGCTTAATTAACAATAGGTACACTCTGTTTGTAATTAACCCTTTAAAAACATATTCAGTTTCATCAAGAAGATACAAAGATACAATAAGCATACTTTATAAATACTCTCAGTTAACATTTTGTTTTTGTTAATGAACACTTATTTAAAAAAAAAAATGCAGAACGAAACACACTTACCAATGTTGCCATCATCATAAGTTGGATTCGGATGGCTGTAAAAAAAAAGATACATTGGCGTAGCATAATCGAATCTTACGATTTGCGAAGTTCATATACATTACTTTTTATTATTTCGTTTTACACCACTGGAAATACTGATAAGCATTCATGTGTGTTCCTATGTGGGGCCTCAGATATGCATTGACAATCACTTAATCAAAATTTATAAGGGAGATAACCAAATTTAAATCTTTAATTCCCCACAATTGAACAATACCCAAAGGTGTTATTTTTCATATCTACACCCCCATTTAACCACACTGTTACGAACCGCAATGATGTCCCAAATCGATAATGACGAATGAAGGTGGTGTAATCGACCCTTAAAATAACAGATTACCTAATTTAAGCTTTATGGGTACGTAAGTTAAATTTGAAAATTCATATTACATGTACCTGTTTTTCGTTTGATCTGAAAAAAAAAAATTAAATCACATTTACAGCAAGTTATTCTTTTTACAGCCATCTTTGTTGATTGACTTCTTTTTTAGATTTTTCATTAAAATTGCTAGAACCAAAGTATCAATGTATCTATCTATATACTGTGCACATTTACAGCCATTTGTTTTAAAAATTCTACAAGTGCTGAAAACAATGTCTCGCCTTTTTGCAAATGGGGCCACCAAGTTTATGTAAGCTGTAACTCATTAAAAAGGCCTGAATTCATAGTTTTTATTAGTTTAAATTTACTGACGTTTGCTTTCGCGAACATGCATTACTTAGTCGTATTCCGTGTCCATTTCAGTTGATATATTTTGGCTAGGTAAATAAAATTTTTAGACGACCAATTTACAAAATTCTCTCACCATCCTTACTAATTGACTCTGAAGTGGAAGCTCTTCGACGGACGACGCAGATGATTACGATTACCAATAATACTACAACTCCAGCAACAGCTCCGATTATAATTGGAAGATTTTCATCTTGTTCTTGTGCGCCAGGCTTTCCCGAAAGGGATTCTGAAAAAGGATTTGAATATATATGTAGTATTGTCACAGTTTGTTTTGGCATGGATTATCTATTTTTTCTAGATCTAACTAAGCAATTTTATAACTATTCTTCAAGTAACAGATTTAAGATCTTCATCAAAATTATAAGACCAGAAGGTGACTGGAATTGTAACCAAAATAGCTTTTCTTACCTTCTGATTTGAATGTTATTTTATAACCATAAGAAACATTACACTGATGCATGTTACAAACGTTGAAATAATAATGTCCTTCGTTGGTAACATTTGGTATAGAATATTGAACCACAATAACTGATAAGTTTACAGTGGTTCCGTACACCTGTATGTTTTGGAATTCCTCCTTGATAACGTCCGAAATATTTAATTTTGTGTGTGTTTTGCTGGGTTCTATGAGAGTAACGGATGTGACGTCCTCGACCAAAAATACCGACTTCAAGTTAACACCATCTTCTTTGTTTATAACAATTTCTTCTCTTTCTGTCTCTATTTCTGTTGGTGCCACTGAAATATATTATAAAAAATGCTTTGCACAAGTTTGTAAAGACATAATACATACTTTAATTTTGGCCAAAAAAGGTAGTTACTGGAGAGAAGTTTGAAATGTTTTGAATAAGAGCTTACTTAACTTTTATTTCACTTTTCTGAAATTTTAACTAACATGGCTATGAGAGTTTCATGAATTCGGGTCACGGTTTGAGAAAGGCTGAGAACCACCGTACTACTTGTTACTTGTATACTTACCCGGTAAAGAGACCGTATTTTCAGCCGATGAATTCAAGTTACCACCGACATCAGGTATACCATTGCTCAGAAAGCATTTATAATTCCCGTTATCAAGGACAGTAACCCCTTCCAGTATTAAAACTAAAGAACCAAACGTTTCTTTGCCTTCTAAAATCCTAACTAATTGACCATTAATATAATGATGCCAGCCATAAAATGTAAAATTATGCGGATATCCGTCCCCTAAACAGGTCATGTTGATAGTAGAATTTGATGGTTCAGATTGAATAGTTACGTTTGGGTGATCTGAAAAATACCCCCACAAATTGGAATAAGTTATAGGTGAACAGATTTATAAAATATACTATAGTATTTGCTATGTATTTATCTACCAGCCTGAATTTGCTTCATTTCATGTAAGATCATTGAGCACTGAGTAGTAGTGGCTGCTTACTCTTATAGACACCTGATACCACTTTTCATTTGAATTTTTTTTACACATTTATTGATATACTTCCTCAAATAAAAAGATCATTAGCTGCTATCAGTATATCACCAATACGTTTCGTTTTACGATTGGGATCGTTCGTAAAAGGGGTTATACTATTTTAAGTAAAAAGGGTTACTACAAACATTATGGTTTGAATAAGTAACATAAATAGGCGAAATGAAGCTCAAACAGTCTCAGAATCCCCTTAAATTCAAAGATAACCTACAATATACTTGTAAACACTATAAATGATACTTCTTCAATTAACGAAGTGAAAAGCAGATAATGTTAGAGTGAAAAAGCAGTTAATAAGTTAAGTGTATATACGCGTATAAGTCCCAGTTAGCAAGTCCCATCCCTTCAGAGGGGCATAAAAGGTATCAACTGTCAACAATAGGTTCACTTACACTGAACGTTGATATCTAATTGAGCCTCACTCGTACAATCGCTTCCCTCCACTCGACAAATGTACATGCCACTGTCGCCTCTTGAAGCTCGTTGTTTAATCTCTTGGGCCCTATTAGTACTGGTAGAGCCATTATTTCTAAATATTTTCCAAAAATATTTAGGAACACCATCATTATCACCATCATGATTGCAGGTAAGGTGTAACTTCTCTCCTTCAACTATATCACTAATATTTCCTGATATTGAAACATTGAGGTTACAAGGACTAAGATCTGAAAAAGAGACACCTTTGAAAAAAACTTTTGCGGCTATATACAAAGGATGTATATTACGGATATACCTACTCTATTCTAAATAGTTATGGCCTATGCTATTAAAATCTTCAAATCGAGAAACCACAATGTGTTTATTGTAGACTTATTTTGTCAATTCACATTTAACAGTGAACACAAGCAGGATTCTATCAAATTGGCGGTTACAGCACTGTGGCCCACAGAAAAAACAACGAAATACCGATACAACATTAAAGAAGCTAATAAACCAAACTGGTCAACAATAAGAGAACTTCGAAATCAATATCGATGAATAAATGACAAATGATTGGTAAACATTTCATTGATAAAATAATACATTTGAAACAAACAACAAATATAGATTTTTACCTTCAACTTTTATTGGGTATTCATTGGACTTTTTTCCTCTGCTTTCACAATGCCATATTGTATTGTTGTATCCATCATCTATATTGTTTATTATTAGAGTTCGTGTGGTCCATGAACATTTTGTTTCAAAATCATCTTTGGAATATTTCAACCATTCAAGTATGCAGCTTCCCCAAAATCCTCTTCTTATTTTAGCAAACTTTTCTTCATCACGATAGAATGTAGTATCGCTAATACCCTTATTCCACCAATAACCTTGACGGCATGTTAACCTCTGTTGTGATCCATAATTTACTGTTGGTATACCGCTAAGTGTTATTGCATCTATGTATGAAAAAAAACTTATGTGGCAGTTCCTACAATTTCGTCAATAACATGATCCTATTGAGATATTGTAGGTCTTTGGTAGTGACTATGCAGGCAAACGTCATGCGGTGTGCAATAAGGGAAATTTTGCATCAGCCTTCTTGTCCCGCGACAAGCATTATGTATGCTGTTTTTTAAGTATTATGTCTTTAAAGCAGTGTTTTGAAACTTTGTATATTGGTCACTGGTAGCTTTCAGTAAGTGCCAAACTATGCCAAGTGTGGTTTATTTTAATAAATGTAAACACCAGAAAGTACGAATATAGGCCGATTTATGGTTACCGAGATATACTGTTATTTTTATACGCCCTCATCTCTCTATGAGGACATATATTGTCGGCACACCTGTCCGTCCGTCGGTCCGTCCGTTAGAAGCAGAGTTATTGCCCTTGCCCCAAATCCGTCGGGTCTGTCCGTCAACATTTGCTTGTAAATGCTCTAAAAACTAGAGTTTTTGACGGAATCAAATGAAATTTGATATGTGTATACATATTCATAAAACGAAGATCAAGTTCGAAGTTGAGCTATTTTCGATTGTTAGAAGCAGAGTTATTGCCCTTGCCCCAAATCTTGAATATGCTATTATTCTCTTAGTTTTCAACCGATTTTGATGAAACTTAAAATGGATGTTATTGGATCTAAATCGAAAGGTTTGAGATAGTTTAGTTTTCTCTTGATTTAAATTAAAGCTTTTTCAAGATTTAGGCCTCTTTTGAGGAGTTTTCGCCCTTTAACCTCTAGACGGTAAGTGCTTCTATCAACATCAATTGCTTGTAATTTAAGACTTTTTTGTTAGGCGTATTTGGCCGTGGTCCACTATCTTAGTACATAATTATTGCCCTTTGAACCAGTACAACAACGATTTATGGAAAGTCTGTCGGTGTCCAAGACAAAACAAAAATATATCAAAGCAATAATAACAGGGGAAATATACTGAACAATTCCCTGAGGAGTGTGTTATTACTAGTATCAATATTGTAGGAAATAAAAGAAGAAATATACGATGTTCTGACTTGGGCACTTCACAGTATATTCAACCTATTTTGATACATTCGTGAAACCCATCATGACGCATACACCAACAACTTAATATATTTTTCTACTGTATCGATAATCGAAGACTTTGCACAGAGTACCTCGTCATTTTAAGATTGAAAATGGTGTTAACTCATAACAGTGTATCAAACAGATCGCCATATATAAAGTAGATTTTGGAATTATGTCGACGTAATTTTCGAAATTTTCAATAAAGGAAACAAATACACGACCAAAATCCCGAAATGGACACAGAATAACTAGTTATTTTAAGATTGAAAATAATGTTTACTCACCGCAGTGTATCAAACTAATCCCCATATATATTAAACAATATACTAATATTAAATATATGTCCGCCATTATTCAACAAATTCAAACACACGACCTACCTGACCGTATAATCGCAAATCTCGCACAAGACATAGAGTACCACGTCATTCTAAGATGGAAAATGGTGTATACGTACCGCAGTGTATCAAACTAATCCCCATATATATTAAACAATATACTAATATTAAATATATGTCCGCCATTATTCATACACATACTTCTAAGTACATTGAATAACTGCACAATAAGTCACTCATGGGTTTAACATCCTGGTTGATTTTCTTCCTCCTTGTCTCCTTCAAACAAATTTAAAGGAAACAACCCAGTCGTTATTATTAAAATTTATTTCATTAAATATAATTTCACAGCTATATTGTTTTGATAATGAATAAATAACGTTATATCTACGAAAATACATCATAAGAAATACATTACAACTTATTCTTAAAAGTTTCTAAACTTTTTATATGCATCAGAGACACAGATAGCATCAGTTTTTTTATGATATCACTTTTGCTGATGCTCTGTGATATTATAAGCAGCTTAATATGATAGTGACGTCATAAAACGCTCAGTTTTAGTGGATCTACCAGAACCACAGACGTCTAACTAAAACTTGGAATGATGAAAATCGATGCTATCAATGACTCTGAGATATTTAACTTAATTTTACTTTAAAGTTAAAAAGTGAAATATTCCTTAAAAAATATTATCAATTACAGTTTGAAAACTATTTTAATTACGATCGCCAGTTAATTTTACATGGCACGTTTTCTTTAAAGGGGAAGGTTCACCATTTTTTAGGGTTGATTTGGGTCTTGAATATAATGTAAATAGCTTTCAGAAGTACTACTAATGCACGAAAAGCATATAATTCCTGCAATTATATCCGTACCTTAACATTTATCCATCATTTCTGTGTTTTTTATATAACGCATAGTCTTACTAAACGATGAGTCGTAATTTTGAAGTTCTAAGACCAAAATTTAATTGGTTGAATAGTTAATGAACATATCCTTATATTAATATTGTTTCTACATCACATGTAAAACAGGAAACTCTTCTCTATATCAATAATATCATGTTTATTTTAAACAACATCAAATAAATACTTCCTTATCAAATTTCTATTCCGAAATGTTAGTATGAGACATTGCAAAAAGTTTGTTGTGTTAAACTCTACACGTACTCTGTGTCATTGTTTTCTTCATTTCATTATAATATTATCATGTATATGCCGCCACTCCCCCCCCCCCCTCCCAATTCTGATTTGTTTGGGGTGGGGTGTATCAAAAGCCTCTGGTGTGCACATAAATCTTCATGCACTCTATGTCGTGGATATGACAAGCTTCATTCTTAATTATTGGGTTGGGGTGTGGCAACAACTTATGTAGTGCGAAACTCTCAACAAACTCTACGCCATGGTTATTTTAAATTTTAAACAGCATCATGTACATTCTATTTCTCATAAAAATTCTGATTTGTTTGAGAGAGTTATGGCAAAAACCTATGTACACAAAAGAATATGTCTTGGTTTAAAGCAGTTATCTAAAGCATATGATTTACATTTTCTTTTATACAAATTAAGGATTGACGTCGTCTCTATTTTATAAAGCAGGGGCCTTTAAATAAAATATAATAATAAAAATTAAATAAATATAACTACGCATACGGTCTAGAATTTTTTAAGTTGTAGAGTATAAGCGTATCTCACAAGTTTACAAGGTTGGTTGGTAAGACGACCTTACACTTATGCATTTCAACACACGTGAATATAAATTCAAATCCTTTGAATTAACACAAATAGTTTGCGATATCAGCTGACGCTGGAAGCGAACGTTAACTTGTCATCTACCAACCAACCAACCATTAACACAAAGAAGTTAATGTGTAGGCGATGTCAAATGTTTAAAAGTATACTTTACATACTTCATTGTTCATTACTGTATTTGTATGTGGTGTAATGTTTAAAATTTCTCACGTATTGTATAACAGATAAGTTAGTTACGTCGAAAGAATAGTGGTTTTGGGTCAATGCATGTCAATGTCTTGTGACTCCATTTTGGCATCTCATGTAGAGGGTTGGATCTAATAGCCAAGTTAAATTAGAAGCCAATATGATTTTTTTTGTATTGTGGCAGCTTTGTTACTTTCAGAGATATTTCCAAATGAACAGTGGTGTGCAGAAGAATAAGCATACTCTACCAGAGGAAACCTTTTTCTTAATTGTCGAAAGCTCTTTTTATTTGAGGGGACGACTGACGCAGCATCTTTCTCTAGATATTAAAGGTATTTGAAAAATGATAAAAGATTTGTTTTAAATAAATGGATAGCCTGTGCAAAATAATGCAGCATGTTTTAATAATCGACAGTTTAAATAACAGGATGAATAACAAAAAAAAACTGACGTCATAATTATAATAACATAAAAAAAAGACAGAAAACAATAAAGAGTATTACATTTACATAATTATCATATACAGTTTTATTTTCTTAACTGTAAAAGTAGAGATTCAGAAAGCAAATTCATCAGATTAAAAATATGAACATTAAATTAATACGATATACAACAGTGTATAAATAAGCAAATATACAGCAAATATATTAAGAATAGGAAAAACCCATGAGACGTGTGTTCAATTTCTTCTTAAAACTTTATAAAGATGTTTGTGATCTTAAATGTAAAGGGAGATTATTCCAATCATGTGGCGCTTGAACAGAAAATGAATGTTTTAGTATGTAGCAATAAGGAGAGATGCAAGAAGGATATTTTTGGGAACAGTTACAAATTTAATTTTATTTTGTAGATTTAAAACAATGTAAATATCCATGATGTAAATTATGTTCTTAAAGGACAACTGTTCATCTGTAAATTATGTTCTAAAAAGACAACTGTTCAGCTGTTAATTATGTTCTTAAAAGACATCTGTTCAGCTGTAAATTATGTTCTTAAAAGACAACTGTTCAGCTGTTAATTATGTCTTAAAAGACATCTGTTCAGCTGTTAATTATGTCTTAAAAGACAACTGTTCAGCTGTTAATTATGTTCTAAAAAGACAACTGTTCAGCTGTAAATTATGTTCTTAAAAGACAACTGTTCATCTGTAAATTATGTTTTAAAAAGACATCTGTTCAGCTGTTAATTATGTCTTAAAAGACAACCGTTCAGCTGTTAATTATGTCTTAAAAGACAACTATTCAGCTGTTAATTATGTTCTAAAAAGACAACTGTTCATCTGTTAATTATGTTCTAAAAAGACAACTGTTCAGCTGTTAATTATGTTCTTAAAAGACAACTGTTCAGCTGTTAATTATGTTCTTAAAAGACAACTGTTCAGTTGTTAATTATGTTCTTAAAAGACAACTGTTCAGCTGTAAATTATGTTCTAAATAGACAACTGTTCAGCTGTTAATTATGTTTTAAAAAGACATCTGTTCAGCTGTTAATTATGTCTTAAAAGACAACCGTTCAGCTGTTAAGTATGTCTTAAAAGACAACTATTCAGCTGTTAATTATGTTCTAAAAAGACAACTGTTCAGTTGTTAATTATGTTCTAAAAAGACAACTGTTCAGCTGTTAATTGTTTTCTAAAATGACAACTGCTCAGCTGTTAATTATGTTCTAAAACGAAAACTGTTCAGTTGCTAATTATGTTCTAACAAGACAACTGTTCAGCTGTAAATTATGTTCTTAAAAGACAACTGTTCAGTTGTAAATTATGTTTTGAAAAGACAACTATTCAGCGTTTAATTATGTTCTCAATAGACAACTGTTCAGCTGTTAATTATGTTCTAAAATGCCAACTGTTCAGCTGTTAATTAATTATGTTCTAAAACGAAAACTGTTCAGTTGTTAATAATGTTTTAAAAAGACATCTGTTCAGCTGTAAATTATGTTCTTAAAAGACAACTGTAAAGTTGTAAATTATGTTCTGAAATGACAACTATTCAGCGTTTAATTATGTTCTCAATAGACAACTGTTCAGCTGTAAATTATGTTCTAAATAGACAACTGTTCAGCTGTAAATTATGTTCTAAAATGACAACTGTTCAGCTGTTAATTATGTTCTTAAAAGACAACTGTTCAGTTGTAAATTATGTTCTGAAATGACAACTATTCAGCGTTTAATTATGTTCTCAATAGACAACTGTTCAGCTGTAAATTATGTTTAAAACGAAAACTGTTCAGCTGTTAATAAAATTATGTTCTTAGCAGACATCTGTAAATCATGTTCTAAAAAGACAACTGTTCAGCTGTTAATGTATCTCGATAATCTTAGAAAGAGCAATGCCAAAATATTTATCCAAGACTTAGTTGGTGAGCAAGATTCTTGAATTGATGTATTGTTATCGTAGTCAAACAATTTTATTTTTATATTTAAATAATAAAAATCCGTACAAGCAAAACAATTCCGTTGATTAAAAAATCTCGTCTAGAGCATCTTTGATTCAATCTAGAACTGATAAATATCCATGCTTCACATTTTGCATATGTATAAATTATGTATCACCTTGTAAATCGGTGTAGACTGGATTTGGATGCCTGTAAAATAAGATACGTTAGTGGTATAAAAAAAATTATATTCTTTTTAGTCCAGCCAGATGAGAAGGCCTATGAAGAGCCACGTGGTTTAGTTATTTTTTAAGACTATTTACATAATGCAATGACCAAATCAATCCGGGAGATGTCGACTATTCCCCTTAAAACTTCCGAGTCGCAGTCAGGGTTATAGACCTTTCAATAGCCTTTTATTGTATGATTTTACCACAGAGACAAGGAATCCTAAATATGCTTCAATATTGCCACAAACCTATCATTCTTACATATATTATTCAATTGACTAATTTTTACTCCAATATCCAAATGCCAATTAAATTTAAAAGACGGTGATCAAATCTCTGACTTTCTGTCTCTCACCTCCTATTACACTTGCTCTTTCATATCATTTATAATAACAAATTTCCCCTCCCCACTCTTCAAATTTATATTATAGTCTTCTGTATATACTGTATCGTATTTTGCTATTTTTATTATTTTCTCCCAGCACCCATTATTTTTCGTAAAATGTATATTGTTATCACCTTATTAAGTAGTTCTTTTTTATCTTATTTAAGATAACACTACTTTTGTATTTACATGTAAATATCATATGGAGACGGATTAACATAAGCTTTGTTCTTTTTTCCTAATCCAATTTTGTATAATGTTGTAATTATCATTACTGTATCTTCTTAAATAAATATTGTTTAAATCAAATTTAAAAGACAGATTACCTGAAGTCCAGATCACCTGAAAGAGAAAAAAACAAATCAATTTAAAGATTTTTCGTTGCAACAATTTGCATTGGATTAACAATGTTTCAAAAATTGATGGACAAGGTTTTTTTTTAGCAGCCAAACTACATGTACCTTGCTTGTATATGGACAAATTTGAACATTCTTCATTACTGGTTTATAGCCATTAAAATATGAAACAAGGTAGTTTTGCTTTGATGTGGTGAATTGACATTGCCCGTGTTAGCTTAATGTTTGATGATTTACGATTTCGATTATGCAAAGGTGGATTTTTGATGGCTGATTAGTTTAAAGCTATAGCCTACCGTAGTTCGTATTATTCGAATCGGAAGTGGAAGAACGTCGACAGACGACAACTACGATTATAATGACGATGACAATAATTACTACAACTCCAGCGACAGCTCCGAGTATAACTGGAAGATTTTGATCTAGTTCTTCTTGGTCATTCATTCCGGGAAGGGATTCTGAAACATGAGGGATATTTTTTTGGTAAGAAATTTTAACACTTCTGGGTAATGATTTATCAGGGATCGTATTATATGAATAAAACGTCGAGTTAAATCAAGAGTTTAATGTAACCCCGAGGTTTTTTTAAAGCGTGAGTCATGCAGACTTCTCTGGTAAATCAAGGCCTCACAACCAGAAAATCTGATGGCGATCTAGGGCGGGGTTGGATGATTCGTAAGCCCTGTAGGAGAGTAAAATAATCGCATAATTGAGGAATCTGTACTTGATAAGCTTGTTCATTTGTGTTTGGAAACATATTTTAGGAGATTAAATAAACTGCATTGAAAGTTATTTATTGATGAGGATAAAACTACTACTTAAAATATCTTCCATGATGCAAGAATTTACTTTGGAATCACAAAAATTCCTACCTTCTGATTTGAATGTTATTTTATAACCAGAAGAATCATTACACAATTGGTGCATGTTACAAACGTTGAAATAATAATGTCCTTCGTTGGTAACATTTGGTATAGAATATTGAACCACAATAACTGATAAGTTAACAGTGGTTCCGTACACCTTTATGTTTTGGAATTCGTCCTTGATAACGTCCGAAATATTTAATTTTGTGTGTGTTTTGCTGGGTTCTATGAGAGTAACGGATGTGACGTCCTCGACCAAAAATACCGACGTCAAGTTAACACCATCTTCTTTGTTTATGACAATTTTTTCTATTTCCGTCTCTATTTCTGTTGGTGCCACTGAAATATATCATATATTCTTTGTTTATAACAATTTCTTCTATTTTGTTCTGGAGGGCTAATGGTATCGCTGAATAATATAATATAAACACGTTTTGTACAAGAACATGACAAAATATTCGGTTTTTCTTATCAATTTTGTAGTTTCAAATGTTTTGAAATAAGGGCTTACTTAACTATTTCATCACAAGAAATTCCTTTCGAAAATGACAACATTTTCGACAACTTGTTGGCCAGCAAATCAGGGAAACAAAATTCGATATCATGTTGCGCAAATTGTTACCATTCATTTGTGACTCCGTTTCTGTTTAAACATCACATGATGATCTTATGATTTATTATCAATTTCTGATTGGATAAAACTCTTCAACATTTCTATCTCGACAACTAAAGGATATACTTACCTGGTAAAGTGACCGTATGTTCAGCCGAGGAATTTAAATTACCACCGACATCAGGTATACCATTACTCACCAAGCATTTATACTTTCCATTATCAAGGGCGGTAACCCGTTCCAGTATTAAAACAGAAGAACCAAGTGATTCTTTGCCTTTCAAAACTCTTACTAGCTGACCGTTGATATAATGATGCCAACCATAAAATGTAAATTTATCCGGATATCCTTCACCCAAACAGGTCATGTTGATAGTAGAATTTGATGATTCAGAATAGATTGTGACGTTTGGGTGATCTGAAAAAAAAAAAAAACAACAACAAAAAACTAGAATTAGGGTGCAAGTTATAGGTGAACAGATTTAAACTATAGACTTTTATGTATTTATTAGCCAGTCTGAATTTTTGAAAAAGTAATATGAGTGGCTGAAACGAATCTCAAATAGTCCCAGAATCCCTTTAAATTCTAAAGGAAAGCTACAATATACTTTAAACACTGGTAGTGATACTTATGTGAAAAGCAGTTTTTTTATACCAAACACTCAGTTGTTATCATTGTATGATTTAGCAAGTCTTCTCTCTTTCGAGGGTAACAGATGATATTAGGGAGTCAGCTGTCCATGTAAGCTCACTTACACTGAACGTTGATGTCTATTTGAGCCTCACTTTTGCAATTATTTTTCTTAACTTGACAGCTGTACATGCCAGTGTCGATTCTTGAAGTTAGTTGTGTAATCTCTTTGGCCCTATTAGTACTCATTAAGCCATTATTATAATATATTTTCCAAACATATTTATGATCACCATCATCATCATCAGAAATACAGGTAAGGTGTAGGTTCTCTCCTTCAACTATATTACTGACATTTCCAGATATTGAAACCTTGAAGTTACAAGGACTAAGATCTGAAAAAGAGATACCTTTGAAAAAAACTCCAATATCAATTGATTCACGTCTAAATCACAGCAAAGAAAAAAAGGTTTTGAGATCTTCAATCGGTCGTAACGGCATTCAAAGTGCTGCTAATCAAACTGACCAACAATAAGAGAGCTTTGAAATCATATTAGTTGAATACATCGCAATTACAAGTATTATGATACATGAAAGTGTTTAATTTGGTTCAAAACACCATTTCATGGTCAGTAGAAAACAAATAAGATTTTATACCTTTAACTTTTATTGTGTATTCCTTGGACTTTTCTCCTCTGCTTTCACATTGCCAATCTGTATTGTTGTATCCATCATCTACATTGTTTATTATTAGAGTTCGTGTGGTCCATGAACATCTTTTTTCAAAATCATCTTCATTTATGGAAGATTTCAACCTTTCAAATATGCAGATTCCCCAAGATCCTCTTCTTATTTTAGCAAACTTTTCTCCATTACGATAGAATGTAGTATCGCTAATACCTCTACCCCCGATACTATCTTGCCAGCATGTTAATCTCTGTTGTGATCCATAATTTACTGTTGGTATATATGGAAGCCAGAACAGCCCAATATTAAGACTTCTTAATCCTTAATCCTTAGTTCTTAATGTTTAATTCTTATTCCTTCATTTGTAGGTCATTTTCAACATTTGTTTCACAAAATCAATATTTGTTCACAAAAATCATCATTTGTTCATCATAGCTAACTTGTCAAGTTATAATTTGTTTTAAATATTTTCTACTTCTATCAAATATTAAATAATTTTTGTTTAAGTCCTTTTACAATATTTATAAACTTAAACACAAGTTCCACTTTACATTTCTCCAATAACAAATCATCAGAAACAAATCTTGCGAAACATTTCATCAAATACATTTCTTGAATATAAAAAGCGCCACCTGTCTTCAAAATAGTGTGCATTGAAATTATGACGACAAGCGGCGCTGATGGTTGTCAGCCGGAATCAAGCTAGCAGACATTATATATAAGCCACAAACGGCGGACACTTCATGGAAAGTTACAGGGATTTCCTCCAGAGGGAATGGTGTCCGTGAACGTAAATTTTCAAGAAAAATACTATAATGCTAACGTAAATTAGAAAACAAAGTGGAATTCCGGTTTTTTTTTACCGACATAATGCAAATGTTAACAAATAAAGAATGTTTGAAAGCACAAATTCTGCACATAGTAGAATCGGAAAAATTTTAAGCTTATATTGATATTAAGCTTGGTCTAAAAGTGGCATTGCTTATGGGGTTAAAAAAAAAAACGTTTCTTTTCTTGTCAGGCCTAAAACCAAAAAGGGTGGAGTGGGGAAATGGGTTTTGGTTTTTTTTTTGCCTCCTCTCCCTAATTCAAATCTATATTTAAATTTAAGTAGTCAAGGGCACTTTTTGTTTAAGATAAATAATCCTGAACATGCGAAAGATAACCTGTATAATCTTAAATTTCTAGGCAAGATCCCTCAGATAGATAGATAGATAGATATTTATTGTATTGTTCGCCCTGATTGGACAGCATACAAACATAAAAAAAACAAATACATAAAATGACATAAAACTACATATAAATACATAAAAATACATATAAATACATAAAAATACAATGTTGGGAATACTTAAACGACCAATTTCGTCAGCTTTTCCAGTGCCCGCAATCTTTTAGTTTGTGGCTGATAACTATGTTTGCTAGCTTGGGTCCGCCTTACAACCATCAGCGCCGCTTGTCGTCATAATTTCAATGCACACTATTTTGAAGACAGGTGGCGCTTTTTATATTCAAGAAATGTATTTGATGAAATGTTTCGCAAGATTTGTTGGGCAAGATTTGTTTCTGATGATTTGTTATTGGAGAAATGTAAAGTGGAACTTGTGTTTAAGTTTATAAATATTGTAGAAGGACTTAAACAAAAATTATTTAATATTTGATAGAAGTAGAAAATATTTAAAACAAATTATAACTTGACAAGTTAGCTATGATGAACAAATGATGATTTTTGTGAACAAATATTGATTTTGTGAAACAAATGTTGAAAATGACCTACAAATGAAGGAATAGGAATTAAACATTAAGAACTAAGGATTAAGGATTAAGAAGTCTTAATATTGGGCTGTTCAGGCTTCCATAGGTATAACGCCCAATGTTATTGCATCTATACATGAAAGACAGAAATTAATGCATCAATTCTAGCTAGCTTATCACAGCTTCTGCTTAAATTCCAAATAGGTGACATGAGTTAAAGGGGAATGTTCAGCATTTTCGAAGGTCGATTTGAGCCTTTAATATATGTAAATAGCCCCCAGAAGTACTAGAACTACACTCGCATTATCCCTTCAATTATATCCCGCGATCTTACTAACCCATGAGTCGCTACAAAGGGATTTGAAGGCTCATTTTTCGCAGGAAAACATTTTTATGGATTGGAATAGCTAAACATATCCCTTTATTAAATAATGAAAAAATACTAAAAGGTACAATATCATCTGATATCACTTGTTATATTACAGTATATTATATTTCGTGTTCACGATCGTCTGAAATTATGACATTTTACATATATATAACAACTATACTTTATGGATTGGGTTATAATAATATAATATATTTTATTCGTACTTAATAAAACATGGTAGACTTTAAACAGCATATACAATACAATAGATAAATTTACATAAATACAATTACGACTTATTTGAAACCCGGAAAATCACATACTTCTTTGTCATCGTATCTAGATAAGTATTATTACTTTCCCCTTCATAACAAGCTTTACATTGCTCTATAAAGAGGTGTTTTCTACTAATTTAACAGTAGAACCGACTGAAATTTCCTCTTATTCCCACAGATAGATCCAATAGAAGATAATATGTACGATGTGGCGTGTGGAGCCAGGTTTAGGCGGCGAAATATCTAAAGTTGCCCGAATTGGAACTGTGTAGGGTCAGATTTGTCACTGCTAGTAATGAAATACCATACTATATTTAAACGAAGACGTTTCGAATCTAGTGCCGAATATAATATATCTCGCCGTATAATATATTTGTAGAAAATGCTGTGTACTCACCGGTGTGTATGACGGTAATCGCTAGATATAAGAGGCAATATACGTGTACTAATAATGTATATTTTTCCTCCATTATTCAACTCCTTCTTTGAATTGAAACGGGACCTCACCGGCGTGTATGACGGTAATCGCTATATATAAGAGGCAATATACGTGTACTAATAATGTATATTTTTCCTCCATTATTCAACTCCTTCTTTGAATTGAAACGGGACCTCACCGGCGTGTATGACGGTAATCGCTATATATAAGAGGCAATATACGTGTACTAATAATGTTTATCACACAACAGTACTGTTATCGGGTTCATAACGCGAGTTGATATTACACAGTAGACAGTTAATAACTATGCAAATTAGGTAGAATTTAGGTCATGTATTCATGCGCCAGTTACACAGAACCTTTGACGTTGGCGACTCCGTTAAAATTAACAATGCGGGGCATGTAATTTTCATTAAAATTGTTCCGAAAAACATAACTTTGATTAAAAAAATTAATTTACTTAGCACATGAAAGTATTTTCCTTGATGTTATTTGTTAGCGCATGGACATTTAAGCATACGTGAACGCGCCTAACCTAGTTACTAGCTCTATGACGTCAGAAAAGAATGACGTGATAGTTTAGTTTGCAAAAAGATTAAACTGAAAATTGGCGACAAATGCATTGAATTTTAGGAAAACATGCATGTATCGATAGTTGTGTGATAAATAGAATCTTAAACTCGTGCTTATGTCATATAAAATTTATGAAATTCGTTGCCGAATTAAATATTTCCCTCGCCAAGGCTCGGGGAATATTAAAACCGGCAACTCATTTCATAAATTTGATATGACATAAGCACTCGTTTAAGATCCTCTATATATGTTTCCTCCATTATTCAACTCCTTCTTTGAATTGAATCGGGCTATAATAAAGAAGAATACTAATATAAAATTGATAACTCAGTCGTTGATTTAACGTCCTGGTTTGTAATTCTTCCTCTATCTCAAATTAAAATGTAATGGTATGGGTATTGAATAATGCACAGTTTTCACAAAATAATGAGACATGTTTTAAAAAAGTCGACAGTTTAAATAATAGGATAAATAACAAAAAACTGACGTCATAATTATCATTTTAATGTTCACTAAACTACATAATAACATATAAAAAACACAGATAACAATAAAGAGTATTACATTTACATAATGTTCATATGATTTTAGAAAAAATAATAATTGTCAAAGCACAGAGTTAGAAAGCAAATTCATCTGATTATGAACTTTTAGCAAAATATAAACAGTAAATTAATACAATATACAACAGGATATATCATGCAAATATACAACAAATATAATAAGAATAGGAAAAACCCATTTCTAATAATATTCATTAATGAAAAGCCCATAGCGAAGACACGTACGTTCAATTTCTAATTAAAACTTTAAAAAGAAGTTTGTGATCTTAAATGAAAAGGGAGATTATTCCAATGATATGGCGCTTGGACAGAAAATGAATGTTTAAGTATGGAGCAATAAGGAGAGATGCAAGAATGATATTTGGGGGAACAGATACAAATTTATTTTTTTCGTAGATTTTAAACAATGTAAATATTGACAAAGGTCCATGATTATGTTCAGCTGTAAATTATGTTCTTCAAAGACAACTGTTAATTATGTTCTTAAAAGACAACTATTCAGCTGTAAATTATGTTCTTAAAAGACAACTATTCAGCTGTAAATTATGTTCTTAAAAGACAACTGTTAATTATGTTCTTAAAAGACAACTATTCAGCTGTAAATTATGTTCTTAAAAGACAACTGTTCATCTGTTAATTATGTTCTTAAAAGACAACTATTCAGCTGTAAATTATGTTCTTAAAAGACAACTGTTCATCTGTTAATTATGTTCTAAAAAGACAACTGTTCAGCTGTAAATTATGTTCTAAAAAGACAACTGTTCAGCTGTAAATTATGTTTTTAAAAGACAACTGTTAATTATGTTCTTAAAAGACAACTATTCAGCTGTTAATTATGTTCTTTAAAGACAACTGTTCATCTGTTAATTATGTTCTAAAAAGACAACTGTTCAGCTGTAAATTATATTCTTAAAAGACAACTATTCAGCTGTAAATTATGTTCTAAAAAGACATCTGTTCAGCTGTAAATTATGTTCTAAAAAGGCAACTGTTCATGTGTAAATGTGTTTCGATAATCTTAGAAAGAGAAATGCCAAAATATTTTTTCAAAACTTCATTGGTGAGCAAGATTCTCGAATTGATGTATTGTTATACTAGTCAAACAATTTTATTTTTATATTTAAATAATAAAAATCCGTACAAGCAAAACAATAAAATTCCGTTAATAAAAAATCTCGTCTAGAGCATCTTTGATTCAATCTAGAACTGATAAATATCTATGCTTCACATTTTGCATATGTATTAATTATGTTGCATATGTATTAATTATGTACCACTTTGTAAATCGGTGTAGACTGGATTTGGATGCCTGTAAAATAAAATACGTTAGTCGTATAAAAAATTATATTCTTTTTAGTTCAGCCAGATACGAAGGCCTATAATGAGCCACGTGGTTTTTAGTTATTTGCAAGACTTTTTACACAATGCAATGGCCACATCAATCCCTGAGATGTCGACTATTCCTTTTATACTTCCGAGTCGCAGTCAGGGTTGAAGACCTTTCAATAGCCTTTTATTGTATGATTTTATTATAGACACAACAGGGAAAAAGATCCTAAATATGCTTCAATATTGCCACAAACCTAGCATTCTTACTCCAATATCCATATGCCAATTAAATTTAAAAGACAGATTACCTGAAGTCCAGATCAGCTGAAAGAGAAAAAAACACATCAATTTAAAGATTTTTCGTTGCAACAATTTGCATTGGATTAACAATGTTTCAAAAATTGATGGACAAGGTTTTTTTTAGCAGCCAAACTACATGTACCTTGCTTGTATATGGACAAATTTGAACATTCTTCATTACTGGTTTATAGCCATTAAAATATGAAACGAGGTAGTTTTGCTTTGATGTGTTGAATTGACATTGCCCGTGTTAGCTTAATGTTTGATGATTTACGATTTCGATTATGCAAAGGTGGATTTTTGATGGCTGATTAGTTTAAAGCTATCGGAATAGATTATTAGCCTACCATAGTTCGTATTATTCGAATCGGAAGTGGAAGAACGTCGACAGACGACAACTACGATTATAATGACGATGACAATAATTACTACAACTCCAGCGACAGCTCCGAGTATAACTGGAAGATTTTGATCTAGTTCTTCTTGGTCAATCATTCCGGGAAGGGATTCTGAAACATAAGGGATATATTTTTGGTAAGAAATTTTAACACTTCTGGGTAATGATTTATCAGGGATCGTATTATATGAATAAAACGTCGAGTTAAATCAAGAGTTTAATGTAACCCCGAGGTTTTTTTAAAGCGTGAGTCATGCAGACTTCTCTGGTAAATCAAGGCCTCACAACCAGAAAATCTGATAGCGATCTAGGGCGGGGTTGGATGATTCGTAAGCCCTGTAGGAGAGTAAAATAATCGCATAATTGAGGAATCTGTACTTGATAAGCTTGTTCATTCGTGTTTGGAAACATTTGTTAGGAGATTAAATAAACTGCATTGAAAGTTATTTATTGATGAGGATAAAACTACTACTTAAAATATCTTCCATGATGCAAGAATTTACTTTGGAATCACAAAAATTCCTACCTTCTGATTTGAATGTTATTTTATAACCAGAAGAAACATCACACAATTGACGCATGTTACAAACGTTGAAATAATAATGTCCTTCGTTGGTAACATTTGGTATAGAATATTGAACCACAATAACTGATAAGTTAACAGTGGTTCCGTACACCTTTATGTTTTGGAATTCCTCCTTGATAACGTCCGAAATATTTAATTTTGTGTGTGTTTTGCTGGGTTCTATGAGAGTAACGGATGTGACGTCCTCGACCAAAAATACCGACTTCAAGTTAACATCTTCTTTGTTTATAACAATTTCTTCTATTTTGTTCTGGAGGGCTAATGGTGTCGCTGAATAATATAATATAAACACGTTTTGTACAAGCACAAGTAATATTCTGTTTTTGACCAGTTAAGTTTCAAATGTTTCGAAATAAGGGCCAACCTAATCTTATGATTTGTTATCAATTTCAGATTGGATTAAACTCATCAAAATTTCTATTTCGAAAACAAAAATGTACTTGTATTTCTTTCAACAACACTTTGACAACATTTTGACCACGTGTTGCCGAATGACAATTTTGACCACGTGTTGCCGAATGACAACATTGTCTACAACACGATATTTCGTCATTTCGAAAATGTTAGAGTTACTTACCCGGTAAATATATCGTATGTTCAGCCGATGAATTTAAATTACCACCGACATCAGGTATACCATTACTCACCAAGCATTCATACTTTCCATTATCAAGGGCGGTAACCCCTTCCACTATTAAAATAGAAGAACCAAGTGATTCTTTGCCTTTCAAAACTCTTACTAGCTGACCATTGATGTAATGATGCCAGCCATAAAATGTAAAATTATCCGGATATCCTTCACCCAAACAGGTCATGTTGATAGTAGAAATTGATGGTTGAGAATAGATTGTGACGTTTGGGTGATCTGAAAAAAACCACAACAAAAAACTAGAATTAGGGTGCAAGTTATAGGTGAATAGATTTAAACTATAAACTTTTATGTATTTATTTATAAATTTTTGAAAAAGTAATATGAGTGGCTGAAACGAATATCAAACAGTCCCAGAATCCCTTTAAATTCTAAAGGTAAGCTACAATATACTTTAAACACTGGAAATGATACTTCTGTGAAAAGCAGTTAATGAGTTATTTTATACCAAACACTCAGTTGTTCTCGTTGTATGATTTAGCAAGTCTTCTCTCTTTCGAGGGTAACAGATGATATTAGGGAGTCAGCTGTCCATATAAGCTCACTTACACTGAACGTTGATGTATATTTGCGCCTCACTTCTGCAATCTTCTTTCTTAATTTGACAGCTGTACATGCCAGTGTCGCTTCTTGAAGTTAGTTGTGTAATCTCTTTGGCCCTATTATTACTGCTTAAACCATTATTGTAATATATTTTCCAAAAATATTTATGATCACCATCATCATAATCAGAATTACAGGTCAGGTGTAGGTTCTCTCCTTCAACTATATTACTGACATTTCCAGATATTGAAACCTTGAAGTTACAAGGACTAAGATCTGAAAAAGAGATACCTTTGAAAAAAACTCCAATATCAATTGATTCACGTCTAAATCACATCAAAGAAGAAAAGTTTTGATATACTAGTATAATATTCATGGCCTATGCCATTAAAACTTCAACTAATAAAACACATTTGGTGCAGGAAAACTTTTAACACAGTGTACACTGTACGAAAAGATTTGCGAGCTCAGTGGTCCACAAAAATGAAATACCTAGATCTGCATTCAAGGTCGTAACGGCATTCAAAGTGCTGCTAATCAAACTGACCAACAATAAGAGAGCTTTGAAATCATATTAGGTGAATACATCGCAATTACAACTATTACGTTACATGAAAGTGTTTAATTTGGTTCAAAACACCATTTCATGGTCAGTAGAAAACAAATAAGATTTTATACCTTGAACTTTCATAGTGTATTTGTTGGACTTTTCTCCTCTGCTTTCACAATGCCATATTGTATTGTTGTATCCATCATCTACTTTGTATATTATTAGAGTTCGTGTGGTCCATGAACATCTTTTTTGAAAATCATCTTCATTTATGGAAGATTTCAACCTTTCAAATATGCAGCTTCCCGAAGATCCTCTTCTTATTTTAGCAAACTTTTCTCCATCACGATAGAATGTAGTATTGCTAATTCCCCACCAACCATCTTGACGGCATATTAGTCTCTGTCGTGATCCATAAATTACTGTTGGTATAACGCTCAATGTTATTGCATCTATACATGAAAGACAAAAACAAATGCATCAATTCCAGCTAGCTTATCACAGCTTCTACTTAAAAAGGTCGATTTGAGTCTTTAATATATATAAATAGCCCCCAGAAGTACTAGTACTAGAATAGTTAGTAAACATATCCCTTTATTAAACAATACTAAAAGGTACACAATCATCTGATATCACTTGTTATATTACAGTGAGAGTGTTCACGATTGTCTGAAATTATGATATTTTACATATATATATAAACTTTATGGATTGGGTTATAATGATTTATTAAATGGCTAGAAAATATCTCTCGAGAGAGTGCATCGCTTCCTTCGATAGAACATCATATTCACCGCGCAATTATACACGGGAGGTGAATAAATTTTATATTCACCTCCTTACTTATTTTTTTGCCGAAAATTAGATCTGCGATTTTGATTTAATGAAGATTTAACCTTCCAACAATCAAAGCTGGTTTTTCAAACGTCAAAGATACGTCAGAGAACAACAGTAAACAAAAAATGCATATGGTGTCTCTTGAAGATGAAGTGACATCCGAAACTATCGCGTCGTTCTTACGTCGTTCGGCTTTCAAAATGTCTCCTAATTATCATCGTGTCCTGATTCTGGTTAACTAGGTCAGACGCGTTCTCGTATGGATGAAGTGATTCAACATTCTTTGCTAAATTTGACGATAAAGCGAATACACCGATTACCATTTAATAAATAGAGCCTTGGCGAGGGAAATATTTAATCCGGCATCGAATTTCATAAATTTGATATGACATGGGCCTAAACACGAGTTTAAGATTCTATTTATCACACAATTCTCAATAAACTTATAAAAACGTTATTTCCCGTTTCTAGGAAAGGATTGCCTTCATTTTGAGGTCAGCCTCTTTGCATCTTCAAATGTCCTCGCGCGTAAGAAATAAGATCCGTCTAATAAATATCTTTTTTTATATATTATATAACAAAAGCAACAGCCTGTCGCTTGATATTTTTCTGTTTCGAATGCCCCTTTTTTCTACAAGAAAATGCCTACCAAGTCCTTTTGGAATAATTTTGGTGACAACTGCGCATGTCTTTTACGTTCAATTTTAACTGGGTCATCTACACGAAACAGGCCATTGTTGGTGTGCGGGGTATGTTATCTAGTAAAATATACATCATTTGACCCACTGTATTCTCTACTGTACAGACAATTAAAGGGATTGTAAAGAGGTTTTCTAAACTTTGTATGTGTATCGGGGACACTGATAGCATCATAATGACGTCACTAATAGTGATCTGCATAGATATCAATAGTAGCTTCCGGTAGATCACTATTAGTGACGTCATAAAACGTGTTAGTTTTAACGGAATTGCAAGAACCACAGACATTCGGAATGGAAATTAGAATGGCGCAAATTGATGCCATCAGTGTCCCCGATAGACATACAAAGTTTAGAAAACCTCTTTACAATCCCTTTAAGTCATAAATGGTTCATCTTTGTGAAAATCACAAAAGTAAAGCCAAATTTAGTTGTTGTATGATGTTAATTTTTAATATAGCGTTCAAAATACTGAATGGTGCTCCCATGAAAATGACATATTATACCTAGGACTACAAAGTGGCGATGTCTAAAAATCACGTGGTTGAAACTGTGTAGGGTCAGATTTGTCACTGCTAGTAATGGAATACCATACTATATTTAAACGAAGCAGTTTCGAATCTAGTGCCGAATATAATATATCTCGCCGTATAATATATTTGTAGAAAATGCTGTGTACTCACCGGCGTGTATGACGGTTATCGCTAGATATAAGAGGCAATATACGTGTACTAATAATGTATATGTTTCCTCCATTATTCAACTCCTTCTTTGAATTGAATCGGGATATAATAAAGAAGAATACTAATATAAAATTGATAACTCACTCGTTGAATTAACGTCCTGGTTTGTAATTCTTCCTCTATCTCAAATTAAAATGTAAAGGTGTGAGTCTTGAATCTTTGATGCGCGAAAAACCTTATTTAAAGGGACAGTCTGAATTTTTTAAGGCCAAAACTTTTTTGCTCAAATTTGTGAAAACTTTAAGCCAAAATCTGTAACTATGTACCCTTTAATGTATCTGAAAGTTTTAACTAAAAAATCCAGCCGTTAATTTTTAAACGCTAAAAAAAGCTAAAATTTTTAAAAACCTTACGTAAAGTTTTTAAGTGTGTTATTTTTTTGGACGCTGATAGGAAACTACTGAACGGATTTGAGTAAAATAAACGGCTAATTGTAGAGAAATGTCCCTCTTGTGTATTTAAAACCGTGGTTCTCACCGATTTTTTCCCGCGACCCCATTTCCACCATCGAGCGTCTTGTTGCGACCCCATGCCAAACCCTTTTAGTCACAAAGCAACCATTTACCTATAATTTAATCTAAAAATGTACATGATATATATTAGTACCATTAATAAAGTATTATGCCAGCATCATTATCTGTGAACTTGTAATTCGTAACTATCGTAAACAATATCATAGACAATAGTTTTCATAGAAAAAAAATAGAATATCTTGGTAGATAGAATATAGCCACTGATTCAAGGCAGTGCTAGGGAATAATAGACTGAAAAAAAATACAATCGGGAAATTGACCCCGCGACCCCAGCGACCCCAAGTCGGTCCCGCGACCCCACCATTTCGTCTCTGCGACCCCGCATTTGAGAACCACGGATTTAAAAGGTTTCAGCTAGAAATAAATAAATTAATTAACAATAAGTACTCCCTGTACAATAAGCATACTTTAAAAATACTCTCAGGAAGCATTTGCGCTTTTTTTGATAATAATCTAAAAAAACAGCTTCCGATTTTTACAAATTCAAAATGGTTGTTCATATTGACACTCGATGTATGAATACATCAAAGTCTACAACATATGAATTTAATCCTCTAAAAAAATGCTTTCTTAAAATTCACCATATTATATTGAATGTAGGGTCGTACTGTATATGTGGCTGACTTGTCTCAGATTAATAAAATTCCCCATTGAAGTGAATTACACTTGAATCAAACAAAGAAGTCAAGATTGTCTTGTATTTGTACAACCCTCCTTCCACACATCTGGAAAAATATCAAATTTCAGTCATGTTTCCCTTCAGATGGAAAACCCTGTATAAGGAAGTGATTTTTCATGATTAATGACATCAAGTAATTTTCAAACTTATCAAAACACGTATTAAAAGGAAACAACGATTTAATATCGGAAATAACAAATTATACAATAATAACTGTGTTTCCACTGACATAAAAAGCCGGCTTTAAGCTAGCTTTTTTGTGTTTCCACTGACAAATTGCCGAACCATTACGGTTCGGCAATTGAAGCTTTTAGCGTTCGGCAATTTATCGGGGGCCAAATGAAAGCCAGCTTTTATTTACTCAGTGGAAACACAAAAAAAAGCCGGCTTTATCTCGTTCGGCAATAGGGGGCACGCGCTCTTAATTAACTAGTAGAGTAAAAGGTAAGTCTTGTAGATCGCGTGCTGGCTGTATGGGTGACTTTATAATCGAGACTAAAGTCGTTCGGGAACCAGAAAAACTCAGTGTAAACGCAACGTGTTCGGCAATAAAGCTAGCTCTAGGCTTCACAATTCTCAGTGGAAACGCGGTTCTTGTTATCATCATTATACACATTATCAGCATTGATTAACTCATTTTATATAGAACGAATTTAATTACACGAATTAACAAGAAGATAATAGGATTTTTAGTCGAATTCGAATTTTTGATCATCAACCATCAACTTTGGTTGGTAAATGACAGGTAAATGTTCGTGTCCAGTGAATTTTGTTATCGCAACCAACCATCAACCATACCGTCTAATTGCCGTTAGAGAACTAAGGTAACGATGCGATCACAAGCTCAATCGCATAAGTCGCACCAAACACGTCACAGATTGAGATGTAGAAACATTGAAACAATCAAAGTGGTTCAGATATTGAACCTGAGAATTTTTTCCTTCCTTCACTGTTCGCCATACTGTAATGGTATGATACCATGTTGAATGTTATTGTCAGACAAATACATTGGACCAATGCTTAATCCACGTTTCCACCGAGCGAGTCAGCGTTGGCGACAGCATTTGCGTTTAAATTAGTTCTAGTATGGTAGTTAGATTAGTTAGATTTCAACTTAAACGCACAGACCTGATTTTTTGGTAGAAACACTCGAACGTGGATTTGAGCGCCGACGGGGATTTTGACGCTGACGCCGACGCAAAGACAGAAGCTTCAAGGAAACGTGGCATTATCCACACTCGTATGCTGTTCCAGATAAAATCGTGTTGAATAACGAATTTCCACATTGTTTACAAGAGTTACTTCCCTTCTTGTTATGGCACCTGTCAAGTGTCACGCTTCTAATTATACACAGAGAACGCTCGCTTTAAAAAGCCCCGATTGTTGATAATTTTTCATGTCATTTCAATAACTTGGCAAGGTAATAACAAAAACAATACAACGAAATCACGACTTGTTAAGAGATTCACTTCCAACAAAAATACTTTTCATCCACAAGCACTTCAGAGCAATGGTTTCCAATCTGGGTAACTTTGACAATCTTGAAAACCAGCCAGATGCAGCATCGAATACCTTAGTTACAAAGATGGCTCTACAATTTCCGCCCCTTTCAAATTATAATCGCATATATCACCTATGGACCCTGTTACTCTTTTTTGAGAAATTTGTTTCTGTACGCCCAAGGCTTGCGATATATCACCGATATATCACAAGAAAGCGATAACAATTAGGAGCCAAAAGGATAAGAACCTTGATCGTAAAGCGTTGGATAAATTAAGTTCTTAACGGTGGACATTTGCATTTTCTCCCCAATTCACTTGAAGTAAAGTATGACGTAAAACTTTTATTCATTTATTCACTCATTCACTCAATTCACTGTATTTATATTATCTCCATTTATTCCTTCAAATCCAATCGACCTCGTCCCGTCTCTGTTGTAGCCTTCAAAACCTATAGGAACAGATCCATCTCTGTTGAAGCCTTCAAATCCTATCGTTCCCGGTGCACTGTACGTATACTGAAAGCAAAAATTGAAGAAATCTTGATAACTGTATAAAAAGTTGAAATGCAATCAAATGTTGTACGCTTCTACTTTTTTCGTAAGGAAGGCGTACAATTCAAATAGTGGTATTTATCTACTTTTGTATTTCCTTACTAAATGTTATCGTTCCTTCCGCACTATACGTATATTAAAGGCATTTTGGAAAAATCGCCGTTATTGTATAATGAAATGAAATTCTGTTTTAGACCTTACGATAGTGATATGACATTAAGAAATGTGAGTCGTTGTGCCTCTGCAATAGCACGAGTTTTCAGAAAAGGAAATATTCTTCAAAGTATTAGTCTAAGAAGCTGAAATTACTTGATACTTTTTTGTACATGTAGATCTACTGCTGGTAGCACTTAAAGTAACACTTATATTGGTAAAGTGATTGAAATTATTAATTTAAATAGATTACCTCGGAAACAAATTTATCGTTGTTATAGTTTTCATAAGGTAATGCTCTATCGTCATTGGCTTGTCTTTCATTAGGTGTGCTACTGACGATAGTCTGAGATGTTTCTGTACCACGTAAATATGTTCCCTGCAAAGAAATCCATAATCAAAATTGTACACGCTAGTGCATGTTCCTTTAGCAACGGCTAGCATTTCATTTCATTACATTAATCCGTTGCTATCATGATAAGACATTCTCGTCATTAATTTTGATTATTGTTCGACCAGTTATATTCCTTGTAACAAATTAATGCGGAAAAAACTTTCGAATGACCAGACGTCAGATTTCTTGTAGCAAATTTACCTTGTGATCGAGTCTCAGCGGTCATAAATTGAATGTGACGTAGTGTTTTTAAAACGAGGTTATTAGTTGTTAATGACGAGAAAACCCCGTCAATCCAGCAACGGTAGATAATGCCAATGTATAACGTTGCTGAAGGAACATGACGCTAGTGTTGCTTTTAATCATATCAATTTCCAGAAGTTCAAATATCCATTCAAAGGTATCATCTCGACCCATGCCGGGATTGAACCCTGGACCTCCAGGTTAGCGAGCAAGCGTGTAACTCACTGAGCCACCGAGGCTCTTCTGGATTATTAGAAGGAATTAATCTTACTTTCATGTTGTTTCGTCTGTAATACAAAACTTCGAAAACTCCGAGTAATATTGAGAACACCAGACCACTGATCAGAATATAAAATACACCAGCTACGTTGCTCAACGATAGAGACTGTTTCCCGGTATCCTAAAAAAGATACCAAATGAACCTCACATAAACCCTTCATCAAAATAAGCACCCATTGACAAGACATCTCAAGAAGTAGCAGAGTAAAGAGTAAAAATGGAGGTAATATAATATACAACAGCTTTTTAAATTGTGTTAAGATATATTTCAACTAGTTAGACACATAATGCATATCTTTTTATGAAAGAAATATTATAATGTCGTAAACATTATCTATTATTTTCAGTTGTATTTAATGATTATAAAGACATTGCCATAGTCGATTACCTATACTAAATGATTTCAGTACATCTTATAAGATCACATCATCATCAGATAACTGAACACTCAACTACTCAACAACTGTAATTTGGAATGGCCAGCATCTTAAGATGCCGAGCGAAATGATGGGAGTCGCTTGGTTTTAGATTGAACGCTGACGATATGCATTGTCTTACCTTCGACCCGCCATCCATACCACATTCACCCTTTTCGTACCACCATCGTCTGTGTAATGTATGTAATGTACCATCTTCTTTCAATGTTAAAACGGCCAGAGTGATCTTATCCCTGAAGGATTAAAACGGTTGAGAATCAAAAACCGGCGTACTGACTATCCGAACTACAAAACGAAACTCAATAGTACAGTACAGAAAAAAAATGATAGCAGCAAATACACTATAGTCTATGGGGTATTTCGCTACTAGGCCCTCAAACTAATAATTTCTTGAAGTTTTACTGTGTTATCAAAGAAATTCAAATGATCAGTATAGAGGAGTACAATCCATGTCAACAGTAGATCAAAATAAAATATCGACAGAAGGTTCATGTACCATAATTTGAACATGTAGTGCACATAACTACTTTTTCAAAATTGTTTGAGCCGTTAATGACGAACCATGCTAAAAGCACCTACCTCATGTCCGAACCCCGAGGAGTTGCTATACCAAATCCTTTAGAATTCAAATTGGGACCAACTTTCATGGTGTTGCATGGTTTTCTATTATTTACATAATCGTTATTCGATGATTCTATTAAAAATGCATATTTTCCTTTTGAGTTCCTCACTTTATCAATGCCTTCTTGTATATTTTCCACCATGACGTCGGGCGTTGTGCTCATATAGTTCCACATTCTAGCGTAGGTAGCCACGGCTGAGTTCTAAAACGACAATATTACATAGTTTTCTTCATATGAGGCTTTAATTGCAAAAATATACAAAGAGTGTTCTTCATATCAAGACGCATTTGGGTAGAACCAAATTAAATTATACCAACGTCGGAAAAATATAGTACCCTGGTTTTTGATGGCAAGGTACCCAACCTCCTGCATAATGTCCAAATACAGGACATACCGTCGACTGCTCCAAAATTTTTTCCACCGTTTTGGAAGAGGAGGTACGAGGAGTTTAAACAAGGATTTCAAGAGAAACGTCTAAACAATAAGAGGATAATAATTCAAACGGTTAGACTCTAGTACATTTTATATTTATTGACATACCTTAAAAAATTCTTTGGTTGTTCCTGAAGTGATCATGCCATATTTGATTTCAGTTTGTTTGGACAGATCATCAGCTGACTCAATAGGTGTTAACATTCTTTCTATGGTTAAGAAGGCAGCAAGGTTAGCAGTGTACGATGATATAGTAATAAGGACGAAAAACCACCACACTCCTCCTATAATACGCCCTGATATTGATCTGTAAAAATCCAATGGTTTGTACATGTACACAAACTGGTATATACATGTATATGCATTCATTTTGATTTTGATATAGCTAGTCAAACATGTTTTTATGAAAATATGTGATACCTATTATTTTTTAGTCACTTAGTGGAAATAAAATTTTAAACAAATTGTAATAAGTTTTTTTTATGTCATGACATTCAACATATTTAAGGGATGCAGGGTTCAACAGAGCAACAGAACAAAACTTGCATAATAGCTCACTAGATTGCTAGTTTGAGCACTCTGGTATGGTACCACACATGTGAGATCATCTGAGGTGGCTTTATAGTCAAACCTCGACTGCAGTATCAGCACTGCACTGATGATGCCCCGAAGGCCGAAACAGCACTGTTTGCAGTTAATAGTTAATTTATGTATTTCGGTATACATGTACATACCTAGGACACGCATCACTACCCTGGAACATCAGAGCACCCATGGAGAACCAAAATGAATTCATCAATGAGAATTCATTTCGGAAACTTTCTAAACCATTCTCAGTTTTCTTCCATTCAACAGGACTGAACCTGCTGACCAAGAACAGTCCCACGCTTACACCGACATAGGCTACAATGATACACATCCAGATCTGGAAGGACAGAGGCTCCATGAAGGAGAACACTCCAGGCTTTTGCTTATCTGGCTGTCGGATCATAATACTGATACCAATGTTCATGAATGGTTTGGAGAAATCCACGTTTCTTTCTCTGTCGGCTGTGATTGTTAATGGTGCTACTGCCAAATGGGCTTCCTGAAATTTTAGAATGAAATAAAACGGTGCTTCACGTCCGACGTTTCTGCACCTATTGGGCTACTGATGACGGGTAAACGCCATACAGCAATTTTGCGAGTTTCAGCTGTTGAAAGATCTTTAACGTGTACAGCATGTATCATACGGTTTATTGTCCCATACGAACGACTACGCATTTTCCATGTCAGCCTCTGCGATCTATATCACCGAAAAAAAACCCGATTGTTACGAGTATCATAGGCTGGTAGATAGAATTATGATAAATCATAATTTGGGCATCCATCAATGCTACTTACGTGTCTTATTAATTCACCAATCATTCCATTCCATTCTTTCGTTTTTGGATTTTTGCTCCCGTATTTCCCATCTTTAACAAGCCGAATCTCATATTCAAAGCCTAACAGTTTAGCTATATGGTCACTTAAATCTTTAGCATAACCTGACAAAACGAAAGTAGAGGTTATCATTGATATGCCACGAATGTCGAAATGAAATGAATTGAGTTTTACGTCCTACTTTTCTGCACCTATATGGGCTAATTGAGGACGGATAAACGCCATGCAGTGTGCAATGAGGGAAATTTTGCCAGGACAGCGGCACTAGTCTGCTCTTATTTCGATTTCCAACTGTCGAGGGATCTTTAACGTGCACAGTCAATAGCACACGGTGCCTCGGCTTATTGTTCCATCCGAACGACTAGTCGCTTTTTCCGTGTCAGCCCCTCCGACCTGTATCACTGACAGGGGGAAACCGGGTTGAAAAATCCGAAGGTATCATCTCGACCCATGCCGGGATTGAACCCTGGACATTCAGGTTAGCGAGCAAGCGTATGCCACAAATGTCGAGACGTGATATTATATTATTTTAGTCTTCTCCCTAAAGATAAAATACCTTCACAGGTATAAGGCTAAGATATTAATAGGTCATGAAAATTATCTTACGTGTAGAAAAAGCATAGTTTACAACTACGACTTAAAATTTTGATTCGAAGATCTTAGAATCCAATCGTATATACTGCGGCCATTGTCTAACAATAACCTCGTATGCAGATAGAAGAAAACCTTCCAAGATTATTTGGCCGCAGTAGAATACGCGATAAAAAATAGTTCCTCAGCTCATGCTAGTTACCCCCCTTGTACATTATCTTTCGTAGACAGAAGTCTGGTTGTCAGAGACTAGTTAGAAGTCAACTTGAAAGTAGTGCGCTTTATCCCTCAGCTGCATACGAGGTTATTGTCAGACGTAGCGAGAATGGCCGACATATTTACGATTGCTTAAAATCACGAGCAGCCAGAAATAATGTAGTTGCCTCCCTTATAATGTACCTGAAAATCTGTCGTTGCCTATCAATGGAGTACCATCGTCATCGTGTGTCTGTTCCATTAAAAACGGTGGCGACTGAAAAGTAGTAAGAAAACCTAATTATTTAAAAAATATCAAAATGAAAAAAATAATAATAATAAGTGCACAGGATCAAAGTTCAACTCAAGTCATAAGTGAAGATTCCGAAACAAATTCTTATTTACTTATTTAAGATGAAATGACATTGACAGATACTTCACTTTCCTGACTTTGAAGATGGACAAAGGCTCGGAACGCAAACAAACAAAAGCTACGTCTTGCCACTACATAAAAAATCGTCACCTTGACGTCTTTAACCCCTCCCTCTACAATCCAACTAACTCAAACCTAGTCAAATTTTACATCGTTAAAATCGGAATTAGTTAGGCTTTTTAAAAATACTTTCAGGCGAAGTGGTTCTTCACTACTCACTACTGGAATACTCACCAATATGGAATTGATTATTTTTGTGGTAGAATTATTCAGCGTTCTGTAACCATGTCTATTTTTATGTCGACTTCCATCATAAATACTTCTAAACCCAATTCCCGAAGACCATGTTCCCAGCTACAAAATAGTATATCTACATGTATATGGAAAGGTCGAAATACATTGTAAATATATTGGAATCCAAAAAATAATGACCTGGCAGAGAGGATCTACCCAAAGATAAAATCTATCTGTATACTATATTGTCACAAAACCCCTACAAATTCAATTGTTTTGTCTCTGATTTTACTTACATAGTATGAAAAAACGAGGATTTGGTAGCTGTACATTTTACTTAAACACCAATGATCAATAATATCATAATGATAATATTCTTTAGCATAATTTCATTAAAACTGGAACTTACCTTGTAAGGCCCCGATTCCAAATTGACGGTATAAACCCCTAGTTTATAATCTTGTCTAAAACCCTTTTTATCAAAAGTTAACTGTCCAGAAACTCCAGGGGGCTTCCTCTGTCAAAAGAAACAATACAATAAAATTTAAGCTTTTTTGTTCACTTGGTTTTATGATCTTTTTTATTTATGTACAGCTTTGGGCCAGTTTCACAAAATCCTAACTAACGATGATTTTAGTATTCCAGTCTTCTGATTGGTCAATCACTAAAATCGATTTTAAATGTTGTTTTATTATCCAATCAGATTGCTGTATTTCTTAAAATCGGGATTTTATCTTAGTTAACATTTTGTGAAACTAGTCAATTTCAAAATCATAATCGTTTAGACGTAACACAATGGTACTTACCGTGCGTAACAATTTATAAATGGTAACTTACCGTGCGTAACAATTTATAAATGGTAACTTACCGTGCGTAACAATTTATATATGGTAACGTATCGTGCATAACAATTTATAAATGGTAACTTACCGTGCGTAACAATTTATAAATGGTAACTTACCGTGCGTTACAATTTATATATGGTAACTTACCGTGCGTAACAATTTATAAATGGTAACTTATCGTGCGTAACAATTTATAAATGGCAACTTACCGTGCGTTACAATTTATATATGGTAACTTACCGTGCGTAACAATTTATAAATGGTAACTTACCGTGCGTAACAATTTATAAATGGTAACTTACCGTGCGTAACAATTTATAAATGGTAACTTACCGTGCGTAACAATTTATATATGGTATTTCCATGCATCCATGGTGTAGGGGGGTCGGTGGTACACGGTACTCCCCGAGTTCTGTTATAATTATACACATGCTTTCGTCTGAATGTATATCTAAACACATCCGTATCATTGTCTAGCATTGACTCTATGGCATCATCAAGGGACAGAACTGCATCTACTATTAACGCTGCGCTGGACTGGAATAAAGCAAAAGAGTATACATGTATTTTAGTGGGTTTACGTGGGTCTAGTTTTGGTAAATGCATTGATTTCAGTATTGTTATCTAGAAATGTAACAAAATGCACAAAGAGGATGCTAACCCTTTCATAATATTTACTCTGCGAATATAGATGCTATATTATCAAGGGAAAGAACTGCATCTACTATTAACGCTGCGCTGGACTGGAATCAAACTAAAATGTATATTTTAATGCCTTTACGTAGTTAAGTGGTATTATACTTTTGGCATATGCATTGTTTTTCACAAGGTTATCTAGCAATGTTGTAAAATGCATCAGGAAAAGGCAGATTATAAGGTAATGCCACTACTAAGGCAATACTAATATTATGTATGAGCTGTTCGGAAATTTTTCAACATAAAATGACTACCAACAACCTATCCCTCAGCCTTACAGATACTGAACAGATAAAGAAACGTAAAACATAAAGTAAATAGTAAAAAAACTACAGAATTATAAGAACGCAGCTGGTATTGTCAGTGAAATTGCATACACTGGACGTTTAAAAGTCTAAAAATAATATTTATGTAGAAAAATAACAATTTTCCACGACTTTGCCGAAAAGATCTAATAATGCGACGTTTCTTTATCTGTTCAGTATACTTACTTTAGTATCGACCATAATATTTTGAAATCAACAGCTTCCTTACAAACCTATATTTGTATATTAATTATATCACAATGTATGATGCAGCATAGGAAGAAAATGAATTACCAAATTGGCAAACGCTCTCTCAGGAAAAATGGGCATACCGTTTCTCGAAAGCGTCACCAGCCACAAAACCTTATAATGGCGCTGATATTAGATAAAAAAAAATTTATTGACTTTTATATACCGGTATTGTTTCTCTTCTATCAAAGCCTGGAGATGTTATTTTCATTTTCTTCATTTCTCTATAATAGTCTCGATTATCGCTGTTCTGATCATCTATTAACTGGAAGCCTGTTATATTAACTCCACCATGCCGATATCGAGACAAATTTAAACTTTTAAAATCCTGAAAAAGAATGGAAAAATCCGTTTTACGTCTTACTTTTCTATCGTGTGTAAACTCTTTTCTATTTTTTTCTTGAATTTTATCTAGTCCATAGCTCCGTTTACATTAGGGCTTTCAGAAGTGTTCCGTTCTCGGTCTAGACCAGGACGCAATAAAATCACAAAATTTACCCCGTTTACACTACAAAAATTTATCTGTTCCGTTCTGAGAACTGTTCCGAGACCACTTCGCCTCGGTAGTCTGAAATTAGAACTGTTCTCAGAACGCTCGACCGTTTACACTACTAATATTTCATCCGTTCCGTTCTCGGAACTGTTCTCAGAACGGATACATTTTATAATGTAAACGGGGTTCATGAAACATCACTAATGAAAAAATAACATTGCGTTTGATTTTTGATTTAAGACAAAATTATTTTTTTGGCTTTCCAACCCACAGCAAGGTAACACTGATGCAGAAATACGTACATGTTTGATAAAATGAACAAAGTTCCTCTCCAAGCAATTGATATCATATTTACCTTATGTAGTGTTTATGATAATCCTAAATACAGAAAAATGTGAATCGACGAACAAGTATCTGAAGACAATAACTTGGCGTTTAGTACATACGAAATATTTTATATTGAAGTAATAGGATGAGCTTACCAATGTTCCGAGTAGGTAATTGTAACCGTATTTATTCATTCCTACTTCGGGGATCTGGAAGTAGAATGACATTTGTAATTTAAAGTTCATATCAAAGTGATATTTGAATAAAAATTATACAAGAAATATATTTGAGTCTTTTTAAACATTCTGGGTCAGATAAAGGCAAACCTTATTACAATACATGGTATAAAATTGTATATATTGTTTTGAAACATTATGTGCCTAACTTTATTAAAGCAGTGTGCAGTGTGTTATATTCCATAATATTGTCTTGTGTTTTGTTATGTATAAAACCTACTTTAACATATATACACGACACAAGACAAAACACAAATAAAGTTCTTTTAACTGATCTATCAATTGCCAATCTCGGGAACCAAAATAATGTTTCTGAATTAAAGATCTATCAGGTCTTGTAAGTATGGACGTATTCTGACCATCAACTTTGTTACATTGTTTACATGGATTTCGTGTTACATTGTTTACATGGATTTCGAGATTTGTTTTACGGTTTGGATCGTTCGTGCTCGAGTTTTATTATTAGGGCAGACCCAGTCTCGTTGACGTCGTAATCAGCAATCAAATAATAGAAATTAATTCAATTAAGGAATTCGTAATTCTAATCTTTAATTTGATAGCTGTACCGGAAGCTAATAATACGTCTCAACTCGAGGCAGGTGACGGAATTATTCAACTCGAAAACCGGAAGTCCCGTCAGTTATCTCCCAGGAAATATCAACTTAGAATTTAGTTGGTAGTGACAGCTGTCACAATCACTTTATAAGCTTCTTAAAGATGACTCGTTTGTAAGGCTTCTCTATAAGACCGTTATAATTATTCTTCATTTTGTAATGGAGACTGACGCCAAAGCTCGTCGAAAATGACAAATACACAAAACAGATGTCTTTGAAAACCTCTTTTGAAATAACCCATATCTGGCCTTAGGCTATTTTTTAAAAATCTTTATTAGAAATTTATTTCAAATTCTGTTTTTACTGAAGGCTTATGATGTCCACAAATAAAAAACTGATATACTAGTATGCAAAATCTTTCCTTTTAGTAAATGAAATGTTATAATTATGAAAATAATTTTAATCCAAAGACAAAGGCAATGTTCAATTTTTTTCATCGTAAAAATTTCGCTCCTAATTATTTTGCTTGGTTCTCGCGAATTATATTTCCAAATGCATGTACATCAATGTATTAGTGTTGTCATCAGGAGTCAAAACTTTCAGACTGTCTGTATTTTATTTACTAAATCTTGAATTCTAACCTCTCTAAAGTGGCTTTGTCATCTTTGGATTTTTCAAACTATTCCTCCTGATATGATGCATAAGAGGGGAAGGTGAAAATGACTCAAGTCATTTTTTTTTAGATGTAATTTGACAAAGACAAGTTCTTTGCTATTTATATTTTGGACAAAATTAATGTTCTATCATTGCATAGTGCAGCCAGTCTTCATTTTCTTTCACGTAATATATATTCTTAAAATCGTATTGGCCCAGTGATTGACATTGTGCGAAGTGTATAACCAGATCAATTGTCTACTGCATCAAATAACACTCCAATTGTTAAAAATATCGACTCGAAATTTAACTGCAATAGTGTCAGAATGCAGTGATTTAGGAAGGAAATTATTCTTTTAGTCACACGCAATTCCCGTTACATCGTAAATTGTGGTTATAAAAAACGGCAAGTTGAGCTATAAAGACTTCACTTAATGGGATAAAAGCTATAAATTTACGCTTTTAATGTGCAATATAGCGTCTTCAATTTTGATAGCTATTTCAGAGAAAATTGTGTCCCCAACGTGAGCAAGTAAGGGGACCTGACGATTATTCTACGAAAAAATAAACGGATTTGAGGTTTCTTTTGGTATGAAAAGTTGTTGATGATAATAGTTGTTTTGTATATTATAAATACATAAAAGAGGGTTTTTAGCTGTGTGGATACTATGAAAGGGATCCAGATTTGATAAACCCGGACGCAGAGTGTTATCTGGTGTTTTGGAAGAGTGAATATTTCATGCTCTCTACCGGCACAAAGCTACGATACTTTTACAAGTGGAGCTCTTGGACGTATCTCCATAGCATCATATGTAATAATCCTTAACAAAATATTGGACTACTAGTATCTTAAAGGGATGCCGAGTTGATATTAGGTTATAAATTCAAACATGGCCGTTGCCATTGACAAAAACAGAAACGAACAAATATGCACCAAGTGTGTTACTGTTCTGATATTAAGACAAGTTTACAAAAACCTTTACACTAAGGTGAAAACTCCTATAATATGACATATAATTTACGAGATCACATTTTAGTGAGTTTGTTTTACATTAATGTGAAAATTTTCTCATATATGGCATATTGATAGTGCACACTGCGTTGAGGAAAACATTTAACAAAGTTGTAACAACGATCGATACAAATGCGAGGATTAACAAGTCTAAAATATTCCCTGTCAACTCAACTAGCTATTATCTCAAAGTTTATTGTCAGAAATTCACAGATTTTACATCAGCCGTTTAGCCATTCTCTATTAGCTTCCTAGTAATTGTCTTTGTTTAACCATTTTATCCGTGATTCATTGAGCTGGGAATCGCTTCCGAGCTGCAAATAACGTCTAATTGTTGAAAACAATACTGCTGCATTATGACCTATACACGAAACGATTTCTATGCAAAATAATTTCTAATAGAGAAAAAAATACACTCGAAAGCACCTCATAATATGCTGAACAAGAGTCACTGCACAGCTACAAACATCGTTTTTATGACCCAAGCAAGAAAGAAAAAATTACAAACCAAAATTTGTTGAGCCAAGAATCGAACTACAAATAACGTCTAATTGCTGGAAATAACCATGCCGCGCTATAACTTTAGCACAACCGAAAAAAGCTGCAATTCCACAATGCTGATATCATAAAACAAAATCGATAGAAAATGAAATGGAGTTTTACGTCTTACTAACATAAAAAAGACTCATCGTTAGCACTAAAAACTGCACATATTTGGAAGATGTGGCGAGTCTGGAACTGACTCTTTATTTGCAATCAATATCAAAATATTTAGTCTTATTTTTATGAAGCAAGCACGCTTTATCTCTTTAATGGAAAAATTCCCATTCCAATTATCAGTTATAAATGAGAATAAACATGAGAAAATCCAAGTGATTTACAGATATGGAATAGTTATGACACCTTCTTGAACTCGGTGGCGATAAATATCGATAATCTATCTATTAACCCTGGAACCGGACACACAAACCAGGCCGCTTGTCGATAATAGGTCGAAAATCCGGATGATTTTGATCTTCGGCATGTCACTAACCATGCAAGTCTTGGTAGATAAGGCTGCATAAAGAAATCAAGTACGAAACATAGGTAACATCTTATGAACTTTTCACATGAGGAATTATATCAATCATACATGAGTAAGTATTTCATAATGTAAAGTGATATCAGGTGTCTAGAAGCATACCTTGCCTGGCGTCACATCCGTTCTAGCTGTAAAACATACATCAAATGTACGTTAATGGATTAGAGATCATTGTAGCATCAACCAAAGAAGATCGTGCCTTGTCCTAGAGGACGTGTACTTACATGAAAGTGTCTGCCGTCCGAGCAAAATTGTCCATAATTTACACTGATGAGCCCATTGATATTTAATGGTATACACTTTAAATGGATTGTAAAAAGGTTTTTAAACTTTGTATGTGTATCGGGGACACTGATAGCATCAATTTGCGTCATTCCAATTTCCATTCTGACGTCTGTGGTTCTTGCATTTCCACTACAACTAACGCGTTATATGACGACACTACCAGTGATTTACCGGAATTTTTTTTTTTTTTTTTTTTTGATAAACATGGCTCGTAGGTACAAGTCGAGATGAGGTCTTGATTTTAAAAAAAAAAATCCACAAACACAAAGTCGCTCTATTTTCTTTAAATCGAAACGATTGTGTGGAAGTCTATGAATTGTAGTGGGTGGCTTCTATTGATCTTTTAAGATCTGTTGGCCAGATCAGACACAAAGTGATAGTTGAGAGTCGAGAATACTCGGCCTAAACAAAGATACAAATATCAAACTATTATCTTGACTAAGTGCTACCTCGGGTCGATAAGTATTAATAAAGTTGTGTCGCTCCTTCCAATAATTGAAAGTAAAGAAATCTTAATACAACCCACTAACCATCCTATTTATGGCTTTTGATCAGGTCATCAAAACGAACATTACTGTAAATTGAAATATTATGTTTCTTCGTTCTGAGGGATTTTATCTAATAGGTTCTTCGCGCTTGAAGACTCGGATTTGGACAATTTGTTTTTCTCTGATTTTCGATGATTTTTCTAATAGGTTCTTCGTGCATATATGCTTATGAATTTGAAGATTTAGATTTTGGCAACATATTCATTTGATTTGTACCTCGGTTCCATACATGTATTTGCCAATTTGGATTTGGATAATCTGATATTCGATGAATTTTCTAATAGGTTCTTCGTGCAAAAATGGTTTTGAATTGTTAGATTTCAATTTGTGCAGACGATTGCATTTGAATTGAGATCCTTTCCCGAAACTGCTTTGACAATTCAGCATTTTGTAACATAAATTTTGGCATACCTATTAGTACTTATGCAATAATATAATTTTTTTATGATTCTCAGAAAAATTCAAATTGAAATAATACATAATGTACCATTACATTACCCGATTTATGACTGGTAGGGTATTCATGTATATCTATGCAATAATCGTTTTAATTTTTCCATTATTATTCATTTCATCGAGTCTGTTTTTCAACATTCCCCCCATATTAGACAAATACGTCTGCTTAGTTTCTTTAAAGGTCATGAGAATTTATCTTTTCCCATATAAATGTAATTAGGAGGGTGAAGCACGTTAACTGATTAAATTAAGGTTTGTAACGAGGTACTGCATTCGTATCGACTTCGGGATTAGACTAGCGTGTGAGTTGATCACGGGTGTTACAGGGATTCGCTACGTTGGAAACAAAATAATCTAGCAAGTCGAAATTTACCTGCAGACAAATTTGTCTTTCCCTATGTTCAAACCAGCCTATCAAAATCGAACAGTAAGCAATAATTGTGTGTTCTTGCCCATTTAACGAGAAAGATGGCTGCTTATTATGTCAGTGTCTAACTATGAACAAGACTGAGCCAAATGAAAGAACTTATTTCTGGACAGATCTACAACTGGAACTGATTATCGGACAAGATAGCTGCAAATCATGACCGAGTCTTGCTATCAGTCTCGAATATTGACGATGGTTGAGCCGAATGGACGTACTGGTGTCTGGATAAAGCTACAACTGGAAGACGTCAATTGTCTAAATTATAAAGCAATCTATCTTTTTATATTGAATTATTTACTCTGTTATAGACAAGCAAATTACTCGTATTATTACCTCTTTTATTTTAATATTCCACACTTTAATATTTAATCTCCGCGTGTTTTTTCTAGATTTTAACCTATGGATAGACAACGTATTCGAGTTAAACTACCACCTCATTTGCACTAAGGCTCAGGGGCCTGGTTTTCGAAAGTATCTTATGACTAAGACGTGTCTTACGATGGTCTTATGACAGGTCATAGTCGTAAGATATGTTTTCGAAAGTGTCTTAAGTTACGATATATCATAACTTTTATCATAATCTTAAGACACCTCGCGACATGACTTAAGATCATCACAAAAGTTATGATGGTTTTATATTCAACGTAAAGCTTCGATATCACGTTAAGAACAGAATATGGCTACTTTTTACATGCACATTCGACAACGAGCTGAACACGTACGCCGAAACAAAGTATTTCGAGGCAGAAATAATCCACTAAATTATATGGATGATGAACAAATAGTATGTAGATATGTAAACTTTCACGTCCATTGATACTAGGTTTATGTAGAATGTTCCAAAGGGACCTAGCAAGGCCAAGATCTTGTGTTTTATTCCAAGTCATGGTTTTATGCCACAGGTACTTTCAGATGGTCAATGTTGATGTTCATAACATATCCAGACCAAGTGTATCTCAAATAACACGTGTTGTAACTGCTTGTTCAAAGGGGGTTTGTAATATCTACATTCCGATGTTAACTGACCTAGCTGGAATTTGGCACATTGAGAGAGGTTTTTAATAAAATATAAACTTTTTTAAGTGTAGTCGGTGCCATTGACGGTACACGCATTCGCATAAAATTATAAATAAATAAACTAAATTCAAACAATTAATGATCCACTTCGACTTTAAATTCCTTTTATATAAAATTTAACGTTAATATATTTAAAAAATTATATTATTTTTAATTGTTACATTTTTATATTAAATGTTATCACTTTTTAACCATTATTAAAATTAATAGGCCTACAACTATCTTCACTTATGACAGTCTTAAGATCATCTTAGTTATGACTATCGTAAGACAGCTTTGATTTACACCATATTACATATCGTAAGATGGTCATAAGATAGTCATAAAATGTGTCCTAAGATACATCTTAAGACATATCTTACGATACTTTCGAAAACCAGGCCCCTGGTTTATTTCAATCGACCGATCTTGACCAGATTGTCCCAAATAAATATTTATTTAGTTTTGATATTGAATCGCTAAGTCATTTCTCCAGACCTTAAATAACGGAACACAATTTTTTTTACACCCGAAGATGACAATGTAGATTGTTGAAACGTTGTGTGTAATAAAACTAAGGAGACTTGTCTGCTATTGTACCACCCACCCTCACACCACCTATAAATAGGTTCAGGCTTGCGTTCGGTTTCTCCACAAAGAGCGACAATTTGATCAAAAAGGTTTGGGCAATATCGGGAGCAGAACAGTTCATGGTGATCTATTTTTAGGTGTATATTATTGCGTGGCAAATCTTTCGATTTGTCACGCTTTGTTTTCGTTATGATTATTTTTTTTTTTTTTTTTTTTTTTTTTTTTTTTGGGAAACTTTCTAGAGAAAATCGAAAATGGTGTAGCAAAATTGTATCCACCAAACATTATTGAATGACCTGGTATCAAAAATGAATATCTAAAACTCAGTTTTTGCTAAACCGGAAGTGGGCTATTGCATAATATGCAATTATTTTGCACCTAGTCTGTAAGGTTTATTTATGAACCGATTTGGCTGAAATTTTCTTTAATATATTCATTGAAATAAGAAGTATCAAGTGCGATTACAAAAATTTCAATTTTTAAATATTTTTGAAAAAAAATATTGAAACCAAAATTGTCAAAAAAGCTCAAAATTTCTAACTCAGCCGCTAATTATCCGATTGACCTGAAATTCATAGGACATGTACAGAATGTCCAGAGAAAAAAAATTAATCAATCAAAATTTTTCTATCACTTCCGGTTTTGACGTGAGAACTTCCGGTTTTTCAAAATCACGCCTAGCAGCCTCACTTCCGGTATAAATTTCAGATATTGACAAAAACTATATATATTGTCTGTCAGTCATAATTAGAATGCACTTAGCATAAAAAATCCAAACCGGAAGTGATGCATAAGCTGCCGTCACAGACTGACACATTTCAGCAAAAAATTAATAAGTCCTCTATTTGTTATCCGATTTTTATGATTTTGGTGTCTATCAAAACCTTGTAACCTTGTCTACAGTTTGTTGGAACAGAATTTTGAATTTCGAATTTAAAATTTTTTTATGTTCGTTTGAATTTTTTGAAAATTCAAAAGGCCATAGTATGTGACCTTGACCTTTGATGACCTTGAAAATTCCAATGAAGGATGTCCTTGACTTCAGCTATCCATAGGTATGCTGATATTAATTGAAAAATATTAATTTCTGGTTTTATGGACATTTGAAAATTGACATTTTTGTCAACTTTGGACATCTATATCGCATTCTCTAATCAACGCAGAGAAATAAATTTTTCAATTTTGTAATGCCGATTTGATTATCTTTTAAACGATATATGACAATAACCCATTAAAATATGTTTTCAAAATATTGCGTTTTTTTTCGACTGAGGGTTCTAACTTACAATGCAATTATCTAATAGCAATATGGTGTGTATAGTCAGTATGTACTAAATTTTCTCTTTTCAACGACATATGACATGGCCAGTTTAATACAAAATCCATTAAAGTGAAAATAGGCATAGAATACCCCTTTTCTGAGAAGAGAGAGAGAGAGGTAGAGAGGATTAAAATGATTGACAGGGTTATAGCAGGTTATATAATATAGTAATAAAACTATCGGCATGAACTTTTCACATGGAGGTGTGAAGTACTTTAGGTCATAAACAGATTAATCTGATTATGTAATCTTTTAACACTCTAAAAAGTATAAAAAATTTATTCATTTTTTTGCAAAATTTTCACTTATATTAATTTTACATACAATTATTTAGAGCAGTGAATTTTTGATACATTAACCTGTTCGAATTTTTTTTCTACCATTGACAGAACTCTTTCTACAAGATACACACCAATTTTCTTTTTGTCGTCTGCTAAGGTTATTAAAGGTCATAAACAAATTAGTCAGACTACATAATCTTTTAACTCTAGGGCTGGACTCTAGCAGACAGCAATTAAAACTGTTTACGCGTCTGCGCTAATCCGTTGCAATAAAAAGTAAGTGCTCAAACTGTTTTTTATCGTCTGCTAAGATTATTATAGGTCAAAAATAAATTAATCTCATTACACATTGTTTTAACTTTATAAAAATTAACATGTTTTTTCGAGTGTTTGCTATATTTGATATAATATCAGATTTTTTCTTATTTTGAGGGTGATTCTTACCCACGGCACTTAATTGACTAACATCAATTCAACTGGCTACTGACTGCTCCAATCCATTGAAACAAAAGACAGTATTTCAACTCAGCCTTAAAGGGAAATATTGACGTTTACACAGATCGAATGTTGGGGAAGGGGGTATATCCCCTTTACAAAATGGCCCCTAGTCAAAATGGCCATAACAGTTAAATTTGGTCAAAATGGCCATTCACCATGGCCCCTATTTTGGTCAAAATGGACCGGTCACCATGGCCCCTATTTTGGTCAAAATGGACTCTGTATTTATGCTTTGATTTCAACCAATTCTTTGGTCAAAATGACATTTTTTGAGGGCAAAATGGGCAAAAAAATAAAAGTCAAAATGGTCCCTGATTTTTTGATAAATTTTAGCTTATATGATGATAATCAAAGGAATAATTGGAAGCTATTTTAACCCTAAAAAAGGTCACTTGTAGTCTGTAACAACAGTAACAACAAATTTTGAAGACATAAATTGTGTTCCTATTTATATTTTCATCAAAGCAAAGACATTCTAAGACTTACAATTTTAATTTGAAGTTCCAGTTCCAGTTCTCAAAAAGATTATACAAAAAATTTATTGTGTATTATGTAATATACATATTATTTTGAGACCATTTGTCTTTTTGGAAAGACCTTTTTTAACCTTTTTTGATGACCATTTTGACCATTTATCAGGGACCATTTTGACCAAACGAGGGGCCATCAGCGTCTGCGCTAATCCGTTGCAATAAAAAGTAAATGTTTAATCTTGCCAGAGGCAAAATGGCCATAAAAGTTAAATTAGGTCAAAATGGCCAGTCACCATGGACCCTATTTTGGTCAAAATGGCCTCTGAATTTCCTCTTTGATTTCAACCAATTCATTGGTTAGAATGGCCAAAAAAATAAAAGTCAAAGACATTCTAAGACTTACAATATAATTTGAAGTTCCAGTTCTCAAAAAGGTTATACAAAAAATATATTATGTAGCGCTTTATGTTTTGTTAATTAATTTGTAACATCATAAATAAAAATATTATTTTGAGACCATTTTGACTTTTTGGAAGGACCATTTTGACCTTTTTGAGGACCATTTTGACCATTTATCAGGGACCATTTTGGATACCAGACTTTAGGGGTTTGAAGTTCAAAAAGTCTTACAGCTATCAGGCAAAGTATCACGGGCCACGCTCAGTGCTGTTCACAGCTCTAGTGATTTCATTGACATTCTTCTGGAAAGTCTCGAAAATGTACAATGAGAAATCTAGAAGTGTCTTAGTAGCCCCGCCCCGTCCATGTACCTTTATAATTCTTTACCCCGGAAATTCTAGACATTTATGGGACGTCTCGATCATTAACAATGAAAATTCTAGTCTCATTTAGACAAATATCACGAACTTTCGTTTATGTTCCTTCCACAAAAAATATTTTGCTTATTTGATTTAATAAATTGCCTTCAAAAGCAATGTGATGAACGTCTAAGAAGACAATTATTCATCAACACAAAATCTATTATAAAATCTAATGCCTTTATAAATTGCGACATTCTTCAAAAGCGGAAGCCAGACAAGGTCAATTTGGAAGGTAACATTAATGTTAATTCCAGAAGAGAATTAACAAATACAATTTTCTTTTCGTACAAAACGGTTATGGTTGTTTTTATTAACGTTAAGAACTTTTTTTCCCAAATGGTTGAAGATGAACATTTAAGGGTACTGCACGATACAAAATTAGATATAAAATGAAAATATTGATCACTATATGAGTTTCAGATCAAATTTATTTAGATGGTTGGTTGGTAGATGACAAGTTAACGTTCGCTTCCAGCGGATGCAGATATCTCAGACTAGGTAGTTGATAGTCGTGGTAGATGGATTGGTTCAATCGGTTGGTACTATGATTTTTGTTAGACATCGAAATACGATTTTATAGTGACATTGGGTGTTTTTAAAAGAAGGTATGTCCTGCCTCTAATCCGCCACAGTATTGTAGTAGAGCTATTAGGTCGGAGAAAGAATTCGGGCTTAATCTTATCCTCGTGTAGCATTCTGTATCAATATTATTTGTCATTACACTTTAAAACTTATAGAAATGTTTCTCTATAATAGAGCTACGGAAATATTGACTGAAACATTGTTAGCGATTATACAAAAGAAAATAAAGGATAGTTGAAAACAACGGGAAATGTCACGTTCTTGATAGTCTGCTAAAAACTGTTCGTTCTTACATCAATACATCTAGCCGCGATATCATGTCAGATATATAATTGATTTTAAATACACACTGATGTTGAGCTATTCCTTATTACCAAACTGAATCAGCAGCCAAGTGTACAGGACATAGAGAGCTTACTCTTACTTTTATGAGAATATTCACTTGAAAGAGTCATAATTTATCTCATTGAGCGTTTTGACATGGAAATCGTCTAGTCGTACGGATGGGACAATAAACCGAGGCCCCGTGTGCTATTGGCTGTGCACGTTAAAGATCCCTCGACAGTTGGAAATCGAAAATAAGAGCAGGCTAATGTCCTGGCAAAATTTCCCTCATTTCACACTGCATGCCGTTTGTCCATCCTCAATTAGCCCATATAGGTGCAGAAAAGTAGGAAGTAAAACTCCATTCATTTCATTTGTAATTGAGCGTTTAACCATGTGTATCCTAGATTCCCTCACCCATGGAATTTGAAGCTATATAAAACACATTATTGGGTGGATTGTGTATCAAATTTCACAGGAACAATTAAAGCTTCTTCTTATTCGGCATTTTTATTTGTATTTTTTTTATATTATTAGTACACTGTACAGCTGCATATAATTCAGATGAAAATGGTATGACTTGCTGTACATTCTTTTTATATTATTAGTACACTGTACATCTGCATGTAATTCAGATGACATTGGTATGCATTGCTGTACATTCTTTTATATTATTAGTACAATGTACATCTGCATGTAATTCAGATGACAATGGTATGCATTGCTGTACATTCTTTTATATTATTAGTACACTGTACATCTGTATGTAATTCAGATGACATTGGTATGCATTGCTGTACATTCTTTTTATATTATTAGTACACTGTACATCTGTATGTAATTCAGATGAAAATTGTATGAATTGCTGTACATTCTTTTTATATTATTAGTATACAGTACGTCTGCATATAATTCATAGTGCTGGGTATTGCCAACCATGTCACGATACGATACGTATCGCGATACAAAGGTCACGATACAATACGTATCGCGATATGGGATAAAGGGACAAAAATTAACATTTCATTTTCAAAGTTTCAATATTTATTTATTTAAAGCTTTTTAATTTGGTATTTAGTTGATAGTAGTGGTCCATATCCACATCTTAAATTATTTCCCAACAATTTCAATCAAGTCAGTTCGAAAAAAATTGTGATTTCATACGCTGACTTGTTAATAAATCCTCACTTTTTATGAAATGAGAGGTATCGTCAAGTATCGATACACGACCTCGCGATACGATACGCGTATCGTGGAATGTCGTATCGCGATACATCGATACAACGATATATCGTGCCAGCACTAATAATTCAGATGACATTGGTATGCATTGCTGTAAATTATTATTATTACGCTGTGCATCTGCATCTTAATCAGATGACATTGGTATGAATTGTTGTAACTTATCATTATTACGCTGTGCATCTGCATCTTAATCGGCAAACATTGGTATGAATTGCTGTACATTCTTTTTAATTATTATTAGTACACTGTACATCTGCATATAATTCAGATCACATTGGTATGAATTGTTGTAAATTATTATTATTATGCTGTGCATATGCATCTTAATCAGATGACATTGGTATGCATTGCTGTACATTTTTTAATATTATTAGTACACTGTACATCTGCATATCAATGGGCAAAAATTGGTATGAATAGCTGTACATTTTTTTTTATATGATTAGTACACTGTACATCTGCATATAATTCAGATGAAAATGGTATGAATTGCTGTACATTATTTATATCATTAGTACACTGTACATCTGCATATAATTCAGATGCCATTGGTATGAATAACTGTAAATAATTATTATTATGCTGTGCATATGCATCTTAATCAGATGACATTTTTAAGCATTGCTGTACATTCTTTTCATATTATTAGTACACTCAGTACACATATATCGTAACCAGATGACATTGCTGTACATTCTTTTTTGACAAATACATATTCCTTACCTGTTTTAAAACTATCTTATAAGCTTCTTCAGATGATAGATCGAGAACAAATGATTTAGTAGCATTGATATCTCCTCGATCAATCTGACGTAGATCTTCGTGTACATGGTGTATATCGTTAAATCGTTTCACATTAAACCAGGCTATACTAGCATTTCTCATTGATTTGAACATCTTCTGTAAGCGAATCATCCCTGTAAGTAGATAAAAAGATAATGAAGCTATTTTCAAAAGTTGTCTATGCACAGTAACATAAAAATGAAATGACGCGAGACCATTGAGGTGGAAAATGTGGTATTATAAAAAGTTTTGTGAATTCTGAGAGAAGTACATTATATTTTTAAGAGCAGTTGGACAAAACGTTTTCGCTTAATATTGAACAACCAAGAGAATCTTGTGGTTTTTTTTTAGACTTTAAAAATCATTAAAATTCAAAGAAAACGCAATTTGTTATCTGAGGTTCCAGATTTAACCGATTACTTCTGTCCATCTGGTATTTTAACCTTATACATTGGATCGTTGATCCACATGCATTTGCGTCAACGTTAGCTGTTATAATGCTTCTTATTTATTTGCCAGTTTAAATGTTTTAAATGGATATGTTCACTAACTTTTCGATCAAGAAAATTTTAGTCTCAGAACCTGGACATTTTTAGCTAATCTAATCGAGAATAGTGTTCACAACTTCAAATCCCTGTGTATCAATAATTATCAGCGTTTGAAAGTCATAAATACGACTCGTACTTCAGTGAGACTATGCATTATATAGACAACACATATACAAAAATTGAAGGATACATGTTTAGGTAGAGATAAAATTGATGGTGTTATTCGATTTTGTGCAATTCTAGTACGTCTTGGGGATTTTTACATATCTTCAAGGCTAAAATCGACTCTCGAAAATTCTGAACGTTCCCTTTTAAGTATACAAATATTGCTTACCTTCGTCGGAATCGTATAAATAATGTACATGATCCCATTCCAGAAAACTGATCATCTCAATCAAAGCTTGAGTAAAATCTGGCTTCATATGTAATTCATATTTGGAATGTTTTCTGATGGTATCCCTTGATAGGCTTGGTGTAAGATATGGCATGTGAAATGTTGTGGTAAACGCTTGGACGATATCAGCTGTTTGCATCGTCTTCTGACCAATAATTGCAAATACTCCTTCAGACATCTGTCGACAAACTGAAATGAATATCGTAAAAAATGACTTATATAAAGGGTTATAGCTCAGTGGTTTTCTTGCTAGTCGAATGTGTATCTTTAAAGAGAAAATTTAACATTTTTGCTAACAAGAATCAGCAGAGGTTAATCCTTAAAAAAAAAACGATGGAAATTTCATTTTCAAAATCCAATCCTACTGATGATGTGGTATGGTTGTGTCTCGCTAAATGCAAAACGATTTCGAATCTGTATTCCACTTTGATAACCGTTTTGCTGATACATGATCAAGTGAGAAAGATAAACGAAAAAGCAATTAAAAATCGTCATGTTTTGTTATCTTGCCATTACATCCGATGACGACACGTGTATATTGTGTTGAAACGTTATGTACCTATTTTAATAAAAAAAAAGGTGTGTTATATTCTATGATATAGTCTTGTGTTTTGTTATATGTGCTTAAGTGTGTTATATTCCATGATATAGTCTTGTGTTTTGTTATATGTGCTTAAGTGTGTTATATTCCATAATTATGTATTGTGTTTTGTTTTATGTGCCGCTCGCTTCTATAGGTCGTTCAAATCTTAATTCAAAATGGAACTTTTAAATCTGAGAACTACATTCGGATCTGATCTGGAACTCTGCTTTTACTATATGAGTCACGTCTACAAACTTTGAGCACTTAAATAATGATTTTAATATTATAAATTATTTAATTTAACCCTATAAAAAATTACAATTGACATCCTCAACAAAAACTTCAGAAAAAACAAATAGCACAAATATAATTAGAAGAGAAAACTGAACTGGAGGCTCCAAACTGCCGCTTTGAAATCGATAATTTTATAACTTAATCATTATTTTTCTAAAATTGATCACTAGACTTGTAATTTTCACATGAAGATACGTGATAATACGCTGCCTGAAGACAACCAAATCTTGGGAAAGAGTGGGTTCAATGTTCTGCCAATGGCAAATCATATTACTTTACTTCCGCTTTCCTTTGATTCGCTTAATTCGCCCTATTATAGAATACATATCGTATTGCTCGTCTCATCAAAGGATTTATTGTGGACAATAATTCTGTGAAGCCATACCAAGTAGAATGATTCTTCCTAATTTAGTAATTTCAAGTTATGTATAACATACCAATAAAAAATTATGTATGTGGACTCGAAAACAAAAGTCAAGATGATAAACCCCTTTGCGCAAATACATCAAATAGAGTGGATTAGGCCTGTGTCTTAAGGGTTGAGCTCAAAGTTTCTGGACGTCGACATGATACCCTGAAGCTTCTCGATTTGAGAATGACCTCTTGGACAGTCGTGTCTACTACTTCTAATGAAAGACAAAACGTTTTACTACGACTGATCGCAACACTGATATCTAAAAGTTGGTATAATACGCCATGTTTTAACAGCAAGGTGCAATGACCATCAGACAAATGCTTGAGTCTCGCGATGTGGAACTCGTATGCTTCGAAGGCGCTAATGATCCTATTTGTAAGCCAGGGAACAATAACCCAGGATATTGCGTGTACACATGAAATTATTCGTTATCCCTGGTGCCTAATAAAGTAAAGGATTACGTCTAGACTTGCTTATTGATAAATACACTAACGATGTCATTAAACACTCAATTTTCACAGCAGCTAAACATTTTTCTTAAATTTTCACTTTTTTTTAAAAAAATAACGATATATATTTCGATGCAGTTGGAGAACCAACAGAGGTGGTATTACTCTGCATCAAGAAATAATTTGTTGTAACGGTTGCTCACACATCCAGAGTTCTTGGATTATATTCTACAAAGTTAAAGGTAAAAGTAACTTGAAAACTTGCAGTTGAAAAACAATTGGACCAATGCCGCTGTTCTACCTTATGGCTTCATAAAAATCTTCAAAACATGATTAGTAACAGTAATTTAATTTCCATGAAGTTACATGTATTGTACTTTTTATGGGGTCTGAAAGGAGTCTTTTATGATAGACTGGACTCTTCACCTATCTCATGCCTGTAAGAAATCTCAATTCTGGCCAGAAAAGACCCTCATTGCGTACTGAATGGCATAGCCAGTCTTCGTGAGCTCAACTCATTGCATCTAAAAAACATATTCTTGTCAATGATGATAAGAATACACTTCATTTCGTCCTTCAAACCTACATAGATTCAAACTAGCAAATTCTGAAAAATTGTCACGATTTCATGTTATCCTTCTCTATCAAGAAAATGTTTTGTTTTACGATCGGTTTAACACTAGGATGAATTTATCGCTGACTTGGCAAGACTAATTCTTTTTTAACTAGCTACCAATCTCAGGGGATATTGAAAGAAGACTTTTATATCGGCGTTTTCCTTCTATTCAGATGAATTGAGAAAGGTAATTATTGTTGAGGACGAGTTATACAATAGAAGGGTGTCTATATTAGGTGATGAGGATTGAGAGCCAAAGAAGCCCTGGTTGTGGCATCAACTTTTTCTGACTTTGAGAAGAGTGTGAACGCATGGGAACCTAATCGACAAGCAACGCTACTGACTGAGTTATTCCACTGCCATAGCTGATTCATTCCAGAGACCGAGGAGAGAATTGACGTTTACACAGTTTCAAATTGGTTCAAAGATAGTCAGTCACAGGCAAGAGGTAGTAGCATGTTATCTAATAAATGCATTCCATTTGACCAAACTGCAGTACGTTGCTCTAAATATTTTGAAATTTCAAATTTACTGAATTAAAATATCCTCTTCTCTTGCTACCGTGGAAATCCCTGTTTTTTATTTATTTTTATGGACCGAAGACAGATTTTTCAACATAATATGGTTATTTTATCAATATGCAACTTGATTCTACAAAAACACAATCCTAGCCATAATACTATTAAAAAGTTCATCAGGGAAATACGGGTTTAATAATGCCCTGTGTCAAATTGTAACATTTAAAATCGCTAACCGAATATCCGTCTTTTTTTCTAACTTAAATGTCAAGATTATTATAGAAGAATATCCACTCGTATCAACTTCGGAACTAGACATGCTAGAAAACCTCGTACACTGTACGGTAGTTGCCATGATGAATACATTATAGGTCAGCCAATCACAACTATTCTTCAGAATGTATCATTATCTTTAGCGGAAAAAAACAGCCAATCAAAATCAACCTTGAAACAAGTGTTGTCTTTTCCTGCCCAAATACCGGGCAAGCTGGCCGCCTATCATGGTCAAGTCATTACATAGTCTCGAACATAGTCTCGAACAATGACCGAATGGAAGAATATCGTGACACGCAAAGATTCAAAAACAAAAATTCAATTCTTAAGAGAATTCGAGAAGGAAGATCGCATTTCTATTAAAGTGTGATGAATTTCTTTAACTCGAATGAAGACAGTGAAATGACTTGAAAGAAAGCCACTATTGCATGTGATTGCCAATTATTTTCTTTAAACGAACTTATCTACAGATGTGGCCAAGATCACGGCAGCTGGTTCGCGAGCTAATACTGTAAGAAAATTGAATTATTTTTCTTCTCTAAGCTTTGAAATGAGTAAAAAGTCTCGTATAAAAATAATAACGACTTACGACCTATTTTACGATGGAATCATATTAAATCGTGAATTCTGCCTGATTTTGGGTTTCTTATTTAAGAAATTCATGACCAGAAATTTATACATTAAAAATTCTGCTCAGATCAAAAGTGAAAGCGAAAAGTCTACAAATCACCTGAATACATACATCAAGTGAGCAGAATCAAAAATTATTGGAAGGGCAATGTGGTCACTTGATAGAACAGTGGTTCCCAACCTTTTTCATACCGTGGTCCAAAATTCACGAAACTCTCAGAGCCGTGGGCCCCTGTTTAATTATAAATACCACCAAAGGGTGATTTGCACCTCCGCATTATCAGAAATGAAAATGAAATGAATAGAGTTTTGCGTCCTGCGTCTTCACCTGTACGGGCTAATTGAGGACAGGTCCTCATCATCAGGAGGCCAAATGCAACTATAGACCTTACACAGCAAAATATATTTTAATACAATTTGGGCTAGTGCTCCATGGCCCCCTGACAAATACCCCATGGCCATGGCCCCCAGGTTGGGAACCACTGGTATAGAAGGTCTCTGGATTATTTAAGAATTTATTTATAAGAATACTGTATAATTTTCGATTTTTTTAAAAGTTTAATACAATTTTAGGAGGATCTGTACTGGATTCAACGTATATTACATCTGAGTTAAGTTAAACCACATGGAATTAATAACCAACATGCTATAACAGTAAACATTCATAATAAGTTGACAAAAATTTAATACATTTTAAGAGGATTTATACTGGTTTCAATGTAAATTATCAATTTGTTAAGTTATCGAGAAATAAAACCTAGTTTATCAGAACAACAATGTTATTAATAACCAACATGCTATAACAGTAAACATTCATGATAGTGACAATATTTTAATACATTTTTAAGAGGATCTATGATAGGTTTTACCGGAACTTACTGAATTGAAACTGACAATTCCAATGGATTTTTTCTCGTAGAATGACAAGTTTATCATACCGTGAATCCTTTGTTTTTTATACTTCCATTCGACAAATTGATATTATTTTTTCATGAATCATATTATCGTGTCATGGTTTAATTCAAATAGGATAAAAGGAATTATAGAGGAAGCTGATTTTTGTGGCATATTTAGTTAAAAAGTGTCATAATCTGAATCAAAACTGAAGTATTTATGGAAAAAAAATATCGATAGTTGAAGTGTATGCTGATACACTTAGTTCATTTCAAAATTACTATATTCTAAAAACTATAGGGTCATTCCATCTCAAATCACCCAAATTTGAAAAATATTTCCAATGTCACCCTTTAAGAAAAATATGAGAATAAATCACAGATACTCCTATACCCAAGATATGTAGAAATCACAAATATTAGACCTGTATCTCATAAAGTGTTGAAACCACAGCGAAACTTTAGTCCCCCGTTCAAGTTTGCAAAGGGTGACCTGGGTGACCTGGGAGTCACCGGGTGATTCGAGATTGAATGATCCTACATTGTATTGAAGTCATAATATATGTTTTTATGAATCCTTCACATTGCCCCTCTCGCTTCTCTTATTAGCATCCAATCATACGCTTTACGATGTGGTCTACCCATTATTTTTAGATGCAATCAAATTAATGCTTTACGTATATCACGTTTTCTAAGTTTATTCTGAACTTTAACCAATATGCTTAAAAAGGAGGACTTTCCTACTGCAATATCAGTGTTTGGTACGTGAATATAATACCAATTGATATGTAATAGTGTATCGGCCCACTGTGTTACTAATCTGCAAGTATTGTACTGATAATGATTAGGCTACATGTTTTAAATCAGACAACTGTAATGCAATCATGAAAATGCGATTATTATGTAATTGATGTATTTAAATGTAGATGACCCAGAGTCTAAAGGGAATATATTCATGCCGTTGTATTACATAATTGTATTATTTCAGCATCTCTCGATTAAATACAATTTGTATTTATAATCATTTAATGGCATATTAGAAGCACTGATAAATTTTATGGATAGATACTTTCAGAATATTGATTACCGGAGACTCACATTGCAGTGTTGATTTTAATATCTTTAAGTTTACAAGTATCTACCAATAATAAGTGTTTTATGTATAACCATAAACGGCGTTTTGAATATGTAAAAAGTGGCAATGTTTTCGTTGAAAGTGTGATTAAATGTTACTGTCTTAACAAAATGTCAAGCGTTGCAGACTGCTTTTCGATTGCCAGTACTCAAAACACAATTTTAATTTTTGGTACTTCTTGAACAATCTCTTACACATCCATTAACTGCTAAAACGATTTTAAAAAGTCTTCAACACAAATATTATCTTAAGACCCAAAGGTAAACATCGATTAAGATAACTGGCTTCAGATAATAAGCACTGCAGACCAATTTGAGAAAACCAATATGACTATTATAGGGCTTATATTGAACGTTATAAATCACTCAATTATAGTGTAAGATAACAACCTCGTGTTGGCTACTATTCACTCTTGTAGCTTCATAATTGACCAATTTATTACTTCTGGAAGCATCATTTTATAGCGAGTCGGAATTACAAGATATATCATGAATCAGGTCGCACTTCTTTATTATTAAAAATTAAGCCATAACTCAGTGGCTAAACTCGTCATTAAGGAGTCCGGGGCATATTTTTTTTTAAACATCTGCTTTTAAATTTTGCATCACTGACATAGGGAACCGGGTTTTGTAAAACCAGAAGGTATCATCTCGACCAATGCCGGGATTGATTTTCTGGACCTTCAGGTAAGCGATCAAGCGTTTAACTCACTGAGCCAACGCGGCCATTTTCTCTGGACAGAGGTCCTCTTTAGGATTGTGGCTCGCGAACTTGGCCTCTGTAGTAGTGTCGCCATACTGCTCTAACAGCAGAATTCGGTTATCATCATAAATCTCATTGTTTACTATCTTTGTGGTAATTCTGAGCTTATTCTGAGGCCTCAGTTGCTTTTCACTCCATGGGTAACCTTGTATCTGTGTAATATAATTAGCGAATTTGCATTAATGAATTTCGTACATAGGTGCAAACTTTGACTCAAAAGCGGAGCTTCGTTTCACCAACGACAGAAAATAGTGTTTCTTCCCTACTTTTCCTTGCACCATGAAAAGACTATCATAACAATTAACGATTGGTAAGAAATCACAACAGTTTATTGGATAAAAATAATTAAGATTCCAAATCGAGTTCCTAACACCAGGAAAGTCTGTAATTACTAGTTTCCCCCTGATAATACTAGTATGGTTCCTTATATTAGGATAGCAAAGAGAACCAAATGTAATAGGACTAACAAAATTGGGTGTTCATGTCTTTGTACTGTTTGATGCTTGACTATAATAAAAGTGGAAAAATACACATTTCTAATGGATATAATTGAATTATTTGTACCACGTTTGTATTGAAGAGTAATACAATTATTTTGAACTTTAATTTTTTGTTAAAAATCAGTCGCTAAATTCAGTTCAGAAAAAAAGTTTTTTGTTCATTTGACACAGGTTGTGCTTTTGCCTTCATGAAAGCTGACACACATTGCGAAAAAATGTTCAGTCTAGTTCTTTTCAAATCCCATTTTATATTTCATATTAATTGCAATGGACAGAAATAGACTTTACGACTGAAGAGCTTCCGCCATTTTGAAAATTGAAGTGCGGGACAGTAATCCATTTATGTCATAAAAGATTTGATTCAGAGGAAAGTTAATACGTTTATAACCGGAGAGAAATCTTCAGGGATTTTCAAACTGCTATTTGATATTGACTAAAATATAGTAAATTTTCCAGTAATTCTAGTCGGAAAGCCATTGGGAAATAGCTTTCATACAGATTAATCGCATTTTGTCTATCGCGGAGTTCGATAAATATGAAACAGTGGCGAAATCCTTCATTAAAATCAAAACACAATCGTTAAGTCTTGATCAAGTATACAATAACTCTGAACGCTATGATATAACATAGAGAGCTTCAAAACAACATGATTATACAATTACATGATAATACATTTGGCACGTACATTTGCAATTCATATGCAAAATCGAAAGGCACAAACGGCGGATTTGTGTGATTAGTCATGGAAATTTAGGAATAAAGTGAATCTATTTTTTTGCACTTTTTAAAATTGTGCATATTTTATTTTTAATTTTTCCATGGGTTGTTGGATTGTTGGACTGAACTATGCTACTTTGGTTTAATGCATCCAATTAGGACCCTCGTATCACAAACTTTTCTCTGTTAAAGCACACTTATTGGGCTACCTTACACGAATCTTACTTTGATATATTTAAACTATCCCAACGGTAAAACAAATCTCGAAATCTAAGTAAACACATTGGCAATGCATTGGTAGCAGCTAGTGAACTTTTCATATGAGCCAGTATATCAATAAATGAGTAAATATTTCATATTGAAAATCATAAGCGACCAATGACTTACTTGCTGATGCTAGTTGAAAGTTGTCGTTGATGTTAATCTTATCAATGGTTCCAGTAATGTTGAATTCAAAGAAAGGGTCTTTAAAGCGACTCTTGTGTTTTTTGATGGCATATTCGAAGGCTTTTTGTGATGTGTGATCATCTCGATCAAATATTCCTCCTGCAAATAGAAAAAATGAATATGAAAAACAATTCAATCTGTAGGCAAAACAATTCCGTTAACCCAAAAATCTAGTCAAGAGCGTAAAAATATCGGGAGCAACAGAAGAAAAGCCAGAATGCAGACCCTTGATCCCAATTTCTCATATAAAGTGTTTGTTTCATCCTAGGCCTGTACATATGGGAGATTCAAACCCTCCCTTCCCTGAAATCTAAATGCCACAGCAAATGGACAACTTTACATTTCAATCCATATTTTATTTTTAAATAGCTATGCAGAACGCTATGTGAAATGTTGTACTTAAAAAATATTTTTAAATGCATTGCTTTGTGTGCAAGATTTTACAATTGGAGGCAATGACCATTTGGACCTTCTTCTAAATGCCAAAAAGTGCGCATGATTTTCACCCCTTGCCAGAAAAAAGTCTATCAACCAACACAAAAATTTCAATTCATTATATTCAAGTTTTAAAGTGGCACAGGCTTCATTTTCGTGGGTCGATTTTTCCAAGTCTCAGAAACGGGGACTTTTTTAGTTCAGTAATTTAGTACTGGTTATCACAACTCACCATTGAAATTTGAGTCTTCAAGTCCATGTGCATCCATAATTATTAGCATTTGAAAGTTATAATGCCCTACTACACATTAGCGATACTATGCAATATATAGAAAAGCCATCTATAGAAATAGAAGGAGAAATGTCTAATTTAAGATATATTTGAAGGAAATATGCAATTTTCGTACATTTCTAGTGCCTCTGAAGGATACTTAAGTATATTCAAGACCCAAATCAACCAATAAAAATGAAGACTGGTCCCCTTTAAGTATTGTATAGAACGATGACACCATTGTTATTGTCCCATTAAACACAAATGGTCGTGAGTCTGTTTCGTCAAGATAAAATTCTAACTAGTAATTCCACAAATACAATTATCATGAACTATATTTTAATGAATTAAAAAACGTCTAGCAAGAACATCTAATATCTTAAAATGTTTTCGCTGTGATGGATAAATATTGGAAACTAGACGAAATTAAATGGACGAAGAAAAACATTAGTTATCGAAAGCGAAATGAAAAATGAATTTAGAGAAATAATTTTGTGAATATTTTCTTGCTCGGGAGATTTTCCAAGATTTATTATCAAATCACTTGTGTATTTTCCAAACATTAATTCAGTGTAGTGTACTATGTAATTGTTCTCTAGAGGAATTCGGTGAAAATGTAAGAAATCGATCATGACAGAAGAAGAATAATAATTCCAGAACGACACAGAATATTTGAAAATAAATAGTTCTAAAAGTAAATTTCAATACGACACTGGAAAATGTATTCAACTATAAATTAAATTTCAAACGAGACAATTTTTTCGACTTTTCAATACTGTGCTTAATGCATATGAACTTTTGAATAATAAAAATCCGTACAAGCAAAACAATTCCGGTAATCAAATATCTCGTCCAGAGCATGACAAAATCGGGTGCAATAATTATATAGTAGTGGACTTCCCATGCGAGAAGTACCATCAGGTGTTTCGAAAAGACACCCGCCCCAACTATAAAGGTCAAAATCATGAGGTGCAACGAGATCAATTCATGCCTGACTAAACAAATCCGCCAAAATGCAAGTAACAGATTTGTCGTATTTGACTAGGAGTTCTCCGTAACGACCATAAAATGTTCTACAAGAAATTTTAAGTTTGTGTGTCAAGTAACCCTGTTTCAGTAATTTCAAGGTTAATATTCGACCCCTTGCAAGAAAGTCCTTATAAAGAGCACAAGCTCTAGCATTGTGAAATGTACATGCCATAAGCAGGCGATTGTGGTATGTTAATTTAATGAAAATTAACAATAGGAAAATAGCAATGATAATCGTTTAATCTTAATTTTTACCCCTTTGCTATTGAAACTATTGGCATACACCTGATAGTACCCGCAATAACACGTTCAATTCATTTCAAGTGATTGTTTCAAACTATTTCCGATATCTATATAATTTTTTCTAACGCTAAAGATATATGTTATTTTTTAATCATTTATTTGAGAACAAAACTATGTAAGTGTCCGCCAGTTTAGCGCTGAATTGTAACTAAATGGTAAAGTTGATTGTCAGAAATAAAAATAATGGCGAATCACCATGCCCAAGGGAGTAGATCTTATCTCGGTTTGTCACAAATCTTCTAGCAGACTAATTATTGGCAAATATTTGGTGATAATTCTGCGATAAATTCCGGGCGAAATGATGATTAATTTATCTTCCAGCTCTATATCAATATTCGTGTTGGTTGTATTTGAGATTTATACAGTGGAAATGATTTGATGTTTAACGTCCCACTTTTCTGCACCTATATGGGCTAATTGAGGACGAACAAACGCTAAACAGTGTGCAATGAGAGACATTACCTCAGGACAGGACAACGTCATTATTATGCTCTTATTTTCATTTTTCAACCGTCGAAGTACATGTATCTTTAATGTGCACAGTTGTAGCATACGGACCTTGGTTTATTGTCCCATCTGACCGACTAGTCGTTTTTGCAATGTCAGCCCCTCCGTCCTGCATCACTGACAGGAGATTTTAACAGTTGAATTGGAGATGGTAATTAAAGGGATTAGAGGTTGTCTAAACTTATATGTGTATTGAGCAAAATGATTGTATTGATTTGCACCATTTTAATTTTCAGTCAGATGACTGTGGTTTTTACAACTTCACTTCAGCTGTGTTTCTGGATGGCACTATCGCAAAGATTGGTTATAACATCTAAGGCTCGTTGAAACCAAAATATTAAAAAATACGACTTCAAACACATAAAAATACATATATTCAAATTTAAAATGCAAGATTGATGAAGAAAAAAAATATAAAAATGTGGAACCTATTATCAAGAGCACATACCAACACTGACAGAAAGAATTGCTATTACCATAGTGAAAATTGTTCACCATGCTATAAATTTTCTTGTGTAATTTCCAGAATGCCAAGTATGTCACGTTTCTGTCATTCATGACCTTCGGCGGAACTGTAGGGTAATTGAACAATTGGCCATTGAAACACGGTTTATGAATAGAGAAACCACCTCACTAACTAGCCTGTGTTTTATAACATTACACAAGATGACCCATTCAAGAAAGGAGAAAATGAGATGATTCCATATTTTTGAAGATTACAATGTGTATTCTAAAGAATCTATTTACTAATTCTTGACAAGTGAAGAAGGGTACATATAATCATAAACATAGCCCCATTTTACAGTTACAAGATTTACAGTTATCAATCATTGTAAATGGAAAAGTACCGGAAGTGCTTTTAGTTTCATCCTGAATGAGCTGATAAATGAAACATGTCCACCCCTTGCTGGGTGTGTGAAATAAAATGATACCGGAAGTACAACTTGTCTGCCCCTTGGTAGAATAGTGAAATAAAATGATACCAGATGTACTTCAAGTGCGCCCCTTTCTGGGCTGGTGAAATAAAATGATACCGGATGTAGTAATAACCTGCACCTTGCTGGGCTGGTGAAAATAAATGATACCCAATCAAATAACTACATTTCTCCCTTCTTGCTGGGAGGCTGGTGAAACAAAATGAAACAGGAAATAATACATATGTCCCTTGCTGAGTTGGTGAAATAAAATGATACCGGAAGTACTACATGTGTCCCTTGTTGGGCTGATAAAATAAATGATACCGAATGTACTACAGTCTGCCCCTTCCTGGGGTGATGAAATAAAATGATACTGGATGTACTACATGTCTGCCCCTTGTCGGGCTCGTGAAATAAAATGATACCTGATATACTACATGTCTGATCCTTTCTTGGCTGCAATATTGGTTTGTGATACCGGAAGTACAAATACAGCATACAAAACTTATAACAAAAGTACCATGAATCTGAACTTTGCGTTTGAAATGAAATAGCTTTTGTACAATCTGCTGTTCACAGTTAATGACTTAATGAAAAATAAAACATTTTAACACACTATAAGTATCTGACTTACCTATGGGTATAATTCCTTGATATGTTTCACAAAGTTTCAAGTAAGTTACTAGACAGAAAATGATACTGAAGTCGACTAAATTCATTATTTTCGTATATCAACGCTAAATAATTGCAAACAATCGATCAGAAATTGACTTTATTTAATCAGAATGAATTTAAATCCCTTCCATGAAAATTCACGACATCTTTGAGAATTTTTCCGTTTTTCTTTCTAAATATTAAATTGAAATTTAATCTCCATTACAATTCAATAAGCTATTTTTAATATTCACACATCGAGGACATTAAACACTTCATTCATTTCACAGATAACACAAATTTTCACATATAATAAACACTTTGTCAACAATGGTTTATTCTCCTTAATTCCGTTTGTTGATTCTGCACGTGTACAAAGTGTAAGTAAAACAAATTGGGATGCGCATGCTCGAATACACAATCTTAATAAGTCGTAAATGGTCGCGTTTTTCCTCTGCTCTCTATCGATTTTTAAGTCGGAAGGAGATGTAGCGGAATGATACAATAGCTTGTAAACGGGGTTCCTATCGTGTTCCACGCATTGTCTGTAAATCAACTAGTCTTAAATAATCTCTTGTAAACTTTAAAGTGGACATTAAGAGCTGTTCGTTAAGGAAGCCTGGAAGAACTTGACGCCTTTAGCAGACCTCTTCTGTCTTGTTATTTTACAATTAAGTTCTCCTTAATTTTGTAGTAATGTTCATAAGTCTTTTTTTTAAGACATATTATTTTTTTTCTAATAATCAAGTATTTGCTGTTGTTTGATATATTAAGCCATTTCATGCCGTTTCATTTATGTAATTTATGTATTAAGTGCATTAATCCATTCCGAAGGTTCATGCGTCATTATGAAATAATGATGGTATGGCACTCCTTTTGTTATATAATTGGGTTTTAAAGTTGGGAAACATTTAAAATTACCCCTATTTTGAAAGAAATTTGGTATGACAACCTTTTTTGTTATCTAGTTAGATTTTAAAGTGGTGAAACATTCGAAATGTCCCCAATTGTACACTAAACGGGTGAAGAGATGTGGGACGTAAAACACCATTCCATATTATTTGCAGCGAGGTTATTATACGTGTTGATTGATACATCAAAAGCGACAAATCGCTCCAGTACTATCTCTCTAATTATGTACATACGATTAGGTTTTCTGGTAGTTTAAACTTAGTGATTACAGACACAAATCTCTTGGTATTTACTACGACAACCAAATAATTTCATTAGCATGTACGACTACTCTAATTAGAAATGGCAAGAGACAACAAAACAATTCGATAGCAAAGTTTGGAAAGCCATTCCCTTTTATTTAAGAAATAAGACAAAAACACATTAGATTTCAGGGACATAAGCTATTTGAATTAAAAATAACAAGCAGTGTACGGACATAGCATACAGATAGTAATCCTTGGTGTAAATTCTTTGTAAAAGTTTCCTTTTTTGTGTGATATTGCGATGATACAAAGCACAATACTGCAATATTGAGCATAAGTACACATTACATGTATATCAGAAAATATAATGCACAAGAACCTAACTTGGTACTTTAGAAAAACAAGGATCAATAATTCGAGGTACTATGTACTCCCGGAGTTCATCTTGAAAGAAACGCAGAATTTAGAAGACGCAATCAAATAAAGCAATCTAATCTTAGCAATAAGTTAATTTACTGTAAATAGAAAGAAAAACAGGTCCCTTGAGAAAAGCAATAATTATACCAATTTCACAAAATTAGCAATAAAAAAACGTAGAAGAAATCGGTCAGCCATTCCTTTCATAGTCTGCAATTACTCCGGTGAAAGAACCTGATCAGCTAGAGCAAGAAGCTCAGTGGAGAAAAGACGTGAAGGACATAAAGGTCCAGGCCAAGAAATTTAAAAATTTCCCCAAAATAGTTGAAACACAATACAATAACAAAAAGATCCGGATAGCTATGTACACTCTTCGGCAAGCATTTAATAATTTCCCCAAAATAGGGAATTCAAATCAATTCATTAACAAATAATACACCAATAGCTATGTGGACTCTTCAGCAAGTATGTCAACTGAAAAGGCAGTCGGAGAATGAAATAAGGTGTTCCAAAGGGTAATTCTGCAATGTAATGCTAACGACATGTTCAGAAGGGGGAAGAGGGGCTTGACTTTATTAAAAAATACAGAGTATACAATCTTCGCCAGGATGTCGCCTTTTTTAATTGACCCTCCAGATCAAGGTTAGTTAACTCCCAATTGAGACGACAAAACTGTTATATCTTTGTTAGTCCTTTGGCAATGTAAGCAAAATCACTTAACGAGGGCCACTCGGACAACCATAATATTGCTCAGAATGAATGCCGAAACGAAATAAGCGTAATATCTCTGTTAATTTTTGGTTTCAATTGCTAACCTTACTACCTACTTTTTAAGGTTTATGGGCAAGGTTAGCGAAATCCCCAAACGAGGGACACTCGGACAACCATAATACTGCTTAGAAAGAATGCCAAAACGAAATAAGCGTAATATCTCTGTTAGTTCTTGGTTTCAATTGCTAACCTTACTAACTACTTTTTAAGGTTTATGGGCAAGGTTAGGGAAATCCCCAAACGATGGCCACTGAGGCAAACATAATATTGCACAGAATGAATGCTGAAACGAAATAAGCGTAATATCTTCGTTATTCTTATTATTCTTACTTCCTACAGCAAGATGTCTAAAGATGGCTTGACTTCCAATATTTAAACGTTAGGCGATAAGCAACTTCCTCAAAAGGGAACGTTTGGACGACAACCTGAATATTTCTCAGAAGGAATAGCGAAACGAACTAAGCGTAATATCTTTGTTAACTCTTGCTTTCATTAGTTAACCTTACTCCCTACAGCAGGATGTCTAAAGTTTGATTGACTTCCAATATTTAAACGTTAGGCGATAAGAGACTTCCTCAAAAAGGAACGTTTGGACGACAACCTGAATATTTCTCAGAAGGAATACCGAAACGAACTAAGCGTAATATCTTTGTTAACTCTTGCTTTCATTAGTTAACCTTACTCCCAACAAACACGACTCTGTCTATAGTTTGGTTGACTCTCCAATATTTAAACGTTAGGCGATAAGAGACTTCCTCAAAAAGGAACGTTTGGACGACACCCTGAATATTCCACAGAATGAAGACCGAAACGAAATAAGCGTAATATCTTTGTTAACTCTTACTTTCATTAGTTAACCTTACTCACTACAAACACGGCTCGATGTCTAGAATGATATACGAGTCTAGGCTAGGATTTATTGAGTGTGGTATAATGAGGATAGAATGTGTAAATCGTATGATGGAACTGTAACCAAATTGATATAATTGACACCAATTGGCGGGAATATTGTCTGATACTGGACATTTAGCTTCCTTGCAAGAAATTAAGTGTTACAATGAAACTCAAGGAAAATACCAGTGAACTATACATACTGGAGTAGGTCACGTAAATGTGACCAAATTTTGCAAAAAGATTTAATGAAAAGAGCCTCGAGAGTCTGTTTTGAGTTCTTCTATGGACGTTGTTTGTCCAACTTTCCTAGAATTTTGCGTTCCGAATAGTATCTGCATTTGTCCGATCTTATACCTATTCACTTTCTAAATGTTTTTATTTTCTTCTGCATCTTACACATGACACGGATCCTGGTTTGGTCTCTAAAAGAGATTAGCAAGCGTACACTGATAGTTTGTTTTCTAAATTACTGATTGGCATTATCAAAATCTGTTTAAACCAATATACCCTTTTTTCCTTATGAAATTCAGTAATCGATTTATGAAAAATTATATATGTGCTCTTCATATTTGTGTACATTATCATATTATGCTTTTACAGAGTCAGGGAATCATTTTAAGCCAGAGATGCATTATGTATGACTTTATCACAGCGTGTTATTTCAGATTATGGTATTTGGCACCAGATCATATCAGGAGCTAAAAACCAACGAATCTGTTCTTACATTAAATCTAAGAAGTGTCGCTGAATCATGGAAGGTGTCGACAAAATAACGTGAAATAGCCCAATTAACACCCTTAATGTTATATCTGATCTAGCTTTTTTCCTAGTCAGGAGATGTAGCGGAATGATACAATAGCTTGTAAACGGGGTTCCTATCGTGTTCCACGCATTGTCTGTAAATCAACTAGTCTTAAATAATCTCTTGTAAACTTTAAAGTGGACATTAAGAGCTGTTCGTTAAGGAAGCCTGGAAGAACTTGACGCCTTTAGCAGACCTCTTCTGTCTTCTTATTTTACAATTTAGTTCTCCTTAATTTTGTAGTAATGTTCATAAGTCTTTTTTATGACAATGTTTTTTTCTAATATTCAAGTATTTGCTGTTGTTTGATATATTACGCCATTTCATGCCGTTTCATTTATGTAATTTATGTAATAAGTGCATTAATCCATTCCGAAGGTTCATGCGTCATTATGAAATAATGATGGTATGGCATGACAATGTTTTTTTCTAATATTCAAGTATTTGCTGTTGTTTGATATATTACGCCATTTCATGCCGTTTCATTTATGTAATTTATGTAATAAGTGCATTAATCCATTCCGAAGGTTCATGCGTCATTATGAAATAATGATGGTATGGCACTTCTTTTGTTATATAATTAGATTTTAAAGTTGTGAAAAATTTAAAATTACCCCTATTTTGAAATATTATAGTTTGACCACTTTTTGTTGTTATGTAGTTAGATTTTAAAGTTGTGAAACATTTAAAATTACCCCTATTTTGAAATAAGTTTGGTATGACAACCTTTTTTGTTATCTAGTTAGATTTTAAAGTGGTGAAACATTCGAAATGTCCCCAATTGTACACTAAACGGGTGAAGAAATGTGGGACGTAAAACACCATTCCATATTATTTGCAGTGAGGTTATTATACGTGTTGATTGATACATCAAAAGTGAAAAATCGCTCCAGTACTATCTCTCTAATTATGTACATACGATTAGGTTTTCTGGTAGTTTAAACTTAGTGATTACAGACACAAATCTCTTGGTATTTACTTCGACAACCAAATAATTTCATTAGCATGAACGACTACTCTAATTAGAAACGGTAGTTTCTTCAAACCGAGAGGCAACAAAACAATTTATTAGGAAAGTTTGTAAAGCCATTCCCTTTTATTTAAGAAATAAGACAAAAAAACATTAGATTTCAGGGACATAAGCTTTTTGAATTTAAAATAACAAGCAGTGTACGGACATAGCATACAGATAGTGATCCTTGGTGTAAATTCTTTGTAAAATGTTTCTTTTTTGTGTGATTATTGCGATTATGATAAGCACAATACTGCAATATTGAGCATAAGTACACATTGCATGTATATTAGAAAATATAATGCACAAGAACCTAACTTGGTACTTTAGAAAAACAAGGATCAATAATTCGAGGTACTATGTACTCCCGGAGTTCATCTTGAAAGAAACGCAGAATTTAGAAGACGCAATCAAATAAAGCAATCTAATCTTAGCAATAAGTTAATTTACTGTAAATAGAAAGAAAAACAGGTCCCTTGAGAAAAGCAATAATTATACCAATTTCACAAAATTAGCAATAAAAAAACGTAGAAGAAATCGGTCAGCCATTCCTTTCATAGTCTGCAATTACTCCGGTGAAAGACCCTGATCAGCTAGAGCAAGAAGTTCAGTGGATAGAGGACATAAAGGCCCAAGCCAAGAACTTAAAAATTCCCCAAAATAGTTGAAACACATGAATTCAATTCAACAAAGAATACACCAATAGCTATGTGGACTCTTCAGCAAGAATGTCAACTGAAAAGGCAGTCGCAGAATGAATTAAGGTGTTCCAAAGAGTAATTCTGCAATGCAGTGCTAACGACATGTATATGCTACTGTTCAGTCCAGATATGGGAAGAGGGGCTTAAATTAAGAATTAAAAATACAGTATATACACAATCTTCGCCAGGATGTATTTTTTGAGTTGACCCTCCAGATCAAGTTTAGTGAACTCCCAATTGAGATGACAAAAATGTTTCACAGGAGAAAGACTCAAACGAAATAAGCGTAATACCTTTGTTAATCCTTGGTATCATTGCTAACCTTATTCCCAACTTTTTAAGCTTTATGAGCAAGGTTAGCGAAATCCCTAAACGAGGGGCACTAAGTCAAGCATAAGATGGGTTGACTCTCCAATATTTAAACGTTAGACGATAAGCGACTTCCTCAAAAAGGAACGTTTGGACGACACCCTGAATATTCCACAGAATGAAGACCAAACGAAATAAGCGTAATATCTTTGTTAATTTTTGCTTTCATTAGTTAACCTTACTCTCTACAAACACGACTCGATGTCTAGAATGATATACGAGTCTAGGCTAGGATTTATTGAGTGTGGTATAATGAGGATAGAATGTGTAAATCGTATGATGGAACTGTAACCAAATTAATATAATTGACACCAATTGGCGGGAATATTGTCTGATGCTGGACATTTAGCTTCCTTGCAAAAAATTAAGTGTTACAATGAAACTCGAGGAAAATACCCGTGAACTATACATACTGAAGTAGGTCACGTAAATGTGACAAACTTTTGCAAAAAGATTGAGATTTAATGAAAAGAGCCTCGAGAGTCTGTTTTGAGTTCTTCTATGGACGTTGTTTGTCCAACTTTCCTAAAACTTTGCGTCCGGAATAGTATCTGCATTTGTCCGATCTTATACCTATTCAGTTTCTAAATGTTTTTATTTTCTTCTGCATCTTACACATGACACCGATCCTGGTTTGGTCTCTAAAAGAGATTAGCAAGCGTACACTGATAGTTTGTTTTTAAATTACTGATTGGCATTATCAAAACCTCTTAAAACCAATATACCCTTTTTTCCTTATGAAATTCAGTAATCTATTAATGAAAAATTATATATGTGCCCTTCATATTTGTGTACATTATCATATGCTTTTACAGAGTCAAGGAATCATTTTATTGTTCTAGCTATCTAGCTTTTTTCCTAGTCAGTACCCCCGACTCTCATTACTGCCGAAAACAGACTGGGTTAAAATATATCCAGTGAATTGAAACCTGGACCTTCGGGTTAACTTACTGAGTGAAGGACTTTCTTCCGCTGAAAGCAAGGAACTTTATTTTAAACTGATAACTCGATCAGACGGTAACGGCTAGTTACTCTGTAGACATCACCTAATAAGACTGAATTTTATGAGCGTATCAGGCAATTTCAGATAGAATTTGAGTTTATTGTCTTCTCTTAATTTAATTTAGGTAGCTAGGCAACCAGAAATTCGATTATCGTTAGTGTCTTGGTATCGATTTTATATTAGTGTAATCACTGACCAGGTCAAAATTAGAGATTTCTGGTAATGACGTTATTTTTTGCAATTTGTCATCGAATAGCTGGATTAATATAATGAAAAGCCATTTTAGATAATGTGGACACTTGTATTAAGAAAAGGAGTTGTCATTTTTTATGGATGAAAATATCAATCATCTGTACATCTCTCTGGACTCTTAAATATCAGAGAGTTGACGGACACAATTGCAGGCATCTGTCAGAATGCTTAAATTCTACAAAATCAAATTGGACTTGATACACAGTTTATGCACTGGAACAATTACAACTTCAACTTTGACAATGGTCTAAAACTGAAACTGTCCCCAGCCGTAAACTATAATTGTGCGTACTTTTCATGAACTTAAAGCTACTGGGCTGAATTCATCTTTTAACAAAATATACATCAGAAAGATAACTAAGTAACAATGGTGGTAAATTTTTTATCTGTACATTATTTACATGTCATTTCACAGTTATTTTGACATGCGATTATGTGCGCTGTTGACAACCCAGCATTGTTGGCATTGAACTGGGAAAAATACAGTAAGAAAGATAACACAGTACCAGTGATGGTAAATGTTTATTTGTACATTATTCAGATGTTATCTTCCAGCAGGTCACCCGAGACAGAAAGTTATGTTCGTCTCTATTTCTAATTAACTGGTATATAACTGATCTGTAATGGTTCTGGTCTGGAAGGTCTTCAGGGACGTCAACCCACTTTCACCTTCAGGTTCATTAAAATGATTCATTGCCTTCGACTGTTAAGTCTAGTTGGTGTGCTGACAAATATTGTTGGTCCTTCCACACACACACACACAGACATCGTATATTATGGATCTGATACCACTTTTCATTATGATATACTTACTCATGTACGATTGATATAATTCCTCATAAGCTGTTACCCATGCTGGGGACCATGTCGATGGAAATCAAAGGCCCATTCGAGTTGTTCAAATACGATGTTTATTCAGACAAGACATGTCTGAGTGTGTCTTGATGTGAACTGATCTCAGAAGGGTCATGGGAAGGCGGTGTTCGATTATTGGACTATTTTTTAGAAACGATTGCACGTGCAGTGTGTTCGATTATCGATTCACTTTAAGGTTCGATCACCATCCCACACAACCCATGTTTCGTCAAAATGTCTTTTTGGATTTCGAGTTTCGTTTTGCGGTTCGGATCGTTAGTACTTGGTTTCTTTATATTATAGGAACTTACCATATGATAGACGTACAATATGCTGACTAGTTCCAGATATTAATTATTATAAGAAATATAATTTTGTTTTGTACATCAGCTTACACTTGAGTTAAAACTCAAATCTTAGACTTGCACAGTACAAAGCTAGACGCCATTACGACTAGCATCATTAACAGAGAGAAATCAGAAGGATATATCTAGGGGCCGGTTTTACAAAAAAATATTAAAAAAAATTTTGTCGTAAGTTTTGCAATGAATAATTCCACACGTATGACAGAGATCAAATCCTGGGTCTTCACTGAAAAATCATCTATGTACTGCGGCTTTGTCTACGCAAAATCGTCATTAATGTCATTTACGTTTTCAGAAACCTGCAACAAGTGTTGTAAATGAAATAAGAAGGTAATATCCAGACAAATGCCGACATTTAACCATGGATCTTCAGAAAAAAAACAGCGACGTACTGTGGCTATGTCTACGCGAAATCGACATTAATGTGCGCTTTGTTCCAATTACGTATTCAGCACGTTACGTTAATTTAGCTATTTAATTATCAGTCTTACGCCAGCCTTCGTCAATGTCTTATTTTGGACATCCAATAGCGTGTATAGTACTACTGTCTAGCAGTATTCTACATACAGAATGAAGTATATCGTCTCGTCCATGGAATAATGGTATACTTTCAAATCAACTCTTAAACTCGAAACTTCGAGATTCACGATCCGATAACAATATGTGTTGGTTGTCTATTGTTTGAACCAGACGTGTTGGTAATGGCATACTTCTTCCAAAATTCATTAGGATTAGGAGATGATACCTTTGGATTGTTTAACTGGGTTACCACTGTTAGTGATTCAGGTCGGAGGGGCAGATGAGGAGTGGGTGGTCTAGTCGTTCGGATTGGGTGGTCTGGTCTTTGGATGGGACAATAAATCGAAACCCGATTCAGACGGAGAGTGATTTAAAAACTTGATCTACAAGTAACTTCTGTCCCTACTACAGTTTTGTAAGTTGTACAGGTTGTCGTACCTCCACTTCATAATAAAACTATCCAGATAGCAGGCTTCCACACCAACTATCCACTTAAAACAATTTCACAAAAAGAGCTTCACGTCCGATAGAATGTAAGGCTTGCAACTCAGCTGTAATGCAGCTGCTGTCCCTTCAGAAGTTTGACAAGTAGGACTAGCTGTCGTGTTTTTATTTCGAGATACTATATAGGAATGTTACCATAATCCATATTCAAAATACTAGTTTCACAATAAACTTTACATGCGATGACGAGTTAGGCAATCAGAAATTAATTTCTAAAGCAACTTATTAGTATTCGGGAGACAAACAGTTGAATATATTCAGAAGGAAAAAACGTGCACCGAAAATAAATTCCGGGGGAAATTGCTTTGTGAAGAAAAAGAAGGAAAAACTGGCAGAAGGAACGCCATAATTGAAAGAAAGTATAAAAAAAATCTTATTTGAAGACAAATAATTGAAAAATCTTATTTACAAGTCTAAGGACGTTAGGAAGGCAATCACGAAGAGAGTGTTTATCCATGAAAAGATTAGACCACTCACGATATCGATTCTTGTATTCATGTGTTTTCTCTACAAACTCGTAGTAAAAATCTTATTTGTCCGCTACCGATTGAAATCACTGATTATTGAATCTCGTAAATTATATTCTATTCTTTTTACTATTGTTGAGCGCTTTTCAGAATCCATTTCATTTAGATGATTGTTGTTGAGTTATCGCTATTGCTTTGGGATCTTCTGTTTTTTTGGTCCATTCTGGAGATTTTTTAAAAAATTCCTTTAAAATGATGCGTGATTGCCATCGACATTACATTGTAACATTACAAATCCTCGGCAAGTATACAACGTAAGCTTGATCCTCACAGAAACAGATTCTCAGCTCTTAAGGTGGCATGGCAACAATTTCAGAAGACTCTGAAGGTTGAAGGTGGTAGCTTAACCTTCGAGGATAAGCCAATCCTCGCAGAAACCGACACTATGTGCAGCTATTACTGAAGGCTGAACTGTTTTTCAGTTATCGAACAGGGCATGAGTGGAATTTTTTTTAGGCGTTACTAAAGAGGTTGGTCGAAAAGAATTCCATCGAGATTGAAAGGATTGACTCATCTTGAGGTCCTCTCAGCTGTATTTCATTCTCACCACATGCCATTGTCCACAGTATTCGCTATGGAACAGCGTAAGCGTGGAATTCAATACAGATTACGATAGTGCCTTCACGGTCAATGTGGCTAGTAAAGAGGATTCCATTGGGATATTGGACGTCTCTTTCCATGGGTCCTTGCTGTATTACATTATACATCGCATGCAGATACCAGTTTTCTAAGCATTAGTAGGACGCAATATGAAATTCAACTCCCTGGCTGAAAGATCTTGTCATGTCTTAGGCGGCACTATGATGCCATGAACATTCTAACAAAGCTTGAACTCAATACGGCACACGCCAGTCAGACAATAGTTGCAACGATCAATGCACATGCCAATATTCAAATTTTATATTGAGGGAAAAGTTTGGTTAAGATTAAAGGACAGATTTCGTGATATCTTGAATAGTAAACGAACACATATTGGAATTTTTAATTCGTGAAAATAAAAACATAACAAGTTCGGTATTAAATACATGGTATTTAAAATGTTATCTTAAATATGTGATTACTTCCCTTTGACTGGTGACTCTTCAAACAATATAGCATGAAAAGTCTTAAAAAATGTAACAAATTTGCGTTTTTTATTTTTGCTAGACTTATTTCATTTTCATATCGATTGGAATTTCAATTTACACAGTTAAAGTTGAGGTTACCTAAAGATTCATACTAATGCAATTTTAAGTTCTTGGGGGATTTAATCATCCTTCACTGACCGAAGGAAAACGCCGAAACGACTGAGCCTTAACCTCAAGTTATAGTGTAAGTAATATACATGTATTTCCAAGTTTCATCAATTTTTCAAATAACGAAGCAAGACAAACACATCTGGCGTTGTTACCGTTGATCGTTTTGCTTCAATATAAAATATTTATGATCTAATTAAAAATATTCTGATACAAAAAATATCAAATACGTTGTAGTGCGTGTCATCTCTCATACAGAAATAGGGAAATGACAAAATTACAGGCAGCATTAGATATAAGTAAAAGTAGTGTTCGAGAATTGATGTGTATTTTCCATATAAAATGATGGATTCTCTAAATATATGAGGTGCAACAAGCGTGTGGACAAAAAAGACAATAATGATATGTTTAACAAGGGAGTCTTGTTTCCAGCCTTCTGAGATTGTGTTGAGGTGCAAATCAGAGATATGTCAGACAATATGATGCTTAACTCCACATTAGACAAATGCTTGACTACATCCGTCATTAAGACAAATGCTAGATTCATTAAATGCTAGATTCGGCAAATGCTAGATTCAGCAAATGCTTTATTCAGCAAATGCTTTATTCAGCAAAAGCTACACCAAGACAAATGCTAGATTCAGCAAATGCTTAATTCACCAAATGCTAGATTCAGCAAATTCTTGATTCAGCAAATGCTAGACCAAGACAAATGCTATATCAAAACAAATGCTACTCCAACACAAATGCTAGATCAAAACAAATGCTTCACCAAGAAAAATGCTTGATTCAGCAAATGCTACACCAAGACAAATGCTATATCAAGACAAATGCTAGATTCAGCAAATGCTTGATTCGGCAAATGCTACACTAAGGCAAATGCTGGATCAAAACAAATGCTAGATCAAAACAAATGCTACACCAAGACAAATGCTAGATCAAGACAAATGCGAAATTCGGCAAATGCCAGTCACATATAGAAAAGCTTAATCAGAATGTAACCCTGTAAATGGCTAAAACAAAGTCAACATATTTCGGGTGTAAAATGAAAACGTGTGAAATGAAGGTGATGTATGAGAAAGTTAAAAAATGATATCACAAGGTGCTCTGTTCCTCAATAATTACAGGATCTTCAAATGATATTAAACGACCTTCAGTTGCAAAACGGACCTGAAAAAGACATAGGGTAGTTTAGAAATATTCAAAATCCACACACAAAAGGTAACGAACAAATTGATATATGCACATATATCTTTCTTCTGAATCTAAATAGGAACACATAGCCTTTGGCAAACTAACCAACTATGCTTAGGGTGTTAAAATAATCATATTATTTTCAATAGACCTTTGTCAAGCCAAGAATTGTCAGGGCAGTTAATTTCCCTTTCTTGTGTATATAGGATATAGCCATCGCCTAGTCACACTTTTCTGACGATTCCCACAAAGATGTTGATAAATAATCAAGAAGATCAAGCTCCTCCATTGCTCTTCCCTTACAATTTACTCATGAAATCCGTAGCTTACCCCTCCGTTTCCACTCTCCATATCCGCCTGGCGATAAATATTTCTGACTTCTCTCCCTTTATTGACATTTGGCGTAGTGGCTGCTTTATCAAATATATTTAACGTACCATTTTTTATCTGAAAAAATGGCAGTACTTTTAAACAAATATTGGTCGAGTTCTGCCAAATTTTATTGAAGACTAGCATTAACACATGCACATGCAGTGAAAGCTGTGAGCTTCATTTGCCTGTACACACCGAGGATTATTTACTTTTACCATATTTAAGCCATATTGATTACCAAAAGTAAAATTCTGATTTACTCATTTTTTTTTTAAGCCAAGTTGAGATTCTATGAAGACATTCCTATATCTAAATTTTACCCTGTTGAGCACTGCATCATATATGCATTAACTATATTGATAACTTTTAAAACCCAGCAAAGATCAACCATAAGGATATGACTCGATTGATTTCGGAATTTTCTGCGTACCTGTATTTTTTTGCCTTTAAATTTTCTTTTAAATAAAAAGTCTATGAAGGCGGTTAACATAGCTAGCACCAAACCACCTATTAAAATATGGAAAATACCAGAAACATTGCTCAATGTTAGAGCACTGGTAGACGATTCCTGAAAGAGACAAAATAAAGCCATTCATTCAGGAACGGTAAATAATAGCATTACAAACCCAAAGGTGTTTTTGTTTTCTTGCGTACGTGTAGATTTTTCACCTTTACAATACTATGCGTGTAATCAGTTCTATATTTTAGAAAATACAACATAAAAGAGTTCCTAATTTAACTTTATATGATTCTATTGACTGTAAACCAACTCCCTGTTTCATTGCCTGTACATAATCATGTGTTGTCAATCAAAATCTCAAATGATTGAGAAACTCTTAATGAATAAGTCAGCCAAATCATGTGAGTTTTAACCAATTCTGATTGGACAAAAAGTCGGTGTTGTTGTAGATGTTTTTTAATAATCACGAAGCGTGCCAAAATGTTTGAATTGGGTCAAATGTTTTCGTGAGTTAACTATTTGCTTCTACTCACTTTTCCTCCTGGAATACCACATTCTCCTTTATCATACCACCATTTTTGTTCTAATTTATGTAGTTCACCTACTTCTCTTAATTCTAATACAGCTATGTTTATGGGATCTCTGGAATATATTTTTACAAAATGACAGTGAAAAATCATGAAGGTATACTTTGATTAAAGGAATTGTAAATAACTTTTTGTAAATTCTCCTATCGTTTATGATCTGATAAAATTGTTATGCTTCACATGTTCAACGTCATTAAAAGATAAACCAATCAAATATTCTGTTACATTAAAACTTGCAAATATGACACATTTATTGTTAAACAATGGCATTCCACGTTTAACTTTGATGACACGTTTAATTCAACATATTACAACAGAACACGATTTAAGAAAAAACTTTGTCAGATCATAGTTAACAAGTGCAATGACCAACAGAATCTAAATATTAAAAACACTAAGATATATGGATATACTACTTCTGCATTCATTACATACTACGTTTCGAAACACATACAGGTAACGTTATCAAGTAAAAAGAAAAGAAATGTATCTTAATAACATAAAATGGATTTTACCGTAGATCAGATTTCAGCGGCGTTGCTATACCATAACCTTTTGAATCTAAATTTCTGCCTATTTTCATCGTATCACACGGTCGTCTTTGATTTTGATACTCGTTCATGGCAGATTCTAATAAAAAGGCATATTTTCCTTTGGACGATCGAACTCTCCTAACCCCCTCGTCCACGGTGGGAACGAACACACTCGGTCGTGCATCTTGCATGAATTTCCACATTTGACTATAAACTAACACTTCTGTTTCCTGTGAATAGAAATTAAAAATATTATCCCGTGATATTTTTTTTTTTTTTTAAACAGTATTTCTTTATTTACAAATATATTTTACAATGTACATACAAACGATACAGAAAGAAGCATAATGCTTATTTGAATCTGCCTCGCTGGACGTAGAGAAAATAACATATATTACATGAAAATCAAATTAATACAAAAACAAAATAGGGCAATCAGTTTAGAATATTGAAGTCTTAAATTAATAATTAACATGGTAACATTATAAAGAGAGTGGTATAAAAGGGCTATGGACAGAGAAATCTAGAAAAAGATGAGTGTGGTACCGTGGTTTGAATGATAGGCATGAGTCACTTAAAATGAGAAAAAAGATAAATGAATGTGTGAGACCCATCGTGTGCAGTTAAGAACTAGAAGTGATTTAAACAATGTTTTTAGCTAGATTACATATAATGTTTTACATTGTAAGTATGGAGATAACTGTAATATAGAGTCAGGATAACAATTGTAAGCATGATATTCGTTTATGTTTGCAAAAAAAGACTTATTATTTAAAGGAAGTCCATTGCACTGCTATATTTATTATTGCACCCGATTTTATCATGCTCTGGGCGAGATTTTTGATTAAAGGAAAATCACCCTTCGCTATTTGAAGAAAACATACGCAAGGATACTTTGATATTGGGTTTCTTCAGCCTACTATGTTAGCTATTTGGTGGATTACATATTTTATCAATTCGTAATTTAATAAATCAATTTTTCAAATAAAAAAATGTAATAACAAAAAAAATATATGGCTAATGACATTTAAATGTTTCTCCAATGACAGCAACATGAGAAAAGAATAGTTATTTTAAAAAAAATGAATTAAGATTTTAAGAAGAAACTATTCTCGAGTGAGACTTACTTATGTTTAATTGATAATCTTGTGTATACTTTACAATAATGACATAATAATAATTGAATCTTAATTACTTCCGCCTTCTTAACGTGTGACCTGCCATAGGCGGTGTAGACCTAATGACCCATTTTTTGTTACCTTCAGCTGTTATTTTGTAAGGGTTATCTTTTATTGTATCACACATGCATGCTATGGTTTAACGTCACGGAAGAAGTGCAATTTGGTCACAATCGAAATATTAATCATCGATCATCCGATCCAAAAGTCTCTTCCGAATCGCACCCCATGCCTTCAATGGGATGTCGAGTTGACAGACCACAATCACTTGTTCAGGCACACCAGTGTGACCTTATTCTCTAGCAAGATTGGTTGGTTGGAAGAAGACATGTTAATGTTCACAAACAGTCCATACTGATAAATAGGAAGTTGTTGGTAGTCGCTGACTAATACCGCAAACGTGTAGTTAGGTCTATGTTTACGGTATCAACATCCAACGTAAACTTGTCATCTTCCAACTAAGCAACTAGTAATGACTTAAAAAGCCGAAAATTAAGAAAATAATAAAAGCATTCTTACTCTAAAAAACTCTAACGTTGATGCGGATTCTAAAGTTCCATATTTAATTTCTGTTTGTCTGACTAAATCATCTGCTGATTCTATGGGCATCAACATTTTTTCTATGGTTAAAAAGGCAGCAAGGTTTGCAGTATAAGATGATATAATAATTAAAGTAAAGAACCACCACGCACTTCCCACTATTCTTCCAGATATTGATCTGAAAATGAACCAAAATATGAAAGTCCTAGGTTAAACCACAAATGAACTGGACCATGATGAAGAACTACCAGGATGCGACCCTTAAAAATGAAAAATGAGATGGATTTGTTTTGCTGTCATTTTTATCCCACCAGAGTAACCATAATAAAACCCAAGCACGCATGATCCCAGCCGTAAAACAAATCTCGAAATCCATGTAAACACATTGGCAATACAATTTTATCAATCGCATCCCTGGAATGAGCATTGATGACAGTTAACTGAGTTGGCTAATGCCTGTTGAGTTTTTTGCTACTACTATATAATTATTGCACCCATTTTGTCATGCTCTGGACGGGAATTTTGATTAACGGAATTGTTTTGCTTATACGGATTTTAATTATCTGAACTCAGTCAATGAACATCCAATGTGTCTTTTATTTTGATTTACAATTATATTAGAGTAGATTCAAAATGTCATATTCACGTATTGGCAGATTGACATTTTTGCGTTCACGTAAACTGCAATTTTATCAGAAAGAAAAAAAATCTTGATATACCTAGGAGAAATATCAGAGCCTTGTTGCATCAGAGCACCAAGAGCAAACCACATGGTATTTCCCATTGTAAACACATTTTTAGCTTCTTCTGAATCTTCTTCTGGCACCCATTCTAATGGACTGAATCTTCCGACCAGAAACAGCACGATTCCAACTGCTAGGAATCCAAGTATTATACACAACCAAACGTACTTAGCCAGGGGGCTCATGAACGAGAAGACACCTGGTTTGGACTTCATGGGCTTTTTGATCATGATGCTTATACCAGTGTTCAGAAACGGTTTCGTAAAGTCCACTACCCTTTCTCTAGCCTGGGTTATAGTCAACGGTGCTACAGAAATGTCTGCTTCCTGCAAAAGACAAAAGAGAACTACTTCAAAAACAGTTCCTTTTCATTATAAAATAATTACTCATGTATGATTCCACATGTGAAAAGTTCATAAGCTGTTATCTATGTTTCGTCAAAATTTCGTTTTTGGATTTCGGGTTTTGTTTTGTGGTTCTGATCAGTAGTACTTGGTTTCTTTATTCCCAAATGAAATGGAATTTTTCGTCCTATTTTTCTACGCCTGTATTGACCTTTGAGGACGAGGGATTAAGGCTTTCATAAAACGGGGCGAGATATTAGCATACTTAGCATGACAGTCATCAAGGAAGCACATTTACAGTAGCTACCACTGATCCTCTACAATGCCCTTGTGGATAGTACATCAAAATAAGAAAATAAAATAAATAAATAAAAAAATGGAATAAAATGATGGAATTTTACGTCACACTTGTCTGATACAGAAAAGTAGATTGCAAAACCCACAAAAAATAAAAAAACAAAAAATAATTTGTCTTGATAGTTTCGTCACAGAAATACCATTTAAAAATAGTTTTGATTTCCCACAAGACTATCATTCATTTTTAGAAATAGTATTTCATTGACAAAGATAAAATGATACATAAAAATTATAAACAGAATGACATTTAGTAACAAGGCAAAACTGCTTTATAAAAATGCTTCCTGTCTAGTTTTAAATAATTTTTTCAGAGAAATAATACTTTGAAAATGTTAAGTTACTGGTTCTCAGGTCCTAGGATTCTTTGAATTATAAGGGCTTAATAGGTCATATTATATATTATATTATATGTGTCTTTCTGTATCGCTTATATATTCGAAATACATTGTACCATTTATCCATGAAAGAAATTGTTCATAAAATGGTGTATAATATTTTAAAAAGAAATTCCATTTGAAATGATTTACATATTGGACTGATTTTTTTTCCGAACAACGCTTTTTTCATCGGTTGGAATTTGTATCCATCTAAAGGAGAGCTTAAACTCAGTATTTTTGCCAAATTAATATTTAAATTCATCGAAAAATGATTAACAAAATGTGTTTCTTAAAACAGTGTGGTCAATTGCATCTAAAAACAATCTCAGACTAAGTAATTTTTAAACTAAATATTTTAATTCATATGCTTAACTGAATATAATTCTGAAATCAGTGAAGTCATTAAAGTGTCGTTATATTCAATTGTTACATATTAAATCAATTAAAAATAGAATTTGCCCGGCGGTTAATTAAAATTAATAATAAGTTGGCGCTAATTAGGCCTATTATCGAATAAGGGACACGTTTAAAGGAATATACCTTGCCTAATGTGTCGGAACGGGAAGTCGTAAACCATTACCTCTCACGTCATATTTTTACAATTTCTTATAAAGTAACTCGATTTTGATATCAACTTTACAATTCGTCAGTCATTCAAAACAGAACGTTGTCTACTAAACGGAAAGGTGTCTACTAAGGTAAGAATTTTATTTGAAGAAACTTCACTTAATGAATATTTTGTGAATTTGCTTATCAACATTTTTATATTGGAAGAAATTTAAATAAATCTAAATATCCACAAATACTTTTGCTCCTTCTTTCGAATCTTGTTTTGCTGACTTGATCGTTAGTGCTAAATTCCCTACAATTTGCACATACATTCGACTATTAATAGAAGTCTTATCTATAACAGTTGTGTTTCTTAATGTGTAGTGATACTTCCAAATTTCATAACTCGACCGATCTATGGTTTAAATTGCAATAAATTTGCTTCATCGAAACTGGAAAATGACACGATAAATGAAATGACGGTTTGAGAAGAGAGCTATTGAAATTCTCTTAATATTTACAAGCATTTATGTTCTTATTTCGTTTGAATATAATTGTATATGATGAAAATTGACGTGTCTTGACAGCTAATTGAACCCTCTCCCACGATGTATTACGATGGTTATATCTATTTAAATGTGTGGGCCTATTGAAAGTTGACGAAATTTAGATATTTGATTTGAATAAGACGGTAATTGAAAACGAAATTTTACAATTTAACTGCGGAGGCCATCGTAATAAGGGATCTTTTCCCCGTTTATCTTGTAATTTCTTCCTTATTGGAAAAGTTAATTTTATTTTACGAACCTATTTTTGATTTCACATTCCGTTTTGAAGTTCGGATCTTTTATTCACTGTTCCAATCATCTGATTCGACAATCACGACATCTCGAAATCGATGTTAACACATTGGCAATACATTGGTAGCAGCTAATGTACTTATCATTGTTCTGTATTATAGCTTTTCTTGTTTCTCATTAAAAATTTCCTTTTTTTTCATTGTAGCTCTCAAGATGAACTCTCTATTAAACATCGTATCATGCTGTATCGTACTAGCAACACCTAGTCTTGGAATGATGAACCCAATGATGATGGGCGGATTTGGCGGCATGGGTGGAATGATGGGCGGCATGGGTGGAATGATGGGCGGATTTGGCGGCATGGGTGGAATGACCGGTTACCCAGGAATATCCGGATTAGGAGGATTAATGGGTGGATTCGGCGGCATGGGAGGCATGGACCCAATGATGTCTGGAGGTATGGGTGCCATGGGCGGTATGGACCCTATGATGTCTGGTGGTATGGGAGGCATGATGGGCGGTATGGGAGGCATGATGGGCGGTATGGGAGGTATGATGGGCGGTATGGGAGGTATGATGGGTGGTATGGGCGGTATGGACCCTATGATGTCTGGCGGTATGGGAGGTATGAACCCTATGATGGGCGGTGGTATGGGAGGTATGATGGGCGGTATGGGAGGTATGATGGGTGGTATGGGAGGTATGAACCCTATGATGGGAGGAGCCATGAGCGGTATGACAGGTGGTATGGGAGGCATGAACCCTATGATGGGCGGTGGTATGGGAGGTATGATGGGCGGTATGGGAGGTATGATGGGTGGTATGGGAGGCATGAACCCTATGATGGGCGGTGGTATGGGAGGTATGATGGGCGGTATGGGAGGCATGAACCCTATGATGGGTGGTATGGGAGGTATGATGGGAGGCATGGGAATGATGGGAGGAGATATGGGAATGAGTGGTATGACCAGCTTCAAAAAATAAATCAACCCTGACAACTTGAAGCAATGAAGACACCTCCCGAAATAATGGTTAAAAATGTGTAAAAGGAAAAAACGTTATCAAAAAATTGTAAAATTCAAAATTTCATTCATCTTCGATGCAGAAAAAACTTGGATACCCAATATGATGCTTTTAACAAGAAGCTTAAAATATCAAGTTTGAAGGATTTAATTTTGGATCTACATCGAAAATTATGATGGCTTACAGTAACTGTGTGATAAATTATAATGTTACAATTATTGTTCTTTTGATTCTGTATAATTTGTGCAAATCAAAATTCCAAACTACTTATCGGGGAAATAAACATGCCTTAGTGAATGAAAATACATAAATAACAACAGCAAAATCAACACAATCATAGTGGCATATCCGATGTTTACAAAAGTGAAAAACTGTTATTTTGTGTCATCAGAGATTTTATGGAATTACTGTAAAAATTACAATGCTTATAAAACATACAGCATTCGAGGACATCACAAACACAGTGAACTTGAGCTGCAACTCTTTGATTGATTTGAAAATTCAACATCCCTGTCAGAGGATCCACATGGCTACAAATGTAAACTTGCATTTGATTAACGTATTTATTGGTATGAGGGATTATTTATTTTTCGAGCTAAATGTATTTCGAAAGAAAGGATATTTTATGCTTTCTCAAACTCACATTTTTCAGAATGTTTCTTTGCAGAAAATCCAATATTTGTTTATTGTTTCTTGTGTTAAAGTTTGTTTTGTTGAATTAAAATTTCATTTTTATTATTTCAATGCTTTTGTTACTGTCTTAATATTACATCATGTCTATATTGGACATCAAGTTTGCCTTCTCAAAATGGTCAAAGGAGTTTGCCAAATACAACAGGATCCTTCAATATAATGAAATTGAAATCAACTGATAATTTATTACTGACAAGTAACACATGTAATATACTTTTAGACGCTCCAGAATTATGAACATGTTTCGCCTCAGATATGGAACTCGTCACAAAAGCATAAACAATATTTTGTTCCTTTTGAACAATTCCTTTGAACAAATGCTTGAAATGTTGGCTAATTTTTCTGGAACACTGGTCATTGGCTGGTGTGTACGAACAGCACAAACCTAGGCATCCAAAGTTTTTTTTTAAAACACCAATTCAAATGGGTAGATCATCGCATTTCTTTATAAAGTTAAAGTCGTTAAGTGGTTCGAAAGTCACCTTTGTCAATTCTTCCCATAAATATTGAATCAAACATGGCTAGTTAACTTGATAAGCTTTCACTAAATACAAAGTGTTATTTGCTTCAAGCTAATGGTTCATGGATAACGATCAAATCAGACTAGTGGCATTACTGACACTATTTTAGGCAACTGGAAATCGAACAGTAGAAATACAGTAAGTGGTTTGGGTAATGACCTTAAATTCTGCAATTAATCTTACATTAGTGATAGGAAAAATCAACCCAATTGTAAGAAATGGTGTCAACAACCCCAACTCTTTTACGATCTGCATAAGATAACTTCTTTTTCTCAGACGAGCCTTTTAAATGCCATAAATTGAATTACATCGAGTTTCTGCTAATGATGCAACGCAATTAACCAAATCAGACAAACTTAATTGGTTGTAAACGATTTGAAACGATTTTTTTGCCAGCTTACCGCTATTCTGAATGGTATCTAGAAAGATTTGTTTTAAGACTAGATTGCGTTGCAATTGCTAATGAACCTTACCATTCCATGCATTTGAGGATTTGTCAAATAGATCTGCATTAAATAAGTACATCTTTCTCAGACGAGCCATGTAAATGCCATAAATTGAATTACATGGAATGTCTGCTAATGATGCAACGCAATCAGCCACATCAGACAAACTAAATTAGTTGTAAACGATTTTTGCAGTACATGTATCTCCTTTCAATAGATTCAACAAGTACATGTCCCTAGATTTGTCTCCAAGTGGATTGTTGGTCGATGGCTGCACCATTCCATGTTACTTAAATAATCCTCTAGCGACATTAAGGGGTAGGAGATTACATTAAATAATGGAACACAATGTTATGGTATACTACGCCTTAGTTTAATTACACACAACGTTTCAACAATCTACATCAGGCCTTCTCAATTAAATTTTGTAAAATGTCAAATGCATTTTATGAATAAAATATCATCAGGTATGTGGTACTAAAATGAAGGAGTAGTATACCATATAATTGTGTTCCATTATTTAATGTTATTTAAAGGATTACACTTAGAAAAATGAAATGAATGGAGATTTACGTCCTACTTTTCTGCACCTATATGGGTTAATTGAGGACGGGCAAACGCCATGCAGTGTGTAATGAGGGAAATTTAGAAAAATACTCACACGTCTGACTAGTTCTCCAATCATCCCAGTCCAGGTGCCGTTAAGTTTTTTGGCACCATAAGACCTGTCATCGACTAACTTGATGACGTATTCGTAACCAATTTTTTGCGCCACCATTCTAGCCAGATCTATACAAAACCCCTCGTATCTGTCATTACCAGTAAAGGGAACTCCGTCAACAGGTGCGCGCTCTACGGTGAATGGCGGTTCCTGAAATCACAGGAGAAATGAATTTGTGCTTCGGTTACTGCGTCGTTCTTTACAAACATGTCATTTGCTTGGATACGAGGAAATGAAGGTTGTTATGTTTGAGACTTAAGTACTCAATCGGGATGTGAAAGTCAGAATAAGTCAACTTCACTCATAATTCTAGTCAACCCAGCTGTTAAATGGGTACGGACAATCCGAGAAAGATCAATGCCAAGAGGTTTGACCAAGGACCAGCAGGGAGAAAGAATCCAAACGGAATCTAACTTGCTATCCTTGTAAAATACAGATGTTTCTTTCTTTTTCTACTCAAGACCTCAATATTACTAATTTCATGTTCTTCTGAAATTAAGGTTTTACCAATGGGATTCATATTGTACAGATAATGATACCACGCGGACCAATTTGGTAAATTTTGAACTTACCAATATTGTTGTAACAACCCTTGTTCTATTTGGTTCCAGTTTTATTCGTTCATTACCAGGACGTGTAAGATTTGTCTTGAATCCTCCTTCGATAGTCCACGTTCCAACCTACAACATATTTCCACAATCTGACATAATGTTTGGATAATTGCACATTGCAATTCATATAAGGGTTAACTTAAGCGACATTTAGCAACAGGACATGCGCGATGTGTTTACTCATGTACAGTGTTTTCTAAACCAGCAATATGCAGGCATACACATTGTTAAAGGATACAAATGATGGCTTACTCTTCGTAATTTTCTTTCGAACTGTAAATGCATGATATCAACTTCTTGTAGTTTACGTATTCCTTGTGAACTAAATGACACATTTCCAGTTAAACCATCAATGCTGACCTAAATGAAAACAAATAGACAGCAAAGTGAAGGAACACTTCGAATCTGGAAGGAGCACAGCATGACAAATTTGGGTATTTATTTGGGAGTTGGAATATTGACTGTTAGGCATCAAGGAGCATATTACAAGAAATGATAGTATGATTTATTTTACGTATTACTTAACTAAGTTAACTACAACGTATACCATTTACAACGTGAAACCTAATCAATGCCATCCACCATTCTCAGCAATTTCAAGTTCTTCAGTACACGCAACATCCTCTTATGTCGCTACTAACCTCTGAGATAGCTTTTTGTATTATATCACCATGGGTCCATGGTCGGAGTGGATCCGATCTACACTGTATCCCTTTACTGTCATTGTTATAAAGATCACCATGCCGCAAGGTTTTGAAGACACACCGTTCGTCATCAGCACACGTTACCAACATGTTTTTAAATGCTTCAAGGATCACATTAATACCATCTGTGGCAAGGGCAACGTCTGTCTGAAAATACAACCAGGGTCAATAGTGCTCCGGGTTTGGCGATCCGTTAGATCATATAATGTACCTTCAGTTACAAAAGTTAGGGACTCCTTTTTTGGGAAAAGTGGTTGGTTTCTGATGTCTTCTTTACCGAGTGGCATTGAGTTTATTAATTACTGTATTGGCATTATTGTTTTGTTCGGGTGGTTAATACTGCCTGAAGCAATTTGACACATCGGATGTATCTTAAATAAAAGTAGCTATCCATTGAAGCCTAATCTCTCTTTGCACCCTTACCCATACGAGGTAACAAAATTCAGAAAACACATATACAAAACAAATTCAACATCTTTCTGAAAAGCTCATCAAGGTCTAAGCGGAATAAGAAAATGCTCTAGTCAATTTAGAAAACAATTAGCAACTTCTTCGTTTTGTCGTAAAATTTGATAGAAAGTACCATAAATAATAACAAAAATCCGTACAAGCTAACTAATTCCGTTAATCCAAAATCTCGTCCAGATCATGACAAAATAAGATGCAATAATTAAATAGTAGTGGACTTCCATACAAAAAGTACCAGATTGTCTTTCAGTCACCACAAATATCTGTCTATGCATTTTAATTCAGTCTGAATACAAGCTTCCCCCAAAACTAGAAACGAATATCAGAAGTATAGACCCATACATCATTTTACTTGTTTTATTAATATTTACGACAACATAATTTGATTAGCCAAAATCCACACAGATTGGGAAGAAAAAAGTGCAAGTCATTTGAATTATGTACTTTATCATTCCATATCCTACAGTGTTCCCTTGGGTGTGTCCATGGAAAACGTATCCAGTATAGACATCGAGCAAGCTAAAAATAAACTGCTTTGTCATATAGCAATAGGAAAGCAACCTAAATCATACAAAAAATCAGCGAGTAGAAACACTATTTCAGACATCTTGAAATTCATTCATCTAAGTCTTCTCTTTGGAGTAGTCCACTACTATAAAACTATTGCTCTCAATTTTGTTTTGGATGTGATTTTGATAAGCTTAATAGTATTGCTTGTGCGGATTTTTATGTTATATTTTTACACACTGCATTCGAGTTGTCTTTGGAATAATCTCCGCCTTTCGCCTCTGAACTTTTGTCCTTAACAAAATTAAAGTCTTTTACAGTCTTAATTCAGCCTAATCCAGAAGAACAATTGAGAATGAATGAAAATTTAATGAACTTGCACCTTTCTTTATGACTTAATACATTATTATGTCAAGGGCAGTCATCAAGGCGCCTGTTTATCTCGCCAAGAATTTTACTATTATTTTACAACCAATATATTTCCGGCTGAAAACGGCAAGTTTATGTTGGGAATCGATCGTCGGCTCTTATCATACATATTAAAACTTTCAACGACGAATTAGTTTTCTTTCTTCAATCAATAACTGACAGTTTATTCTAATTGTGGGATTAAAGTAACAGTTAGTAAAATTAGATGTTGCATATCCTTATTCATTGACACAAACGAGGATTTATTTTTAACGTTTTAACGTTACCCACTTTTTCATTATAGGCTAAATGATTATTATCTATTTCCTAATGGAAATTGGTATTGGATCTTTTTGCAGGGTCAACAAAGTGCAATGAAATTTTGTTTACGGGAAGGAAATAAACTAGTGTCCATAAGAAACAAAATCACCTGTTTTCAACGACATAAAAAGAAAAACTAAATAATGCAGAAGTTTAGGATTGGTGTTAATTTTTTTTCCGGAAGTGATCACATGTTCGCAGTATTTTTGATAGACTATACTGTGTCTGGGATGTGCAATACGAATTGGCATGTTTTCATACTAGACAATTCACTTTGTAAAAATCAATTTTGAAAATAAGTTGCTATCGTTTCTTTTGGACAATAGTTTATAGCAAACCTTGTTATTCGATCTTTTTGCAGTTTCGCTAAGCGTATCCAGCGTTCTGGGATGGAGTAGAAGGCTTTCTTGTCATAATAGTTGCTCAATTCCAACCGAAGCTGTTGGGTCAATGATGTGAAATTGATAATGGTATTCACGCGCTACGCACCACTTTCTGTAGTTGCACATTGTTTGTGGAAGAAACCGTTGTGTTCCCACACTTTTGCCGGTTTTATCCGACATCCTTAAATGACCATTTGTTAAATTATATATATTTGGACAACATAAGAATAACAAAGACCAAAAGACTTACAGAGATTTTTCTGCCTCTCATTTTACCACGAACTTTATTTGGATCTTTTGGTGGTTTTAAAATTGATGCCAACTCATTCTGGCTACTAGGTCTAAATAATCTAAACCCAGTCACATTTACTCCTCCGTGAAGGAATGATTTTAAATCGAGCTGACCAATATCCTGCAATAGAAAATACAAATTTACTTTATTTAAGCAATAAACTGTTACCCTATGGCGTGTATGGTCGTATATCAGGCTTCAAATTAACTTCATGTTTTGAAAACATAGGAAATTTATTGGATTCAACTCAAGGTTATCAGTTGGTGATCAAAGGTGTTTACAGTATACAAACAGAATCAAATGAACCATAAAACTAGGTAATTGTTCACAAAATTACAGGTTATTATTGAAAAACGCTTAATAAACCTTATAGTAATTATAATATAATATAAGGTAGTTTTCTGGATTTATCAGATTATACAGAATAGTTATGACAACAGACAAGTTGCCTAATGAATATACTCTTATTCACCAAGTTTGATAATTTTATTTTTTAATCATTCTTAGGTAATATTCCTTTAACGTATACATGTTCCATAAACCCTTACATTTGATTTTGTAATAATATCATGTGTAAGAGACCTTAACAATTTGTCCAAAATCCCAAGATGACAATCACTCAAAAACATTTTTCTGTCATAACACAAATGATCGTAACAAATATGATTTTTTGTATATACCAAAATCCAAACAAAATACAACCATCGAACTTATTTTTATCAATTAGACACTTTTTATCAAATTGATGGATATACCGATGCACTCATAATCACTCAATCGCGGTATTCTAGCGCCAACGATTTGAGTTCTTTGACCCACTGACGTCAACAAATTTCTTCATTGAAAGAATGAAATAAAAACAGGCTATAATTTATTGAGTTGATGAAATTTCATGAACTTAATCAGAAAAAGCTGTCCCGATTCACAAAATGAAGTCAAAGTAACATTTAGTGATCTAAGACAAGAACAAATGACAAATCAATAGATAGGTCAGCAAGACGTTGAATCTAGCCAAATTTATTTTTAATAAAAAGTATTTTTAGACGCGATTAATCATAATAAACATGTCACATTTCTACTTTCAATTTTATGTCTGTTTTTCCACTATTAAATACAAAAAATGCAAGATGGATTGAGATTTGAATACCCCCGCTTTACTGCACTAATTCGTTTATTGATAGAATTACTCATATTATCCATTGGTTTCGGTAGGAAAAGTAAACAGACTTATTTCCCAATCCGCACTGAATGGTGTGGCTGGTTCTAAAAGAGCTCGAACAGAAATGAAATGGAGTTTTACGTCCCACTCTTCTGCACCCGTTTGGGCTAATGAGAACGGGCAAACGCCATGTAGTGTGCAATGAGGGTAATTTTGCCAGGACAGCGGCATTAGCCTACTCTTATTATTTTTCAGGAAATTGAGCTGACTAGCTGAACAAAACAGAAGCAACGAGAATATTCTGTGGGCTGAATTTAAATTGAATGCACTGGACGCAACATCCATTTTACTGTAGCAAATTCAAGATATTGTGAAACTGACAAGCTTCCGTGAACAAGAAACTCCATACAGAAACTTCACAGTACCATAAATCCCCTTGATGCAAGAGTTCTGCGTCGTTCTTTACAAACATCTTTTTCAAACTCGCACCAAAAGAATTATTTTTTAGAATTTATGAATTGTGGCAGAAGACCATCGTATCCAATGTTTTTACTGACTGAGTTGTGTATCGACGGCATCCATTCCAATAATATAATATTCTCAATTTATGATCAGAAACATTGTATTGGAAACATATTTATATCTTGGTGCCAGTTTAGACACAATTTAATACTTTGATTTATTGGGATAGTTGGGTAATTTTACCACGAACTGCAGTTAGATTTTCTAAAGTATTGTACATGCCAATATTTTCAAAACAATATAACGTTTTGGTTAGTGCTTGATAAATTTTTATTCTGAATGTCATTTAATGTTTTTGAGTATTGAATTGAATACGATTTTTAAAATCGGAATTCAACTTCGACGTGATGCCAAAAGGAGGTACCTTCGTATCACTATTACAAAAGCACAGAAGTCGAACGTGACCAAAATTGTATTACATGAATTAAATACAATGAAATTAATATCATCATATGGAACCTCTTTGGCAATATCATTATTCAAATCATTGGTTAATTTTGGAAAATTACATTTTATGACATCATTGTCTAAAAAAAAATGTTTCATAAAAAAAAGACAACTGATTGCACAGATGGTGCTTCACAAAACGTTTCATAAAACTGTTCCCAAAAGGCAGGCTGCTAATTGTACATTATCCCAAAAAAGTGTTTCTTAAAAAACTGTTTTCACAGATGCTGCTTGACAAAACGTTTCAAAAAAACTGTTTTTAAAAGGCAAAGACCTCATCTGTGTCCTTGATAATGATGTATGAAACTTACCGGCCCTCCAAGTAAATAATGATAATCATCTCTATTCATACCCACATCTACTATCTGAAACAGAAATATCACACGGGATCATTCATATACTCCAACTACTTCAGCATCAATGGTATACATCAGTTTATATATCATTTATCAATCAGGATACGTTTTAATCAAAAATTTCTTGCATAAGATATGCATAATGCATATTATATAAGTATTGCGAATATGTTAAGAATTTATAGTTTAGTGTTGCATTTTTGGATCGTTTTGTTTCAATGATTTTTTTTAAATAAGAGGTCATCTAATGTTTTTGAAGCGTCACGTTGGGATATAAAATGAGCTTTCTACATTTTGGAAATAGAACACAATTTTAATATGATGGTTATTGGTTATGCATGGACTAACTTAAAGTATCAGATCGATCAAAGTAACCTGTGCCTTAAGCTTACCTGATTTAATAAGATTTGATAGGATGCAGCAGTTGATAAACTTATAACTATCCTCTTTTTACTATAACTATCAGACCTGTCCATTCGTCTTAGTAATTCGTGAGACTCTGTCAAGTTGCGGATTCTACGTGCGTCAACTACCAGGTTCAACAGCGGCTGTCGAAAAGAGTCATACATTTTCTGCAGTTGCCATAACCCTGTAATTGTGGTGAGAAAAAAGTAAACGTGTTGGTAGTTGGTGGAATCGAACATTATAGCAAGATGGCATTTGTTTCTACAGAACTAAGACGTACATGTATACTAGTATATATCTATTTTTAACTTTGTGCTTCAGTCTGTGTTTGCTCTTGACGATGATATTATACGATGTACTTGACAATATTGCAGTCTCATTTTCCGATCATATTCAGAAAAACGTAAAAATACAATCGTATCATTCATTCACACATTCATATTTCAATTAGTGCTTCAGGCTTTTTTGCTCTTGACGATGATCTTTTACGATGTTCTTGATAATAATACCAGAGTCTGTCTAATTTTCCGATCATGTGCAGAAAAAATAGATAAAATTACATTCCCTACCCTTATTTCATTTTTACTCACCGTCATCCGAGTCAAAAAGAAAGTAAATTTTCCCCCAACCAAACCACTTGATTAAATCAATAATAACTTCTATATAGGACGGACTCATACTGATTTCATAGCGGTACCCGTCTTTTGGGTCGTTCCTGTTCGGCGTCACCACCACGTAAGGTACTTTCAAGGCATGGCTGTATGATTGGATGGTATTAAACGTTTTTGGTAAACTGGTACCAAATAATAGAAAGACACCTTTATGAAGCTGTTTACAAACTGAAATATATGATATAACAAAACTCAAGACAATATTATGGAATATGACACACTTCTTTAATACAGTTAAGCACATAACGTTTCAACACAATATACACGTGTCGTCATCAGATTTATCAAATATATGATGTCAAGTAAAAATATTGATTTATTTGGGCAATACAATACATATTTACATAAAGTTTCATTTCGTTATTTGAAATTCGGAAAGCTTCAATGAGGGCCCATTTACAGGTGTTTACCCCTCTGAAATGGCATTTACGGACTATTACTCGTATGCTGGAAGACATGCCCGTTCACAATGCACATGTAAATGACACAAAATGGATCGATTTTGAAAATTGTGGTTAAAAATATTGTGAGATTTTAACGAAAAACCTATAAATTCAAATGCAATTTTAAGATCTGATTTGAATTTCAACTTCAATACGTGACAAAAACGGCTTGACGTAAGGACTAAGCCTTCAAAATCAAACAAGTTGATTGCCAGTCTAGGCATTAATTGACCCTCAATTGTTAATAAACTTCGGCATCAAACGGCTAACTCGAATGATATTTTAATGCTCATTCCCACAATTACCGTTTCAAGATCTAGAATAAACATTCTTCGGTGACTTTCCCATTCTTTTCTCGATTACTGTCTAAAAGGGAAATCTCTTCGGAGTAAGTCAAGCGAAAGGCAAACATCTCAGTTGAACGTCTTGTTAGTAGTTGAGTGTTCTAAAGAGGTTTTTTCGTAAATTCAAAGCGTGAGGGTGTAAATAATTGAACATATAAATATCGATTTCAGCTCGAATCATGTGATTTAGTAATTTTCCTTCTTTTATCCCCCATAATCACTCATAACGTTACTCGAGTTTCATCAATTTTCTAGTGTTCGGTAAATGTTGACACTTTTAACCACGAATTAGCTTTTCATTACTTCTCGAGTCCAAATTTCCTAACGTCAATCAAATAAGGAGCAATGTAATGGTTCAGCATTAGATCCACAATGAAGTGCTTCCACAAAAGATCCACAAGAAGTTCCATGGTATTACCTACCACATTTTAGTTAATCACACCAATTTAGTTTGGTTTTTATACGCCCCCATCTGTCTATGAGGACGTATATTGTCGGCACCCCTGTCCGTCCATCCGTCCGTCAACATTTGCTCGTAAAAGCTCTAAAAACTTGAGTTTTTGATGGAATCAAATGAAATTTGGTATGTGTATACATATTCTTAAAGAGTTATTGCCCTTGCCCCAAAATCTTGAATATGCTATTATTCTCTGAAACTTAAAATGGATGTTATTGGACCTAAATCGAAAGGTTTAGTTTACCCTGATTAAATTTAAGGCTTTTTCGATGGGCGTATATGGCTGTGGTCCACTATCTTTATCTGTGTAAGTGCAATTTCAAAACACTACCGGAAATAGTCCATCTCGTCCATTCTGAACATGAGTGGTCCCAAGGGCTCTTTATAAGCAGTAATATACATCAGTGCTGTCCGAATTTAAACCGTTCTTTTCCATTGCGATACTCATCCGTAGAAATATAAAGATTGCTAAGTGCTTTATGTCTATCACATCCATAATTGCGATATATTTTGTGTTGGAATATGTTAGATGTTTGCAATACTTTCCATAAAAAAAAAAACAATTTAATTGCGTTTCGGTTTGAAATTTGCCGGGTGAACAAATTTATGTGTTACACACAAAAACATTACCAAAGAGGTTGTACACATTTCCAAATAGAAGTTCATTTAAGTGTTATAATTTAACATTTGAATGGCATTTGCGATGATTCAAAAGAAGCCGTTTGATTTGCACTACAATTTCTGTCATTAAATTATTTTAATGAATTCAATTGTAGGCTAAAACAAAAAATATTTCACCGAATTTCACCGAATTTTCATGTCTTTAAAAAAATATCAGTCTTTTTTTTTGTTAGCCTATTATTTGTCTAAAATTACAGATGTTTTTTTTAAAGTAAAAAGTTTGTTTTCCAAGCTATTCCTATAATATTTGATTACAGAAAAGTAGACCGAATTCTTTTTTTTAACTTTAGAAAATGTATTGCAATATTGGGTTTCTGAATAAAGACAAGACAAAAAGTTGCTTGGGATTCGTAAACTTCTTTCTTATGCCTTCCTGTACCTATCGATAAATAGATTTAAAAACAAAACCCTACAGAATATTTTGCATCTCGCATAGCAGTGGATAGGCAGACAGCGAATTTGCCTAAATTAAGCAACCGCCTTCAATATGCCACCCAGAATTTTTAGCATAATTAACGTGTGAAAAGAAACCAACTTTATCCCTCTACCATCTAACATCACTTAAGTACACTCCAGTGAAATCAAAATGTACATGGTAAAACATTTAATAGGACATGATAGTGAATGCATCTCATTTTGAAATTAAAACGAAAGTGAACTTACTGGCTTCACTCAATTTATAACTGTCCGACACATCGACCATGTCTATTGTAGCATTAAGTAGTATTCGAGAATCAGCATTGTGCATGTTTTTATGAGCTATCACTCTGGTTATTGCTCTGTTTACATCTAGTGCCGACTCATCTAGGATTATTCCTGGAAATAGATAATGGTAAATAATCTTTTAAAGTAATACTGTATTCATCTGAAAATGAAATGAAATTGAGTTTCATTTCCCCTTTTTCTGCATTTGATTGGATTTATGAAGATGGGCAATGCCTACGTCTTTTTTTCTTTGTGGTCCGTCCTAATTAACCCAATAGATGAAGAAAAACAACTTTTAATCTCATTTTCTTTTTCTTCGCCTGTTCTGACCGATGAAAACATATACAGCCTCGATAAGAGGTAACCTCTGGATAGTGTCCTAAGAACGCACTGAGCTATAATGGCACCGGGTATTCAGAATGGCCTACCCTTTGTACCGACTCGAATGCGATGCGAAAGCTCATCAATCGTTTAGCTATGTGACTGTTAGGGAGTTGCAGGTAGCTGGTTCTACTGCAGCTTTCATGTTGGTAGCTTTCATGTTGGCAGCTTTCATGTTGCACAATATGTCGAGGAGTGTTGTAATCATATGCCAAGTCTGAAGCTTTCGAAATTCTTTTCATTAAGACTTTGATATAAGTGCACTGATACATGTAAAGAGAAGCCCAATTAGAAAAAATAACGTTCGCTTTGTTTAACTAATGTTCTGCTAAAAGCTAGTTGTGTTTTTAAGACACGAGATTTTCTGGTTTCTTACCATCTAATCACATTACAGACAGTGTAATAAATTCCACCGAGGCTTTTTGGCTTTTAATGTTTTCTTCGGGTGAGTTTTGTCTGCTTTAAATATTTAATCCCACTAACTGTATTGTGACGGTTTATATTTGCATTCATTTGATTAAGTCGCTAAGAGAAATTTAAGATTCGTAAGCTTGTTCAGTTCTTCTCAGAGGGATAGAACAATAAGCTGCCAGTGATGGCGATGCCTTGATGATCCCTGCTCTTGTCCCGAAGAAAGGTAATACGCTACTTTGAGTATCTGAGACTAATCCATTAGCGTCGTGTCAGCATATGGATTTTGTCTTTCAGTGAGGACGATCTCGGTTGTCTGAGCCTTATGGTTTTTCATATAAATGGGTACGGATAATCCAGGAAAGATCAATGCCAAGAGTTTTCAAGATCTTTCTTTCTTTCTTTATATAGGTTAGGTCACTGAAACATTAAGTTTAACATGGCTTAACAATCTTTATAGAGGTCTGCCAACACAACATTGTTTGTATTTCCCCTAGGAGCTGATAAGCATGTTCTTCAGTGTTGATAATGAGAAGCTGTCGAAGCCACCACTGCTGTAAATTCAGTCGGTTTGGGTATCCAATATCTACTGATTTGGAGCATTATTTTACAATCCTTGTTTAACTTTAAAGACAGATCCATGATCAATGTTGCATGCCTTTGTTTATATACAGGACCCTCTTCATTTTGGCCATCACCAAAGAAATGATCAAAACATCGCAATGGTTTGCAAGGGAACAATAACGAGATAAATGCAGGAGAGAAAGAAATTGCTCTCTTTGACAACTGTCTTTTTTCATTGCCTGAAGTTATTAAGAGAGGGAGTTAGTTTTTACAAGTGCACTGTAATAAATAAGATCGCTATCAGAATCGTCTTTGAAGTTTTATATTAGTTTAGTTATCGTCTAGTTCGCTATTTTAAAATGCCATTACCATCATAAGACAAAACCATGTTTCCTCCATACAAATTACATTAATGCACTTATCGCGTTGGCTTATTAAATAACCAATACGATCTGGATTTATTTACGAAAAATATCTTTTAATCGACCTATTTCTTTGTTTTGTAAAATATTAATGATGAAATACACGTTCACCCAAATAGAATTTTTAAGGTTCAATCATTTGGAACCTTTCGATATTCCCAAAACTAGAAATATTCTTTTACGTTATATTTGAAATATCCAATACATTAATTGGTAGCCTATTAAAAAAGGTACTTATATATGTAAAATTTACTGTTCTACTGCGTTCTTTTTAACCTACTAAGACAGGCCTTCTCAATTAATTAAATTAAGGGCCAAATGCATTTCATGAATGAAATAGGTAGCGAAGAGTTTTAACAAATTTTGATTTTTTTATGTCCCTCAGGCCACACTTGTTGACGTCGCGGGCCGGATTTAGCTCGCGGGCTGCTATTTGAGAAGGCATGTACTAAGATCTTCTTGAAACATAAAGATTTAAAATTGTCATCCATTACCACCAACGAAATCTTGTCTTTAATGTTACGTCTCTTAATGATCCTTGTAATCCAATTGAAGCCCTAGCTATCTATATAGATAATCGTGTCTAACAAGATCTAGTGCCTTCCTTTCATTTTATTTTCTTGTGTCATCTTCGCCTTGTCAATGAAAAGGATAATCAGATCTCAACTGAAATTACATCATTTAAAATTCTACACATTGCTGGCATTACACGTGTTTGGCATGACCTAACCTTCATATTATATACGGGAGGAATTTCGAAATAAGTGATTATGCTTAGGTTCAAAGTTAATATTGGTCTTGGTTTTATTTAAGTAGGAGAATGCCGCTGTCCTGGCAAACTTTCCCTCATTGCACATTGCATGGCGTTTGTCTGTCTGAATAGGTGCCGGAAAGTGGGACGTAAAACACCGTTTCATTTCAAGACATGAACTGAGGACAACTTTGGGAGACTAGAAAAAAGGAAGTTTAAATGTAGACACATGGAGTGCACGTGCGTGGATAAATATGAGCTGTTAATTGTATGCACGTGAAGTGAGTGCACGTGCTTGAAAAGGGAGAAGAAGAGTTTTGAATGATTTTCTGCATTCTTGTTATGAGGATAACTGGATATTGGATACAGAACATACATTTAAGTATTGGTTTAGAAATTAGGTGCTTCATTCCAGGAGACTAATAAGCACATTAAGGTGTATTTATTCAGGCCAATCTCTCCCGTAGTTTCTTGGCTTTACGAAGTGTCTAATTACCGACCTACTGAAGCTAAATTGGACCAACAATTGATAGAAAATGTACTTTGGTTAAAATCTCGCCACTAGTAGGATAACAAATAGACATAAATCCGTCGCTCATTTCCGCCATCATTTTCCCGCTGATTTGTCGGATATTGGACACGAGATGAAAGATGTTCCATTAACGAGACAGTCTCATCACTTTGGTCTCCTTGAGCTTCTAGATTTTTCTTATGGAATTAACGAGGCTTTCTAGAGCTACACTAGCTAAGTGTCCAAAGGAAACGATACCAACTTATTTTAAAATTGTTTTTTACTTAGTTTTCTAGTATAAATATATGCAAATTCGTATTGCAGGTGATCACTTCAGGGGAAAAAAATAACTTCCGTTTAGTTTTTCTGTAATGTGGTTGCAAACAGGACAGGTGGTATCTTTTCTTGTGTACACTAGGTTAGCTGGGTGGTTTTTGGGTGCTGTCCTAAATAATTTATGAACTCTCCGCCCTTGAAAGATTTAAACGTGATTCAGACCATGTATGAGCTTTCAGTGTTACATGCTTTCGTCTTGATGGTGGTACACGATTTTAAGAAAATCCAAAAATATTTCATTTAAGGTTGTAACGATATAATACACGAGTCTTTCGTCTTTTTTTGCCCGCAGGTTCACCCTTTTCAATCCCTCATTAAATTTTGTGCAAGACGATGATGAGCCTTTTTTTTTACTATTTACATACGTTCAAGAAATGATTCAGTGAAACTGATAACAGTCTGCTATGATACACAGAACGGCAGTAGTTAAAAATAGGGCGAGAGCCACTATGGTTTACCTAATGGATTTAAAAATGGTTCAAGACGGCAACTGCAGATTATTAAATGTACATCTGTGTTTTTTTTAAATCCCAATTCGTCATTTATAAAAAATCACAATTTAACGCGTGTATCTGCTTACAATTGCTGTTGTTACACTAAATCTTAATCTTATTCTTGATTTTATAACAGCTTGTAGACAGTACTCATGGACACCCGATTTACATTGTACATGTACTTTCATAAGTCAGTGACATATATTTCTGGTGGCAATGGAAACTGCGGTGGCTCAATGGGTTAGACCAGGCCTTCCCAAATTGCGGCCCGCAGGCCAAATCCGGCCCACAACGCCCTTGAGAATGACCCCTTCTGCTAAAATGCTCTGCTCGCTATGCTTGTTAAGCTCTATTTTGCCCTTATAATTTTTTCATAAAATGAATTTGCCCTTTACAAAAAATAATCCAGAAGGCCTGGGTTAGATGTCAAGCTTTCAATCGGGACCTAAATCGAGATGACACCTTCGAAATTTCAATCTGGAAAATTTCATTTTATTTCTTATTCAGAAGGGTGCAAACTTGTTTTGACTTGGTTCAGATTTTCTTAAAAACGTGATTTGTTGAGCAATCTTAAACGAAAATTAAAAAAAAATTGAAATAGAGTTCTTCTTACTTGATATTTAATGGCAATGAAGTAATTGTAGTCTTGTAGTATATTTAACATTTGAAATATAAAAACTGAATTTCTGTCACGTGAACTATTGTCACACTGCCGACGAGGAGAATTAAATGAGATATAGTGATAAGTCTAGAGGTTGAAGGAAATACTAAACGTAATTGTGTTGAGATTTCATTTTCTTCTGTAGAGTAAAACCAGTTTTACAGTTACGTTTGGAGCCTAACAAATTGGACAGTTGCTCCTCGTCAACCCAGAGGTCAATGGGATTTATCACGACTCGGGCAGAAAAAACCATTATTTCGTATTATATAACGTTTTGGAAGATACATGGTATTATTCTTTTCGAATGCATTCTGTGGATTGTCATCGGTATGATCATTTCGATAAATATCTCATTCTCTTGAGGTTATTCGTCGTCCTCGGTTGTCTGGGTTTTTCAGAGTTCATGAATTATTTACCACTTGTCATTTTGATGCACCTATTATTTACTTCCTGTTATCAATGTATAGGTGTGCGGAAGCAAATAATTTTACATACTAAATATTCCGTTCCCGGTAAAAAAAAAAAAAGCGTGCGGATATCAAAGATTTCCGGAGTACCAGTGGCCGGATAAACGCGGTTCCAATGTCATTTTAGATTTTGGTTACACATCATTACTACACTTACTTGTTCTTTGTATTTTTTTTCTTAACATTTATGTTAAGATTAGTATTATCTTTCCCTTTAGTAAGACGTAGATCTATGAGCTAGCGTGATATATAATCATTAAATCACGTAGCTAAATAACTGTTGGAGAAGGCGGGGGTCCAACTATTTCAGACAGTGAACATAATTTTTATGTAAAGATCAGACTCTCTAAATCTTATTAAAGTTCCGTGACTTTTTGTGTCATTTTTAAACAATCTCAAAAATAGTTCAAAATTTTTCTGTCTGTTATTTAAGACCATTCAGCTACCTACCGACAACTGAATTTGTCATCTTATTGCAAGAAAATGAATCTCTTGATGAAGTCACCATTGTCATGCTGAGACCTACTTATATAAGAGCCTTATTTTGTGCTTTGCTGATTTCTAGCGTCTGCATTTTTTAATTCCATAAAAATCTTCTGAAATGATTAAGAGGCTAATACTATTATCATTCTTCTATCCCTTAAACCTTTTCATTAATTTTCTTAGCAACGTTAGTTTTTAAACTGTGTGAAACATACATACATCAAAGGGTGTTAATTACAAATCCGTTAAGTCATTTGGAGGAGCTAATGTCTCCGCTATTCGAGGCAAGTCCACGTTAGATTGACCTTACTTTTTGGAATCTGTAAAGTTTAATACAAATGTTCAGTTTATGTCGAAAAAAGAATGACAAGTCTCGCTTCTCTATTTTAATATCTAAAGTGGCGAAACTTTCCACTAAAATGAATACCGATATTGTGACACTTTAGTCGCTTCAAATTGGCCTCCGACATGTTAAATAAATTGTGTTATTTAAAATTGAAGAAGTTAGGATGACCAATGTTCCACGATTGCTTTTACTGCAACAGGACAGCAAGAAACCATGACGTTCTTGGAATTTGAATTAGTTTTTACAGAAATTTATAACGATGACAAGATCTGCGTGATAAAATGCAATAAACCATCCTTACAGACAAACTGCCGAAAATATTGAATAAAATGCTCAACAGATTACAGTGTTGTTGATAGCTCGTTATTCACCTTTCAGACGGATTCTAAGTTGATGCAATATCTTGTAAGCTTCTAAATTGATTCCACCAGAGAATTATTAGTCTGCTACTTTTGCAAATTACAGGTTTGGAATAAAAAGTACTGGAACATCCTCCCACAGACACAGATTAGTCAAATACAATCGTCGGAAACATAGATAACTTTCTTTCTGATATCACGAACATTTTAGTTTTACGTCCTACTTTTCTTCTCCCGTTTTCGTGGAAGGTACAACACCGTGATGGAATTTTGCTGAGACACGATTTTAAACTGATTAACGTGTGCAGTTTGTGTCCCATTGTCCTCAAAAAGGTTCTGTTTTTGAAAACCCTTATTACTCGAACTGTGCCATAAAAAGTTTAAAATCACAAGACCCACTTTTCCATGAACCGTCATGATGATCGAATCAGGCTTTGCCTCATTTGTCAATGTCAAAAGAGTTATATTTAATTCACCAAGTTTTTGGACAGCCATAGAAAATAAAGTATGATGATTTTAAGGTTATCATCCTGTAGAGACTTCTTGAATTTATTTGGATGTGTGAATATGATTTATGGATATTAAAACTCGAGCAGAATGACCCAAACTGTAAAACGAATCGGTTTATCCATGTAAACATAAACATCAGTAAGAGCTAGACCAGTCTGTTAATAAAAAAAAATCTTGTCCAAATGATGGCAAAATGGAGAACAATATAGTGCGAAAAGGGTACACATGGTCTGCTTTGAGCATATATTTACTATACAATTGAAGCAGCCAATTAATGGTTCATTTAAAGGTCTTAATATTTTCGTTTTTGTATTATTGCGATTAATATCCAATGTACCGTCACATCCACCTGCAGTTCAACGAACATAATCACGTGTGTTAACATACCGTTATTACATTCTAAGGTGTAGGAAATGACAATTCCACGAGTTTATATCTCTTTTCATTCTCATTAAACTTTAAAATGGTGCTAATAACCTTGAAATGGCGACAGACTGCTCTTCCATGGTATTTATTAAAAGTTCGGAGAAGATAACGTTGGGTTAAATTCTGATAAGTGGTACTTATCGCTGAAATTGAGATCTTCCAACTGCTAAAAATCATAAAATAAGAAACCTAACACAACGAAATGACCTAGACTTTTTGTTTTTGTGTTATTACATTATTAAGTTTAAAGCTCAAATGTATAAGACGACCTAATTTAGTGTAAATAATAAAAGTGTAATGCTTACCTATGGGTACCCTAGAAATACCGTCAACCAATATCAGTGAAGTAACTACCAATAGGGGTGTTATCATGACTCCGGTACATTTTACTTCCATTATAATACTCAACTAGCTTTCATCACTCTGAAATAGATAATGGGGCATCAACAACGCTCAGAATTCAATTATAATCGAACAATATTGAACAAGCACAATTAAATCTTACAAATAGCAGCACAACCATCATAAAAAAATAGAAATTTGAGCCCAAAACACCTCTTTAATATAGCATTTGACGCACAAAACACCACTTTAACATAGCAATTGACGCATAAAATACCACTTTAACATAGCCATCGACGCACAAAACACCACTTTAACATAGCAATCGACGCACAAAACACCTCTTTAACATAGCATTTGACGCATAAAACACCACTTTAACATAGCATTTGACGCATAAAATACCACTTTAACATAGCAATTGGCACACATACACCACTCAAACATAGACGACTTTAACATAGAATTAAGAATTAAAATCGTAATCGTAATTGGACATCCTTCTGTAGTAAATATTGCGCTAACACAACTTAATCAGCCAAATTTGAGTACAAATACCACTTTCTGAACAGAAATAATCCAATATCTTAACTCATCACAAAGATCCATTAAATTGGGTACGAATAGTTCCAAAAGAAAGAATATAACTAATTTATTTCCGAAGAAATGTTTTGTACATGTTATAACATTCGATACTTCAAGAAAAATTGTATTTGTTAAACGTTCTACTGAGGATCCGTTGCATCGTCACGAAGTTTTGATTTCAAACGCTTGCTTTTAAATAACGTTTTCAAAAATTGAAATTAATGACATCTTTTTCACAGAATGAAAAAGGTAAATTACTTTGAAAATTGAGGATAATAGCAATTGCTGGAAATAAGCAGGACTTTTCCGTTCTACATCCGAGTTTTTATTTCCTAGGGCTATATTTCACCATATTACTGATATCTTTTCACGTTTCTCTCTTATTAGATCCACTATAATTAACGTTTCAACATATCATTTGCCAGAAAAGTGTGAACTTGAGCGATTTGCCTGCTATTATGTCATTTTGAAAGGATATATTTAAGGGCAAGAATCAATTACAGGGAGGGAATGTTCAATAGTTTGTAAGTTTTAATACTTTATTACTGGAACATTTGTACTAATGATTATAACGGGTTGGTGGTCTTTATTTCGAAGTGGTGAGGACAAAATTCCCTCAAATTATACCACACTAAGGTCGTCCATGCGAATTTTGCTTCTCAAAGGATCCACTAGTACCAAACATTGGCGCTATGTCTGGCATGCAACTTGGAACTAGTGAATTGTACATACTTTCTATTATTAATACCATTCTATTAACAAGCACCATCTTGATCGGAAAGGGTATTTCATTTCGTCTAGTTATTATTGTATCTCTGCTTTCAAAGGACCACAAGTACCATACCAAGGTCACATTTTGCCATTTTGATATAAATACCATACCATTACCAAGCATAATTTGAAATGATCAACAAAAAACGTCCAAATTTTAACCATGATAAGCAAACATATATTATTTTACGTATATACCGTATTATATTACGGGCATCATCTACAAAGATCAACAAAAACTCCCTAATTTCGTCGTCCATGATACGCGAAGCTATATTGTATGCGAATAACCTAAGAAAAGAGATTATTATTTTTGGGGGGTACGTGTATACCATTTTGTGTTACATGTTTGGGGGGTACGCGTATACCATTTTGTGTTACATGTATTAACAAAATACCATTACGGGCATAATTAATTGCAATGATCAACGAAAAACTTCCCAATTTTAACCATGATACGCGAAGATATATTATATGGGTATATATCATTTTCTGTTCTAAATTAAATTACGGGTATCATCTACACGATCGTTAGTACTTGGTTTCTTTATTGCAATGATCAACAAAAAAACTTCCCAATTTTAACCATGATACACGAAGCTATATTATATGGGTATATACCATTTTCTGTTATTAATACCATACCATTAGCGGACATCATCTTTCTAAATGATTTCACATGAAAGGTAGAAATTAATATTACAGATCGTCCATCATCTAATCATATATCAAACACAACCCCCAAGAGACAGGAAACCCTGATCAAATTACTGGTTTCAAAGACAAAAAGCAATATCAGAATCACGTCATCCCAAAACAAATCATATGAAATTATTTATGATCAAAGACTCTTTATGATATGTTTAGAAGAAGTTTTTTTCGACATGTTATAATCATCCGCTTGGATTGAATAAAAAGTGAAGACCCACGTTCTAATTTTCCGCTCCAGTTTGCTTGGATTGAAGACAAAAGTTAAAGCAGAAGCTCTTTATATGCAAAGATATTTTTGGATGCATTAATTTTAACTTAGAATTAAACGCAACATATGTCGCAGGCCTTTGAAATTCATAAAAGGCACTTAAGTCAGTATGACTTTTAAAAAATCATTTCTTAAAAAGGTTACGTGGCATTTTATATTTACAAGTAGTAGTCAAAACAAAATGGTGTCAAAACTTCATGCGTGTCATCATTGCAAACGTGTCATATCGAAAATAAAAAATTAGACAAAACAAAACATTTTTTTTAAAACCTTTTATCATAAGTCAAGGCGTTCCTTTTTCTAGTATTACAAGAAATTACAATTGTCTGCTAATAATACACAACTCTCGAAAATTAACTTGTGCATTATATGACAGTCACGAAGAAAGCTACTTCAACATAAGAACAATAAACCATAGTCAGAAACGAAAGATATTAATTCTTATCGTGTTTCTTAAAAATATTAGTCATAATTTAATGTGCCATTATTTTAATTCATGATACACGAATACCAATTATTAGGTAATCTCATGCTGTTGAAATCCACTTTCGAAATTAAAGATATTTTCAACAAATGACATAGACTCGGTGGGATCCCTGTTAGGTTGTAAACTGTGCATGTTTAAGTTCCCTCGACAGAAAAAGTTTGAAATAAACTTTACCCTAGCCTGGGTAAATTTCAAAATCAGGTGCAGAAATCATAAATAGTAGAACGTAAACTCAATTGCATTTTTTCTAAAGGGCAAATAGATTTTCCAAATACATGAAGTTGATGCAGTTAAAGAGTTGGTATCATAAGTTGACCTTAATCCAGCTTAAGATGATTCCGAATGAATTTGGACACAGTTGGGTAGCACATTTTTTGTTCAGATACCCTCTTACTTAATACACAATATGAGTTTTCTATAATAAAAGAAGCTTGTTCAATAGCTTAATTGCTATAAGTAGCCTATTATTTTGTCATAATGCGTCTTTAAAATATCTAATGAGGCAGTCACGAAGAAAACCTATTCAACATTACAATGTCTTCAGAGATAATGAAAATTGGTTGTTATCGTGTTTTCGGGATGTCACCAAATTTAGTTCCAACTATAATTGGATACATGATGAATCGGTTGATATCCTTTAAATTAGTAAAAATAATCTGGGAAATGTAATGAAATAGGGTTTTACGTCCACCTGCTTTGTTTTAATGAGGACGGACCAACCACTATGTTTGCAATATCAGTTATCAGAAGCGAAGTTTATCTTTTGTGGGTTTCAGGATTGTGATTTAGAAAGCTTCAAGTTCTTCGCTTGTATATATTTCAGATATGAAAAGTACTGTTTTCTAGTAAGAAAATGTTCAAATAAAGTAGTAAACGATCATCTTTAATCCAACACAAGTATGGACCAAAGCAATCAAATAACGCTGAATCAAAACCTGACCAATTGCAAAGTCCACTAGTATTCAAACCGGACTCTTCGAGAACAGTAAATATGTATTTAACGTGACATAGACCTGAATAACAACTATATTAGCCTGGAATTGGACCCCAATAATTGGTGTTATATACCCTCATATTGATCGCAGATTGAATTAACTTTTAGTGTTGTATATCGACTAGAAATATGATTGATTAGTCTTAAGACCAACATGGGGGAATATTGTTTGGTCTATCGGCAGATTTAAGAGTCTGAAAATGTTCTGAGTAGATTCGTCAGCGGTATAATTGTGTTGCTTATGCCGTGTTAAGGATCGTAGTGTTTGTTAATGAATTTTACACTTGAGGTTGATGTCGGCTGATTATTGGCTGGTCATTGTCCAGACGGATTTAGCCTTACACTATTTGTCGCGAAATGATACGTAAACATAGTTATTACATCAGATGAGTCAATTTCAAAATTAATTACAGAATTGATCTATATCTTTATCGTGCGCATCAATTAATTTCTAAGGAAATGCAATGAAATGGAGTTTAATATCCTGCTTTTCTGCACATGTATGGGCTAATGAGAACGCCATGCAGTGTTCCAAGAGGGACAATTTTCATGGACAGCGGTACAAGCCTATTCATATTTAACGTGAACATTCTGTATAACACGGGACCTCGGTATATTGTCCCATCCGAACGACTAGACGCTTATTCCTCCTAAGAAGCTGTGCATAATGTGTTCATGTTTTCGAACCTTTACCCGTGTATTATGGACAGTAATAACTTAAATTACACTATTTCGACTTTCTGTTCTGTTTCTTATGTTTTCACAAAAGATTTATTTTTTAAATCCCGTTTTAGGTGCTTGCAATATTTTACTTCCACTGAGAAGGTATGGTTGAGGAATTGCTCTTTCCTGTAACAAGATCTACGAAGCTTATTTATTTACATTCAAAAACCTATTTCATCATAATACACCAACGATCCCAACCACAGAATATATAAAAATTCATTTTAACACATTGGCAATACATTGGGAGCAGCTAATGAACTTCTCACAAGGAAGTATATCAATAAATGAGTAAATATTTCAAAATGAAAAGTGGTATCATCATACCCAAAGAAAAATGCGTCAAATACAAACTGAAAATGCTGAATTCCCTTGACGATAAGCCGAAGTAAGAAATGTGACAAAATGACAGGCAAATAACTGATGAGAATTGTGGGTTACTTGATTAAGCTGAACACATGCAATAATTTTCATGCCACAGCCGATCTGTACATCGTTTGTCATTCACCTAATGTGATATAAACCTGTACAACTATTGACAGATATATACAAATATTAAATACCATTTAGTGCTTCTTTGACACTGATGTTATAATAGTCCATGAGACAGAACACATTAGTGGAGAACATATATCCATAAACTTCATTGCATTTGTCGAAATCTATAAGTTGATAGTATTGTGTCACCGGTAGACGTTATTGAGTATAATTTTGCTTTATATTTCAGAAATGTTTTCAACACGATTTTTAATTTTAACCATGTATTTCATAGGGATTCGCGTTTCATCCCAAAATCGCTAATGAAATCCATACATTGACATGGGTGGGTCACCGTAGTCCAGTGTCATATGGCTTTTACAACCATAAGCTTACTTTTCAACGCACACAGTTTAACAAATGCAGTTCAGATACACTTATGGAGTTGTTAGGGTGTACATGAATAATACAGAATTGCTTATTTATTATAACCACACTCTTTTCTAGTTATTAGTCTAATATTTGACATTTCACTAATGCAATTATCATGCCAACTTGGGGATTCATGCAAATCCTAATTCATAAAAAGTTAATATTCTTTTCGTCCTACTTAGTAATGTGTAAAACTCTTACGTTGTCATCGGGAAAAAAATCGTTCACATCCCAGACGAAGCGTTCTGACTGTTCCTTAATCACCTACTTACGTGAAAATATCATTGTCACTAATCATATAACAGTCCTATTAAAATTATATTCCACTTTTGATCGTTAATAAATCCATTCACACGAGTTGAAATTAATAATCATAGGATTGTACTCTGAAATAGAACAGCACTCTTCAGAAAAAGAGGTTTGAAATTGTAAATCCACGCACGTTACTCCCACGAAACTACCTTCCGGCAAATGATAAGACATTAAAGTTCATTCCTATGCATGAAATAGTGTAGTGATTTACTTCTCGTCCACTTTGGCACCGTTTACAACAAACAAGACAAAGTTTTTGCCGAGATATGTCAAGCGAATGGTTCATTATTGATTCACAGTATTTCATCTTCCCCAGGCGATTTCAACTACAGTATACATTCAGTGATGGTCAGATAACTCTATAAACTGTTTTATTATCATCAATGTTTCCTAAACGTTTGTGTTTTCAAAGGTCCTTTCTTGTAGTAACATCGACCAATTTCTCAATAGAGTGCCATTAATATCACCCAAGGCTAATAATTTTAACGTCGTCATAATAATACGAATGCCTAGGAAAATGCGACTTCTTGATTTTTATCGGCATCAATGTTTCCTAAACGTTTGTGTTTTCAAAGGTCCTTTCTTGTAGTTACATCGACCAATTTCTCAGAGTGTCATTAATGTCGCCCAAGGCTTATAATTTTAACGTCGTCATAATAATACGAATGCCTAGGAAAATGCGACTTCTTGATTTTTATCGGCATCAATGTTTCCTAAACGTTTGTGTTTTCAAAGGTCCTTTCTTGTAGTTACATCGACCAATTTCTCAGAGTGTCATTAATGTCGCCCAAGGCTTATAATTTTAACGTCGTCATAATAATACGAATGCCTAGGAAAATGCGACTTCTTGATTTTTATCGGTATAAATGATCCCAAACTACTTGTGTTTTCAAAAGGTTCCTAACTGAATGGACACGGACCATTTTGATAAAAGAATATCGAATCCTACCCAAGCAAGGCCAATTATTTGAAGTGACCTAGTAAAACACGCCATTTATTTTGTGTGGTTTTCTATTTCGGTAGAAATGATCACAAAATATCATATTGTGTTTTCATAAGGTAATTTCTTAAAGGAACATCGATCATTTCTAAATAAATGTTCAAATATATCTTGCAATTTATTTTGTAAAGTTATGATTCCAAACGCTTGCCCATTGCCCAACTATGAACTATACATAAGTCCGGTTAGCAAAAACCAATATTTTTTTTTCAATGATGTAGAATTTTGAAATGTTGTAAAGGGCCGAAGTAAGGATCCAACAAAGTTATCTTTATAAATATAGGTTGTTATCAACTACTGCTTCCGATTTTGCCACGATTTTGATTAAGGAAATTATTTTGCTTGTACGTATATTTATTTTTATATCAATATCCACATAAACTAAAATCGATACTTTTTGACAGTGCCGGAGCTCCTAACACGGGCTTCTTTTGAAGGCTTCAATTATATAGTACGATATTTTAAATTTAGCATCATGATTTTTATAAGCTTTCCACAATTTCGTCCAGCAGCACTCAGAAACTATAAAAAGAGAATTATTAGTATTGGGAAAATAAAATGGTTATAAATGCATATGTTTTATATCAAGTAACCGCTTGAGGACGAAATATAGATGAATTCAGACTTCATAAAACATAATATTTGTAAACCATCTATCCCTGGAGGAGTTTCAATTACTGTTTATCTGGACAATTGGTATAGAGAATATCAGGCGATTTCAGATGGTTTCCGGGGTAACAATAACACGATAACATGATTTTCTTGTAAATTTCCTAATTTATATTGTTCCTAATTTAATGAACTGTTATCAGTTAAGTTAAACTAATATGTGTTCTGTTTCATATTTCCCAGAGCGACTATCGGACGTGTTTGCGGTTTCGTGGCTACAATGCGATTTTAAATCTTCAGTATATTCTCAAGACTCAAAAATATTGCCATTAAATGAAATGAACTAGTTGTATGTCCTACTTATGTACTTATGTTACTTATGTCCTGAATCTGTTTAGGCCTTTGAAGACAAATGGACACCATGCAGGACAATGGTAGGACAATGGCATTATTTTCGAATATTTACTGTCGAGGGATTTGAAATGAGCCTTGCGACATACCACGAAGCTTCTTAAGATCATATAAACATAATCCTGGTTCAAAGAAAATGTTCACCAGTCTTAAATATACATATATATACTAGCAATCTAATTTTACATACCACTGAAGGATGCAATATCAATTCACCATTCACTAGTCCAAAATATATCTATACCTATGTCTACATTCCGATTTGACACACTTCCATCGGGCGTTAAAAGGTCCTATATTAGATCCAAACCAACTCTGGTGCAGACACCAAAATATATCATTTCCTACTTCCTTTTTTACTTATAAATTTTAATATCAACGTAATACATAGGCGTCGGAACACCGGTTCATCAGTTCAAGATATTCACATGTCTACTTGCATTCTTTATGTCAAATTATTCCGTTGCCTGCTTATATAGAATGTCAAGAAACAGGTCGTTAAATCTATTTTCTTCATTTTGGTCTTGATAGAGTCCCAAGAGGGTCATATTTGTGATTACAGACACGACATTAATATAAGGTGTGGGCAAGAATAAAGTTAACTATTATTTGTGTGTTCTTGTGGAGTTGTTTTAGACAGTTATTCTTAGAGTTTGTCGACACCTTCCATGATTCAGCGACACTTCTTAGATTTAATGTAAGAACAGATTCGTTGGATTTTAGCTCCTGATATGATCGGGTGCCAAATACCATAATATGAAATAGCAAGCTGACGTGACAAAGTCATGCATAATGCATCTCTGGCTGAAGGCATGGGGATGTCTTCACTTTTCTTAGGTAGTCATAAGGTTATACATTTTCCGATTTTTAGCTTCCAAGTACCTAGACAGAGACTTTTCTTGCTAATCCTTCCTTGTTACTTCAGCAAAAGCTAGTCAAGGTGGGAAAGATGCTTGACTAGTGCTTGATATCATAAAAATGCATAAAAGTTATAGATCGAATAAGCTGAAACTGCCTGATATTTCTGTGGATATGACTTCTCTATTGAAACACAGCATATACTATTTCTGACATTTTTAAACTCAACGTTCCACATGATCATACAACTAGCGTCAACAAGATTCATAATAAGTTCCTTTATACCAATGTGACATCGAAAACATTCAGCTCATGGAATGCAATTTTTTCTGCTCCATATAATCTGTACAATGTAAATTAATTCAAATCATTGATATTCTTGAATATAACATGATCACTGACCGACACATTTTATTGCAAGCAGCATGAAGCACAAATTATATTGCGTTATCCATTGCCTTGAAGTGTTGAAAGGGCATTTGACTCATGGTGTACTGAAAGATCGTGGTTCATAGTTTCCTCCTACCTCGGGCTATCACCTTTGATAACAATCAAGCTTTGTTACTAGAACAAAACCACATCACGTATTTCTGTAATTTGAAACTAAATCAAACGCAGAATTAGTCTCAAAATGCTTCGTTCCTTCCACTACTGACGATTAAAAAGGCCAAATATGATCGGAATATGAGATTTGATTTTGTTTCTGGCTTTGCTGGTTGGTTAGTAGACGTTAACCTTAACGTTCGCTTCCAGCAGCAGCTGATATCGCATTCCTTTGCTGAACTATAGCTTTTTAAATAGGCTACAGCTTTAAGAATTACCTAGAGCAAGTCTGTTGGAATTCCTAGTGTTCTTTGTCATGGCTTGACGTTTTTATTGAATAAACGTAATTAGAAAAGGTTCTGTAATGTCCCTGGGTGTAATTTGTAACTAAATGATGACATTTTGTTATCGCTTGTGGTCGGTCATATCACCAGTAACGACTGATTGATCTTATTCTTGCTATTGATATATTAGCGACGGGCACAAGATGCGATTAGATGAGCTTTTATTTCCAGTTCTTTGCACTTCTAGAAGCTTTTGTAGATGAGTAGGAGTTTTATATTTAAAAGCAAACAACAATAGATCAGCCTGTCCCTTTTCACAAAACGTAAGATTTACTACCACGCTTACGATACAGTTAACAAACATTAAACGTAAATTGACGGTAATGTACATTTTAAAATTCTTATGATTAAAACAGAACTGCTACCAGACTTGAAAAGGTCTTGAACGCTCGTAGGATTTGGAGGAACTATTATTCCAAATATGAGGATATTTTAAAATAAGATATTTTTGTTCAAGACTGTTACGACCAATGATTGGAGGTCGCAAGAGTTTTTAATGATACAGGGTGTGAACAAAAATTAACGTTATATTCCGCTAATGATTAATTTGTAAAGGCTACGGTCGCCATCTCCAAATAGGCACCCTTTTTGGATACAAATTTCCACATATGCGAAAATCATTTTTGAGGAGATATTTCTCGATAATAAGGAAATCGACATGAAGTTTTACGTCCTACTTTTGTTCACCTATTTTGCTAATGAGGGCGTACGATCGCAACGCAGTGTTCGATGAGAGAACTATTGCCAGGACTGCGGCATTAGTCTACTCTTATTTTCTATTTCAAACTGACGAGATATCTTTAATGTGCACAGCTTGGGCTTCGTTTTAAGTATGGAATTGAGACGTCACCATACTCGTAATAGCGTTTCCTTTAATTAAACAACATCGTGGTTGTAATCTCTGTGTTTCAATAATGGAATACCAATGTCACATCGAGATTAAGCAAAAAAATCTTATCGCAAAACATTATTTTAGCATCGTTAATCTTTATTTACAAATGGTTAAAAATCTAGCGAGTATTTTCGTGTTGAATTTTTAGAAGATTTGTACATGGTGTCGATAATTCACTGATATGTCAACAGTACCGAGTTTTATAGCCACCCAACGTGATTTTCTACTTCACGGTTATTCCTATCAATGCTTCATCGACCAGAAAGTGACATCAATCTATTACGCTGGAATACTGTTACCTTATTATCAATAACATGAGTAAATACAATCAACCATCATATGATACTGTAAACGCAGGAAACCCATTTACATTATGTTACCAGATAATCACCTGAGATTATCATTTCATTGGGGCAGGAGTACATATTGTTAGGTGGAATTTCGAAACCATATACTGTACTGTAAACGCTGAAACCCATTTACATTGTTACCAGATAATCCTAACATCAGCCGAGATTATCATTCCATATTTCATTGAGTCAGGGGTACATACAAGGTTAAGCATAATTGTTCAAAATCAATCCTCTCGAAACCATATTCTGTGAATACACGAAACCCGTAATGTACCACTAACGTAATGTTATATAAACGATCACCATATTATACTAGTTATTAAAAGATATTAAAAGAGTCGTATACAGGACATAATGGACCAACAATTGGTAGACGGATATAACATTTATTAAAAGATAAGTTAGAAGTGTAATATATGAGGCATTATGGTTGATAACCATTACAATAATGTGTAAAACACAATATAATCTAGTGATGCACCATTTAACAGCTTCCGATATTCAATACCATGTATTGTCTGTCATAATGTTCATTACTTAAAGACTACAAAAACATCATTTCCCTTGTCATTGACTGATGATGAAAAATGTAACTCGAGTACAATCAGTAATGGATTTGATACAATCAACCTCTTTGAGCAAATTGTAGTTAGAATATGATGCGATATCATTTATTTATCCATGCTAAATATGCCTTTCTGCTTGTTATCAATGGCAGTTGATGCATATAGTTTAAGCAGTCAAAACTGAATGTTTTGGTGAAAATTGAAAATCAGACACTTTTGAAATTAAAGTTCATATAAAAACAGAATGCGAAAAAAGGGTGAGGAGTTTTTTATATGATGAAATCTGTTTTCATTTCCTGCCTAATATTTGCCCAGCTGGTATCAATTTTTCGAAATATTGTTTGCGATTGAAAATTGCATTCGAATACATAATTATACGTGTACGTAATGTTTGCGTTTCAAAAAATGACATCCTTCCAGAACCATGACAATTATAGATATTTCAAGCAGAAAAATCATCCCAATTTGAATCAACTGTTTAAACAAGAAAAGTAATTTCCGGTCAGATTTGCAGATAACTATCTTTGCATTGCATGATATCTGATGTAATACTCTCTCGAGTAAGGAAGATTGAAGGGGGATATCAAAAACTTTGGTCGACATTATGTTTGATTTTGAGCATCTATTTGCATTTGTTTTTCGCTAACAAACACTTGAAAGTACGTGTGCTTAAAATCAAAGTTTTACATAGGTTCTTGGAAGACCTTAAAGGGATTGTAAAGTGGTTTTCTAAACTTTGTAAGTGTATAGCTTTAGTAGAATTGCAAGAACCACAAACGTCGGATTTGAAATTCGAATGACGCAAATTGATTTTAACAGTGTCCTGTCCCGATACACATACCAAGTTTTGAAAATCACTTTACAATCCCTTTTAGACACAACATCTAGCGGGCATGTAAAACTTTTGAATTTGTCAAGTCTCGTAAAGAAGAAAGTGCTCGTGAAACCGCAATAGCCGTACCAACAAATACTATTCAATTCGCTCAAAGAAAAACGTAAAACTCCTTCACATAGTCCGCAGTTCCTTCTTCAGATATCATCGTCTTTCGAAATAAGTAAGACAAAATCTCGAAGTCTCTGTCAACCATTTTAATCTTCATCCTCAATATTTTATTGTCTAACATTTCACTTTCCTGTCAGAGTTTACATAAAGTTTATCGCCGTTACTCAGACCTTTCGATTTTTCACAATCTTAATATATATTTCTCTCGACTCTATCGTTTGTATCTTACACCATATTAAATGGTTGTTGACTAGAGTCTTGTCAGATGAGCTATTATAACTGTTTTCAATGTCTAGACAAAATGACTTTAAATATATGGAAATGAATCGTTATTGTAACGAATATATAGTAACTGGGTGTTATTTTAACACATACTTATCTTATTGTTAAGTAATAGTATAATAACTTAGTATTTATTGATATTATGGGTGTAAAAATGGTATTCAGTCAGCTTTTAAAGGGACTGTATAGAGTATAACGACATATAGAAGCAAGGAGCGCATATAAAAAAAAAAGACAATATGGAATATAACATATAACACACTTGTTTAATTCTTCATTCTTATACACGTGTATATTGTGTTGAAGCTTTATGTGTTATAACTTTATTAAAGTATTGTGTGATATTCCATAATATTGTCTTGTGTTTTGTTATACTGTACAGAATACTAAATGTGTATCCGGGACACTGAATGCATTATTTTCAATCGGACATCTGTGGATCCAACAATTTATTTTAAACTAAAGGTTTAATGATATCAGACCCTCGACGGTATTCTGTGATACAAGCACTTGGTTGATTGGAGCATACATTACTCTTTCGATAGTCTTAAGGGATTTAGTAATAGTATTGCTTATTATATACCTATGTACTAATGTATTTACATAATAATACAAATACTTATTACTTTTCAATCCTTTGAGAATTCGGACATATTTAATATTTGAGTTGGTCATTTTCTGTGTCCCATTGGCGTGATTATTTTTATTTTTCTGATTTAAAAGTCAAGTTCTATTTTTCTAGCTAGTACAGATCTTTGTCCTCCACTATCACGAGGGAACAACTTCAAATACTAATCAAACCCACAATTTATAAGAAGTCCACAACATTATTAGCCCCTGGAATATAATCAAGATTATAGTAATATTTTAAGATACCATGCTTGCGACACTCATCGCATTTAAAAATGTAGGTAGTTATGAAAACGATGGACTCAGGTATCGAGGTCTATATCACTGCCAACATGTTCAACACGACAGAAAAATCATGATTCTTTTCACAAAAATTTTTATTGTCTGTACACGTTCAAAAGCGTTCTTGAGTTGATAAAATCGGGTGCGTGGTTGTATCAAGTGATCAAAACACCATTGCATACCTCTGTGTTTGTAGCATTAAAAAGGTGTAACGTTGATCTAGTTTTTTTTTAAAGAAATTTACATATTTATTTCTTCAACTGACAACGACAGGATATAAAGCAAACAATGGGGTTGAGGTGATTTGAACGATACCTAATGACATACTGAATGGCACTGACAGTTTCTAATAGCCGAGTAAGATAGCAATAAAACGACGCAGTAATGTCTAATTCAGCATTACAACACGTATTTTCTCCGCAAAATATGAAAAAATGCCTAATTGATAGTTAAAAAGTACCAAACTGAAAATATGAGCATCATACCGTCCGTATAGGTAAAATCAAGAAAAGCAAACACGAGGAAACCCGTGATTGTTCAGGAACAACGGAGGGATGTCTTATACAGCTTTACAACAACGTATTTTCTCCGCAAAATGTGAATAAAATACCTAATTGATAGCTAAAAAGTACCAAACTGAACATATGAGCATCATACCGTCCGTATAGGAAAAATCAAGAAAAAAAACCCGGTGGGATAACTTATTCAACTTTACAACTACGTATTTTCTCCACAAAATATGAATATAAGTGATCTTTTCAAAAATGCCTAATTGTGAGTTTAAAAATCACCAAGTGGAACATAAGAACACTGTATCGTCCGTTTAAGCATAATCAGGAAAAGCAAACATATTCTTTTACCAGGAGGAAATCAAAAGGTTTTTTTTTACAAATGTTAGAAACAAAAATGCTAGGTGAAGTATCGACATGTTTAAAAAAGAAACAAGTGAAACATAAGAACACTATACCGTCCGTTTAAGCAAAATCAGAAAAGCAAACACATTTTTCAGTAGGAAACCAAAAGGTGGTTTTAAAAGTGGTATGAAAGAAAAAATGCTAGATGAAGTGTCGAAGTGTTTTGCTTTCACTGTTCCAATATCTAGAATATATTATTTACTTCGTAGTGCACATCAACTATGATTGCCTTTGAGAACCAAAAATAAAACATCATAAATCTAATCATAATATTGATAATAATTACATGATAAACTTGGTAATTGAATCTTTGTGACGGGAAAATTGCTAGAAATTATTTTCCTTTGGACATAAATAAAATCATATCATAACTTTCATTCAGTCAATATCGAGTAAATATTGCTTCTGGAAACAAACTTAATTTGAATTCCCGTCGATGATAAAATATTGGGAAAGAAAATTTTAATTGCTTCGTTTATACTCAATTAAGTGAATATTTACTATAGGAAATTGCCCGAGCTAACTTTCTGTTTAATCGAATTAGATAGAAATTAAGAAATCTCAGATTGTAGCTTATGTAAGTCTGGACAATGTATGCACAACAGATCTCAAAATACGTTTATGCTTCAGTGTACCTAGGATCAAAGATTTCTAAATTCGGTATAATATTACAATCTAGACAAAATAAATATTTAGACTAAATTATAAATGCCCTTGGTTTACCATGGGCTCAGGTCAATTGATAATACCAAGCAAAAAGTTTTTAGAAGAATATTGGAGTAGTCCACTACATTATAACTATTGCTCTCGATTTTGATTAACGGAATTGTTTTGCTTGTACGGATTTTTATTCCAACCACTAGCCGAGATCCACATGTAAGCGTAAGATTCGATTCCGATCATTCAGATGGTCGAATACGGGGAATCGATGGCAACTCCCGATTTTTCTGACATCTTCTTGCTCAGGACATCATCCAACGACTGATTACTTTTTTTTTAAAAATTTGATAGCAATATTTAAAAACCAGATTTAGGCAAAAGCATACTCACCCAATTTTGTAATTTAATTATATTAGTCATGAACTAAAGGAACATAATATTTGTATTGGTTGGTAAGTGCCGAACTAATCCCGATTAATATTTTTCTCAAGTGACAAAACTTCGAAATTTCAACCCATAAGCCTACTCGGTTATTATACCCACTTCATCTTATCATCTAGACACTCTGAAAACATCCAGAATTAGCTGTAAATTATTTGATTTGGGCTTAATCAACATGGCCATGGACTGGTCAAATATTTGCTGTATAAATGAAGCATGTTAATGAGGAATTAAAAAGTTAATAAGCAATCTAGAACCCCATTTCAATAACATACGAGCTATAATCAAATCAAGATATCATTAAGAATGATTATGAGATTTTTGATATGCATATCATATGCTTAATACTTTGGAGAATCCACAAGAGTGGATTTTAAGGTAAGCTCAGGTCAATTTTGCAGCTGGCAGAGTCGATTATTGATTTTCAACGACTTAAATTGTAAAGTGATTTTATGACGTCACTGACAGTGATCTACCGGAAGTTACTATTGATATCTATGCAGATCACTGTCAGTGGAATTGCAAGAACCACGATGTTATCAGTGTCACTGATACACATATAAAGTTTAGAAAATCACTTGACAATCCCTTTAAGAACAAGCGGCATAAATATACCAATGGATGGAGTGACATTTTCCCTTAAGTTCCATAAATGACCACTGTCGTTGGTCCACAAACATTAAGAAACAAACCCCCCTGCTAAGACATTGTGACATAAAATACTTAATATTGTCGAGGGATGAGATTTTTTTTTAAACATGAAAATCGAAATATAATTGTAACAAAGTCTTGTGAGGAATGTGCTTAAAATGCCTAATATGAACCTTTCATGTTCATTAATATCATATTCCCCGTGTACGCCTCCGCACAAAAATAATAATCTTATTAGAATATGAATGAAAGTTTCAAGTGTGCAAAAAATTGTTCAATAATTCTCCTGAAATAGATACTTCAAATTCATTATCAATATCATCGTTTCCACTAAACTAACAAATTAAGCTCGACCATAAAAAATAATCCATTCAATATCGAAGTTGTTGTCGTTAATTTAGCATGCATTGTTACATTATTTTAATGAAATTTTCTTTCTGCATATTACACGTCAATATTAATATATGTCTGTCAAATTTCTAATAACATTTTCAAAATGTATGTCCTTAATGTTTATTGAACTGTCAATGCCATCAAATTGAAAAACGAAATGATTGTTTAAACATTAAATAATGCGTTAGAGAAATAATCAACGAATGTCAACATCGTTCAGTTTTTAATGGAAACTTGGTGTTTAAGCAATATTTTATAAATTAAACTTCATAAAAACTGCTATTTCATCAAAGCAATATTTTTTTCCCTTTTATTTGTAAATAACAATCGATTTTTGTCCATGTGATAATGACGATGTTTAAAATCGTAATATACTTTTTCCCACTGTTTCTTGACTATAGTAGCGCAGAAATAATTCCATTTACATTACTCGAGATAAAATGGCAACTTCCTCATTATGATAAAATCGCGATATCAAAAAGTTGCACCGTTGCTGTGGGTAGAAGTAGTGCACGTTACTTCAGCTGGGATATTTTCACAATTGAACAAAATGTCTTAAAGTTTTAATGCAATCTACAATATAGTTCAAGAAGTAAAATACCGACACCGAATCTATATCAGTTTTCTTTAGAAATGGTTACGGCATTCGTGAAAATGACGGACGCGATTCATTCACCTTGGTGAACAATATTTCAGTGTTCTTCATACAGTCTAAAACTGAAAGCAAACAATCGTCTAGTATTATTTGACATCTGAGATAGATGGACGAACTTGTTTCTTGGTTTCTCGGTAAATTGAACACTTATCTCACGGTTTGTTAATGTCAATTAAGCTTTATTATTCAGTCTGGGTGATTCTTGATTTCTGTAATACATTGATTTGATAAAATTTAATAAAATCACGAAAAGCTTCAGACATTCGGGGGTATGACAAATGTATGTCACCGCAATTTTTATTTGAAAAGTTCCATAAAAAGAAATGTTTATGTCGACTTCCTGTTTGGTAAATGATAGAAACCGTCATCCGCAACTTTTATTTGAAAAGTTCCATAAAAAGAAATGTTTATGTCGACTTCCTGTTTGGTAAATCAGACATTCGGGGGTATGACAAATGTCACCGCAATTTTTTTTGAAAAGTTACATAAAAAATTTTTTTATATCGACTTGATGTTTGGTTAAGCACCAAAAACTTGAGACATTCGGGGGTATGCCAAATGTCGCCGCAAATTGTTTTTGAAAAGTTCCATTAAAAGAAATGTTTTTGTCGACTTCCTATTTGGTAAATTTCGAAAAGCTTCAGACATTCAGGGGTATGACAAATGTCACCATAATTTTTATTTGAAAAGTTCCAGAAAAAGAAATGTTTATGTCGACTTCCTGTTTGGTAGGGTATGACAAATGTCACCACAATTTTTATTTGAAAAGTTCCTTAAAAAAATGAAATGTTTATGTCGATTTCCTGTGTGGTTGGGGCTTCATAGACTAAATTGAGATTTTAAAATTCAAAAGTGGAAAAAAACTAGCGTAATATGACTTTTAATTGTGTATATTGTTATTCAAATCGTCAATTCAGTTTCATATGTTGATATATAAATCTCTCTGGTCCATATCCCTTTAAGAACTAACAATCGAAAGATGATGATGCAAATCCATCAGACCTTTTCGCAAGTTTCAAAATCTTCAACAGTGAGAAAAATTCCTACTTTTTCTGTTCCACACTGGGAGATATTTTGACTCTAATAATATGTTTGTAAAAAAAAATTGCAAGTTTATTATAATCCCAATAAATCAGTAGTGATCGAAAAAAATAGCATTTACATTGTACACATTTACAACCTTTCAGTATGATTAAAAAGTTGGCACATTCGATGCTTGACTTACAGTTATCACGTGTAGTGGTTATCTTGCCTCAAACGAAATGTCCACTCCATACTTGATTAGGAACCATCGTCTGCTATTTCAAGACGCTTAAAAATCAATACACAAGATTCCATACGGCAGATAATTTCCTTTCAGGCTTTGCGCATGACAGTCCCATCTTAAGTTCTTTTCCGGTTTTGTTAATATAGGAAATATTGGATTAAAATGGATAAATTGTAGCCTTAATTTGATTGCACTTTATAAAAACATTATGACACTTTGTCGGATGTTTGTGGCGGCATAAGATTTGGCCATTTAAAGATGGCGGAGAGACGAGATTCTGTACGAAATGGCTCCACTTGGATGTCAGGATCTTTGGCTTTGTTTATTTATTTGATTTCCATAAACAATGTCGATACAAAGACGACTATTTCTATAGGTAAGGATACTTTTTTTTCATTATAATGTGTTATACTACATAGAAGCGACTATGTATCTATTGCAATGCAAATACGATAATTTTAACATACAGTAGTCCAAAGATTTGATCGATTTTCAACGATCAGCGTGTGTAACTACAATGAACACAGCCTAACGTGGTAGGGTGTAGGGTTTAAGTCGCTTCTGAATAGCAAATTGTTTTGTATACATTAGCAACGGTGCAGTCCATACTAGCCGAATTACTAAGTCATTGAACATTAAATACCATGTTAGATGGCTTCAATATCGATTTCTTTCCGTTAGATTATTCTCAATTAGTTCATTCAACATGCCTCATTGCTTCTATACCTTCTCACCGTTTACGCCAAGTTAAACATCAATGTTTTTGAAGGGATAATATTTTAAATTATCAGATGTAATTGGAAACCTGGACAATGTCATCACCAGAAATTAAGTAGCCATACATTAGTTAAGCTGTATATAAGAAGAAATTTCAACCGCCAAACTGAAAGTAAAACACCCGAAAATATACGTTATGATGTATTATATAATGTCATTATATTATATAACGTCTGAATTTAACCCTAATACCATTTACAATTGTCCAAGAAGCCTCCCAGTATACCAGTATCGTTTCCTGGTTGGTATCTTTAAGGGCCTGTAAGACCTGCACAACGAGAAGAATGTTTTTTTCTCAATCTCGAGAGCCTACCCATTTGTTTTAAATCTTCAGGTATCCTATTTGATGTTCAGTCGTTACACCATCATGGCACGCTATTTGCTACCCTGGCTGAGATAAACCATAACGATCCAGAAATTAACCTACGACCAGTTATAGCAACAGTCGACATAGCTGATAGTTTTGCCGTCAGCAATGCCAGTAAGTCTATCTATTTCATGTCTGTTCACAACTCAATCGTATACTGGTACTAGCATGCTCTTCATGAAATATCATTGGGATATAAGTATTTGATATGGGATAACAATTTTCCAAACACCTGTTTTGCGGACTGATTTTTTCAAAACATGGGATGTGTAAAATATCCCTTTTCAAAGAAAATTACTACAAGTTTGTTTGCCAAAGATTAGTGTAGATCAAAAATGATATTATAAACCAGAGCAGTAAGCTTTATACATGACATTACAGCAAATAATTTAACTCCAATAAGATGAAACGCTTCATATTAAATTTTCAACTTTAACATCTCTCAAAGGGAGTCTGGTTGCATATAATCTTGGAAAATTATTTGAAGTTTTCAGTTGAATTTCTACTACATCAAATTATGTCAAAGTTCTACTTTTCAATCAATGTTGTGTTTATGCTCTGTAATCTACAGAGAAATTGCAGATCCCCCATTGTAATAAACGCTACTCGAGTTTAATTTTAATATCGGAATATTATTTTAAGTTTGCAGTTGAATTTCTGCTTTTTGCAAATTATACCGGAGATCCACTCCTCCTTTCAAGTTTAATGATTGACCTCAAATCATTCTTTAGAGAACTTACAACTCTCCCACTGGAGCTAGTAAACACTAATCAAGATTCTTGTTTCTTAGTTGACATTTCCAGCAAGATTCAAACAACCAGAAAACTCAATTAAGTTTCTCATTTTCTTGCCTGCTAATTAACCAACCATAAACTACCATAAACGGTGAATTTCCCCTTTCAAATAGTTCTGTAATTGCTCGATTCGAAATCTTGGTGGAATCTTATAATGTTTACAAATCACTTACTTAAAGATGAGTTGTGTTTGTGAATTGACGAAGACAAGAAAATATGCCCAAGGGAGACAGGTTTTTGTTTGAACAGTACACAAGGCTAATGAGATAGAATCAAGCATGGCAAAACGCTCAAAAAAGATTTCGCTATGATTAAATCTTGGTTTTCTTGAAGAAAAATTATTTCAATGTGATCGTGAAAATTGTGTAAGTGTGTGCACTTAGATCTTATTGAAATAAGTAAGTTTTGCAACAAATAAATGGTACTTGAGTTGCAATGTTATTCTCTAAGATGTCTTTGGTGCACAAAAATGAACAAAAGAGCCTCACGGTTGCTTCTTGGACACCATTTAAAGGTGGACCTTTTGGTAAGGATTTTATGTTTCATTAAAAACGACATCAACCCCTATTTAAAGAGGTTTTCCTAACCCGTTTCGATGTTTGGTCTGGATTATCAACCGAAACCGTGTGACCTGTGCTGCGAAAAATCAAAAGAGTAGACGAATTAATGACCTTAACCGCTTTCATTAACCAAAAATGAAAATGAAATGAATGTAGTTTTACGTCCTGCTTTTCTGCACTTATATGGGCTAATTGAGGACGGGAAAAGCCACGCAGTGTGCAATAAGGGAAATTTTGCCAGGACAGCGGCATAAGCTAGCTCTTATTTTCGATTTCCAATAATTAACCAAAATCAAAAAGGAAAATAGAAAGTAAAGCTCCAATTTTTTCCCAACAAATGTCATGCTTCCAACTCTATTATGTAAGATTAAGCAACCATTAAATTTACTCCATTGCAATCGTGGTAGATTACTTAAAAAAGGTTAAATCCCTGAAGAATAATTTATTTTTTCTCGTAATCTTACACATGATTTGCTATTGATTCCTATCATGCTTTAAATGGCTTTACGTGGTATGGGATTACATGTCACGCATTTAGGTCTCCGTTTACTCTCTTCATTAGCAAACAAGATTAGCAGGAAAATGTCGGAGATTTGTTTATTTTCTCTACTGATTTACACTTTTTTTTTTAAATCCTATAGTTGTACTAAAATGAAAAACTTGTAATGCGCAAATGCTCATTTCATGTATATTACATGTATACTGGCATACTAAAGCGTAAAATCAATTGCAAGGACCAGCAGGAAGATAGGACCCAATTGAACCGGAGTTGGTCCTTTGTTAAATCGATACGAAGGGGTTTGGACAGCCGATAGGATCCTTGTAGAAAAAGTTCAAACTCAATCCATTTGTGATAACCATCAATGGACTTAATTCAATTTAAGAAAACTAAAGCCGTACTGACTTCTCCAGTCATTGCGACCTCGAAAAGAAATATTATTACCGTATGGGAGTTTTATGGAGATAATAGTCTAGTGCTTGATCCAACTTGATACTGTATTATGCAATTGAAGAAGATGGTTTATTTGTGTTCCACAGAACAAATCAATAAAGCAAAAATATTTCAATTCCAATTTATTTCCCTTGGCATTTACACAATATCACACTAAGTGGTATTCATAGAAAATTTAACTGAAATTGATAAGCCACTGCTTTTCAAAGCTAGAAAAATCTAGTCAGTGGTTTGCAGTCCGTAACTGTAACTAAACTTTATTGACAAATACAATAGACCTAAAATATCAATTTTGATAAGATACACGGCGAAAGTTGTTAGGATTCAAAGCCCGTCGTATATGGTCCAAAGCCTATATATATATATATGTTATATATTTAAAAAAAAAACGACAATGCTTTTTGGGGGGTTTTTATGTTTCATACACTTATTGGCGTACAGGGGAAACAACTGATATAACCCAATTTCAGGTGTACATTTTCAGAAACAACCAACGTCCGATTGACCTACAGATAATAAAAAAAAACAAATTCGGGCGCACGTCCTTTTTTAGGACAGATATTATGTATGATTGATATAATTCCTCATGTAAAAAGTTCATAAGCTGTTACCTATGTTTCGTCAAAATGTCTTTTTGGATTTCGAGTTTCGTTCTGCGGTTCGGATCGTTAGTACTTGGTTTCTTTATTACATATAACGTAACGGTATTGGTACTGCATGCATCCCATTAATTCGTGTATCATTTTATTTCTAGTGTGTGATTTGATTTCTCAAGATATAGTGGCTATCATTGGTATCACCAACGCTTCCTCATTGTCAACCATCCAGTCGTACAGCAACACGTTTAATATACCCTTCATCAGTATTGGCTCTACACACAACTTTACATTACCATCACCATTTCAAATATATCTGAGACCAGCTTATATGGGCGCTATTGTCGATATCTTGGACTTTTACCAATATACTAAAGCTTTATATATTTATGACACCGATGAAGGTATGTAATGGTTGTTGAACAAATCAGACCGAAAAATGAAAAAAAGTTCAAAGTTTTCGCCATTTGAATTTAAAAAAGACAATATTATGATCTTGTCAATGTACTCGATTTTTGTATGTAGGTGTATTTCAAGTTCGTCGTGAATAAGAGTTTTGGATAAGGCCTTCCCACGAAGTTGATCTGGCAAAGTGTTTGTTCTCATGCTAAAAAAAGGTTCTTAGAAATATATTCGTAAGTTATTATATTATGTTATTATTATTCGTAGCGATAAAAGTAGTATTTATAAATTCTGTGTTGCAGGATTGATGCGTTTACAAGATGTATTCCAGTATTTGAATAACCAGGAATTGTTGGTGGATTTAGATGTCAGAAGAGTCACGGAATTAGATCAGTTATCGGATATAGTTCAGTCTGTTAAGACCGATGATGTTACTGTCATTATATTGGATGTAAATAGTCTAGATGTCTACGATGTTGTCAAATATCTTGTAAGCCATTAATTTTAGATGATGTGTCTTATCTGCTGCAGGGTTCATCTGCAATGGTTTAATCACTGAACATAATCCGTATACAAAGCGACGTATCGGACGCAGACAGTATATACTTTGAAATTCAAACCTTGGTTATTTTGGAGTCTTATTTTGCATTAATGCAACACAAATATGTCAGCAACAAGATTGTGTTTATTTGTGTCACAACTTCAAGGTACATGCATCATGTCTAGGGCACCCGATTAAAGGTTTACTGCTTTTCATTCAAATATGTAACTAATTTGTTTCAGAAGGACCATGTTGCAAGTGGTTCCAATATACATCTTATAACAGTTACTCTGGTAAGTGGAATTTTTTTTTGTATTTAATGTAACTTCATTACAGTTTCCTCACAAACACTCGGAACAACGTTGCATGGATTCAATTGATTCATTTTCATCCCTTTTTCGTGCGTTTGGAGTAACGAATGGTCTAATTCTGAAATGCATACACTTCATCGAGCGCTTTTTGTGGCTTCACCATGAATTGTCTTTACAGGATCAACTATCTTTGGACATTATACAGTCGAATAAAGATCATGAAATGAATATAACAGGCTTTCAGTTAGTACCTCCCGGAAGATTCCATACAAATAAATTATTTCCTGATACATTTCAAGATGATATAATGTCGGTAAGTCGTAAATAAATCTTAGACTTAATGATGGTAATATTAAATAATGGAACACAATTTTATGTGTATACTGTTGGGTTTTAATGTACACAACATTGTTAATTGTGAAGTAAACGATAAAAATGTTTTGTGTTACTTAACAACACTTAAGAATTATTACTTAAATGTAGTAATGCCTGTTGATGACTTCGATCGACTCTCTGCCATTCACCAGAAAGACTGAAATTAGGTTTTGCTTGTACGGATTTATATTACTACAACTGGGTTGGTGGCTCTGTCTTGTGGATATTTTGTCCCCGAGGTCACCTTTTCCCCAGTAGCTCAAACTAATGTCAAGTACAAAAAGCATTATAAGGAATCTGGATGGTAGGTTGCCCAGATTAAAAAAAAACCTACCAAGCTCTATCAGCCATGGACACGGTTGAACGGAATTGTTTTGCTTGTACGGATTTTTATTACCAATGTATGCAAATCTTGTGTTTGAGTAGTATTGCCGAAGCTAGATACCTTGGCTGGAAGATGAGAAATGCTCAATAAAAGGGAAAATCCTAAGTTTTCTTACAAATTCTAGAACATCTCCTTTATAGCATTTCATAAAAAGACTATCTAAGCTCTATTGGTATTGGGTATGTGATTTAAACACCTTCTCGGCAAGACCATGCACAATTTTCTTGACCAATGACCACAGTATTGTTTTCATCGAAAAGGAATAAACCGTCTAATTGAGCTCTGTATTCTTCGTGACTATATTTTATAATTGATAAATTTAGTGAAATTCCACATAATAAATCATTTCATTACAAATGGGATATTTGGTCTGATTCGAAAATAATTTATATAATTGAATTGTCTGTATAATCTAATGTTTATATCCCCGAACTGTCTGTGTTGTATCATAATAAATTCTAAACCGTTCGTCGTGCGTAGGCTGGACTCGCACATGTCTGGTCAAATGTCCGAAGGTATTTGAAATTTAGATTTCAGGCAACGGAGAATTTGAATTTCCCAGGTCTAGGGCGAAACAAAAATGAAATTTACGTCCTGTTTTTCTCCACATGTAAAGGCTAATGAGGACGGACAAACGCCATTCAATGTACAATGAGGCCAAGATAGTGGCATTAGTCTACTCTTATTTTCGATTTCCAACTGTTGGGGGAACTTTAACGTGCACATAGAGTCTCGGTTTATTGTCGCATCCGATCGACTAGATGCATTTTCTAGCCCCTCCGCAGGTACTTCACTTGGAAAATGCAAAGAGGTTGTATTGTGGTCTCTCACGAATTTCTTTTCTTTGATTAGATCAGAAATTTTAGTCACATTTATAACCTTTTTGATTTGTTTTTCTGGAAAATCCTTTTTTTTATTCATATTAATTAACACTTATTTTTGATGCATATCGCATTTAAAGGTGAACAGTTTGTATTCATGTCATAGAACTAAACTACTTATGCCAATAATATCACCAGATTTGTTGTAATAAAGATACGATGTAGATTTGTTGGTTGTTTCCCTTTTCTTACATTTGTTTACTTGTATGTGAAAAGACAAAAGATGTTCCTAAATCCAACCTGGGCATATACATATTATATTGCTACATACAAATGAGAAAATAAAATCCAAAGTGAACTCAGCCACCTTCAGTTGACTACTTCTGTTTACGAAAGTTTCATTTATGAACTGTGCACTATATAACAGTGGCATTTTGGTTATTATTTTGTAATCATCACTTGATAAAAACAATTGGTGTATTGACCACTATTAATACAGTGAAACTATAAATGATTATATATGCTTACACCTTTCGAAACACCTGATGGTACTTCTCTTTGGGGTAGTCCACTACTATACAACTATTACTCTCGATTTCGACTCTCAAGGTTTTTGGATGAGATTTTGATTAACGGAATTATTTTGCTTGTACGGATTTTTTTATTATATATTTCCACATATTATATACTTTTATTGTAGAGCTCGGATGCATTGATTGTCGACGCTATAAAATTAGTAAGATTAGCTGTAGAAGTAGCGAAGGAAGAAGAATGGTTTCCAAGATTATGGAGCTCATTTCCTCCTGCACTTAACAAAGATACAGTAAAATGCTCTAATTTTATTGTGGAGAAGAAACCGTATGGGTCGTTATTTATGGAGTGTCTAACGCGAGTAAGAATTTCATATTATAACTTGTGCATGTGATCACATACATTGTCTTCTGAAGAAGGTGCTTTAGAAGCCATGATCAACTGCGTAGAATTTCTGAAAGTATAAGTAAACCTACTATGGCAAGGAAATTACTTTGTAATGTACATTGCTTATTGCTGATGAGTTTATTCATATTAACATATTCTTTTTTATTTGTAAAGCGATATATAAATACTCATTGTATATAAAGGATTAAATACATTTCCACTTTCTTATATATGCCTATTTTGTCTTGTATACTGTAATATTTTTTTTTTAAAAGTTATTAAATTTCTATTAAGGTTAATTTTTATAGTAAAACAGGACCTGTGATATTAGATGAATTATTTAAAAGAAGAAAGTATATATTGGGTGTTTATCAGTTTCGAAATGGTAATAGAGCTTTAAAGGTAATGAAAGTTGAAATCCATTATTTAAGTAAAGTTGTTCACCCTTACAAATTTAACTTTTCAATGCAAAAATATGAAGACCTTGGACTGATTGTTAGATAGAGCCAAATGTACTTTCCTAATTTAGCTTCGAATATGTCAAAGTGGCCTGACATACTTAATTTCACTATACATGTATCTGATCTTTGCATATGTTACGTGAGATCTCATTACATTTTCACTTTTATCATTTCAGCTTGGTATCTGGAACCCTGAAAATGGTTTGAAAATTGCACCCCAAGTTGAAGATAAAACTTATACATTGATTGTTAATGCTTCCAAATATTCCATTGCAAATGTCCCAACCTTAAATGTTTACAGAAAATAAAGTAGTTATTTAATCGTTCCCAATTATTCTAAGAGTCTTGTACTGAAGACATATTGGAGGGGTAAAACAACACATACTTAAAAGAAAACAGACTTTATTAAAAACTTTCTATTACATACATGATCTATATACAAAAAAAGTAATTCACAAACAATTAAAATATTTCCAGGTCTATTAAATTAATTTTTATCTAGATTCATAAAGAAAACATTTTTCAGTTACATTTGAGGTAAGTGAAATAATTAGAGAATAAGTAAAAATAAATTTAAAGGGAGGTTGAATAAAGAAAATGAAGTGTTGTATGATTTCTAATTAAAACATTGAATTTCACTAGAGTAGGTTTTACTAATAATGATAAAAAAATGTTTTAAAATAGACCATTCGATGTCTTAACAAAGTATGTTTGAAATCCATTTGGGGTAAATTTTCAGTGAAATCGTTAGAAAAATAAAAATTATATTCTACAAATGTATAAGAAAACGAATAAATAAGTAAAAAAAAATAAAAAAAAATTGTATTATCCGTTTTTTAACCAAGACATTATTTAATTCCATTTGGGGTAAATTTTCTAGACCATTGCTTTTAAGTGAAATCGTTTGAAAATAAGAACACTTTTTCTACAAATGTATAATAAAACGAATAAATAATTAAAAAATTACAACTTTGTATCATCCGATTTTTAACTAAAACATTATTGAATTCAATTTGGGGTAAATTTTCTAGACAATTGATTTTCAGTGAAATTTCAGTTGTATCTGATTTTTAACTAACACATTCTTGAAATTTCTTTAGGGTAAATTTTATTAATACAGTGTTTATAATGAAACTTGTTTAGGAAAAGAAATTATTATTTATAACAACATCAACCCGTAGTAAAAAGATGAAACAAAGTTAACACATTTACAATAACATCTTATGTGCTTGCCGTTTTTTTTCTAATTATATAATGATTTGATAATCAACGGTTTTTAGTCGTCGAAAATGCAGAAACACATCGTAAGAATAATAAAAATATAAACAAAACAACTGAGCAACTACATAAATAATAATCTTGAAATTACACAATAACATATATATTAATAGGGACAAATTCACATAAATTTAACTAAATGATTAATATCTTGGCTGATCGCTATTTTTGACGTTAAATTAAGTCTTATCAACCAATCGAATAGCATTTTAAAATTTATTGAATTTAGTTTTTCGTGAATTTGGTCCCTGAACCTTAAAACGAGTTTCAGAGGTAAGAAGCATTGAGCATGTGTTCACTCGTAGAATTAAAAGTGAGATTAAAACAGTAAATATTATTTACAAGTACAGTAAGTGTATTTAACGTAAACTTGAAAACATGCATTTTATTTACACAATATCAAAGTCGACGGCTTTTGGCACCTAGTAATACGCTGTTATGTGGCCAACATTCTGTTAAATTAGTTTGTAACAGGGTTCCATTTGTAGAAATAGGTTTTATAGGGCAAATTCAAAATTCAACAACTGCAACCATAAATATTCCTAGTGTTTTTACATAATCAAGGTGGCCACTAATTTGGTAAAAGAAATAATATGTATGTATATATATTGTTAAACTTGAGTATGAGTGTTTGTTTCATTGCACGCATCCACCCCAACAACTTGAGATGGTCCAGTGTAGGTATACTGAAATGTAAAATGCATATATATGTATTAAAATTAGCATTATTATGACTGTTCGCATAAATGGAATTATCACTGCCAGGAAAATCACTTTATGAAAGAGTTTAGGGCAAACACCCGTTTAGCGGACAAGTTCCACTGTTGGAACAACCATTATCAAACAAAATTATTTCAACAAGTAAAATATGTCAACAAACTTTGCGTAAGGGGCACAACCAGCCTCTACATGCACAGTTATGATTTTCCTACTAAGCAATTCTCGAATCAACTTCACCTCTTGGGATATACTTTTTAAGTAGAAGAAAAAGATTTCCCCAATACAAAAAGGTTGAATAATCCTTAACTGGATCCGAAAAAATAAATTGATATACATACTGTCGACATTGATTTTCTTAGGCGGGTCGTCGTTGGTTCTGGCCCGTCTGAATGGCCTCTGAATGATAACCTTGCTTTTGATCTAACGGCAGATCCGAAAGTTGTCTGAAACGAAATGTACTTTCTAAATAGTACTACATCATACTAACGATCAAGAATCATGCAAAATGTATCTCATATAATATATTTATAAATATTCTTAATGTAGGATGAAATATGGTGCAGCATTGTATTCCTGTATGCTTTTAACGGCTCTAATGTAAGAAATGTTGAAGGCTTTATGTTCATGCTTTACGTTTGCAGTGCGTCTTCCATACTTGCATCGATTTTGTTGAAAGGTTGGGCGAAATTTCACAATTACTTTTGGGTGATTCATGAAAATTATGGTGTAGAACTTTAGATTATAGGTTCTACTGATATTATATGTTATATTATATTAATTTAGCATTCCAAAATATATGGGGTTATACAGTAAATAAGATGTCATAAACATAATGAATATACCAATTATATGGGGTATATCAAATATAATATATCACGAGACATTCAACAGCCATCTAATTTACATATTTTAAAACCATGCCGGGCATTCTAGTATATAATGTAGATAATATTACTTCAGCTTTTATGGTTATTTATGAGCAACTCAAAGAGGAAAAAAATCTACAAAGAATAGAAAGCAAAGTTTCCTAATATACCTTATACCTCCTAGCGTCTTTCTTAGATTTGTACAGAAATTCTAATCCCGCTGTAATCAGAGCCAATACTAATCCACCAATCAGAATAAAGAAGATACCAGCCACATTATTGAGTGACAGGGCACTTTGTGCACCATCCTGAAAGATATATATTATGTGATGGACGAATTGTCTCCCCTTAGAATGCAATAGACTATAAATTACAAAATGTAGTTAAAGGATTACATTGATTGGACTAGTATGTATGCATTATGACGTGACAGATTGATTGATGAGCAGTTTGGTTTCTCTGAGGAAGATTTAGCGAAGTAATCTGCATGAATAATACCAAGAAGGGGGACGATTTTAAATGAGATATATACCAAATTAACAATGATAGATAGATGTATATGGACTCTCTGTAGTCGACTACACCATTCGCAGAGACACATAGGGTGTTTCGCAAGAAAATGCAAGATGAAGTGACGCAAATACTAATTGTATTACTATCTATTAGACACCCCTACCTTTGACGTGGTTTGTGGTGGGCATGTTCCTGTATCTAACCACCATTTCTTCTGCCATGAAGCCAGTTGACCAGACTCTCTCAATTCTAATACAGCAAAATTTAATTTATCTCTGAAAAAACAGGACAATTAATTTTTATGAAGTGGACATTTAAAATACAAAAAGTCGTAAAAGCGTTTGAGTATGAGTATGTATCAACTCAAACAGCTGATCTACTGTACTAATAAGAAATAATCATATTTTGGCACACTTACTTGAGATCCGAACCAACAGGAGTAGCTATACCAAAGCCATTAGAATTGAGGTTATTTCCCACTTTCATTGTATCACAAGGATCTCTCTTGTTGACATACTCATTAGTAGTGGATTCGATCAAGAAAGCATATTTTCCATTAGCTTCTCGTACTCTTCTGATTCCTTCTTCAATAGTGTCTACAAATACTGACGGTGTGGCTGAGGTCATATACGACCACATTCGGTGATATCTGTCTACTTTAGATTGCTGAAAGAAATAAATCCAGGTAATAAGGTTCGGTTATTTTTTTTACAAATTTTTCACAACCATCGGACATTAAGGCATTTGTATAGTCCCTTATCTTTTGAACAATTTTGCTAAAATGCCAAGAAAAACAGGATGATCTTTGTCTAATTATATGAAAAATTAAAAATACCTATAAACAGAACACTAACCGCGCGTGACACCCACAACAACAAATAATACAATTAGAAGGATTATCCTCAAATTAGTCTCTGAATGAATCACAATTATCTGTTTCTTCAAAATACCACTTTTTACTGACCTTGAAGAATGCTTCCGTACTGCCCGATCTGGTTGTACCATACTGGATATCAGTTTGTTTGGCCAAATCTTCAGCAGACTCTATGGGAGTTAACATTCTCTCCACAGTTAAAAAGGCGGCAAGGTTAGCGGTATAGGATGATATGATAATTAAAGTGAAAAACCACCACACACTTCCGACAATCCTCCCAGACATTGACCTGCAACAAACACGTTAAGGGAAATGTTTACTGAAGAACCTTTGATATGTGCAAATCGGTGTAGAATGGAATACAGCTAAGCTCGGTTGTATCTTGAATTTTAAGATTTAAAATTACATTTCTGAACATTGGAAAGTACACCCATGAAAGCTCTTGTCAGCTAAATTATCGGTCCATCCATGCTTTCATGATTTTAAACACGTGGAAGAGATGACAGCTAAGCTCGGTTGTATCTTGAATTTTAAGATCACGAAATTTAATTTCTGAACATTGGAAAGTACATCCATGCTTTTGACAGCTAAAATCGGTTTCATCCTGAATTTTAAGATCACAAAAATAGCATATCTGAACATTGGAAAGTACATAACATATGCTTCCACAATATAAACACTTGGAGAGGATGACAGATAAGCTCGGTTGCATCTTGAATTTGACTATCTCAAAAATGGAATGTCTGAACATTGGAAAGTAAACTCCTGAAAGCTCTTGTCAGCTAAATTCTCGATATTCATTGAGACGGCAGGTTTTCTTCTTTATCAAAACTCATTTTATATAATATGAGATATTAATGCAATGTTGTTCATGACATTTGATATCTTAGAATAAAATTATACAACAAATTAGATTATGAACGGTTTGACACTCGACAGTAGACAGTTGCCCAATGTCAAGTTATTCTAATAGTGAGTTTCAGTATATAAAACCTTTATGAAAAGATAACCTGAAGCTGAAGAAAATTTGAAATGTTTTTTGGTTGAGTTGCACTTTCTACCCTACCCTAACAGAAAACAGATTGCGACAGACGTAATTGTCATTGTTTTGCCGAAGGAAGTAGTTAGAATATAGGAGGTAGAAAAATCCATTCAAGATCCTAAAAGAGGTAAAAGACATAGAAAGATCGATACCCCTTGACCAAGATGAACAGATTTTTTTTATAGGATAGAATCTCAGTTAGTTTATACATAAGTATACAGATTATGAGTGGTTTTTTGGATTAACAAGATGAGTCTTTGGATGGCAGGTCAACAATTTGTTAAATAGCGACCTACCTTGGAGATACATCACACCCTTGTTGCATAAAAGCTCCCAATGAAAACCACAAACTGTTCGATATAGTAAAATCATTGGTTATAGAGGAGTCTTCACTGAGATGCCATTCGTTCGGACTGAACCTACTGACTAAAAATAGCACAACACTGACACCGATATAGGCAAACACAATACACATCCATATTTCATAAGATAAAGGATCCATAAAAGAAAACACATGAGCCTTTTGATTTTCAGGTTTTTTGATCATTATGCTTATACCTAAACTCATAAATGGTTTAGTAAAGTCTATAACACGCTCTCTGTTAGCTGTAATGGTTAGAGGAGCAATGGCTATATCTGCTTCCTGAAATGATAAAATGATTAATGTTTTGGATCATGATCAATTCAATTCTTTGTGTAACGAAGCAATAAGCAAATTCAATCCGTCATCATAAGGCAATTGCCTTAAATAATCTGATAGCGAAGCACACCTAAGTACGTTGCCAAGAGTAAGTTAGCAAATTGAGCTTTCAAAAGGTTATATAATGCGTATAGACATATCTATAGTTTCTTTAGTTCTTGGACATACGATGTATAAAAGAGTCAAAATAGTGCTTAGGACATTGCGGTTACATTGTTGTGTTTGATAATTGTTTTGTTAGATCAGTGGTTTCCTAGGGGGCCATGGGGTATGAAGATAAACCCAAATTTTATTCAAGTATATTTTGCTGTGTAAGGTCTGTAGTTGCTTGTGGTCAAATACATTTGGCCTCTCGATAATGAGGCACAAAACCACCCTTTGGGCGACATTTCGAATTAAACAGGGGACCACGGCTCTGGAAGTTTCGGGCCACGGTATGGAAAAGGTTGGAAACCACTACCACTGTGTTAGATTCATGAAATTTAATGAGATTTAATCCTTGGGTTACTAATGAAATACTGTTTCTCCATTGATCTTGAACTATATGCAGGACGACTTGAGTTCTACGACCTTCTCATGTTTTTGTTATTCATGATTTAATTTTTATTGTAGTGACATTAGACAGTTTAAAGTTTTTAGTTTGTTTTCTCCACATGCAAGGTCACTTCAACTTTCTAGTTAAAACTGTCAATGTGTAGTTTAAAATCACAAGTATACACAAGACAAACAATTTTTTTTTTTGTAGTAGTCTTTGAATTACTAATAATTGTTAAGGGAAAGAGGATTCCATAAGCGATTTCTTTTTAACCTATCTGTTTTGCGTCCAAGGATCAAAACAAGATTAATTGGATTGGGAAGTTCTGTGGATTAAGCTGGTCAGAACGGACAAATAAAAAATAAAGAAATAATAAAAAAAAAAAACCGCCATCCCCCTTATCTGGAAGTCTATTTGAGGAGTAAGAATCTGCGACAGTCATTTGATCGTAGGTGCTCTCATTCAGTTCAGCTCCCAACATGCGCTTTGACTGCGATGGATATATAAATGAGACGCAATAAATTGCCAGACTACCTTGAAGCAACCGGAGTTAAATTTATGTAACAAAACAGAAACAAAGAGAACAGTAAAGCTGACTACAGAATTCGTCTTTTTGTAAGGTTAATTGGATCCCAATGGAATATCAGTTAGAGTTAAAAATCTCTAATTTTAGTTTCTTGAATGCCTCATCCGTTTATGGATAATAAAATAGATTTGTGTACAGTTCTCACCAGCCCAATTAGCAGGATTTGAATTTTTGGTGGAGATTTAATCACAAAGTTTAATAGGGTAAATTCGGTGATCAAATGATTCTTAATATCGACTTCATCTCAACTATTTCTGATTCTGGACGAATTTAATTTGATTTAGGTGATAAGCAATCATCGTTAGGTTTATTCAATCTACTAATCAGATCTCGAGTCGTGTTTACAAATCTCTATCTGAGTGTTGACTTATTTTAGCATTAGCTTGAAATCGAGGAATTGATCGTTGGTAATCACTCAAGTAAATCTCAACTTAAGACTATTAAGTGGTTTAAGATAGTGTTAACGGGTTCAGATAGTAGCTCGTTTCGGAGATCGAAATGAAATGAAATGAATGGAGTTTTACGTCCTACTTTCTGCACCTATATGGGCTAATTGAGGACGGGCAAACGCCATGCAGTGTGCAATGAGGGAAATTTTGCCAGGACAGCGGCATAAGCCTGCTCTTATTTTCGATTTCCAACTGTCGAGGGATCTTTAACGTGCACAGCCAATAGCACACGGGGCCTCGGTTTATTGTCCCATCCGAACGACTAGACGCTTTTCCATGTCAGCCCCTCCGACCTGCATCACTGACAGGGGGAAACCGGGTTGAAAAATCCGAAGGTATCATCTCGACCCATGCCGGGATTGAACCCTGGACCTCCAGGTTAGCGAGCAAGCGTCTAACTCACTGAGCCACCGCGGCTCCCGTTTCGGAGATCGAAATCGGTGAGAATTGAAAATGGATTTTTACATACAAGTGCAGTCTCCAGTATGTAATAAATGCAGAAGTACAGTATATATGTAGTATATCCATTTATCTTAGTGTTTTAATGTAATCTTCCTACTTCTATATGTCCACACTAGCATGACAATCACGTGGAAGGACCAGCCATATTTCGTCTTTATTTTGTTGCAGATTGGGCTTCAACAACTGTATGTAGTACTAGCATTTCCATCGTGGTATCGATAACAGCCAACTGCAGCAAAAGACTGCAGATTGATTTATTCCCAAGGACAATAACGAGCCATCACAGATATCATACTTACATACACCAGCCTACTCCAGCTAAAGACAACGATAGCTTTACGATTTTGGGTAAGGTAAGTAATCACTGATATCATACAATAGCTCAGTTTGTGTCCTGTGGAAAATGTGCAAATGTCCTCAAGCTGGGACATGTCCCTTAAGTCGAAAACACAGGATCTAGGGCAAGTACAAGTTATCACAACTATCATACTTACAGACAACAACCTACACCGGCAAAAGGCTCTGGCGGCTTTACGATCTAGGGTAAGGACAAGTTATCACATATCACAACTATCATACTTACAGACAACAGCCTATGTAAGCGAAAATAATGTCCGGGGGTATTTATGTCCGGGTTGGACATAATACGCTAGATAGAACTGTCCTTTATTTAGTTATGGACATTAATCACTAGTTAAAAATGTCCATTGGACATGTTTCACTAGTGCAAAATGTCCAGCGGACATTTTCCACTGGCGGACATTGTACACTTTTACACCTACACCAGCAAAAGACTCTGATGGCTTTACGATCTAGGGTAAGGACAAGTTATCACATATCACAACTATCATACTTACAGACAACAACCTACACCAGCAAAAGGCTCCGATGACTTTACGATCTAGGGTAAGGGCAAGTTATCACATATCACAACTATCATACTTACATGTCTAATTAGCTCTCCAACCATACCATTCCATGTTAAATTATTTTCATTCTTAGCACCATATGTACTATCATGCACAAATTTGATTCTATAGTTAAAACCGACTTCTCGGGCTACTGCTTCCGTTAGATCTATACAGAATCCTTCTAACATATCATTTGATACTAGTGGTGTTCCATCTTTAGGTTTGGATTTAAACATTACATATGGCTTCACCTAAACAGAATAAAGATTTATAATTACTTAAGCTCATTTCGAATTTAGTATTGGGTCTTCATCAAGGAGAAGAACCTCGCGTTTGAGAGTTTAAAAAGGTTTTATTATTTGCATATCCGAACAAAAATTAATGTTTTCCTTGTGCTATATTCCTTCGGATATGGTAACACCATATTTGTAAAAAAAAAAATATATAACAATAAATATTTATCCGTATAGGTAATAACAGATATCTATCAAGTGGAAAAATAAAAACAAAAAAAAGTGTGGTATGTCCGATTACTAAAAAAGTTCTTTTGGCGAAGCCTTTTTTCCAAATTGTACTCATATAGAATTTTATAATCTAGTAGATACAATTCTAGTGTTATGTTTCGTTTGAGAATGTTCACTGATGTGAAAATAGTCTTGAGATTCCTGATCATGCTCGACCGTAGTAGTATTCTAAGGTATAACTATGAAATAAACAAATAATTACAGTCGCCCACAGGAATAACCAATACGATGTTTCCAATGAATATATTATCAGTAACTATTAAATAGTCGAAATAAAATTATGGTTAGGGATTGCCTTCAGGCTCGCACAATAATTTGATGTTTATTATCACTAGAAGCTCTCTAACGAGTAGAGCGATATGGCGTGAAACCCCATTTCCTATCATTAGCTTGGCTTTGGTCAACAAATAATAATAAGATCACACAGGGTCCCTGTCACAACTGTACAGGATTAATTTTATTTTATCCCTTTATCATTTTTCAAAAGAATTTGAATCTGAATTTCAAAAATCAATTTGTTTTTCCATTTTTTAAAAGGAAGAACAAAAGACAACTGTTTTCAAGTGCAGGAATATGACATTTTTCACAATTACCTTTCTTTAAATAATTTGATCAATCTCTTCATTTGGCTGAAATTGGATTTTAAATTGAGCTATCCTCACAATTTACATAACAAGATTTCCAACTGTACCGAACTTAATTTCTATCATGAGCCTACTGCCAAGTAATCTATCTGCATACGGCTGCCTAACCTCAGTACCAATTGTTATCTACCAACCAACCAACCAACCACTTTGTTTTAAAACTTTACAGTGTCTTCAGCTTAAATTGCGATGTTCAAATGCACTTAATTTTGAGTTATTATATCCTTTTTCCCGTGCGTGATCAAACCCATATTGTTACAAAGTTATTATAAATAATCATACATTTCATAGCAACTGTCATACATGTCAATTACAGACACCATCCTGAGAATGTCAGAAGGGAAAACAACCAGTTTCATAATAAATTTGAATAATATTGATATTTTGTTTAGCTGATTTAATTAAATATAATAACATGAATTATTCTCTAGGATCTAATGAATAATTTTCTGTGGTTTGAGAATATAAAAATTCGAAATATTAATAATGACATAATCAATTGCTGCGAATTGTTATATTTGCTACAGTTTTACACACAATTTTCAGTCTGGAGATGTAGAGTCTGCCGATTTTATTTTTGTATTCTTAACGCACATCGATTAGGTATAGCTTGGATTTGATTGTGATCTTTTTTTTTTGTAAATTTTTACAAAGAAAATATGAAATAAAAATATAAACGCATAAATTTGGAAGTCTTCAAATGAATAAAAAAAGCTTCTCTGAAAACCAAATATTTTTAGTTTTATAGCCCTAAAACTGTATGACTAGAACAAAAAACAGATCCCGGAATACCACCGACCTGAATTGTTGTAATGATTCTTGTGCGATTCTGATCCAAAGCATTAGCATTTCTATCTCGCCATAATCTTGGTTGTTGCACTTGAAAACCATCGTTGTTGTTCCAAGATCCAATCTGAAATAAGACATCACACGTCGAGGAAGTTAGATATTATGATATCCTGGTTCTTTGAAATACCAAAGTTTGAAAATAGGAATATAGTACTCACAAATGATGCCAAAAGCATACACTGAACACCGAATCGGTACTTGTTTCTAAATCACGACATATCAGCCAAAACTTTACCAAAATGTGAGCTAGTCTTTTTAAACAGAACAGAACTTCAGTCTCAAAATGTCTGTTGTGAAGAAAAAGGACAACTTTCAAATAAAGAGCAGAACAACTCTTCCATTGTGCATGATATACAATCTGCACGAATGAATATGTTTTGTAATATAAAATATATTATATTCTTCAAAAGGTTCGTTCTTTGTAAACCAAATAATCTTCAGAGTTACGGACAAATATAAATCTTACCTTAGCAATTCCTCTATTCATTGCAACATCATAAACGCCCAATGTAAAATCTTTTCTATGGCCATTTGCATCAAAGGCAACACGACCAGTTACACCATCGAAATTAACCTGAAAATCAAGTTTTAATTTACCTATTAATCTGTTGTCTTATTCACAAAAAGCAGGACGTTAAACATTATATTTCATTGCGTGGTGTATTCCATGGATGGAATGGATATACAAATTGAAAGTTGACGTCTTTAGTTCAATCAGTACAGAAAAGCAGGACGAAAAGAAAACATTTTCTAGAATTTTTTTTTTATTCTAAAAAACATCAGGTGCAAACATTTTAATAAGAGTACTCGACTTCCATACTTCTTTTGAAATCTAGACTAAGTGTTCTAAATTTTTTGTTTATCCACAAACCCTAAGTAGGTTAAGTTTATCTGAAAGGAATTCGAGAGAGGTTTGTGTGTTTTTGAATGTGTATTTGTGGAAAATACTTGACAGAAAAAAAATAACATTTTTTTCAAGAATTCAAGACTCACAGATAGAAAAATGGAATAGATATAGACATAAATATGCTTTAAAGAAAACCATATGGTTCTTATTGGGATATTATGCATAACTATATGAAAACACTGCTCAAAACAGCTACTTCTTATCGAAACCATTCATCTTAGTCTCAGTAGACTATTAACATCATGAAATACGAACGAATGTCCCTCAAGATTTCAACATTGGAATAGCGTGACAGTTTTCAATTTAGGACGACTTTAATCTTACAAAGCGGTGCCACTGAGACCAATTTTCAAAGAACTGAAGACTTAGAATCTAAAGTAGAAACTGTGTTAAGAGACTGCTTGTATTTTAGATAATGCATGAGCAATTAGATCTCATCAATTTGAAGACATTGGTTTGTAAGAACAAACATCAAATTTTAAATTATTTGGGATCATGTTTGCTTCCGTTTCAAAGCATTTGAATTCACCCAAAATCTAGTACTTTACAGCAATTACCATCAACTAAACGATCGAACGAGAGTACAAAATAATAAACTACGTGCAACAATGTTGGTCGGTGTATCAAGAACTATTTCAGTGATTGAAACTATTTCCAGCTGTTGAACGATGCTAACCGATAATTGAGTCTAAGGACGTCACCGGACGTATAAAAATTGTCCCTTTTGAATTCATAACATGAATGTGCTAATCGAGTATTACTTGTTCATCCATCATAATTCCTATTTGACCTCCAATTCACATCAATGTGTGGATAAGCATACCGACAAATAAGGTAATTTGCAATGTTCTTACCGATTTCATTTGTTTGATTATTTTATCTCCTTGTAGACTAGTAACCAAAGAATCATCTGTACATTTAATTCCTTTATTTTCATTTGGACTGGACTGACGATGGAGAAAATTCGGTTCCATACCGAGAATCCCACTGAAAGACCTGGTAAAAAGACGTACTGCATCCACTGCCAATGCCGCTTCATACTAAAATAATACAAATGCAATTTTTATGCAATTAAGTAGATAAGTTTTATTTTCAACTTTTTGGGATTCCCAAGTATTCTGAACTGAATTGGTATGACTGTCTTAATTTTATTATACGTTTGGATGAATTATAGGACAACAGGGCGTAAACTTTCAATTCTGAAAAGTGATAAAGATAGTAACTTTCTGTTAAAACAGTTAGCCAATACAAAAATTTTGAAAGTTGATGTTCACTTTTTAACTGATTCAACAAATGTGAATTTTTCAGTTTTTTTATTGCATGTTTCTTTAATCAAATCAATACCCAAGCTCATTTCCTTCTTCCAGCTGACTTCTGTTTGAAATTGGTTTTCTGTAATTTAGTACTAATTCGAATATTACAATTGAATTAGTTTTGTAAATAATTAGAAAAGCACGAAAAAATGGTTTAGGAAAATTCAGTGAAGGTTTTTCTTTGAAGAGTGTGAAAACAGAAATTTTCATTTCGCATCATTTTAATAATTTAGTAACCAACATAATTATGGCTTCATGAAGGAGTCTCAGCTGATCGAGGGAGTAATTTACAATATCTGCTATATTATAGAAGTTATATTTGGCTACAAGCCGGACGAAAATAGAGCTACATGACATTATACCAACTGCAAATTACAACAATAATGTTTCATCAATATTTATATTGTCGTGTTTTTGACCCGATAACGACAGTGTAAATTGCTGAAACGTTGTGCATAATAAAACCCACGAATATCATATTATATTCAATTGTCTAAGGATGTATACATAATCGGAAAATTAATCTCGGTAACATCAATTTCAGAGGACTAACATGTGTCTATAAAACTTTGCAGACCAAGGACAGCTTACAACATCTACATTATCGGTATTAAAAGTGTCCGTACCTTAATTTTCTTTGTCCCAGCACCAGGCCACTCTAAAGGATCTAAATTGGCCCAAGAATTTAAAAACATTTCCACGGTTTGATTTTTGGGATCCATTAGTTGAAAGCCAGTGATGTTAATTCCACCAGTTTCAAAATGAGTTAAGTTCATCTCCAGCATACCCTGAAATAAAATGCAACAAATCTCAGTTTCGTTCATAAATTCCCACAGAAGCATCATTTGAAGTGTACAAAATAAAAAGAACAGTTAGCTTTAACCTGGGTTCCGTTTCTTTGTGAAATGAGAACTTAGTGCTTTTGACTTCCAAAGGACGTTCATCCGCCCGTTACATTTCAATTGAATTTGCATTATTAAGTACACTGTCAGTACCTCATTGCTTTTGGTGTAAATTAATTTACAGATGCAACGATGTATTTGCATATTAGAGACTAAAATAACGTTTCGTCTAATATTAAAAAAATGATCTAGAGATATTGAGTGACAAATAATTCAACCCAGAAATTATATAACATAATAAAACTCAATGTTCAGACAGTTGGACTGGCAAAAATACCATATCGAACGTACTTCTGGTCATAAAGTTATCAGATGAAACCATTTTTATCGTGAAATTTCATAAAATATATCACCCACTGATCACCCTAACCAATTAAATATCAGATTTTGGTAGAATTTTATTGAGATATGTTGTTATTCCGTTTCCGTTTTATTTTCCTAATAAAATGATTTGGATTTAGTTTTTAAGGCACTAAAAAGCAGTATAATAACCAAACGTGCGTTAAGAATAACAACAACTATCGATTTTTGTCCCTTTAAAATTCTCCATGATTTTTCATCTTACCAGTTCGCCGAGAAGAAAATGAAACCGTGCATTGCTAACGTCTGAATACCGCATCTGAAAACAGAAGATAGCTGTATGATTGAATGAAATAAGAGATCATACGAATGAATGAATTGTAGAAATCTTCAGTAAAGGTTTCTGATAAATTAACTTGAATGTTTCATGCACACGAGTTTTGGAATTAAGAAAGCAATTTTATTACAGTAAATGGTCGCTATCTCATTGCTAAGTTTGCTGTAAAGTGATGGAACGATGCTAAAACGTAATAGGATTCCATCAAACATTGTGCAGTGCTTGGAAATAAAATCCAATTTATTTTACATTAATTTCTTCTTTAATCATAACGTTTAATTTTCTCATATAACATTGGAAAATTGGAGAATTTAAAACGAATTCAATTAAAGTATCAGTTATTGCATAAAAATCGTGTTGACATAAAACACAACCAAGCCAGAGAGACTTTATTAAATGTAAACAGCCTAAGACTTAATATCAATTTGCAAATCGAATTTAAATAAAAGTGTACAAAAACACTGTCCATATTTATCTGGAATATAATATTTGACACAAAGATTGGAAATTGTAAACAGTCTAAGATCAATTTATAAAGCGAATTATAATAAAAGTGCACAGATACTGTCTAGAAATGTATTGAAATATATCTGGAATCTAATTTTTCAACATGAACATGTAACTTAAAATTTCAAAATCGAATTTTAAATAAAAGTTCATAAATGTTTTGACATTTAACAGTGATGCATGTATGATATTTCGACATATCTTTAAATGTAATAAGTTTGAAAAAATAAATGTCCATAAAATGTGTTGACATATATCTGGCATCATTTATTTTTCGCCATATTGGATGAATCTTGAAACGTATACATTACAAGACATATGATAATTAATTGTAAAGGAAATTATATAAAGTGCACAGAAAATATTCCCCGGAAAGCTTAAATGTTGACATATGTGTTGACATTTAAAAAAACAACCATGGCCTGTCAATAAATATTGCAACCATGTATTTCCATATAATGTTTGAAACTTAAAATATAGACAGTCTAATTTATATGAGGAATATTTAAATCGACTCTCAAAACTGCACAATAACATTTTGACATTTACCAGGCATCCAATAGTTTGACATATTACTTGAAACGGTCTCACAAAAACATTTCAGAACGGTTCTTGAAGGAAAGGGTAACCGACAGTTCTAAAGTATTTGATATGAGCCAGAAAGGTCGAAGGGCTTACTTCAGACAATATATCAAGATATATGACAATTATGAGTAGTATACAAAAGCCTCAATCCATTGTTAACGATGAATTTTAAGTACCTATCTCCGCCTACACAAATCTAAATGTAAATGGCTTAAACGATCCGTACGTTTAACATTTATGTTTTCGAAATTTGATAGACATATAAATGAATGAGGCGAAATGTCATGTGGCAATTTACTTCGCCTTTTTTAATATTCCAGAGGGGGTGGAAAACGTTGTCAGTTTATGGCCCATATCTTATCATTTTAATAAGTATGTCTATTCCCAAAACCTTTACGAATTTGAAATATAAGATAATACCGTTCATTCAAATGTCAATTGCTCCCATTGCTTAACGAAAAATGCAGCATTTCTCTAACATTGTTCTTATCTATCTTGGACTATAAGCTAATTCTCTTCCAAACTGTCGATGCTCTAATTTAGCTAAAGACATACTTCACCATGTATTCTGTCGGTAGTGTCCGAACAATTCTATTTCGATTTCAAACTTTCTATGACTCTTGTTCATACAGGGCCTCCTCCCTCCATACTTTGTCCCATCCAAACTCCAGTGATCCCCCTCCTTGCATCAAACTTTCAACGATCCCTCCATATTTTGTCCCATCCGAACAACTATATCCCTGATTCCAGTTCAAGTAATCCCCCACCCTCCTTCAAATACACTTACAATTTGTTTAATGACTTCCTCTGCTTTTTCTACTTGTAAATCTAAAATAATTCGTTGGTCTTCTTCTTCATCTTTTTTATGTAATTCCTAAAATATGAAAATATTACAGCCACTGATATTTCATAAAGGAAACTACTGCAAAGTTTTAGCTCGGCTTTAAGACGAACTTATATGAAAAAATAATGAGTTATTAGTTTGTACAAATTCCATAAAAAGAAATCATAAGAATCATTCCTATGTCTTATGAGGAATACTTTATTGAAATCACCTATTCAGATACATTCTGATACAAAATGAAGTATACATGTCGGTCAAAATATGTAGCTAATGCACTGATGATGCCTCTCTTCAATTATATCATAATAACAACTTACATATAAAACATTAAAACAATTTTCAACAGTTGTAATTCTTTTGGCACCGATGTGTAAATCATATTCATACAAGTTTGTGGATTGGAATAATTGCTGTAGACGAATTAAACCTGAAAATATGGAACAATACATCACTCGTTAAACATGTTAAAGATCCGACGTACCACCCTTTAATCAGAGACAGTTGTATTTCTTATCTGACAGTGTCAATGAATGGCATTATAAGAGAAGTTGTGGAATATAATACCAAACGCAAGATTTATGGCTAAAACAAAACTCAATACATTATGGGGTAAATTTCCAACTATAGCATAATGGCTGGAAATCTGCTTCAATGTTACTATTTTTCTTATCTGACAATGTCAATGAATGGCATTATAAGAGAAGTTGTGGAATATTAGACCAAACGCAAGATATCTGGCTAAAACAAAACTCAATACATTATGGGGTAAATTTCCAACTATAGCATAATGGCTGGAAATCTGCTTCAATGTTACTATTTTTCTTATCTGACAATGTCAATGAATGGCATTATAAGAGAAGTTGTGGAATATAAAAACCTAACGCAAGATTTCTGGCTAAAACAAAACTCAATACATTATGGGGTAAATTTCCAACTATAGCATAATGGCTGGAAATCTGCTTCAATGTTACTATTTTTCTTATCTGACAATGCCAATGAATGGCATTGTAAGAGAAGTTGTGGAATATAATACCAAACGCAAGATTTCTGGCTAAGACAAAACTCAATACATTATGGGGTAAATTTCAACTATAGCATAATGACTGGAAATCTGCTTCCATGTTACTATTTTATTTCTTATCTGACAAAGTCGATGAATGCCAGAACAGAGAAATTGTAGAATTAAATACTTATGCAGAAGATTACTTGCTAAAATATAACTCAATTCATCATGGGGGAAATTTTCAAATGTGCTGAAAATCTTTTTCGATCTCCCTATTAAGCCACTGTACGATGAAATGGAGTTTATGTTCTACTTTTCCCCACGGCAACTAGTGCAATCAGGCAACATCATTCAGTATAATGTGGGCATTTTTCAGGGACAACTACATTAATGTAATTTTTACGATTTTGAACTATTAAAGTCTATAGCTTACAGTCTAAAGCCTTGTAAATAATCTAAAAAATTCTTAGAAAAAGACAAAAATTAAGCGTGGGAAGAAAAAACCCCATTCAATATGTCGTGAGGTAAGTAAAACTTCCTATGAAATAAACGGCTGATTAATAGCATGTATTGACTCTGAAACTGCGAATATTGTCATGGAAAAATAAATAGCTTGAGAATAAAGTATATAATTAACGTGGACTATTTCTATCTTGATAGAATGATTACAGTTATTTCCTTGAAATGCTTCTACGTCAATTCTATTTTCGTGGTAAAAATTTGGTTCTGGGAAACGCAACGAACGAAAAAGATTCAGTAAACATTTCTGTTTGTGGAGTAGTTTGTGTTTTAGATCAATATCTCTTTATGTATGGTAGGGTTCGAAATGTGAAATCTTCTATCCAAACTTTATTCTAGAATTGATGTTTAACTAATAAATTCCCAAAAATTAATCAGTGAATGAATTATATTACTGCTTTAGAAAATAACCCTTTTGGAACCTGATATTCATGCAGAAATGCAGTTTTGAGCGGGAAACAGTCACTGGATAATTTTATTGTACAGTTATATCTGATAACTCAATTAGGACATGTAGTGAAAAGGAAGTCTGGATTTAGTTCATTAATAGGCTTGCTTTAAAATTGCATTTTAATTTTCTTGCATTTTACATGTCCCAATCATTTCTACAATTATGTCGCCAAAGGAAAGTCTGAGAACAACTATGTTAAAGGGCCATTCTGCTTTTTTGAAAAAAGTTTCCATTATCAAAAAAATCTCAAATACTACCTGAGAGTATTTTTAAAGTATGCTTATTATATCTCTATATCTTCTTGATCAAACTGAATTTGGTTTTTAAGGGTTAATTAGAAACAGGGAGTACTTATTGTTAATTAAGCAATTTGACCTAGTTTTGGTGTTTACCCTTTAAATGGCTCAATATTTCTAGCTGAAACCTTTTAAATACACAAAGAGGGACATATCTCTACAATTAGGCTTTTATTTTACTCAAATCCGATCAGTAGTTTCCAATCAGCGTCCAAAAAACATAACACACTTTAAAACCTTACGTAAGGTTTTTAAAAATTTTAGCATGTTTTTGGCGTTTAAAAATTAACGGCTAGATTTTTTAAGTTAAAACTTTCAGATACATTAAAGAGCACAGAGTTACAGATTTTGGTGCAAAGATTTTTACAAATTTGAGCAAAAATTCAGACTGTCCCTTTAAAAAACAATATCAAATTGACAGTATTAAAAAACAATAGTCTAGAGCGAGCAACAGTCACTGGATATTTTTCTTGTACAGTTATATCTGAGTATTCGATAAGGACATACTGGGGTCTCACTGGAGTTGAAAGGAAGTCTGGATATAATTTGATAATAAGCTTGCTTTAAAATTGCATTTTAATATTCTTGCATTTCTACAATTATGACGCCAAAGGAAAATCTGCGAACAACTATATTAAAAACAATATCAAATTGACATTATTTAAAAATAAAACGTCAGCAAAATGGCATTTCTTCCATAGAACAATACTTACCTTCGTCTGAATCATAAATGTAAGAAACTTTTCTCCAATCAAAATGTTCTAAAACTTTGATGATGGCATGAATATACAATGGACGCATATAAATCTGGTATGAATCTTTCGATGACGTATTCTGGGCCATACTTATGGTGATGAATGGAACTTTAAATGTATTACTATAGGACTGTATGGTAGCTAATGATGAGGCATTGGACACCCCGAATATGGCCAATACGCCTTTCGATAGATGAGAACATACTGAAAAAGAAAAAAAAAGTATTTTTCCTGAATTATATTAATTATAAGAGTTCACTTAGATAATTTGTATGAAAAAAAAAACCCATAAGGATTTGAGCGGGACAATTGTGATTGTGTGTCTTGGTTTTGCATCTGTCATTAGATTCCACAGTTATAATAATGATTATATTTATAAAAACATGTTTATAAAGACGACAATGACCAATCTTGCCTTTTTTCTCTGAAAGTCCTATGATAATATGCAAGAAACAACTGCTCCAAATTACTATACGCCTTGCATTTTTAAACCGGACATTACAGTTAATTAATGTATTCTAAAGCCTGACATTACACTAAGTCGACAATGCACTAAGTCGATGTATTTTATTGCTGGATACAATACAAAGTCGATACACTTTCGACATTACGCCAATATACTTTAAAGCTGGAGCTGACACATATCTATGATTCTTTATGCTCGACATTACAATAAAGCCAGACATTACACTCGGTCGAGGTATTTTAAAGTATCTGTCAGAAGGATCTGTATTATAATTCAATCAGCATTTAGACTTGGGCATCTTTATGTAAATCAGTGTCCAGTCAAAGATCTTTTAAAATCTTACACAATCCAGACAGACTTCTTTATAGGATAAGGAATTTAATTATCAAGTCTGAAATATACATTATACATGCTTGGAAGTCATCTCCAGGCTACGAAACTGGTGAAAATGTGTGATTCTTGGTTTTTAACGACAATATCACAAAGTTATCGGTTTATAGGTGAAAGTTGTCTGTTGTTTAAGGAAGTAAATTAATTTAGATTAAGAGAGCCATAGAACAGAGATATATCAGACACTTGTTCACAAGTTTGTAAAAGCAAATTTAAAATTTGTCCTGAGAAACATACTCAATCGTGTAGTAGCACTACCAACTGCCTTATTCGTTACAAACAACGCATGGCCCAAGTTGTATAGGAAAAAGTCCTCGTTAAAAAAATTATCTTTTATAAAAACTAGACCAAGGTTACCTTTAATTCCAAATAAATATGTTCATCAGATCTTCACAACGGAAATATCATCGTTGAAGTAGACATTATTTTTCAATATAGAACGGAATCGTGTTTCTTTATCTCAAATAATAACAAGACAAGAACTTCCAAGTTTTGAAACAAAATACCAAAAGACCTGAAACCGATCGAGACTTCGGAAGTGTTTTCAATAATGTGCCAAAGAACAATATTAATAACGTGTTAATAAAATCTATTTTGTTTTCCTTTCAGTCTGTCACGTTATCATTTTTCGTGGTATGCTACTTGGACTATTTGTATTAGAAAGTATAGTAACTTCTTTATTGAATTTAAGTTGTAAGATGTATCAGTAAGACAAGCGGACCTTTTCCTCCTAAGAATGATGCCTGGAACTGGGTTTTTCTACTCACACCACTTAAGGACATTGCATATGACTGATCATTTTGTAAATATATTACATTGAACATCAAACATAGGGAATATACCGAGGTTATATCGCTGGTAAAAAGACGAACGACCATCCAATAACGTCAAAATTGAATTATACATGAGCAAAACATCTTTAATTCGTAGTAGAATTTTTTTGTAACTACGAAAGGATGATTGATTGATGCAGTAGAATAACAAAACTGATTTTACTTTTTGTAAATAAATTGATAAAGACCCATAATTATTCTAAGACGTCAAGAGTTCATGTTAGGTTTTAACTTTCAATGAACTTCATCAATCTTTTAGATTGCTGGAACATTTTAATGAAAGTGGAATACAATTTGGCATTTAATTCAACTCTTTTCAGAAAGGAAAATATATCCATGCATAACAATGTATTATGCGAGATTACCCAAGTTAGCTGTAACCTCATGATAAATTAGCTTTCCATAAGAAGAAGTATTCCTCATGAATTGTACTTTAAAAAATGCTAATCTTGTTAAATGAATATAACCTCTTAGAATGAACAAAAAATCTTAATTTCTAAACTTGGTCAATAGGAGTATATATTCATCAGGGGACTTACCTGGTGGCATATCTATACAACAGATTACCTAAATAATCTGATGAATCCAGACAACTATGTTTATATACAATAATTGAGAAACGCTTACTCAAATTTTAAGCGTTTTTTTTAAATAATAATCTGTCATTGTATGGGAAATTACATAGTTTTATGAGTTTATTTGATTCTGTTTGTATACATTGGACACCGTTGATGAATATATGCTGTAAGGCTGCGTGTACATAGAAGTATACGGTATACACTACTCGAAAAGTCCTCTTATGTGCCTTGTTCGATTTCAGGTATACGAGTGTCGCTCAAAACATACACCGTATACCTGAAAAGTATACTTCTTTATTCACGCAGCCTTATTGACCAAGTTTGAGAACCTTATTTTTGTTCATTCTAAGAGATGGTATCGCTTTAAGACACTGCAGCCTATTTGAAAGAAGCATATTAATCATGTCGAACTAATACTAATGGTATCTGATACCATTTTATCAAACCGAGCTATGTAAATAGGATTATAAATTATGATACATTTTTACACGACGTTTCGAAAGATTACATTGTCATCATAATAAATACCATGTAATCATATCACGTTTCGGAAGTTTACGAATGATTAGAAGTAATAATAAAAATCCGTCAAGCAAACAATTCCGTTAACCAAAAATCTCGTCCAGAGCATGACAAAATCGGGTGCAATAATTATATAGTAGTGGACTTCCCGTACGAGAAGTACCATCAGGTGTATTTAAAAGAGTAAGCATGGTATGTACCATTGGGGCTGTAAAATGTAGGACTGGTAATATGTAGTATATATTAATTATTCACAATCTATATCATTTCTATATAAAATGACAGACTAACGTTGCTGAGAGACATGCCAACTTTAAAAGCCAAATTACCTTCATTACCCTAATACTGTAAAATCAAGTTCTTCATTGTAGTGTAAAATCCCTGCAGGACATCAGACGAATTGCAAGGACTGTAACTAACAAAATACTTGTATGGATTTTGTTCAATTATCTGACAATTTGACTGAAGATAGTCTAACACTTTCTCATACTAATCCAATTTCACATTCTATTTGTAATTTCTAACTCATTGATGATAGTAGATATCTTTGCCAGCGGGGACCTTGTCGACCAAATTGAATTTTCTTAAGTTATCAGCCATTATTGATCTTAAGCTAAATAGCTGCTAGTTCTCAAAATGGCCACTCTCATTGAAACATTTACTAGCGTTTAGGTTAGAGATTGGAGATCGACATTTTTACGTCAGAAATCAAAAGTGGCCGATGAGCCAATTTCTAAATGGATTTTTTTTTCTACACATACTGAGGTTTTGTCTGAACGAACAACTGGATGCCTCATCTAGATAAATCTCAATTATTGACTGCTATTCCGTAGGAGGTCTCGTCAGTTGCCTGACGAGGGCCTTACGCTATATTTGCCGAAAGTCCTTTTTTGTAAGAAAACCAATGATAGACTGTTAGAAATGCAACAATATGCATCAAAACAACCATCTCCTTCACATTACAGCGTTTTAAATCGTGTTTTAAGTGGCGGGTGTGGCGCCAAGCAGGGTATGCTATCTCTTCTAGACACCTGATACCACTATTCATTATGAAATATTTACTCATTTATTGATATACTTCCTCAAATGAAAAGTTCATTAGCTCCTACCAATATATTGCCAATGTGTGTTACATGGATTTCGAGATTTGTTTTACGGTTGGGATCTTTCGTGCTTGGTTTTATTATTTAATGATTTATGTACCTACGAAAATGTTTTTTCTCGCCGGAGATCATTACGATATAATTATAAGCATCGATTATGTTCACTTACTCCTAGATATAGATATAGAATGTTGCTTTATCCAAATATTTTTTTGTTCCTTTATTTCCATTGTCCTTACACTCCAGTGACCCCTGACCTTTGATAGATAATGATTACTCACTTGGGAAGAAATGAGTTTAGGTTCACGAAATCGACGACCTAGAATTTTTTTAGGAATTTATTGATTGTTTAGGAAACTTATATCTTTTGTTGGTTTACGAAAAATCAAGGTGCATATTTAAATTAATTCAAAAGCGTTATCTTTCAACTGTGTACAATACATCTTTTAAAGCAGTTTTATTAAAATCGACAACTGAATGTTAAGCAGGGCTGAATAAAACTGTTAAAAGCACGACAGATCTAAAGTAAGTTTTAGAAACCGTTCCATAATTACAAAACGCTTCAAATACCAGATGACATTATGAGACGAGAAAAGTTGATTTAAGAGAGCGAATTCCATTCTCATGGGTGACTTAACTTTTATTTTACAATCATTTTTATGATAGGTATTTAAGTCTAATACATCTACAAATTGGAAATAAACGAGAAATTTTATTGGCTTTTTCCATTTTTATTCCAGTAGAGACTTATCGTATTTGGTCCACGGCTAAATCGGTCAAAATTCACTTATCTGGAAAATAGATCTTGGCGAAATAATTTCAAAAGTTGATTGTCTCAGTAATTTTGTTCGAAGCTCAAGGCGCTAATGACAAATCAGAACTTTATCACGAGCACCTACTATCTTGAGACTGACTTCAGTAACTGTCTACACGCATGGTACTCAAACAACTCGAAAACACAGCGAACTGAGGATTGAATTCATTATTTATTTTGAAAATTTGAAAAATTTTGAAAAGCATATGGTTATACAGAATATGCAACTAAAGCGAACTGTTTTATAAATCAATGGTTCAATTAATAAGTATACACTGAATACATACTTAAATTACGGGCTACTAAAATAAACGCGGTCACTTGGTGATATCCGAGAGTCTTATAAAATGGTTAAACGATGAGCAAATGTGTTATAGTTTAAAATATTGCCTGCTATCATCAAGTCTATGGTAGCAGATGATTTACCACAGCCATCCAAACGTCTCAATGAGTCTCACAGAGTCCAAAAAGATGTTAAAAAATATTGTCGATCTCCTTTCATTGTGTTTATGGATAAAGAGGATGGGCCATTGTCGTCACAATGTCGCAAATGGGACGAGACAGAGTGAAAACCTAATCGCTATATGATTAAAATTACTACAAGTAATCAAGAGCAATGGCCCGATACGACCTCACAACATAGTACTTTTCTGGAAACCGATTACACAACAAAAACCAACATTTAGACCAAACACAAAGGCTTAACTAAAGTAAACACTAGTGAAGGAAATGTTTGGTTAAAATAATTGAAACATTTTCTCCATCAAAAGAATCTATTTTGCCTGCAATTTGCCGAGTTTGATGAGAATTAGAGCTCTAATAGAAAGTTTCAATCGATGAGTAAGCCTCTTTTGAAAGTTAATCGCTTGGATAAATAACGTAACAAGTTACATTGCCGCTAGATTTACTAGTTGCTTGATTAAATGGGTGGGATTTGTTTTATTTGCAGTGGGTGTGAATTGAAATGAAGCAGTTTTACCTTCTTCTTTTCTGCACCTACTTGGGCTAATGAGGACGGAAATTAATGCAGTAGAGGGAACATAGGGGTTTGTGAAACGCCATAAAATACACGTAAATATGTCAACATCTACAACAGTTACGCACTTTCTTGTTCTGTCAACATCACATAACGGC